>OX381704.1:33851764-34506764 GCA_947462335.1 Harmothoe impar
AATCAATCAGGGAAACCTCCGGGGCACAGTGGGACAACCACATTTGGGGCACAGTGGGACATGTCCCACTGTGCCCCAGGTTGCTTGCCATACAGCATTTTCTATGCATTTACATCATTAACTTAGTTCTTATGATACTTTTTGTGTCCTTTATGTATGTGGCATGAGATCTTTCAAGTTAGCCTCTATAGATTGATGAATTCCAGTGAGCAGCATGCGATATATTGGATACAGATTAATTATTTCCAACAAACTATTGTATTTTCATGTGAAATGAATATTATATTCTATCATGCATTATTTGTGCATTAATCTATTAATGAAGAACTTCAGGAACTATAATATGTGTATTATAGATTAATAAATAAGATCAAAATGCTGATATGCTCATCATAATGACCCTTATGAAGCGCTACATAATCATGAATAAATGATATGTAATTAAAATGTAGAAAACAAGTACATCTACTCACATTAATAAATTCATATGCCTATATGCAATACACATTGGTAAATAATAGGGGATAACCCTCTAGCTTTATTCTTAAGAAGTAAACTGTAATATTTATAATTATTTATTAGCCTCCAATATCATGGTCCCAATATGCCACCGTCCCACTGTGCCCCGTTTTTTTCACGCAACTGTATTTCAACCAAAGAATGTAGAATAGTTTAGCAAACTAGTTTGTTAGTTACATTGATATAAGGGCTTAGGCAAATGGCATTAACATTGTAATATGATGATTATGTGTCAACAAGGAGCTGGTGTCCCAGTGTGCCCCGTAGGGTGTCCCAGTGAGCCCCGGTCATGGGGCAGAGTGGGACACTTGAATTTATTTTTTCATAATTACATTCCACAAAATCCATAATGGTTATAGATTTATTTCTACTCCATATCTGTGACAGATATTAAAGGCTATTTTTTCATGGCATTGATTGTTCATTTCTGTTTAATATCAGCTGGCAGGAGCAAAAACGAAAAAAAGTGTCCCACTCTGCCCCGGTCTCCCCTAACCCGCGGGTTATACGCGAAACAACCCTTCAATTTGGGTTATACAATATTCTGAAGTTCTAGGTGCACTGAAAATAATGAATCTCAAATGTTAGTCAAAAGTTAGTCAGTTTTACTAAGGTTTTACTAACTTTTGTACAATCATTAGTGAAAAACACGTGCCCAAAGTTCCTGTCCTCTCTTAACGTTTTGCTGCTAACCCTTAGCTAAAAGTTAGCATTGTCCTGGTCACCTGAACTTATGAGGCTACCATAATTATATTCCTGTGTAAACCCACAACTTACATATGACCCACACCCTGACTTTGAGAGAATCCTATAACCTCTACTATAGGGCTTGAAAATGTGATTTTAGTACTGCACTATACTTTCAAAAAACTTTTATTGCTCGCCCTAGACCTGAGATAACCTGTATAACCTGCACTAGAGGTTTGGTTCAAGTATAACCCACAGTTTACGCACAGGAATTTACAGTAGTCATTCATTAGTGATTGGTACATCTCTTACCAGTCAGTGGCATGGCCCTGGTTAATATGCAACAACCACAGCATGAGTTACCTGTGCAATGGTAACTCCATCCATTGAAGCCAGTTTGTCTACATAACAATTATTGTCCTGTAGAAGTGGCCATATAGAGACTTGAGGCTGTCTTTGGTAGGTGCATTTTTCAAAAACACAAAAGAGGTGTCCCATTCAGAGAACCTCATTGGAATAGGTTGATCTGATTTTTTTTTAAATCTGGTAACAAGTGCAATTACAATCTTATCATATAGATAAATATCTCAAAATTTGCTTGTGCTGTCACCTGGTGTGGAGTTCCTGTGGCTAGCTGGTTAGTAAAAAGTTAGTTATAGTTTAGCAAAATCTTAGTTCGATTTAATAATGCTGATAAGTTAGTGGTTTTGAGATATATTAGCATTGACTAACCCCAAGAATTTTCAGTGTGCGGGTAATATAAGGGGTTTTAGAAGTGTAGTACAGTACTATAAAATGGCGTTTTTCAGACCCCAGATGCGGGTTACTATAGTATATGATGTTCCCAAAGTCTTTGGTCAGTTTTACGCGAGATGCGGATTATAATAGCAAATTAACAGTACATTGATACCATCTCTGACATATTTCACCAGTTAGTCCAGTCGTTTTAAGGCACTTATGGCGCATACCCATCTCAAATTGTAACAGAATTCATTTTGCCTGCAAATGTCTTAGAAAGCTCTATAGAGTCCCCAAATAAAAGTGCCCTCATTTCCGAGGTTTGGAACACGGTCAAATAGGCACAAATTTGAATGATGATGTGGATATCTCAAATGTCTAAATGTCGATTTTCGAAATTTACGTACTTTACCATAGGGTTGATTCAGGTAAAGTGGGACACCTAAGCCATACTCTGACTTTATGTACCATTTACTCATTTGGTACTTATCATAGAAAATGTCAAACACATCAAATAGTTTCAGTATTTATTCCTTTAAACCAAAATATAAAAAATGTATGAAATACCTTAGCCAATGTGGCCTAAATAGCCCATTTCTTAGAGATGCCATTTTAAAATTGAAGCGTCCCACTTAACTTGTATTTTTGGTAAAGTGGGACACTTGCTTCATGTAAAGTGGGACAATTGATAAGAATTGACCCCCATGCTTTATATCCCATATGACAAAAATGGTAAATGTCAATTTTTTAAGGTGAGATAATATATTTTGACGGACTACATCAAAAACATTAAGGAAATTTATGTAGGGTCCTTTACAGAATGAATCAAGTACACAGAGTATGAATGTAAAACTACCAAAATACTGTGCATCTAGGCTTAACTTTGGGCAAGGCTACACTACATTATGTTACATGACAACATATTTGTACCCTGACTGAATCTCTATCCTCAAATTATTTTACATAGTGCTAAATAATGTTATGCACAATTATATAGCTCATACTCTTAATTGTAAGCATCTAAAATGAAATGTTTTGTTAATGAGGTAGTACTGCAGGAGCATTTCAGGGGCATATTAATCACTATAAATAACTGTGAATGGCAATAATTTCTATAAATCGTAAGAAAGTAGTATTGGTTAATAGTTTCTATGGTTTTAGCCTCAATGTATATCAAATACTGATTCTAAATGAATTTGCTACATATTTTACCATTTAACATCATAATGTATGATTAAAAATCATTAAAGTTAAGAAATCTCACAATAATTATCTAAATTATGATGGAAGTCAATGGTTCGCTGATGGAAGTCAATGGTTCGCTCATCTAAATAATGATCATCAGTTAAGTCACTTGATAAACCACAATCTGCAGCACTAACAAAGCCCTATTCTGGCTGTTATACTTAATAATTTGGTATCATTTACACAACTAAGTATTGTAATGAAATCTTCTATGATATTTCTTCTCATTATAAATCAAAATATGGGCATATCGGGTAATGCCACTCTGAGAAAGGGGATTAATATAGTGTC
The DNA here is from genome assembly GCA_947462335.1 of Harmothoe impar. NCBI lineage: Eukaryota > Metazoa > Annelida > Polychaeta > Phyllodocida > Polynoidae > Harmothoe > Harmothoe impar. Next base: position 33,855,245 of record OX381704.1, read on the forward strand.
CCACTTAACCTGAATCTGCCTGTCCCACTTTACCTAACACCTTCAGCTAAAGTGGGACACTTGCATTTAAGGCCTTAGTGTACTTAATTTCCATATCTGACTAATAAAAAAATATCAAGATGTAAAGAAGTAATATATGTATCTAATATTTACATACATATTGAAATATCATGTTACTATTCTTAGTACCACTACTAACAAATAATTTTACTATTTCTTATGTACTTCCAAATTTATAGCGGCAAAAGCTCTCCATCCATATCATGTCAAAATTTAGAAGGTATAATTACCTCTTAACTTTGGTGAGATAGGTACAATTAAGAGGGGTCAAACATATATTTCTAAGAAAAAAATAAAATTTTACACCCAGGAAAGAAATCAACCCCTAAAAATGGCCTTAATGTTAATTGTCCCACTTTACCTGATGTCCCACTTTACCTGAATCAACCCTACATTATAATTCTAAATGGCTTGAATATGCAGGAAATGCCGCACAGAAGGGAAACTCATGTACCCGAGTGCTCAGGGATCGGACGATAAGAGTGTTACAGTGTATGCCGTAATAGACGAGGATGGGGAGGTGGACCAGTGGACTATAGCTCCTGTGGATCTGCTCTCATTTGCTCGCCAGGTCACAAAGGCTATGGTAAGGTATTTGTTTCCTCCTTATTTAATTTTTTGTATACTACTATTTACCACAACGAGGACTTTTTTTTTTACTTGGAGGCTAAAATGAATAGGAACATAATAGTTTATTGATCTTCAAACGTTGGGAAAATGTATGTTTTTACATTAAAATGTGCAAACCCATATGAAACGAATCTTCTCTAAACCCGATTTCTATTTTTGAGAATATTATCATCCATTTATCAGGAATACCTGGCAGGGCGACAAATACTACACAGAGACCTCGCTGCGCGCAACGTCCTACTTGGTTTCCACAAGGTGGTCAAGGTGGGTTGAATTTATGAACAATTATCACGTCATTACTACATTGTAACCTAATTGTAGGCGTAATATACATTGATAAAAAATGATAATTCCTGCAGTTTAAAAGTGAGTTCCCGTGACAATCCCATGCCCCACCTAACATGAATGCTAAAACATTTCATCACTCATTTTTCCTGTCTGTGTATGGGCTAAAGTTGATTTAAGTGTCTGGTTTACGTGTCTAGATTAGCGACTTTGGGTTGGCGCGGACGGTGTCTCAGCCTGGAGATGTGTACCACAAGCTGACAGCCGGCAAGCTACCTCTAAAGTGGATGGCTTTAGAGTCCTTACAAGACCGGATCTTTACTACTGCCTCCGATGTCTGGTCATTTGGAGTTTTCCTGTGGGAGCTTGTTACAATGGGTGAGTCTTCTGCCACTTTTATCAAAACCTTAATGGGATGGAATTCATATCATTCAGAATCATTGCCCTATTAGAGACCCCAGGCCGGTTACTAGAAATGATCTTCATACAATGTGCTACTGTAAGTGGCTAAACGATAGACATTCTGCTATTTAAAGATGGGTTAGGAGCGAATTTTGGGTCAATTTTAATTTTTTTGTAACACACCGTCTTTGTGCAATTATATTATGTCCATACAAATATTGTGTAGCTTTTCAAATCATTCTGATACATATAAATCCATAAAATATAGAGTAATCCTGGTCACAATAGGTGAAGGGACCTAACTCTTTTGGAGAAAGGGTCCCCTAACCTGGCTTTCTCTATATTCTATGCAATTACAAGTAAGAGAATGAATTAAAAAGCTACAAAATGTTGACATGTACATTATAAACATAAATACGTTGGGGAAGAAAAGCTCCTTACCCATCTGTAATCTATTGAGCTTAATGTGTAAATTCTGGAGACATCCTGAGAATACCGTGGTACCAGTTCGTGTACTGTGCAGAATTGAGCAAATTAATTTGAAAATACCGAGGCCCCGAGGTCAATTGTACTGAAGGAGTCCCCTATATTTATAGGGGAAGTATTATCTGGAGCAAATTGACCCAGAAATCCAGAAATACTTGAGTCACCTGTTATTTGAGTGTGGGAGAACCTATTTAGTACGAACTAATGATGTCTCATGGATGCTTGTGTTCATTGCATTGGTATAGTTCAAGCATTGTTTATTGTATGGGAAGGGGGCTGGTGAGACCAGTGGAAGATATAGTGCACATGTCCGAGTGATGAATACCGGAAGCGAACTAGTAATAAGCTACAGGGAGGTGACGTTGGGAGAAATTCATTTCTTCTGCCCAATTGGGGCCACACTGCAATCCAGCTATCGGCCGAACATGAAACCCAGTACAGTGTTGCTCAACTTCAAACGTCCGACCCAAGCTATAGGCGAATTGGCCTTGGGCAGATGCGGACAGGCGCATTGAGGCACTCCTTTGAATATTATACATTTACATATACACTCTTAGAAATATCCTGTAAGAGTTACTGGCATCAATTAATGCCAAGCTTTCACCATATTTTTTACGGTCACCGTATTCTCCTTATCCCCGTACTAATGGAGCTTAGTGGGTTATACTAGAACCAAACCTCTAGTGCAGGTTATACAGGTTATCTCAGGTCTAGGGCGGGCAATAAAAGGTTTTTGAAAGTATAGTGCAGTACTAAAATCACATTTTCAAGCCCTAGGTAGAGGTTATAGGAAAGTCCTCATATCTCCCAGGCTGCCACCTGGTGGGCAAATATTTAACGTGAGATTCACCGTAAATGAAAATAAGATGTTTCACTGTATAGGTTTACGGATGTTCAGCGTAAAAGTGTTGAATTTGACACTGTCTCACTGTAAATCACATTACGGTGATAAACTGTAAAATTTTACACTGATTCCCCGTAATTTCAACCGGAATTCTTTACAGTGTATACCCAGGTCAAAACGGTATATCGTGAATCGCAAGTATGCTATTCCATGCAGTCATGAACCCACCTGTCCCTTGCACTCTTTGGGCACCCTTCGTACGGTGTAGTGGCCAAAGCCAATGATTGAGACAAAGTGTTGTGACAGAAGTTGACTTGCTACTGTTTATTACCTTTTCCACATGAGAGCAGTTACAGGTGCATGGGTACTCTTACAGAGTTGATGAATGTCCTGCAATCACATAGAATAGCCACAGGAGATCTCTTGGGTAGATACTTATTTCCTATGGTTTGACACAGTAGCACACATACAGCCCATACACTCCTTATAATGTCTTTGCAAGTCCTTTGGTGAGTGTAAATGGAACTGTGTATAACTCCAACTTTAACTTTAACTTTAACTGTACAAAGAATATTGTCTCCTATAGTCCTCAGGTACAAAGTCCAGCTTCAGCAAGTTCAATATAGTCCAATGTATACAGGTGGGGTAATCCTGGAGCACTCTGACACAGGTCTGCTCCCCATGGTGGTCTTGTAGCTACTGATTTCACCACCTCCACAGCACTGCCTTTTATAGGCCCCAGACAGGATGATGCAATACACCAACATGCTGATGTCAGACTCTCAGAAAAAGTATGATGCAATAACCAAACTGGGTGATGAAACATACAAAGTACACAGTAGAAAGAGGATGATGAAATACCTCTACCTTATTGCAACATAGTCTGGAACACTCTAGAAGGGTGAGGTCAGCACCATATAAAGAGATGACGCAATACCCTCACTGGATTGCAACACATACACTACATTCCCGGCCCCTTAAATGTGAACTATAGAAGTGAACATTTATAAACAATCCTTAGTTCTTCATAAATATCAATATAAATATTTCAAACTTTACACTTGTATGAGTGACATGACAATGACATACACAATACTATCTATAGTGCATACAGTGAACAATAGAACATAGTTCAAACATTAGCATACATAAATGATAATAACATACAACCTTTCATGGAACAACAATATCTGTGTATGTTCTTTACTATTTAGGTACAATACAATATGCATAGTAATAACATCTCTGTGTACAATATGACATCATCTTGGATATCCTTTACTTACAAACACAACACGATCATACATCTATGATGTGACAGATTCAAGCAAACAAAGTTTGTCAATAGGTCTCACGAGTACATTTGTAGCAGTTTTGACCTCTACTGACCGCACTAGGCCATCTTTACCTGGGAACGTTTTGACAACACGACCAAGTGGCCAACTATTTCTAGGCAGATTTTCATCCATAACCAACACCACATCATTTGTTTGGACATTTCTCTTTGTTTCTAACCATTTCTGTCTTAGCTGCAATGTAGGGAGATACTCTTTTACCCACCGTTTCCAGAACTGGTCTGCCAAGTACTGTACATGCCTCCATCTACGACCATACATATCTTCCTTTCGGAAGGTTCCTGGGGATGCTCTAAGTCCTACACCTAGCTGAAGTAAGTCATTTGGGGTTAGAGGTTTCAAGTCCGTTGGATCGTCTGATACTGGAGTGAGTGGTCTACCATTGACAATGTATTCAACTTCACAGAATACTGTGCTCAACCTCTCATCATCAAGGACTTGATCTTTGAGTATAGAATTCAGTACTTTGCGTACTGTCCTGATTTGTCTTTCCCAGACTCCTCCCATGTGAGATGCAGCTGGTGGGTTGAACTCCCACTTGATTTCTCTGATGAGAAGACTTTCCTTGGTTTTGTGATCTTCATTCCACCTTCGTAGCGACTCATGCAGCTCCTTGTTTCCTCCAACAAAGTTTGTTCCATTGTCTGACCTGATCTTCTCAGGAACCCCTCTTCTAGAGATAAACCTTATCAAGGAGTTGATGAATGAGTCTGCATCCATTGAATTTAGCACCTCAATGTGTATTGCCCTTGTTGTCAAACAGGTGAACAAACAGCCATACCTTTTCTCTTGGCTCCGGCCCCTCTTCACGTAGAAGGGGCCGAAGCAGTCTACTCCTGTGTAGGTGAAGGGTGGTTTGTGAGGTGTAACTTTGGCAGGTCAGCCATCCTCTGGACACCTAATCTTCCTCTCAATTTCTTGCATATCACACAGTTCTGCAGTACTCTATTTACCAAGGGACGCCCTTGTGGTATCCAGTATCTCTCCCGCAGTCTTGAGAGCACATACTCTCGTCCTGAATGTTTGGAGATCCACTCATGAGTGTGTCGTACAATCAGCTCTGCAACATGGTGGTCCTTTGGTAATATCAAGGGGTGCTTGGCAGAGTCAGTTATAGTTGCACTTTGAAGTCTGCCTTGTACTCGGAGCATGTTATCCTCATCTCTGAACGGTTCCAATTTGTAGATAGTGCTTTTATGGGAGACTTGCTTACCTGATGCCAGGCTGGTGAGCTCATCTGAATAGCACCTTCTTTGCACATGCCTGATAATGCCCTTCTCAGCATTTTGGAGCTCATCCACAGATAGATCAGAAGTCAGTTTGGGCTTTCCCTTTCGGAGCCACTCGCCAAAGCGAATCAGCCATGCAACTGCCTTCTTCAAACGAAACCAGCTTGAATATCGTTTGAACATTTGTCCCAAGCGGTCTTCTGGATCTGTGACTGCAATGCAAACCTTGGCTTCTTTCTTGACTTCATGATCATCCAATAGTAGGTCAGGAGATCTTTGAGGAACAACTGGCCACTGGGACTCGTCTTCCCACAAGAAGTCCGGCCCCTGTTTCCATCTTCTGCTGGATAGCATTTCACTTGCACTGAGGCCACGAGAAGCATCATCAGCTGGGTTTGACTTGGTGTCTACGTACCTCCATTGGGTCGGTGATGATCCATCAAGGATGATTGCTACTCTGTTGGCAACAAAAGTCTGAAACCGCTTGGTGGTGTTCTTGATGTACTGCAAGACTATCATGCTGTCAGTCCAAAAGATGGATTTGGTAACTTCCAGGCGTATCTCTCTGCGGAGCAGGCTATCCATCTTAACAGCCACCACAGCTCCTGAAAGTTCTAGTCTTGGAATAGTCATGTGTTTGACGGGAGCAAGTCGTGATTTACCCAGCAAGAATGAACAGTGGACATCTCCTTGCTCATTCACCACACGTAGATAAGAAGTTGTGCCGTAGGCTTCTTCAGATGCATCAGAGAAATGGTGAAGTTGGATTTCCACACACTTACCAAAGTCTTGTGGTATGAGGCAACGCCTTATCTTAAACTCTTCAAGACGTGGGAGATCCTCTAGCCATCTTTTCCATTTCTTTATGTTGTCAGGTTCCAGTTCATCATCCCATCCTTTCTCTCTTTTGCATTCATCTTGGAATATCTTCTTAGCTTGTAGTATGAATGGGCATACAAATCCCAACGGGTCATACACTGAACTGACCACTCTGAGAAGCCCTCTTCTGGTGAAAGTCACTTCCTTTTGCTTGATCCTGATGCCAAACATGTCTTCCTGGGTATCCCATTGGACACCTAGTGCTCTTTCAATAGGAAGTGCTGCGGAATCAAGGTCTAGGTCTTTGACTTCCTTTGCTCTGTCCTCAGGCGGAACAGATTCTATAACCTCTTTGCTGTTGGAGATCCATTTGGTCAGGCGAAAACCTCCCAGTTTCAGGAGTTGACAAAGTTCCTCTACCAGTTTCTTTGCCTGATCCACTGTTGACAGTGACTTGAGACAGTCATCTGCATAGAAGTTCTCCATCACGGTCTTGACAGTTTCTTCATCAAACTCAGTCTTGTGGTCCTCAGCAGTGCGTTTTAGAGCAAAGCTTGCACAACTAGGGCTCCATACTCCACCAAACAAGTGCACTGCCATCTTGTAAGGCTGTGGAGGAAGGTCAGGGTTACCGTCTTTCCACCACAGGAACCTTAATACGTCTCTGTGTTGCGGAGACACACGCACTTGATGGAACATGGCTTCTATGTCTCCCATGATTGCTATGTGGTCTTCCCTGAATCTTAGTAGCACGCCTATCAGTTTGTTGGTCATATCAGGGCCTTGCAGCACTTGCTTGTTTAATGATGTACCACCATATTCTGCTGCACAATCGAAGACAATCCTAAGCTTTCCTGGCTTATTTGGACTTGTAACAGAATGGTGTGGGATATACCACTTGATTCCATTATCCTTATCATCATCACTGTCTTGAACAGGTTCTGCATATCCCTTCTGGAGTAAATCCTCTATACCTGTCTTGTAAAGTCTATGAAGATCAGGATCCTTTGACAGTCTTCTCCCAAGACTCTGTAGACGTTTCTCTGCCATTTTCTTGTTGTCTATCAGTGCTGGTGGTGTGACCTTAAAGGGTATGTCCATCTCATAATGTTGATCTTTAAGTATGATGGACTCATTCCAGACATCCAAAACTCTTTTGTCATCTTGAGACATCTGTGGGAGACTTCCAGCCAACGTCTGTCCCACGTCCAGTTTCCAGAACTGCTCAACTTGAGCTTCAAGTCTCACATCTGGTCCCTGGTCAGCTTGAATGAAGTGGCAAACAGCAGAATCATTTGAATTCCCACTTTGCATTGGGCCATTGAGTGTCCATCCTAGACTTGTTCTGGTGGCATAGGGTTCATTTTCCCTTCCTCGCCTCACTTCGAGGGGAATCAGTGCATCTGGGACATCTTGACCAATGAGGAGAGTAATGCTTGATTTCTCTTGCAGAGGTATTTCCAGACACTTGAGATGATCCCATTTCTTAACATCTGCTTGTGATGGTGCACTGTCCCTTAGGCTTGGAAACCTGCTCAGTGCATAGACTCTAGGAAGTTTGACCACTTTACGTTTCTTCTTTGGTCCTTTAGTTGCTGTGACTTCTAGAGAGACTTCAAGGGCATCCATATCCTTCCCTTCACCCAGGGTCTCTAATGATAGAGAGGTATTTTCTCCTTTTAGTCTTAGTTGCTTGACCAGGTCCTTTGAGCAGAAGGTCTTGTTGCTTCCTGGATCAAGCAGGGCATGTGTGCGTATATAATTGGTCTGACCCTTTCCTCGCACATACACAGGAACTATAGGTAAGGCGACCTTTGTGCTTTCAATGTCTGATTGCCCACATGCATAGCTCTTGGCTTCTACCGGCTGGTCTGGGGACTTCTGCTCCTCATTCTGTTCTCTGTCCTTTGCAGACTCAGGTTCGGAGACTTTCAATGGTTGATGCAGCAATGTTGCATGTTTCCCCTTACAATCCTTCTCTTGACAGCCTCTGGGTCTTCTACATTCTTTAGATGTATGATTGCTGTAGTCAAGACAATTGAAACACAGTCTCTTTTCTTTTGCCACTTCCCTTCTCTTTTCCAGGGGCATCTTCTTAAACTTCTCACATCCACTCACTGTGTGACCATCAGCATCACACATGCGACACTTGTAGCTCTTGGGCTTGTCCTTCTGTGGTGCATCAGTGGGCTTGAGCTTCGTGTCTTGACTTGAGCTTGGGCTAGACTTATCAGTAACCTTTACATTAAAGCTTGATCCCTTCTTCTTGGGTATGGAAGGCTTAGGCTTTGCTTCCTTGGGGGCTGACCCTACATTTCCAAATACTGGGTCATTGGCCTCTCCAGCTGCCATCTCAAGGAATTTTAGAAACTCATCAAAGTTTGGATATTGGAGCTTAGTGGGTTATACTAGAACCAAACCTCTAGTGCAGGTTATACAGGTTATCTCAGGTCTAGGGCGGGCAATAAAAGGTTTTTGAAAGTATAGTGCAGTACTAAAATCACATTTTCAAGCCCTAGGTAGAGGTTATAGGAAAGTCCTCATATCTCCCAGGCTGCCACCTGGTGGGCAAATATTTAACGTGAGATTCACCGTAAATGAAAATAAGATGTTTCACTGTATAGGTTTACGGATGTTCAGCGTAAAAGTGTTGAATTTGACACTGTCTCACTGTAAATCACATTACGGTGATAAACTGTAAAATTTTACACTGATTCCCCGTAATTTCAACCGGAATTCTTTACAGTGTATACCCAGGTCAAAACGGTATATCGTGAATCGCAAGTATGCTATTCCATGCAGTCATGAACCCACCTGTCCCTTGCACTCTTTGGGCACCCTTCGTACGGTGTAGTGGCCAAAGCCAATGATTGAGACAAAGTGTTGTGACAGAAGTTGACTTGCTACTGTTTATTACCTTTTCCACATGAGAGCAGTTACAGGTGCATGGGTACTCTTACAGAGTTGATGAATGTCCTGCAATCACATAGAATAGCCACAGGAGATCTCTTGGGTAGATACTTATTTCCTATGGTTTGACACAGTAGCACACATACAGCCCATACACTCCTTATAATGTCTTTGCAAGTCCTTTGGTGAGTGTAAATGGAACTGTGTATAACTCCAACTTTAACTTTAACTTTAACTGTACAAAGAATATTGTCTCCTATAGTCCTCAGGTACAAAGTCCAGCTTCAGCAAGTTCAATATAGTCCAATGTATACAGGTGGGGTAATCCTGGAGCACTCTGACACAGGTCTGCTCCCCATGGTGGTCTTGTAGCTACTGATTTCACCACCTCCACAGCACTGCCTTTTATAGGCCCCAGACAGGATGATGCAATACACCAACATGCTGATGTCAGACTCTCAGAAAAAGTATGATGCAATAACCAAACTGGGTGATGAAACATACAAAGTACACAGTAGAAAGAGGATGATGAAATACCTCTACCTTATTGCAACATAGTCTGGAACACTCTAGAAGGGTGAGGTCAGCACCATATAAAGAGATGACGCAATACCCTCACTGGATTGCAACACATACACTACATTCCCGGCCCCTTAAATGTGAACTATAGAAGTGAACATTTATAAACAATCCTTAGTTCTTCATAAATATCAATATAAATATTTCAAACTTTACACTTGTATGAGTGACATGACAATGACATACACAATACTATCTATAGTGCATACAGTGAACAATAGAACATAGTTCAAACATTAGCATACATAAATGATAATAACATACAACCTTTCATGGAACAACAATATCTGTGTATGTTCTTTACTATTTAGGTACAATACAATATGCATAGTAATAACATCTCTGTGTACAATATGACATCATCTTGGATATCCTTTACTTACAAACACAACACGATCATACATCTATGATGTGACAGATTCAAGCAAACAAAGTTTGTCAATAGGTCTCACGAGTACATTTGTAGCAGTTTTGACCTCTACTGACCGCACTAGGCCATCTTTACCTGGGAACGTTTTGACAACACGACCAAGTGGCCAACTATTTCTAGGCAGATTTTCATCCATAACCAACACCACATCATTTGTTTGGACATTTCTCTTTGTTTCTAACCATTTCTGTCTTAGCTGCAATGTAGGGAGATACTCTTTTACCCACCGTTTCCAGAACTGGTCTGCCAAGTACTGTACATGCCTCCATCTACGACCATACATATCTTCCTTTCGGAAGGTTCCTGGGGATGCTCTAAGTCCTACACCTAGCTGAAGTAAGTCATTTGGGGTTAGAGGTTTCAAGTCCGTTGGATCGTCTGATACTGGAGTGAGTGGTCTACCATTGACAATGTATTCAACTTCACAGAATACTGTGCTCAACCTCTCATCATCAAGGACTTGATCTTTGAGTATAGAATTCAGTACTTTGCGTACTGTCCTGATTTGTCTTTCCCAGACTCCTCCCATGTGAGATGCAGCTGGTGGGTTGAACTCCCACTTGATTTCTCTGATGAGAAGACTTTCCTTGGTTTTGTGATCTTCATTCCACCTTCGTAGCGACTCATGCAGCTCCTTGTTTCCTCCAACAAAGTTTGTTCCATTGTCTGACCTGATCTTCTCAGGAACCCCTCTTCTAGAGATAAACCTTATCAAGGAGTTGATGAATGAGTCTGCATCCATTGAATTTAGCACCTCAATGTGTATTGCCCTTGTTGTCAAACAGGTGAACAAACAGCCATACCTTTTCTCTTGGCTCCGGCCCCTCTTCACGTAGAAGGGGCCGAAGCAGTCTACTCCTGTGTAGGTGAAGGGTGGTTTGTGAGGTGTAACTTTGGCAGGTCAGCCATCCTCTGGACACCTAATCTTCCTCTCAATTTCTTGCATATCACACAGTTCTGCAGTACTCTATTTACCAAGGGACGCCCTTGTGGTATCCAGTATCTCTCCCGCAGTCTTGAGAGCACATACTCTCGTCCTGAATGTTTGGAGATCCACTCATGAGTGTGTCGTACAATCAGCTCTGCAACATGGTGGTCCTTTGGTAATATCAAGGGGTGCTTGGCAGAGTCAGTTATAGTTGCACTTTGAAGTCTGCCTTGTACTCGGAGCATGTTATCCTCATCTCTGAACGGTTCCAATTTGTAGATAGTGCTTTTATGGGAGACTTGCTTACCTGATGCCAGGCTGGTGAGCTCATCTGAATAGCACCTTCTTTGCACATGCCTGATAATGCCCTTCTCAGCATTTTGGAGCTCATCCACAGATAGATCAGAAGTCAGTTTGGGCTTTCCCTTTCGGAGCCACTCGCCAAAGCGAATCAGCCATGCAACTGCCTTCTTCAAACGAAACCAGCTTGAATATCGTTTGAACATTTGTCCCAAGCGGTCTTCTGGATCTGTGACTGCAATGCAAACCTTGGCTTCTTTCTTGACTTCATGATCATCCAATAGTAGGTCAGGAGATCTTTGAGGAACAACTGGCCACTGGGACTCGTCTTCCCACAAGAAGTCCGGCCCCTGTTTCCATCTTCTGCTGGATAGCATTTCACTTGCACTGAGGCCACGAGAAGCATCATCAGCTGGGTTTGACTTGGTGTCTACGTACCTCCATTGGGTCGGTGATGATCCATCAAGGATGATTGCTACTCTGTTGGCAACAAAAGTCTGAAACCGCTTGGTGGTGTTCTTGATGTACTGCAAGACTATCATGCTGTCAGTCCAAAAGATGGATTTGGTAACTTCCAGGCGTATCTCTCTGCGGAGCAGGCTATCCATCTTAACAGCCACCACAGCTCCTGAAAGTTCTAGTCTTGGAATAGTCATGTGTTTGACGGGAGCAAGTCGTGATTTACCCAGCAAGAATGAACAGTGGACATCTCCTTGCTCATTCACCACACGTAGATAAGAAGTTGTGCCGTAGGCTTCTTCAGATGCATCAGAGAAATGGTGAAGTTGGATTTCCACACACTTACCAAAGTCTTGTGGTATGAGGCAACGCCTTATCTTAAACTCTTCAAGACGTGGGAGATCCTCTAGCCATCTTTTCCATTTCTTTATGTTGTCAGGTTCCAGTTCATCATCCCATCCTTTCTCTCTTTTGCATTCATCTTGGAATATCTTCTTAGCTTGTAGTATGAATGGGCATACAAATCCCAACGGGTCATACACTGAACTGACCACTCTGAGAAGCCCTCTTCTGGTGAAAGTCACTTCCTTTTGCTTGATCCTGATGCCAAACATGTCTTCCTGGGTATCCCATTGGACACCTAGTGCTCTTTCAATAGGAAGTGCTGCGGAATCAAGGTCTAGGTCTTTGACTTCCTTTGCTCTGTCCTCAGGCGGAACAGATTCTATAACCTCTTTGCTGTTGGAGATCCATTTGGTCAGGCGAAAACCTCCCAGTTTCAGGAGTTGACAAAGTTCCTCTACCAGTTTCTTTGCCTGATCCACTGTTGACAGTGACTTGAGACAGTCATCTGCATAGAAGTTCTCCATCACGGTCTTGACAGTTTCTTCATCAAACTCAGTCTTGTGGTCCTCAGCAGTGCGTTTTAGAGCAAAGCTTGCACAACTAGGGCTCCATACTCCACCAAACAAGTGCACTGCCATCTTGTAAGGCTGTGGAGGAAGGTCAGGGTTACCGTCTTTCCACCACAGGAACCTTAATACGTCTCTGTGTTGCGGAGACACACGCACTTGATGGAACATGGCTTCTATGTCTCCCATGATTGCTATGTGGTCTTCCCTGAATCTTAGTAGCACGCCTATCAGTTTGTTGGTCATATCAGGGCCTTGCAGCACTTGCTTGTTTAATGATGTACCACCATATTCTGCTGCACAATCGAAGACAATCCTAAGCTTTCCTGGCTTATTTGGACTTGTAACAGAATGGTGTGGGATATACCACTTGATTCCATTATCCTTATCATCATCACTGTCTTGAACAGGTTCTGCATATCCCTTCTGGAGTAAATCCTCTATACCTGTCTTGTAAAGTCTATGAAGATCAGGATCCTTTGACAGTCTTCTCCCAAGACTCTGTAGACGTTTCTCTGCCATTTTCTTGTTGTCTATCAGTGCTGGTGGTGTGACCTTAAAGGGTATGTCCATCTCATAATGTTGATCTTTAAGTATGATGGACTCATTCCAGACATCCAAAACTCTTTTGTCATCTTGAGACATCTGTGGGAGACTTCCAGCCAACGTCTGTCCCACGTCCAGTTTCCAGAACTGCTCAACTTGAGCTTCAAGTCTCACATCTGGTCCCTGGTCAGCTTGAATGAAGTGGCAAACAGCAGAATCATTTGAATTCCCACTTTGCATTGGGCCATTGAGTGTCCATCCTAGACTTGTTCTGGTGGCATAGGGTTCATTTTCCCTTCCTCGCCTCACTTCGAGGGGAATCAGTGCATCTGGGACATCTTGACCAATGAGGAGAGTAATGCTTGATTTCTCTTGCAGAGGTATTTCCAGACACTTGAGATGATCCCATTTCTTAACATCTGCTTGTGATGGTGCACTGTCCCTTAGGCTTGGAAACCTGCTCAGTGCATAGACTCTAGGAAGTTTGACCACTTTACGTTTCTTCTTTGGTCCTTTAGTTGCTGTGACTTCTAGAGAGACTTCAAGGGCATCCATATCCTTCCCTTCACCCAGGGTCTCTAATGATAGAGAGGTATTTTCTCCTTTTAGTCTTAGTTGCTTGACCAGGTCCTTTGAGCAGAAGGTCTTGTTGCTTCCTGGATCAAGCAGGGCATGTGTGCGTATATAATTGGTCTGACCCTTTCCTCGCACATACACAGGAACTATAGGTAAGGCGACCTTTGTGCTTTCAATGTCTGATTGCCCACATGCATAGCTCTTGGCTTCTACCGGCTGGTCTGGGGACTTCTGCTCCTCATTCTGTTCTCTGTCCTTTGCAGACTCAGGTTCGGAGACTTTCAATGGTTGATGCAGCAATGTTGCATGTTTCCCCTTACAATCCTTCTCTTGACAGCCTCTGGGTCTTCTACATTCTTTAGATGTATGATTGCTGTAGTCAAGACAATTGAAACACAGTCTCTTTTCTTTTGCCACTTCCCTTCTCTTTTCCAGGGGCATCTTCTTAAACTTCTCACATCCACTCACTGTGTGACCATCAGCATCACACATGCGACACTTGTAGCTCTTGGGCTTGTCCTTCTGTGGTGCATCAGTGGGCTTGAGCTTCGTGTCTTGACTTGAGCTTGGGCTAGACTTATCAGTAACCTTTACATTAAAGCTTGATCCCTTCTTCTTGGGTATGGAAGGCTTAGGCTTTGCTTCCTTGGGGGCTGACCCTACATTTCCAAATACTGGGTCATTGGCCTCTCCAGCTGCCATCTCAAGGAATTTTAGAAACTCATCAAAGTTTGGATATTCTCCAAATCTCTCACGGGCCTTATATGCCTCCTTGCGCCATTGGGTTTGAAGATACATGGGCAACCTTGTCAGGATCTTCACCATTCGGTCCTGTGAGTCTACTTCTTTAAGCTTGTTCATAGCACGCAGTGTCTCCAAACAGCCCCTGACATCATCAGCAAAGTCCTGAAGGGCTTCACCATCATTTGGCTTCACTGCTGGGCCTTCAGTTATTTTAGAGATGCATGCCTTTGAGATTACAAAGTCATTACCAAATCTTTGTTTCAACAGGTATCTTGCTTTCTTGTAACCTTCTGTTGCGGTCATCAATGCACATGGCTGTATCACCTTTAATGCCTTGCCTGTACAGTACTCTAACAGCCTATTAAGTCTATCAATATCCTCAACATCAGTCTTATCAACACAGCTGTCAAAGGCATTCATGAATGTCCAATACTTCAAAGGATCCCCATCAAAGGTTGTCAGGCTAGTCTTAGGAAGGCGAATGACATTGAGCATTTGGCGTTGAGTCATCATTTGGGATTCTAAAGCTGACTGACTCCTCTCCTGAATTTCACCTAAAGTTTCACTAAGACCCTTCAAAACTGGTTCAGACGGTTGCTTTATGGCTACTGGAGCTTGTGGTGATTTAACTAACTCCATGAGTTTAGCTACTTGTCCAATGGTGAATGTCTCATCTGACCTTTTATCAGCATTCTCTGTTACTGGAGATCCTGTCCACTCAGGTGCAAATGGGTTGAGCATTGACCTTCCCACACTCCCTGATCCTTTGTTGTCTGAGCTAAAGGCTGTAGGTTTGTTGGTCTTTTGGGCAGTACTAGCACTTATGGGACCCCCCAGATGACGGTAGGCCCTACTGGCAATAGTTGAATCAAGCATCTCCCCACATTGCAACTTTACATCAGTATCTTCTTTAGCTACAACAGTATCATAAACAGAATCAAAGTTAACATTGGAACAGTTATCAACAAAAGTTTGACTGACCTTTGAACCCTTATATACATACTCAGGATTATAAACACTCTTGGTCAGGACCTCTTCTTCTGCTGCTGCAGCAGCAA
The DNA here is from genome assembly GCA_947462335.1 of Harmothoe impar. NCBI lineage: Eukaryota > Metazoa > Annelida > Polychaeta > Phyllodocida > Polynoidae > Harmothoe > Harmothoe impar. The sequence goes on from OX381704.1 coordinate 33,870,796, forward strand.
GTTCAGTCTGCATTTGTAGCTGCTGACGGCGTAGCTCCAGTTTCTTCTTTTCAAGCTCTAGCCTTTGCTGCTTCTCCCTCTGATGAAGTGTAGCTTCTCTGCGTTGACGTTCGGCTTCTTCGTGCTGACGTTCGGCTTCCTGGTGCAGTTGTAGCTGGGTGAGCTCAAGCTCTTGCAGCTCCTGGAGAGCTCTAGCCTTGACTTCAAGGGCAGCCCGTTTCGCGACTGCCTTGGTTCTGGTACTTGATGCCCGCGACGCCCTGGATGTGGTACCAGAGCCACCCTGTGACACACTATCCTCAGGTTTGACACTCTCCTGCAGGCTATGCTGTTCCTGAAGACAGATATATTGTCTTTGTGCACCTTGAAACCTGTCTTCAAGTTGTTGATACCAGGCCTCTTCATCAGTGGCTCTATCAGGTTGAATGTCCAGCACTAAATCCATGAAGTCATGGTGCACTGAATATAAGTCCTTAAATGCAGATGTCATCTTCTCAGCTGCAACTTGAAGTTCAGGTAGACCGGCGTCACATTGCATCAGTTGTATCAGCATGTTAGTCTTTTTGGTCAGGTGACCAGCATAACCACCTCTTGAACGGCGTAGTGCCAACAGTTTCTCAGTATTGACACTGTGAGGGTCCAGCATCTTGCTTGGTTCTCTTTGCCTTGAACTTGTATGTGACATGATGACTTACTTGGTGTACTTGCTAAATATCCTGGTTCTTGTAGACTATTCTTTGTACCAAATGTAGTGGCCAAAGCCAATGATTGAGACAAAGTGTTGTGACAGAAGTTGACTTGCTACTGTTTATTACCTTTTCCACATGAGAGCAGTTACAGGTGCATGGGTACTCTTACAGAGTTGATGAATGTCCTGCAATCACATAGAATAGCCACAGGAGATCTCTTGGGTAGATACTTATTTCCTATGGTTTGACACAGTAGCACACATACAGCCCATACACTCCTTATAATGTCTTTGCAAGTCCTTTGGTGAGTGTAAATGGAACTGTGTATAACTCCAACTTTAACTTTAACTTTAACTGTACAAAGAATATTGTCTCCTATAGTCCTCAGGTACAAAGTCCAGCTTCAGCAAGTTCAATATAGTCCAATGTATACAGGTGGGGTAATCCTGGAGCACTCTGACACAGGTCTGCTCCCCATGGTGGTCTTGTAGCTACTGATTTCACCACCTCCACAGCGCTGCCTTTTATAGGCCCCAGACAGGATGATGCAATACACCAACATGCTGATGTCAGACTCTCAGAAAAAGTATGATGCAATAACCAAACTGGGTGATGAAACATACAAAGTACACAGTAGAAAGAGGATGATGAAATACCTCTACCTTATTGCAACATAGTCTGGAACACTCTAGAAGGGTGAGGTCAGCACCATATAAAGAGATGACGCAATACCCTCACTGGATTGCAACACATACACTACATACGGTGATAAGCATAGATCACTATCACTGCCGATAAATAATTCTAATATCGCCATAATATAGGGGTTCGCTATTCCCCGCGGGGAGTCATCCCTTGGAACAATGACTAAGTGTGAGTGATGGGCATGTTTTCTGTATGTGCCTGTCACCTAGAAAAGAGCTCGATCCCTGGGGAATTGAGGGGCTTCCGCCGTATATCGGCAAATAACCGCATCACAACACTCAATCGCTTGAAAGTTGATGGGCTATGCTAGTAATTCACATTTTAGGCCTATACATTAATATAGTAATTGATGTTAACAACGAGAAATAGATAGACAAAGGTTTCACGAGTTTTAGTCTGTTGAGTGGGTTATTTCACGAGTTGCAGCTCCGGCCGTATTTCATTCCGCCTACGGCCTCGTGAAATACGGCCCGACCAGCAACAAGTGAAATAACCCATCCAACAGACTCAAAAGAGTGTTCCTTTGTATTCATTTTTTCGATTCAAATTAAATTGTTATGGAAGGGAGGGCCTAACCTAGCTGAAATAGCTTCTTTCTATGTCATTCAAATGTTAACAAACCGTCCTTTTGATAACGTCATAGGGTCGTGAAATACGAGCATAGGTTATTTCATAGGGTATGAAATATGGCATTCTTTGGTTCAACCAATGGCATGGCCGTTTTTCATTAAAAAAACAACGTTTAATTCATTGATTATGGGAGTTTGGGTTATCACGTAAAATACGGTATGCCCAAAATGCATGACTTTCAATCTTGGTTCTTGTAGTAGGCTAGGTTTCAATGAATGAGACAGATGTGTCATTCTTAACAATCGGGTCCTTATGGTAATGTATCGCGGGAAGCCATGTACTTCCTGACCTGTCACAACTGATAGAACATCACGGTGGTATATCCCACTTAGCCTGCGGCTGAGTGGGCTGTGGCCCCAGCTCCGCCAGCTCCCACGAGTGAAATACGGCAGAGATTGTATCAATGGGCGTTGGCATTTCTGTATTCACGTAATGCATCCTAAGAATTCTGCAGTGTAGGGGAGAGAGGGGCACCTTGACCACCTGGGCACGTTGAACCACATGCTCTCTTTGCTATTCCTTTGGGAATTTTCCAGCAGTTTGCCTACCATATAACCCCCTTATATAGACAGTTCAGAGCAGCAACATCATATTTATTTTGGAATACTGAGGAGAAGCTCACACAACATGCAAAATTTAAGCCATTGAAAGTAAAAATTTGCAATTGTTAAACTTTTGTTCTTATGTTATTACAAAACATTATTGGCCTAAGATCTACTAGGAGGGTAAAGTATATATCTGAATGCTTGTGTAGAACCTGATATTAATCCTGAAGGTGTTATGTAATTTGAATTAAATCAACCTTATCTATGATGGTCGGCATGGGGTACATTGAACCACAAAAATTGGGGCACCTTGAACCATGATCAAAGTACCCAAATCTCTGTCTTGAAGGACTAGTTCCATTATTTACCACATATGTGCCTGTGCAATGCATAGAGAGACAAAGTATCATAATTTTTCACCAGAGGGTAGACCTTTTAAGGTCCCCTTGTCAGCTTGTTGGCAATAGATAAGATGATATTGCTCAGTCCCATCTCTGGGTCAAACATAGGCTAACCCAACAAGTAGCCCTATGGGTTAAACCACCCATAGTTCATTAGAAATAAGCCACACAGAATAAAACACACTATTCATATACACTTTGGTTATACAAGTATGATAGAATACAAGTTTTGTTTGTTGTGATAATAAATTATTTCATACCATATTCATAGTGTGTTTATTCTCAGATGTATCATTTTTCAAAAGCAGAACAGCCTGTTATACACTGAAAACCCAGAGCAAGGAGCCTAGTCATTATGACGACCTAGGTAGTCATAATGAATAATGGCAGATGGAGTGGAGAATGGTGTATGAATATAGTCTCTAATTAGTTCACTTCTTAATGACAGACATCCTTTTCACATATTTGGTGTAGTCTTGATTGAACTAAGTAGCATTACTTGTTATAAATAAGTTGCCAATGGGTGAGAATGATGGCCCCAAAGGTATAGAGACCACTCTGCTCCCTGTCACCAGTGTATATCTCAAGACAGATATAGTTATGCAAAATGTTAAAACCAGGTGGCAGTAGAGTGCCATAAGTAGCAAGTGAGGAATAGAATTATGTACCATAGGGTAGTCATTGGGACAACCTAGGACTTGAGAGTTGTCACTACCGATGACTTTAGGTCTTCAAATGGACAATACATAAATTAACAACCTTAAGGTAGTCATTCTGACAACCTAAATATTGTGACTACCTAAGGTCGTCATTATGACAACTTTGGTCTGAATGGCTCAGATGGGTAGTCACAATGACGACCTAAGGTGGTCACTTTGACTACCTAAAGTTGTCAGTTTTGGCATTGTCAAAATGACGACCCTGAGGTTTTCAGTGTATCATAAAAGAATATAATTAAAGATTTATACAGCATGTGCAAATAGCAGTAATCCTCTGCAGATGGTTTATATTAATCTAAAGGAAAATGTGTAAAGCTCTAACCCAGTGACTAAACTAGAAGCTATAATTTAATGACTTGTATGCATTAAATATGTATTTTTCATATTCAATCCTATGCAAAAGTAACAAGAGCAAGTATTTCCACCTTAACTGTCAATGATTAATCCATATTGCTGATTATTTGAACCATTCAAGATATGTGGTTCAAGGTGCCTTAGTGGGTGGGTCAACCTGCCCAGGGCACGGGGCACATTGAACCACCCAAAGATTTTATTTTCAAAAAATCTAAAGAAATACAACAAATGACCATACTTGCTTTGCCATGGGTCGTCATATAGCGCAATGATATAAGGTAACTGCTAGATACAAAATCTAAGTTCAGATGACCTTGATAAAGTCAGGGAAAAAATTAATGTGCATAAGTGGTTCAACGTGCCCCTCTCTCCCCTACGTTACGTAGGGAAGTATCTCATTGATTGATATTTCCTTCCACTGGTTGCCTATAGGAACCAAGTCGTTATTAGTTCCCATTTTCCTCCTACATCCCTGCAGCCGTTCAGCAATGCAGGAGGGGTCCATGCTGATTAATAGGATAGTATGCCAATACTTAAACTTGCTTTAAGGTGGGTCGCTACCCTTTGATTTCTTCAAATTCTAAAATCTATCAGAATGGGCCAATATTGCATAGCCAGATACATATATACCTTCCCTAAACTGTGTTAAAAATTTAGATTATTTCAAGCAAAATTGTGCATTTTGTAACACTTTGAATATTTGATTTAATGGTAACTGATAATATTTCTATTTCTTTTTTAAAGTGCTATTAAATTGCAGATATTTAATATTTACAACACTATAGATGCTATGATATTGCTCGAAATAACCAAGGGTATAAGTCAGGACAATTTTAGATATAGATTTTTACCATTTTACCCATCATGCAGTGCCATATATAATTAATTTAGTCATTTTTTGGCATTATTTTTCATTTTCAAAGGTCCAAAACCCTGAAAATATGCCCGGGATACCTATCAAAATTACTTCTATATGTTAGCAAAATTTAATGATCTGAACTATTTTCTGAGAGAGTTTTAAAAAATTCTGTTAATACTGAATACTATTTTTAGCCAATAAGGCTACAAATAATGATGATTTCTTTGTATTCTTTCCCAAAACCCCATATTTTTACCCAGAATGCCATGGCGTAAAATTGTAAAATTATTTTTCCAGTAAAGATGAACATATAGGCGTTTTACATGTGATGTATTACATTTCTGCTCATAATGGTTGATATTAAAAAAAATCATGGAAGTTTTCACATTTTTTCTCATTTTCAGAAAAAAATTTAAATACTTTAATTTTTCAAAATTCTATTTCTAAAAAAGTAGTTCGGGACCCCCTATTTTTCTTTGCATTTTCCGATTCTATATAATTTGAACTGCCTGTACAAATTTTTTTGCGAGATTCTGTTAACTTTCAGTGACTTTGACCCAAGGGTAGCGACCCACCTTAATAAATTTATTATGAGATCAGCGCTCAAAATGGCACCCATTATATGATCATAATTAAAATGTGTGGCAGGTTTGAATATTGCATGGAATTGCCTTGGTGACGCCTGGGGTTAATGTCATATATATAATCATGACTCCTCAATCTACCGTTAGGCCCCAGGGCGCGGACTATGGATTCTTCTCGGAGACCAATATGGGTATTTTTTCAGAAGTCAGCTCCATTGTGGGTGTAATATTTGGACTGATACACAGGAGTTTGTAAACTATTATGCCAATTGCAATTTCGTGAATCAATTTTTACACACATTGTATAAAATCTCAGAGGCCTTGTTTGTTAGGTTAGCATTGTGCATAAAGGTGCTAAATGCTTTGCATCAGCTATACCATTCTCCCCCTATTATATGATATGAATGCAGAGAAGTCTACTTCTTTCCCTTATGTTGAACCTAGGTCTCAAAACTGCTGTATCATGTGTCAATATGGGTATACCTTTAGGCAGGATTTACACCAATATATAGGTCATTTCTCTAGGAATCAGCATACGCCCTGTAGCGTAGGCCAGGTGTTCAGACCCGGGGGGGGGCACTAAGGGATGGTTTGGATAACCACTCTCCCAGGAGCGGTAGCGGTGGGTGGACAGTGGGGGATGAAAAGGGGGGGGCGGTCAGCCCACCTTAGAATGAAAAAGGGGGGTGGTGACCCCCCTCCCCTGCTTTCTAGATAAAGGTTTCTTGTGTTCATACAGCAATATTGGGGCACACACACATTTCTGATTGTTTATAAAGTACTAATTGGTAAGTTTGCCATTGTTATGTCTGGCACCTGATGCTCAGATGGGATGAAAGTAGGGGCTTGGGTTTGATTCAGCCTGTTAAGGGGGGCGGTCACCCCTACAATTTGCCTTAGAAAGGAAAAGGAGGGGCGGTCAGTGACCCCCTCAGCTCCCCCCAGTAGGAGGATGTGGGGCGGTACCACGGCAGTTGCCACTCACCCACATATAGTCAGTGCCCCCCCCCCCCCCCCCGGGTTCAGACCCATGACCACACATCCCGGTGAAAATAAGTCAGGTCAACCCCCCGGGAGTTAGGCCTACCCAGAAATCACCAGTTACACTGTAATAAATGTGTGTTATGGTAACATGGAAAACGAGTAACACACATGTATATTTAACACACTTTGGAATGTTACACACATTATGAGCATGAACACACTTTTCTCAACACATTTACACACTCTTTTGCTAAATGTGTTTTATTCACACCAGATGGCACCACAAGTATTGTTTTAAAAGATTCTGTCACACTTCAAGATTGTGATTGTACTTTTGATCATGTTTAATGATTTGATATCAAATTTTAAAGATATTATGAAGTGTAACTTTAATGGACGCATAAAGTTAAGAAGTTGGAATCCCTTTGAAGACTGAATATCCTGTCCTAGGGAGGTCTAAAGAATGCGGAAATAATAGGAGCTATAATATAAGTCAATATGTAATTGAAACCTGCATAAGATCAATCTGTACAAGGCTTTTCCCGTAATCTTAATAATAAAACTGAATCTAGTCCTAATAGGGGGGCTCTGCCCTCCAACCCCCGTTCTTCTTTTCTTTTTTTTCCTTCTTTAATAATGGTGAGTACTACAAAGACTTTAAGATTACACCAGAAGTGGGGATTTAAGATTACGCACAGAATGGGTGGCGTCTAGTGACTCCGCAAGTTCGTCCCTTGTTGCATGTAGGATGGCTGCCATAACTGGCCACCATTGCACTGGTGGCTATACATGCTGTGGTTGCACTTAATGGGTGCTCCACTAGCAGCTGGTGCCAGGCTTAATACATTTACAACTTTATAAAACTACACATATATATATATATATATATACTGTAAACGTATTAATTTTCGCTCAGTACATATTTTCGCGCATTTCGCGCACATACCTATGTGCGCGAAAATACGATGTGCGCAAAAATATTGCACAAAAAATAGCTTTCCAATGATATCTGGCATTACTATATTGCAATGCAGAAGAGATTCAAATACCAAATCTAACATGCTGGAGAAATAACATCCTGAAACTAAGTAGGCTTATATGATGCCTAAATGATAACGTGGATGTTATGTGGCTTCTGATGTGACCATAGACTATAAAGTCTCTGTTGGAAGGGCCATGGGGGCAAAATGTTTTAAGCAATGCTTTTTGGGCTGTAAAACCCTTAATAATTGTCCGATTGAAAAAACATAAGAACTGGCATGTAACTAAGGATCCCCTGATTGCAGCTGCGCAAAAATATGATTGCGCGAAAATGCTAGGTGCTAGGTGCGAGAATCTAGCTGCGAGAAAATATCTACACTTACAGTATATATATATACATATATATATAACTTTTTCGTACACACTTTACATTTTAAACATATCTATCTCTACACACTTTTGAGATTAACACACTATTGAAAAAGTGTGTAGTGTGTTTAAAAAAGGGTTGTGTAAAATTAATATATAAAAAAGTTTGTTATAAAAGTGTGTTAAGTGACCATATCCCCTGATATGGCACTATGCCTAGGCTATGTCTACCATAGGGTATAGTGTTTGTAGATGTTGTGTGTTTGATATAATATTATAATGTCTAAGTATAACACTGTATGTGGTTTCCAACTCTGTTATACTTTCCCAGTGGGCACAAAATTCAGTTCAACTTTGAATCAATGTTGATTCAACATTGAATCAATGTTGATTCAACATTGAATCAATGTTTCTTCAACATTGAATCAATGTTGATTCAACATTGAATCAATGTTGATTCAACATTGAATCAATGTTGATTCAACATTGAATCAATGTTTCTTCAACATTGAATCAATGTTGACAACCATTTGTCAATGTTGATTCAATGTTCTGTGCCCACTGGGTTAGGCTGCTCCTGCGAAAAGCAGCTGCCATGGGCTATTTGTTGGTTTATAAAACAATGCAACACTGAGGTCTTTGTGAGTAACTACTTGTACATCTTCTCTGGGACTTGTCGCAAATTCTCAGTTCCGCAGGCGTTTAATCCGGACAACCCTTTACACAGTTTATTGAGGACTTCATTTGACTTCATTGTTGTTTATACGGATTTAGTATCGTTGGATAAATGAATGAGCAAATGATTATTCAACACCATTTGACAGATTAAGGATACTGAATACAATCTCAGAAAACCATAGAAACCCATTGAAATCGGTACACATATTGCTATATATATATATATATATATATATATATATATATATATATATAGATAGATAGATAGATAGATAGATAGATAGTGCAGGAAAGAAATATGAAAGAGATTTATCCTCCCCTACCAGAGTAAAAGCACCCCACCTGGTGGGACTTTTTACAGAGACATGATTTCAACATAAAACAAGATGCTTTTCATGACAGTACATTGCTTTAATTACGTAACTGAGGATATTTCTCAGGATCATATGTAATGAGTACATTGTGTCTCACTAGAGTTGAAACTATAGTTAGATATTGGGGACTTGCTTGAAATTTGCAAGATAATCCCTTTATTAAATAGAATCAAACCATATAGATTCTTCACCAAAGTCTGTCAAAACATTGCTTTCCATGATAGGTGTAATGTATCAAAAGAACACCAGCAAACATTGTTCCAATGCCATCAGATCCTATGTATATCTCTGAACAGTGCTCACAGACACTGACCAGTTTAGCTCAGTCAGTAGCATGGCTGCCTGTTGATCCATAGGTTGGGAGTTGGAGCCTCTCTTGGGGAAAACTGAAAAAGTTTTCTACTGACCATAACATTAGTGGTCCTCACAGACACTTGTCTGGTTAGCTCGGTCAGTAGCAAGTCTGCCTGTCAATCCTGAGATCGTAAGTTCAAGGCTCTCTTGGAAAAAGACTACTAAAATATTTTCCAAATTGGTGTTTATATGCACATCCACCAGATGGAGCTAGGGTGGCCCTGAACAGTTTCTGAAGGTTTTCAAAGCATCCACAGGGGAGCTCACTAGTTTGTATCTAACTCCCTTAGTGCTCATGCTGGATGTATTACTATATAACATGATTATTAGCTTCTGCAAAAGACATCCAGCGGATAAGCGATTCACAGAAGTATTTGCGCTTCACAGAAGTCCCTACAATTTTCTGCTATTTCGGTCTCACCATTGTTTGACGACGTACTGCCTGAGTGCACATCTTCTATGATCAATTGCAGCATTAACGTGAGGGAACTCCCAGACAGAACCTTTGATTGCCTACTTCACTCAACATTTACAGGTGCTAGAAGAATGCCCACTTTAGCCTCTCAGATCATCGCTGCAGATGCCAATCGCCATTCTTATGCAAAAAACTTTGCAGTCACAAGATACAGTAGTATAAAGAAGACACTTCCATGATATAAGGAATCAAGCATGTGTCCTGTGGGTAATCTAGGTGAGCCCTACTGATGAGATAAAGCTCAGATAATAGTTGACCCAATGGGCCCTGATTCCGCTTGTGGCTTATAGACTAATACACTGTATACTAATCAGGCCTAACACTACGAAATATGTTACAAATGTAGCCCAGCTAAAAAAAAACACGTTATTTTATGTCAAAATAACATTTTTACATTTTAGATAACGTTTTGCAATAGTGAGGAGCCTTAGAAAAACGTAATAGCACGTTAAAAAATGTTGTATAACATTTTTTGTTTACTGGGAGGCCTACTTATACATTGTCATATCGCCCACACAAAATGTGTACTGTCATATTGCCGGGCATATTGCCTATTGTTCAGGGAGTGGCCGTTAATCAATGATGGGGAGGGGGTTAGTTCTTGGCCTGATCCAGCTAGCATCCTGACGTTGGCGCAACATAGTCAAGGGTTGGACTGACGTCAGCATGCCAACGTTGGCACAACGTAGTTTTGGCCGGGGGCATTTCGTTTGAGCCAAGGTCAGCATGCCAACGTCGGCCCAACATTATGCCAACTGTCATATGTTGATAGTGTACCAACATCAGGTGCAGATATTGACATAACAGAGGTATTCCATTCTAACTTTGTATTATGCTCATGGAGTATCAATGATCACTAAACTGTGATTTATTCTGCTAAAGACAAGAATCAGTTTAGAAACAGCTATTTCTGTCTTTACATTTCACCTTAATATCAGCTTAAAGGGACAAGAGGTGATAGACAGCCACCCCATCCTTTAGATCTTATATACCTACCATTACCTTTAAAAAGGTGTCCTCATGGCAATGTAACTGCATTTTATTATGTCACTGGGAAAGATGGTAATTAAGTATGTTATAGCATATGAATGGAATATCCCTGGCTTTAAAACCTATATAACACACATAGGGCCCAATCACTGGCCACTTATGATGAGAGATAAAGGCTCTGCTGGGCAAAATCTCTTCTGACAACCTTCCATGCCCCCTAGTGGAGGTTGGACATGCAACATTGGCCCAACATTAATATATCAACGTTGTGCCAAGGTTGGCATTTCAACATTGGCACAACGTAGTTTTGGCCAGTGGCATTCCATTTGAGCCAACGTCAGCATGCCAATGTTGGGCCAATGTCATTATGTTGACATTGTACCAACGTCAGGTGCAAACATTCGCCCAACATTGCAAAGTTGGTATAGCATAAATTTCCCAATGTTGGTACAATGTTGGCATTTCAACGTTGGCACAACGTTAAATTATTGCCTGTGACAGTGCCAACCAATGCCAAAGTTGGCCCAATTTTACCATGCTAGCTGGGGAACTTTCTGCAACATTCTTTTACGCCCCCTCACACTTGAGAGCACACAGAAAAGTTTGCATCCCCCTCGCCAAAGGCACCGTATATTTCACACACACTGTAGTAAAATGCTGGCTTTTTTTTTGCCAAGAAAGGGCGAACCTTTATTACGTACCCTCCCTCTCAACTAAATAATAAATGACCACTCCCTAACCTCATGGAAACTCCATATCAATTTTCCATTTTCCTAGAGGGATTTCCCATTCATGTCCGTGGTTTTAGGGGTATTATTAGTAAATTCCGTAGTCTTCGAGATACAATACATGATACATGTATAATGTGAGTCAACATACCTGGGTGCTGTTTCTCCACAAATTTGCAGACCTCCACAAATTTGCAGATGTCTGCAGTACACGTTCCATATATTTGCAGAGGAGATAAAACTAATGAATAAAATGGTTTTTTGACTGGAGGCCCATTAGCCTGCTTAATACAGTCTATAAAATCTTTACTAAAGCACTCGCAGAAAGACTCCAACCCCATCTCCCGAACATCATTAATAAGGATCAATCAGGTTTTGTAAAATCCAGGTATGTAGGAATGAACATACGCACAGTGGAGGACATAAAATCTTACACTACTATGTACAAACATCCCAGGATTCTGATGTCCATAGACTTTGAGAAGGCATTTGACAGAATTCGTTGGGACTTTATCATTAAGGCCCTAGAGGTGTTCGGTTTTGGAGACAACTTTATATCATGGGTGAAATTGATCTATACTGATATATCTGCATGTGTGATCAACAATGGCTATACCACTGATTGGTTTAAACTGTCATGTGGAACACGGCAAGGGTGCTGCCTGTCACCATTCCTTTTTGTTATCACTGTAGAACTTTTAGCACATAATATATGCATGAACATAGGTATAGAAGGAATTAGAACAGGGAATAGAAATGTAAAGATTAGTCAATTTGCAGATGACACAACTTGCTTCCTTTGAACTCCAGCAGCACTGACTGAACTCTTAGACTGTTCAAAACGATTCAGGAGATACTCAGGCTTGAAGATGAATAGGTATAAGACACAGTGCATGGCACTGCGTGGAATAGATGTAATCGGACCAGATATAATGAATATTCCTTGGTGTGAAACAGTTCTTATCCTTGGTATTAAAATGGGGGTTGATCGAACTGAGTTGCAGAACTATGTATGGAATTATAAAGCTAGGATTGAAAAAAGTCATGCATATATATGAGTATGGACTGGAGACATATCCTTGAAGGGTAAAGTCACACTTATAAATAACCTTTTTCTCCCATGTATTCTATACCCTGCCTCAGTGACTTCTACACCTCCACGAGTTTTAGGGAGCGTTCATTATTTATGCCAGGGGGGCGGGGGTGTGCAAATCAGAGGGGGGGTCATTTTTTTTAGGGGTATTCAGAGGGGGGTCTTTTTTTTTCAATCTATTCTTAGGGGCGGGTCTTTTTTTTCCAACCTATTCTGAGGGGGGGGGGTCATTTCTTTTAGGGGTGTTTATTTGGGAGGGGGTATTTTTTGACACAACGTGTCGCGAAATTCACGACACATGTCGCAAATTGGGGTCATAAAGACAGCAGAACTAAATTTCTTGCCTACCCATCAACACTTTGAATGATTCACTACTTTTCTTTTCCTAAAACAACAATAACTGTGGAAAGAACATTAATTCAACACGAGAATAGGAGTACAGAATGTAGGGGGTCTAAACAGCAGTGTGTAGCTAGATGAATGTTATTGTGGTGCCGAAATTTAAGAGTACTGTATCTGAAATAGTTTGGTTTAATTGGACTCTAGCCTCGCCCTATGACGTTTTGGCGTCCATACGGCTCAGTCTCATGAGTTTGTAACAGTTGAAACGTCTTTGACCGGCGTTGTCTTTGACCGGCGGCGTCTTTGACCGGGTGTGTGATTAAAATGAAGAAAAAAGTAGTGTATAGTAAAGAAATGGGTAAATTTATTGTATAATATGTTCAATAACACATCATTTTGAGGCATTATTTAAAATTGATATATTTTATATATTTATGTTACTGGCTCAGTCTCATGAGTTTGTAACAGTTGAAACGTCTTTGACCGGCGTCGTCTTTGACCGGCTGAAGAAAAAAAGCCCAAAAGGGACCCTTAATATGTGCATTAAAATTATTTTCTTTAATTGGGTAAAACAACCATAGACTGATTACATGAAGAAGTTGAAGCTTAAATTTCTTTACTATATACTACTTTTTTCTTCATTTTAATCACATACCCGGTCAAAGACGCCGCCGGTCAAAGACGCCGCCGGTCAAAGACGTTTCAACTGTTACAAACTCATGAGACTGAGCCATATGCTAGGGTGAAGTTGCCTACATGTCTAGACCCTGCTTTTCTTCCCAATAGAGGAGCACAGGTACGGTATGCAAGATGCAGATCTACCTCATATATTGATACATTGTAGCTTAGGTCCACTCCAGCAGTTAAAGGTGTGATTACACCAGTCATGATACACACTTTTCCTTGGTGTCTTGTACCAGACCCTGCTAAATGGGCCACAGTGTTTTGATTGCAGAGCTCTCAATTTTTTTGGAATAACTTCACTATCTCCCTGATAGCTCCCTGTTTCTCATAGACTCATAGAGTAAATTTGATTATCCCACTATAAATAGGTGTACCAAATGCCTTGAAATGTAGTAAATAGCCACTAGATACACATAATTTTCTACTGCGGATGCGGTGGCCAATTTCTAAATCTCCCTCTAGTTTCATCTTTGGCTTCAACAGAAATCAGGCACTCAATTATCATTGCCACCTGATGGGATCCAAACAGGCACTGCTGGGAAAACATCATTAGCATGATATTCCACTTACAGTGTCCCCTATAGTGTCACATACCATAAAACTTCATACATAGGCCACGGCAAGCATGCAAGTCAGATTGCCACTGTAGCTTATGATAGGATCAGGACAAAGTCAAGGTGCTGCTTCATGCGGGGTTTTATAGGTTAAACTAGACTACCCGGTACTAAATTCACAATTTTGGCTTAAAGGATTTGTCAAAGTTGGGAATCTGGCTTAAAGCAATGCTATAATCCTTCTTTTACTGATAACTCAACACTTGACATGGTCTTCTACCATAAAGAAAGACAAGTGCTACTGCCCACACAGAGGGGAGGGTCCTTACACTAGAACTTTGAAGGCAGGTACCTTATGGCAGCTGCTATGGTCAGCAGTAGCCCCCGGCAGTAACCCATTCACAGCGAGTGATAGTGGATGACTTTAACAGTGGGTCAAGTATAAAGGCACATAAAATAGTGAAATGTCCGCATGGCTGGCCTTTCCTCAAATGAAGGTTATCAACTATGGTGCATGTTACATCCATGCATACCATTGGTGACTTAAGCGATTGTAATTGATCTGTGCCTATATATACCAAGACACGTTCCCCTGTAACTCTTTGTCCAACTTCAAATTCTCACCCTGAGCTCGCTATTTCTTACTGATCCTAGCCTATGGAAAACAAAACTAGGTTTAAATAGTGATCTTGTTCATCTAACTGCAAGTTATATATACCAGGATACATTAAAATGGTCCAATTGACCTCTAGATTTTCAAAATTTTCCTCAGTTTTGCCACTTTTATAACGCTATAAAGTATCCCTTCATCAAACATCAATCTTTGTTTTAAGCTGGGAAATTTCATGGTACTTCTACCAATCAGTATCAGCAGGACTTGTAGGTTGAGACCAAAAGAATTACACCCATTTTTAAACAACAACAGGGAAAGCGGGAGCCTACCCAAGAATGCATTTCGTCTGCTCACTCTCCATCCTACTGTCTGCGCTCAAATGTAGGACACAACAGACCTAACATCTGCTAGGAGACTGAGTTCTCACGACACTACCGACCCTATTTGCGGTATGCTAAGGCATTCCCACAGTGCAGTGTAGTAGGTCAAACGAACGCCCACGATTTTCCCGCGCCACGATCGCCAGCAGCAAAGCTGCTGGTTAGAAATAAAAATCGACGTGCTACGAAACCAGAAAAATCTATGCTCTCAACATGTTGGAGATGCAAAAATATTCAACATAGGGGGCCTACTGTTAAGCCCTATAGCCACTCCCTCAAATAATGGTTAAGCACATGATATAATAGGTTATAGTATAGGACTATGTATACTTTGTATGTCATTGATGCCATTATTAAGTATTTATAAACGTCTATGGTAAGGGGGGGGGGTCTTTTTTTTTCAACCTATTCGGAGGGGGGTCTTTTTTTTCAGCCTATTCGTTTAAAAAAAAAAAAATTTTATCCTATTAGCCCCCCCCTGCCATAAATAATGAACGCTCCCTTAACAGAGTTGAATAGAGTTTTGGACAGATTCCTTTGGGGGTCTAACAAAAACAAAGTGGCACGGCATAGTGTATGCGCTCCAATCAAGCAAGGTGGTCTAGCAGTGGCTGACCTAAAATGTAAACTGACCGTTTCAAACATAAATTGGGTTAAAAGGTTATATAATGATACGTGTAGCGTTCCAAGCATCTTTGCAGGAACACTGCTAGGACTTGATTGTATACAGAGCTTTATAAGTACAAAAACAGATGTCAATGTTCAAGAGAGTGTCAGTCCCTTCTACCACCAACTCTTCTCAGACTGGCACACTTTCCACAACATGTCACTAAGAATGGAAGAGGAAGAATAACAAATTCATCACTAGCGAGAGATCTACATTATTATGGAAAACATGGAGGGATGCTGGAATTGTTAGAATAAATGACATCCTAGAGGGAGGGAAATTCATGTCTGAGACACAAATAACAGAAAAGTATGGTATTAGGTGCAACTTCATGCAGGCCCTGCGGTTACGAATGAGTATACCTGGCAGCTGGCGAGAGGTTATATCAGAAAAGGAGATAGATACTCCTGAGCACTGTATATGGATAATAAACAGAGACCCAGACATTGTAAACCTGTTCTCTGTACCCAGCAAAGAGCTCTATCAGATTGTAAGAGAAAGAGCCTTCTCGCTTCGAATCAATAGTCAAAAGAGATGGTCAGAATGCTTCTTGCATGCACAATTGAATGATACAGCATGGAGTGTACTATACTCATATCCATTTAGGGTAACTAGGGAAACAAAACTACAATCATTTCAATACAAAGTATTCCACAGAATTATAGCCTGTAATAAATATCTTGCCAACATAAGGGTGAAAGATAATCCAGAATGTACTTTTTGTGATGGTCAGACGGACTCACTAATACACTTTCTTGTCAGATGCATGCCCACAGGTTTCATATTTCTGGAAGAGCATTATACGATGGATAAATAGAGTGGCGCAGATTAGTGTTGAAAAAGAGTATATTCTTGGAGTATGCAGGCCTGTACCACATGTTATTAATCTTATCCTTCTCCGAGTCAGATTTTATATTTACCGCCAACGACTGTACCATAAATGTCACTTGAATATCTTGGATTGGTTATACGAATTCAAACTTAGCCTGTAGTCTGAGGACTTTATATGCAAGATGGAGGCAAATCCGAAAAAGTTTAGAAAGTGGAAAAAACTGCTGGAAGCAATGTCTTGAATGCAACGATTAAAATGTAGTAACATGTGAATGTAAGTCACCATATTATAGTAGTCAGCTGTGTAGTAAAACCTCGCGTATAAGCCTAACTCGCGTATAAGCCGCACCCCTAACTTTGACAGAATATATAAGCCGCAGAGGGGGTCTGAAGATTGTTAATTTGGTACTTTAGTATACTTATAAAAACTCTCGTATAAGCCGCACCCTATACAGGCATGTTTGCTATCAAAAGAAAGCTGAGTCTGACTCGCGTACTAGCCGCGGCTTATACGCGAGGTTTTACGGTAGTCAGATATCCATATACCCTACACAAATATATACTATGATATTATTCATTATATTGATAGCCTAGTTCTATGAGTCATGTTAGATAGATGCACTGTCTTGTCCTGTTTGTCTTGTCTTTGTCCTGTTATGTCTGTTCTCGTCTTATATACAACAAAATCAAAAAAATGAGCATGAACAATACACTATGTAACCTTTTCAGAAATAAAGTGGAGCATGGCTCTTTGTTTAAAAAAAAAGAAGTTTTTTTGGTACAAATACGGACCTCCCTATATATTTGCGGACATCCATATATATTTGCCGAGCTCAATGACTATATGGAGGGTGTATTTACGGACGTCCACAAATTAAGACACTTTGTTGATTAAACACCATATGGGTGGGATTAACAGAAATATAAGGCCTCCCTGCAGCCAAAACTATTGTTACTTACCTGGAAATTAAATACTAGGGTAGTCTCACTTGAGGGCGGACCTCTTTTTTGACCATTTTTCTCTTGTAGAGAATTGTCTGGGCTTTCCAGAACTAAAGAATTTTGCAAATAGTTTAATTATTATTGAAACTATTAAGGGTCAAAGTATATCAAGATTTCTAAAAATGAAATAACCCGCATTTGCATAAATACATTATCTTCAAAGATATGACGTCATAAATATGACGTCCTGACGTCAAAATTGTGTAAATTTCCCCTCCCTTTAAACTGCAACATCCCAAATTTGGAGCATTGTAATGACTTGAAACTAATTTCATATGATGATGATAGGTAAATTTAATTTTAATTTTCATGTTGAGTGGCCACAGCCAAAGTGGTGTTTTTGTTACCATGGCAACCAAAATCAACAAAAATCGCTATTTTGGGGTATTTGGTTGCCATGGAAACAAGGATTTTCCACAGAGATGCATAAAAAATCATCAATTCTTTTGTTTCCATCATTTTCAGCATGAAAAAATATTCAAAGTAATTTTTGACCAAAAATAGTGATATCATTTGATATTTTTTGATGATTTTGACCTTAAAATTGCTTTAAATATAGTAAAACCTTTGTTAAATGTGGCTCAACACGTGAGAAGGTACCTTCGCGGGGGATTTTTAGTACTGGTTTTGGCCACCAGGAGGCATAAGAATGGCAAAATAGTGAAAGATATGCCCAAAAATGCTTTATGGTAATTTTTTATGGAGAATGCAGTAGTCCTCTGCGAATTATTCCATTTTTGGTGTAAATGTTCTATATTTGGAATGTAAATGTAACGTTTTTTATGAGAAATAGGCACATATTGCAATTTCTGGTTGCTATGGAAACCATTCCCATTTTTCTAAATGGAACACTTTGGTCCTAGTTTCTTGGGAATCCCATCAGTAACTCAAAACTGAAAACAGACCTTGAAAATTCCTACTGAAACCAAATTTACATAGAATATTAACACTTTTTATGGATATTTTTCAGCAAATCTGATTTTTTCATCATTTTCAGTAGATATCATTGGATACGGAGCATTTAGAGCTTATCTGTCGTTTTTAGTTACAAGTAACAACACATGTTCAAGATATGATTCTGACAAAACTACAAGGAATATCTTAGCTCATAATATCTCATTTTTAAGATCTTGACACAAACTTAAATTGTCAATTCCATCCTCAGTATCCCCTTTCACGTGCCTGGCCACAAATATCTTTTGAGTTGCCATTGCTATATCTTCAACGGAAAATAAGATAGACACAGACACCTTGGACTTCCCAAAGACAAAGTTCCACAGATCAAGCTCAAAAAATTAATTTTTATGACTTTTTCACAGTAATTTGGTGCCTTAAAAATCCATTAAAATAATTATGTCAAAAACGTCCTTCATGTAGGACAATCGCCCTAAATGAGTTAATATAGATATGACCATCTATTGTTCTATTTCCTCGCCTTTATAAATGAATAGTCGATGGTGAAAAGCTGATTTGTATAATATTAAATTCATAATCATTAAGATTTTATCGATAGAATGTAGGGAATTTGTTTAGGTGCAACATGATTCTCTCCATAGTTAATAGTGCTGCCACCTAGTGTGACACTAGGGAGTTAAGTACATAATTAAAGTTGAAAAAATGTGAATTTTAACGTAGATATACATAGGTTTATTACATATATTTACGTCTGAATGAGGTAGAAAAACCTAAATCAAACATCTACGTCTGTTGAACGTAAATAAACCTTCAAGTTTTGACATTCATAAGCCTTGCAAAAAACGCAAATCAGTCCTTTGGTTGAAACTAAACCTACACAAACCTCTGAGCTACGTTGGAATTACATAGCGTGTTTACTGGGTTTTGTTTGATCCGTACGTTTTTGACCTGCTTATCATAGGGATCAATGTTTATCTAATCCCTAAATACTAAACCAATTTTTGCTTTTATTTCAGGAGCATCGCCTTACCCAGGGATTGCCTTAACGGATTTATTTGTAATGCTGGCCAGTGGCTATAGAATGGAGAAACCGAGGAACTGTTCAGACAGTTTGTAAGTCTATACAAATCCTATTTAAGTGAGTGTATACATGCGAATTATGCAGATGCCGATGCGTACCAAAGCTTGTTGGGTTGTGCCGCCCTGGGTCCCCCCCCCCCCCCTCCCCAATAATGATTTGCTTCCTGACTTCATTGGGGGCCTGGATAATATCCCATAGGGCACTAAAACACTACACTACGGTACTTTGTTTTGACCTCCCCTCTCCCCAAGATAATGGTAGAGTACACCCCGACCACTACAGTATACAAAGATCATTTTGGAAACAATGAATTATCTGTCAATTCTGCGAGCGGAAACATATTGCTGCTTCAAAACTACCCTCAATTTCTGAGTCACACTAGTAAGTATGTAACTCATTTCAGGCAAGCAGATGAGTGAGGAAGGGGCTGTAGGGGAGCGGGTGAATGCAGGGGAGCAGCTGGTCTTTCCCACCCTGTCACGTATAAAGTTGTCATGACAATGCTGCCCCCCCCCCCCCCCCCCAGTTGCCTATAGATCCTTTGCGGGATCTGCAGTGGCTGCTTCCATCTTATTTCGACATGTGCATAGATTACAATACACACCACCAACTTTTGCGCCTCTTTCCGCTCTGACCCCCGGTCGCTAAGATGCCACCACAACTCCCCTCGCATTTCCGTGTTCTCCAGCCAAACTCCTTAACTTTTGGTTTTGCGCGTAGCATCTGGCAGAGGGGGAGGTAGGAACTGTCCACATATTTAGATAATTCAAGATAATCCTACAGAAACCCAGAGAAAAGGTCTTACAAATAACGTCTCACATTGTATTACAAGATACCTCTCATTCACGTTGCATTGAAGTTGTGTGGACTGTAATGGAGACGAAAATGGAATCTAGTACTTAACAGTTTAATTTTTCTGGATGATTTCTTGGTTATATTTTGTGAATATTTTTATATTTAATATTTGACATGGTTCTAGTAGGATATTTGTAATGTTGATCAATATTGGATGTAGATGAGAGTCCAATCTTTCAATATTTAACGTTTTTGGGTTGATTGAAGTAGTATTTTGAGTTTTAATTAACATATGAAATTGAACTTTCACTATCTTGAAATGACCCCTCAAGAGGTGTCGCATAGGACTCAGGGTGGTAACCCTGAGCCAATAACCCCTAAAGTACACCAACCCCCTGCCTTTCCTAGAGTACACGCCAACCCTTACACTACAGCTTTACCCCTTTAATACACCCAAACCCCTAGAGTTTATCATAACCAATACAATACACACCAGCCCCTACAGTACACCATAAACCCTACAGTTCATCCAAACAACTATAGTTCATCCAAACCCCTATAGTTGGGCCTAACCCCTAGATTAGGCCTGCACCCTGCAGTACACCAGGAAAAACTACACCAGCCTAGAGCCTAGTGGGGTTCCCTGAGTTATACTGGTGGCACCTGGTGGAGGTACAGTTCAACCCAACCCCTACAGTACAACATATAGGGTGTTCAGGCTATTTTCATCAACTAGAAAAAAGTTGCATTTTTCATGTAGGATGTATAGACGAGATATTAAATAAGAGAATTCTGGAAGAATTATGACTCTAGTACTACTAGAACATGGTTAAATTGACCTTTCTTTGTAACAAGTAAGGTGTCTTAGCAGGACAAGAGAGCCTTGTTTAATCACGCAGAATGTACTACTTCTCAGCAAAGCTAGATCCACATATGTGACAAAACGTGGGAAAACGTGACATTAGGGGAAAACACCTTTATTTCAGTTCATGTCTTCAGCTACAATTTGATACTTCAAGCATCAAAATATTTGAAATAGTTGCTGAGAAATGACATCCTGGCTATCAATTTTTCTATCACTTTGGTATTCAGACAGTAAATAGTAAACATAAATGGGGTTTTAATGTATATGCCTACACATTTAGGCTCCCCTGTTTGAAAGGTGCACTGTAAAAAATATCCCGTAAAATTTACGGTGAATCACTGGCATCACTGAATGCCGACCGTTTCCCGTTTTTTTTACGGTCACCGTATTTTGCTTTCCCCCGTAAATTTTACAGGCCTTTCCCGTTGTATTTTTACGGTGATTCATCATCATTATACGGTGATTCTCTGCTATTCAATGATGATTATAATTGTTTCTGGATTCATTGTTGTATATTTTATAATATCATCTTAATTCCAGGCCTGTATATATATATTAGGCCTGAGAAGCATAATTGAATGCCTCATAGCAATATACAATTACAATCCATGAGCAAAAGGTACTCTAGGATTGATACAAAGGAACTCTGACAATAGTCTCAATATGTATAGTTCTAATTTCCACAACATGGGTGTTTATACTATTCGTACTAGTGTCCAGGGTCTAAAAAAAGGAAAGTATATATTTTTTATCTTTAACATGCCAAAGGCTTTGATTTTGACTGTATAATTAATGAGATATTTGGATATTTTTATAAATCTAACACAATTATGTAAGTTTTTAGTTGATAGCTTCCACTAAAGTCTCTCTATCAAACCAAGCTGCCACCTGGTGAGCAAACTTTTAACGTGAGATTCACCGTAAATGAAAAAAACATTGTTTCACTGTACTGGTTTAAGGATGTTCAATGTGAAAGTAATAAGTTTTACAGTGTCTCACCGTAAATCACGATTACGGTGATACACCGTCAAATTTAGCATTGATTCTCCGTAATTTCAACGGTAATTTTTTACAGTGTGATTCTATGTTTTTAAGAATATTTTTTGCTGTAGATCTAGGTCTGGTAGTCCGATTAAAATGTAGGATGTCCCTAAATGTAGATCTATACCATGCCATTACAATGTGATCATTTCTAAATTGACTACTCAAATAGCCTCTCCCGGAAATCCATTCTAGTGCAGAGTGTTTCTAGAAGTTATCAATTACTACTGCCATTATGTGGGCCTGCACAGGCAGCACACACTCCCTAGTTCCTATTTACTCCTTCATATAAAACTACTAGCAAAAATGCACAAATCCTTGCAGAAATTACATATTATGCAGACTGCAACCATGGCTTTCCATTGGTATCCACAGCTTTGTTGTTATCTGAGTTAAATAGACATAAAATAGCGATTACTCTGAAGTGAATGGCAGTAGTATTGTATGTATCGGAACGGGACTATAGTTAAGTACTGTTTATTACTCAATCGACCTGCAGCCAATCAGAGGCCTCCCTTTTGGCGGGAAATTCAAAAGCAGCCAATGAGAGGCCTCCCTTTTGGCGGGAAATTCAAATAGGTCACGTGACCGGAAGTGACCTACTTCCGGTCACGTGACCTTTGGGCGGGAAATTCAAATAGGTCACGTGACCGGAAGTGACCTACTTAAGAGGGTCACGTGACCACCATGTTGGCGGGAAATTCAAATAGGTCACGTGACTGGAAGTGACCTACTTAAGGGGGTCACGTGACTACTAGGTTGGCGCGAATTCACTTGAGATTTTTATGGATAAATAAATTTTAAAAAAGAAAAAAAGCAAGCTGAAAGCTTGCTAAAAAAATAATTTTAAAAATGTGGCTCTTTTTTTTAGGGGGGGGAGGGGCACTCTGGGGGGCACTCTTTAAGATGCATGGGGGGGGGAGGGGGGGAGGGGGGAGGGGAAGGGTTTTTTAAGAGTGAGACTCGCTTCTCTGCCCTCTCTTTTAGAGGGCAGAGAGGCGAGTCTACTGGTTCGTCTACTTACAATGAAATGTATCATGATTGCGTTTATGATGATGTGCATCATGATGTGACTATCTTACAACCTTATAAGAAATAAGCAAGGTCTCTCTCCTATACAATTACAGTTTTCTAGCTTGAAATATAGTCTTTCAACAGCTCCTTTTCTCATCTTACACAGAGGCAAATATCAGAGGCACCCAATGGCACCTAAACCGCTCTCAGACAAGGGTCGGGCACTGCTGGACTATAATAGATGGGTCAAGGACCGTTCTACTGAGGGTCAGGCTAGGTCGGACATTCAATAACGTGACTTTAGCAAACTTGCTTGAAAAGTCTGACCATGCGAGATCCTTATGCCCCAGTCTGTCAATGCTGTCCAGACTTTCAAGCAAGTTTGCCAAAGACCTGCCTGTCATTGAATGTCCGACTTAGCCTGCTTGACCCTCAGTAGAACAGTCCTTGACTCATCTATTATAGTCCAGCAGCGCCTGACCCTTGTATGAGAGTGGTATTGGCACCATTGGCTGACTCTGATAATTCACCTGTGTGCACGGGGGGAGGAGAGGGTTCACAGCTACAGCTCTCTTAAGGCAAAGCTTGCGCTTATAGAGCACTACTAGTGGAGGTTTGGATGAGGAGGCTATGACATATGACGTTTGTCTTAAAAAATAGCTATGGTGCATGTCGATGTCGCTTAATTATGCTCATATCTCATGTCGATTTTAAGAATTGTTCATGTCACCTGTCACTATGTTTTTCAAGCTTCATGTCAAATGTCACTAGGCTTCATCTCGAATTTAGTGGTCCACACTGCCGCTGCTGCTGCTGCTGTCGGTGCTGCTGCTTGTGCTGCTTGTGCTGCTCATGCAGCAGCTGCAGCAGCTGCTGGCTGCTTGTGCTGCTGACGATGTCATGGATACTGTTGACAGATGCTGCTGCTGCTGCTGCTGCTGCTGCTGACGATGTCACGGATGCTGCTTGTGCTACTGCTCGTGCAGCAGCTGCTGAAGCAGCTGCAGCAGCTGCTGGCTGCTTGTGCTGCTGACGATGTCATGGGGGATGCTGTTGACAGATGTTGCTGCTGCTGCTGCTGCTGCTGCTGCTGACGATGTCACGGATGCTGTTGACAGATGTTACTGCTTGTGCTGCTCGTGCAGCTGCTGCTGAAGCCGCTGCCAGCTGCTTGTGCTGCACGTGCAGCTGCTGCTGAAGCCGCTGCCAGATGCTGCTGCTTGTGCTGCACGAGACTGAGTAGCCGCTATTCGGCGTTTCACTCCTTATGTACCCTGTCCTAGATAATCCTCTTAAAATGGCTGAAAAGACTCTCTCAGCACAGAGACTCTACTCAATGTAAGAGATCTGTTAAGTAAGTTTTCACATGCCGCCTGACTACTGCGGGAGGGTTTAGACTTAAGCAGCTTAGTGCACACACGTGTCTGTTAGAAAAGCTACCTGCACACCTGCCTTCCTTTTTCACTAGTATTTACCCCCTGCCGACTTATAAGGCGCCTATACACACCTTCTTGCTTCTAGAGCTAAGCTGACTGGCAGCTATTTTAAAAGAGAATACCCGTTACCTGTATAACGGATAAGGGGGTTATGAGATTAGCGTGTGTATACAAAAAAAAACAAAAAAAAGCTACAGGGGGCGCGTGTCTGTCTGTGAGGTAGAGTCCGTGTGGTAAGCGACTCAAGTGTAAAACAAAAGCACCTCCTCTTGCCGCAGTGAGTGGTGTGGACGGCGGCTGGCTAGTTGAATTTAAGCGTCAGCTTAAAAGATAATCCGTTCACGGGCTGGCGCGTCACACCTGGCGTTAATCACCCCCTGTAGTCTTTGTATACACAGGTGACTCGGCTTTATCTCTTCACCAGCTATAATCCCATATACATGTAGCGCACGTTACACTCGTTATCTCTCTTTTCATGCTGATGGATTAGGGGTGGAAGGGTTCAGGTGAAAAGCGATTTGATTCTCTCTGGAAGAGGGTGGGGCTCTAGGTGAAAACAAGCTTAGAACATCCAGATTAGCTGCTCTCTCGGCTATATAAAGAGCCTCATTTTTTCTAATCTCTGCCCACTTCGTCTTGTTGTACACTATCAGTCACGAGGCAGACGCTGGAAGTAGCAGATGTTTGCAGTATGGTTTATACAGAGGTTACCTGCTAATAGGATTTTGTCAGAATAGGGTGAGTTGCTATTAAAATGAACATTTTAAATGGGTTGTTAATATGGTATCTGATGTTAATGAGCTAACACCTAACATTGAGGATTATGACCTCCCAGAGGGGCGTCTCGCCAAATTCTCCAGTCTTGACTATAGTCTTAACTGTCTAAAGACTGTGGAGCACGTTAATGGGTGGTCTCCTTACTAATTTCACTTGACCAGGCCGGCAGGGTCAACTAGGCTAGGTAATTACAACCACAAGGGCGGCTACTCAACATGCAAGTAGACCTACTACTACGAGATTGTCTTTTGACCACTCTGCCGCCGCCTGCTGGTCTGGCGATTACATGCTCTAGTATAGTTCTCCGCTCTTTTCGTCAGATGACGCCACAATAGGGTTTTTGTACATTTCCACGATACTCGCGAACATTTTAAACGCATAATGACCTATAATAAGCAACAAAGCACACTTCTAATATATTGAATATAAGAAACATGTCAACGTTGTGTATTTCTGATAGAATGAGGCAGATTCTTTGAAATATCAACTAAACTATAGTGAGATTGAAAATACTACACCATATCTAAAGCGATATAAAAGCTATATAAAGTCAGAACCTCTGACGGATCGGTATTCTGCAACGGATCACTCAACCATTCGTCCTCGAAAGCAACACAGGGTTCCCGTCCAACAGGACTTTGAGCCTTGACGCTTTTGAGCGAGGTTTGATCTCATGCTGCTTAACATGTGGTGTAATTAATCAACACCGCGGCCCCTCTTTAGGGGCCACACAATAAACAAAGAATAAAAAAGGGTAGGACTTAGGTTTAAAGCGAATCTCTCAGGATTTTGGCGAGGTCGACAAAGGGGGAGATAACAGATTAAACTGCAGGAGACTATACGCAAACCTTGATACTCTCAGAGGGGGAGCTCCATATTGCGGACCTGTGGTCAGATCTATCACCTCCAGGAGGCAGGCTGCATGTCGTAAATGTCCACCACAGACATTGGGATATATTGTTAATCCTACTCCAGGGTCTCCATAATTAGACCCTGAATCTGTTGTTAAACGGGTGTGAGGTGATGGTAACTAATACTTATGAGATGGAGCTCTTACGAGACATAAGCACCACCCAGCGCGGGGCTCGCCTTGAGATGGGAAATTCACTACAGTAGGGTGGCCGGAGCATTTTTGAAAATAAACTAGACACACATGTATTATGTATGTCTAGAATGTCTCAATATTCGCATTTAACAAATTAGCACTGTTATATTGATAGAGTAACTAGGTAACTAACTGTAGCTGATTACATATACCTCACTGCTCAAACCTTTCTGACAGATCTGAAGATCTGTATAGAGAAGACATGCCATACCCATGGCTTACTTATAGCCCTGCCATGCTATAGTGGCTATTGGGAGAACTAAGATTTCTCTATCTAACTGTATGACAGAAGGTGTCCTCTAGTGTTATTTATATGATTTTAATACTTGAGATTGGGGTCTGAGGTCCTCATATGACCCCCAGCAGATGCTCTGACGCTGGCTGGCGGTAGATTGTATCATTTCCATTCAAAATGCATTATTTTAACTTGATTTATCTCTATATTCAGTAATTTACCGTAAACTACCAATTAAAGATTTCTATAAAAAAAAAAAGAGCCCTGAAAATGCGCAATTTAGGTGGCTTATCTCAAAAAAGATAACAATATCCTAAGTAGTTATAGGACCCTCCATGGGATAGCTGCATTCAAGATGCTTCAAACAGAAAAGGAATCTCGTTGATACATGGATTTGCCATCAGCCAGTGCAAATTCTCCCAAAGGTCAGGTTAAAGAGATTTCCCAGTTATGAGCTTAAAGGAGACTCAAAACCTGAGGTCTGTCAACATTGCCCCTGAATTACATTATGTAATACAGTTTATAATGCATTATCCAGCCTGTATAGGATGGACCCATTCAGGATCTGTTGATAACAAATTACTAGAAGTGTCTATCTGCTTTGAATCGAAAATGAGGGCATATCATAAAAGGGTCATTTAACATAGGATCAGATACACACTGGGCCCTCACGCCGACCCTCCGGCCACCCTAACTACAGCATTATCTGTCGTTGAAAATGGTGTTCGTGTAGAGTCGGGATGATGTACCAAAAGAGCGTTTTATACACAATGATACCCTTGTACAAATGCGTATACCTAGTAGGCAGCGTCTTATCATCAAATCTAAGAGGGTGCTATAGTTTTATTATACTTTTATAGACCATTTTTAAAATCCGAGCTTAGCTTAGTTCATAGTCTCCTTACCAATTTTCAATTGACCAGGCTGGCAGAGCCAACTAGTCTAGGTAATTATAACCACAAAGGCGGCTACTCAAGATCCAAGTAGACCTACTACTACGTGATTGTCTTTTTAGCCCCTCTGCCGCCTAGTTATTACATCCTCCAGTCTAGCTCGCCACACCCTTTGAGCAGCACCATTGCCTCGGTAAAAGTGTAGGGTGTGTGCTTTCCACCTTCAGGCATCCATAGATTCGATCACCATCACCCCCCTTGAAATGACCTCAGCTGTTAATTAGGGCGTAAAGCAGCCCAACAACCAACCAAGTCCCTGTCAAAAGATGTGAATAACGCTGTAGTCTGCCCGTTTCTGTGATCCAATATGAACCCTTCCTAATAGCAACCCCACTGATGCATTGCATAAAAATAGCCCCCCTGACCTCATTTCTTGAGCTATAAAAAACACAAACCCCTCATTTTAATCACAATATCATGGCAGTCAACATGAATGGAACCATTAGTGGAGAAAGATAAGAGTCTCTGTTTTCTGTAGCCTACAATATTATGGTGACATTCTTCATGTCAAAATGTAATAAATAAATATGAGTTGTTAAAACTTGTTACCATGGGGATGTTGGTAATTGTGTTCTTGAAGACGTATGTGAAATCCAGATGTATGTGCCTCTGCCCAATGATGTCCCTAGCCATTTTAAGTTAACCTGTTCTGTCTGAGTTAGAAGAGTGCCTAGGAGGGCTAGAGCTACAGAACCCCTAACTGCTGTGAAAGTGCCCCTCTCCTGCCTAGATCACAGAAATGGGAAATATGTTCAGTTGCATTCACCATGATATTTCTGGATCTAGGCAGGATAGAAACCTCTGATCTTTTACAGATCTGAAAAGCTCTCATAGGGATCTATACTAATGGAACCAATATGTATTTTTTAACTCATTTTTCAAAAATTTATCAAACTCCCTACCTTAGCGCCCCTATAAATAGGGTTAAGTACCTGTCCGACCCCTCTACCACTGCTGCTGGAGGAGTACCGAGAACTACCCTCTTTTTTAGAAAACTAAGTAAAAATTATCCTTCTTCATGTCCAGTTACATACAATGTCGATCAATTTGACACTGTAGCAGCCTGTCTCCATATCTGTATGCTGCATAAATGCACAATACACGGTTCTGCACGCACTTAAACCAAGGCTAACATGGTTGACCTATATAGATGTGATACTCTCGTTTTCGGGGCTAGTAGAAATTAGGCGTCTAATACGGACGTTCTGGGTTCGAACCCTCACTAAGTTTTAGTCAAGACGTCTAGCCACGTCGCCTAAGGCGACGAAAGCGCGTCAAGGCGTTTACAGGGTTCGAACCCGTGAGCTGCTCCTTGGGGCCACAAAAAACGCTTAGACCTTGAAATCCCATAGGGAAAAAATTTTGGGTTTTTGGACTTTAGGCCTTAATTTGAGGGTGATCCCGGGCTGATAGAAAAATAATTCTTGGACGAGCGGATAGCTCTGGATCTCTTTTATCTAAAACAGCGAAAAATTGATTATGGTTTCGCCGCAATTCATCCGACGGGGGGTAATCAGCCCCCCCCCTCTGCCAATCAAGGCAGTGAATCTAGACGACCGCGCAATCGCGCGCTGATTGGCTACTGGTGGGAGGCGCTGTGCCGCGTCAGGAACTTCACCTATTTGGGACGGCTGTTAAAGGCGCACTGAGTTGAGGTGCACCTTTAAGCAAGAGCGCGATCTGGCCTAGTCTTGCGGACCCCTGTTTGGAGAGTGTAGCGGGCGGCTATGTCGCGCTCTCCAACCACAGTCTTAACAGTGGTCCGCAAGACTAGAGTGCAAGACGCGTGCACACACAGACCGAACAGACACACACAGACCCACACACCCACACACCCCTATCAGTGAGGCGTCTAGCAGATTTGGGAGAGGTGACCAGGGAGGTACTCTCGGCTAGCGGCCACTAATTAGCTGTTTAGATAAGGCACAGAAACAAGGGTGATGACAGACTATGTGGTCAAGCAGCCAACATGCCCTGACACTTGATAATGGGTGTGGACCACCAAATTCGACATGGCGACATGGCCATTTCTTATAATCGACAAACGACATGAGGCCTAATGACAAGTGACATGAGGCCCAAAAATCATAGTGACAGGCGACATGAGCAATTCTTAAAATCGACATGGGATATGAGCATTATTAAGTGACATTGACATGTGACATGGCCATTTTCTAAGATCGACATTCGACATGGGGACCCCCCATCCAGAGCCCCTTGATAGATGACAGCTGTTGTGTGTAAGAAAAGCGTATGCCTCACAATCAAAGATGATAAAAGGCTTCATTAATTTGATGAAATTCTAAAATAGATATATTATTCATGTTCTGTGTTCCACAGAGGTAAATTAATTAAGCCTCAACTCCTTCTAGAAGCAGTAATACAAAAATGTATAACATGATAACGTTGTATCAAACATTTTCTTATATACTGGCTTCTGGTAGGAGTTGAATCATAAATAAAGTACCTATGTGAAGCACATGACATGCATGTCATGCTTATTAAAGAATAACATCAATTCAATCAGGTATTCAAATATTTTGGGTTTGCAGGCACAGTTAGAAGGGGTAAGGTTAGTGGTGGTATCTGACCAGGATGTATCAGATTACTACAAACTGCCCCTGACCCCTTCCACCACCACCACTGGTCACCGGCTGTCTGGGGCTCCCGTGGTCAGTGGATAAATTCTATCCACTCTGAATCTGCTAGACGTCTCTCTGCTATGTAGTGTGGGATGTAAAAGAACCCTTGTCTCGGTAAAAGGGCCATAGATTCGATCACCATCACCGCCCTTGAAATGACCATAGCTGTTAACTAAGGCGTAAAGCAACCCACACACCCACACACCCACACACCCACACATTTTTCTGTATGAGCCTTCAGACCTGAAGCTGCTCAGTGTACGGGACTAGGTTTTGTCATAGGCCCTACAGACGCTACTCAAGGGGGAATAAGAGAGCTGTCTCACCATGACATGGGCTGGCTGTAGTTTTTTATGTTTCGGTACCTACAACCAAACAGCCAGTACCCACCCCAGGGCTTCATGTCGCACGCGGGAAAAGTATAACGGTGGCGCCAACTGTCGGAATAGCGGGTACACTACGTCAGTAGTTCTTTTGTTCTCCGCTGAGTGACTGGGCGAAATGTAGTCGGTAGCTCTATTTTCTGTGCACTGTTCTGTTCATTTTCTACACTTAACGCTTAAATAGACCGCGTGTTTGTACAAGCTAGCCGTTTTTATCAGTGCAAAAATTAAATAAGCATCGGATAGAACAATAAAAAAATGAGAAAGTAATCCAGCACTTAGTATAAGGCACCAGTTTTATCATGAGACACCGAAAGTCTGGTTTTTTTAAGGTGGATAAGACAGTCGACTGAGAGCTCCAAACTAACCAAAAACGTACCAGAGGGCGATCTATCTCAGAACGTACCCGACAGGGCAGGGGCCTTCTACACCCCGGCTCTGATGAGCAAGCGAGGGCCTATTCCTCTTTTGAGGTGGGCCCAAAATTGAACAAAAGAATAAACTCAAAAAAAGCCTTAAGATTGAAAGAGTTGTAGATACTGATTTTAACGAGGAAGTCCCATTCATTAGTTTACAAAATAGTCAGTGTAAGTACGCCCATGTATAGGAGAGAGACCTTGCTTATTTCTTATAAGGTTGTAAGATAGTCACATCATGATGCACATCATCATAAACGCAATCATGATACATTTCATTGTAAGTAGACGAACCAGTAGACTCGCCTCTCTGCCCTCTAAAAGAGAGGGCAGAGAAGCGAGTCTCACTCTTAAAAAACCCTTCCCCTCCCCCCCTCCCCCCCTCCCCCCCCATGCATCTTAAAGAGTGCCCCCCAGAGTGCCCCTCCCCCCCCCTAAAAAAAAGAGCCACATTTTTAAATTATTTTTTAGCAAGCTTTCAGCTTGCTTTTTTTCTTTTTTAAAATTTATTTATCCATAAAAATCTCAAGTGACTTATTTTGAAATTCGCGCCAACCTAGTAGTCACGTGACCCCCTTAAGTAGGTCACTTCCAGTCACGTGACCTATTTGAATTTCCCGCCAACATGGTGGTCACGTGACCCTCTTAAGTAGGTCACTTCCGGTCACGTGACCTATTTGAATTTCCCGCCCAAAGGTCACGTGACCGGAAGTAGGTCACTTCCGGTCACGTGACCTATTTGAATTTCCCGCCAAAAGGGAGGCCTCTCATTGGCTGCTTTTGAATTTCCCGCCAAAAGGGAGGCCTCTGATTGGCTGCAGGTCGATTGAGTAATAAACAGTACTTAACTATAGTCCCGTTCCGATACATACTATACTACTAATGGCTAATAGCTGAATGTCTGTGCGGTAGCAGGGCAGCCTGAACGGCCTACAACATAGCCCCTAAGTGCCATCCCACCACTACAGTGTAAGTGGGATTCAAACCCACATGTCACTGAAACCCCCAGGGTCGTCATTTTGACAAAACCTAAATTGACAACTTTGGGTATAGTCAAGGTGACGACCTTTGGTCATCATTTTGATGACCTAAGGTAGTCACATCTGATCCATTCAAAACAAAGTTGTCATAATGACGACCTTAGGCAGTCACATTAATTGGGTGGTCAGAATAATACCTCAAGGTTGTTGATTTAAGTATTGTCAACTTGAAGACCTAATGTCATCAGTATTGACAACTCTCAAGTCCTATAGGTTGTTCCAATGACTACTCAATGCTACCCCATGCCATTGCAGACTGAACCTCTTTTGGCACAGGACTGCCCCCAGTGTTAATGAATTGAAGTATCTGCATAAGTATCTTTATCCCAAGACATAATCTGTTTTGGGGCCATCATTCTCACCCATTGGCAACTTATTTATAACAAATAATGCTACTTAGTTCAATCAATAGTACACCAAATATATGAAAGGGATGCCTCTCATTAAGAGGTGAACTAATAAGAGACTTTATTCATACACCATTCTCTAGAGCACCTGCCACTATTCATTATAACAACCTAGGTCGTCATAATTACTAGGCTCCTTCCTTCGGGTTTTCAGTGCACCAACCAAGAGCCTGGGGGGAATCCTTCTGATTCCTTCAGTTATAGTGGTGGCACCTGGTGGAGGAGAAAGGAACAACAGTTACCCCAACCCCTGCAGTAACCCGAACTCCTATTACACAATAACCCCTACAGTACTCCGGAACCCCTACAGTACACCCAACCCCCTACAGTTCACCCCAACCCGGGCCCCAACCCCATCAGCACAACATTTCCCCAACAGTTCACCCCAACCCCATAATGCACCCAAACATCTACAGTGTACCTAAACCCCTGCAGTAACCCGAACCCCTATAGTACACAATAACCCCTACAGTTTACCCCAACCCCAACAGAACACCCAAAACCTTATAGGTCACCAACAGTGCAGTAACACCACAACCCCCATCACCCCAATCAATACATTCTATCTGACCACGTTCCTGTTGAGAACGGTTGACCGCACTCTATTTGGACCACCTACCAAGTAGGCCTACTTGGACCACTTTCAATGTGACAACTTTTCCTTTCTATCTGACCACTTTCCTTTTGAACATGGTCTAAATTGACCACTTTCTGAATAAAATCGACCCCTGTCTATAGGCCTATCTTGACCACTTTCCATTTAACAACTTTCTATTTTGACCACCCACTTTCTATTTAGCCACATTCCATGGCCACTGATGCTGAGATGTGCGACTCTTCCACTGCGTCATTGTTTTGTAGTGAATCAAAAGTGTCTGGGTGACTCTTGCACATGTGTTACCCTCTGTGGTTCACTTTAGGTTCACTATGATTATCTAGAGTAAACTATACTGTAGACTTTCCCTGTGTTGCTGTGGTGAGGGAGTGGGAAGAACAGGTAACATACAGCTGTGTCTCACCAAATCGGTCCAAATTGAAAGTCTATGACTGGGTGTAATCTATGACCGGGTGCAATCTATGACTCGCTTGAAAGAAATTGGTTCATTTAGGGCAGATGTATGGAAATAAATAAAAGTTGTAATATAAAGTCTTAAGCCATCTTTTTCCACCCATTTCTATCTACATCTGCTCTAAATAAGGCGTTTTCTTTGAAGCAGGTCATAGATTGCACCCGACCATAGGCTTTCAACTCGGCACGAACTGGTGAGACTTAGCTATATAATCAAGGGCCTATATGACAAAAAGACATCATCTTCCTTTGAACACACAGCTTTAAAAAAATATTTCACTCATAAGGAAATACGGACCACCTTTACAACTGCATTTGATGGAAAGGTAATGAAAAGAGCTTTCAGGGAAAAATTATTACAAGTCCAAATAAATGGTGCAACATGGCCTTAATGGCTACCAAAACTAGGTCATTTTAGCCATTGCCCAACTTTAGCCACCACTGGTGCCACCTATGAACTATTCCAGGAAACAAGTATCATACCTTGATAAGCCCCACATCTATCTTAGTTACTAGCTTTAAGATTAAGCTGCTAGGGGTATGGGGGTGGCCCCTTAAATTGACAGGGCAACATGGCCCTTTCTTAAAATCGACAGGCGACATGGGCCTTAGTTACAAATGACAGGAGAAATTAAAAGATATTGACAAGGGACATGGCCTTTTCTTAAAATCAACAGGCGACATGGAGTCTAGTGACAGATGACAGGAGAAATACAGAGATACTGACAAATGACATGAGCATTTCTTAAAATCGACAGGGGACATGGGGACTCCCCATTTAGACCCCCAGGGGTACAATTCTAATTTTGACAAATTTTCTATTATTTAAAGTTTTGTTAATTTCCAGCGATGTATATCCTATTTCTTAGCTTCTGTGCATCAAGACATAACACAAGAGGTATGATTTGATATTTTTAGTAGTAACTGTGTAATGACACATGAACCTGTGACCTGAGAGTTTTCCCATGGTAGTCCTTTGAAAATAGCTAGAATTGAGGTTTTTCCCCGGGTTTTTTCTTACAAGAGCAGACACCCGCCCCAACTGACCTAGCCAGTGCTCGGGAACTATGCGAAGTTTTGATTCGAAATTTGGGGGGGACAATATGGATACATAGGGCAATCAGAAAAGAAAATTAACATTGAAATTGGAGATAGTCATCCGGGAGCCTCCCCAGCGAACAAAAAAACTTTATTTTACGTCAAAATAACGTTATAAAATTTCATATAACGTTATGCTATAGTAAGGAGCCTTAGAGAAACGTTATTTAACGTTTTTTTGTTTACTGGGTCTGGTTGAATTGATGTGGAATCAGCCAGCTAATCCTGGGGCTAAACGTTTTGTTGAATAGATTTTCCGATGAATACTTTCCTGGTATATCCTATCCATTAATTCCCCCCTCCTCACGAATCTTCTTATATGTCTAATGCTACACCTAATTGATTACCCTCAGGTATGAACTGATGTTGAGATCGTGGCTGGAGAACGCCCGTGACCGGCCCACATTTACTGACCTCCGCCTAACCCTGGAGGAAATGTTGGCCAAAAACAGCGACTACCTGGACCTGGAGAATATTGACATCCACGTCTACCAATCGGGCTCATCCAGCTGTGATACGTCCACCACCCACCAGCTGGTAGCACAGTGTGTGCCTGCCATTGTGCATGATCATTTCCCCGACAGCACCTTGGAGCCGCATGAAGCTACTCAGACATAGCCATGATGCTGAAAAGAATTGGCATCATAAAGCTCAAAGGGTGTCATACTTAGCTCTCAAATGTTTTGAATATGCCTACATTGAATTGGAACATGTAAATAGTATGATAGCTAGAGTGAGTCCAAGGTGTATGGATTAACTCACGAATTGGCCATTTATATTGTCTTGTATATTACAGCATGTACCTTAAGACATTAAACCTATATTTGTATGAATGTTGTGACCGAGGCCAACAAATAGAAGGTGTGTTTCAGGTTACATAGTCTGAAAATCTAGGTAGGGTTTAATCCAAGCCTTTTATTATTTTTTTTTTTTAACTTTCGCCTGAAAGTAGCCAAATATAACCCAACACTTGGAAGAAATATGATGTTTTTTTCAAAATTGGATAAAAAATGTCTAGGGTCGGCCCTGTTTTGCAACACACCTTCTTTTCTTTTGGCCCGAGCTATATAGCCACATATGAATTTGGCACTCGAATCTGATTAACAAATGGGAAATGCCTATTGCTCAGGATAATGTGTCTTAATGACCATGGCTACACACCTTAATGACAAACTTTGCCTGGTGTGATTTTTACTTCATTGTATTGCGGATTTCGATATTAGGTGCTCTGTTGTTCATGGTTAATTAACTGTAATATTTCATAGGTTGCATCGTCATGCCAGGTGATTCTTTTTAATTGCAATAATTATAACTAGATATTCCGGCTACGGCTCTGATACATTCCTTTTGGGTATGGAATAGACAGACCTACGAGCCATGTGGTACACATCAAGTGTTCCATTTTGAGCTTCTTGTACCTTTGTTCTTTTATAATCTATATCAGTTTGAAAACGGAAAGAAAGTGGCATCTCTGCTGCAATTTCGTCCATAACACTGCTGAAGAAAACCCTGAATGGTGCATGCGATTTGATTATGAGTGCCTATTAGGCCTACCTCATACATACACATATGTGCAATATGATTTTTATGGGTAGACTTCTTTAGAAATAACGTTACCAAGAACTGATGCGGAGTCATGACAGTTTTTGGTAGCTATATTGACAGGAAGACCTGAGCAGGGCATATAGAAAGTTCTGGTCTGATCAACTTTACATGCCCCATCTAGGCTCAGGATTTAATGGCACCTGGCCTTAGACATGTGACATGTTTTTGGGCCTTGGTTGTCAGACCCTTGCTTGTCATTTTACAGATGGTCTTTCCTGTCTTAGTAGCATGAGGAGCGAAATATTTAACGAGGGCCCCAGGCCGAAGTTTTTGGCGCCACCCTGCGAGAGGTCCTTCTGCAAGGCAATTTTTTCATTTTAGCGCTTGGTTTTGCATCTCGATTTCAGCAAAAAGTCCATAAAAAAAGGTTCTTTTCTGTAGAGAGATGTAGTTGAGGGTTGTACTCATGTGCATCAAGCATTAATTTGGTGAAAGCACTAGTTTTTCTAGTCTAGCCTGACACAGAAAATGATGCGGTTTGGAATAGGCCTATATTCTAACAGTAGATTTCACATGGCCCTCGTTTTTTTATTGCAAATCATGCCCTTTCATTTCTTTCATGCGTTACAAATCGAGTATATTTGTAACAAATAGTTGTTGTAGAGCCATTAATTGGACTGGAAGAGATTAAATCTACCCCATTTTTGTGAAAGTTTATCAACTTTCTATTGTATGTGTCATTGTTACATATTCCTGTTTATACTACAAATATACAATCGACCCTCAATACGTCGAACCCATGCTTACCTATTCCGATTCTAGTGCGGGAAATCCGGGAAGAGCTGACGTTGTGTTGTAGTATGCTTCAAGCCTTCACTATACCTCAGATCCCTTACTAACTCACATAAAATTGCTTCCTAAGACAGTTTTCCTTGTAATTGCCAAATCCGAGGTAGTGAGAGCTCATTACATGAATAATGGCTTGCTATACATTGAACATCCGTTTACAAACTAGTACAGTGAAACGTTAATTGATTGATCTTTTATTTCTGATTCTCATGGATGTCCGTAAATTTGCGGACGTCCGTAAATGCACTCTCCATATATTCATGGAGCTCTGAAAATATAGGCCTATATGTCTTTTTGGTACTTAAGCATACAGATACGGACCTCCGTATATATGTGCGGACATCCATATATATTTGCGGAGCTCCATAAATATATTTGTGGATGTCCGCAAATTTGCGGACGTCAGCAAATTTGTGGAAAAACAGGACACTGGGGAGATACATAAACATTATAGAATGTGTTGTAGTATTCCTTAGCAAGTAGGCCTAGTAGGCAAAAGATCACGAGTTTTGGTCTATTGATATACAAGTTGAAGTTGTTTCAACGTACATTTTATATCATTTAAAGGTTGAATTAACGTTTGTAAACGTTTGGCTCAACTCCATTTCTCAAACGTTATATTACAATCTAAAAAAAAAGCATCCTTTTCAGGTAGTCCCATTGTGCCTAGGTGATGGGGAGACTATAGTAAGGATGGTAAAACACCCATGTTGTGGTAATTAGAAATATACATATTCACACTGCTGTCACAGTTGATTTGTATAAGCCTAGAGCACCTTTTGCTCATGGATTGTACCATACTTGCATATTGCTATGAGGCATAAGACTATATTTCTTATGGTCTAATATGTACAGGCCTGGAATTTAGTTAATATCATGAAATATACTAATATCTGCCTTTCATTGATGCTGGTGATTCACATTTATTTTCACAATGCGGGTTTCAACACAGATCTGTACAATATTTACAATTCCATAATTTTGAGGTTTGGAGATTTAAAAATTGAATCTTTTTGCGTAATAGATGACTGGTGCACCTCCATGACCAAGTAGCCCTTATCAGTGTTATTAAGAAATAAATTAGTTAAGAAGATATGGTTCATTACTTTCTAGGTCAGGGTTGAATAAAATTATTACATTTCTATGTACATTATGTTCTAAATAAGCAGTTTTCAGTTCTGCCAGTCATAAAGGTGCGCCAGGCAGAGAGTTTCAACTTGTATCGAT
The DNA here is from genome assembly GCA_947462335.1 of Harmothoe impar. Lineage (NCBI taxonomy): Eukaryota > Metazoa > Annelida > Polychaeta > Phyllodocida > Polynoidae > Harmothoe > Harmothoe impar. The sequence goes on from OX381704.1 coordinate 33,909,274, forward strand.
TTGGTGAGACACAGACATTTTGTCCATAAAATACAGGGTATACATGATTATATATGCCTGAGACTTTATTATTAATATCCTGCTATGTATCACATTTATGAATGAATGACATATTTGCTCAATGTTTTAATGTGTAAAATAGACTATTGCATTCAACATAATTAGCACACAGTGCGCTTAACAAAATTGATATTATAAACACATTTCTAGTACTTAAAAAATGTAACGACCCAAAGGTAGAGTGTTTTTTTGTTATTTATAGTCTAAATCTTGGCCAGAATAGGGGATGTCCACTAATTACATCGAAGATCACATTGCATATCAAACTTGTTTCTAATTAACAATAGTGCACACCGTTTTACTGCCTTATATGTGGGTACCTTTTCACAGGAAGGGCATAATAATATACCGTATTGCTTCATGTATAAATCCGGGCTTGAACAAGTACTAAGTGGCAACCTGACCAGGCTTATACTCGGGGCAAGCTTATATATTCGTATGACTTAGGGACAGTCTGGCACCTTCTCATTTTTTTCAGAATTATCTATTATTGAAGATTTATTTTTCTCTGTTTCTTATAGTTTTCATCTGAATTTTAGCTTTATTTATTAAATATAGAAGAAGTGGATGAGGGTTATTCAAGCAAAGGAATCATGTGAATAACCCATGTAAAAGTGGAATTATGGCATAAAATGTGCTTTGTATTGATTGTCGAAAAAATGTACATTGCAACCCCGGCATCATACTCAGGACAGGCTTACACAACACTAAGTGACCTTTTCCCCAGGCTTATACATGCAGCCCGGCTTATACACTGGGAAATACGGTACCGAATAGTGCGCACAATGTATGGACACAATAATAGGGTTTATCTTCACTCGACATTCCAATGTTTGACAAATTCATTTTGTAGCACAAAAATGTTCTACTAGATCCAACCAAAAGTATGATATTTATGCCCTATTGGCATAGCTCACAAAATGAATATTCACATTTGGAATTAACAGTAGCTATATAAACCCATTATAAAGCCTAAGCCGGACTCCACTATGCAGGCTACTACTATACTGTTTCTGTGCTATTGAATTAATACACTATAGCTACAATAACTTGAATGTATAATTGATTCTCAAGCCAGAATTTTCTGATAATTTTGGTACCAAAAGTGTTTAATTGATTTTGTATGTATATATACATGATTCAAGAATATTCTATAAACTAATTGGGACACATTAATGTCCGCACCTAGATTTGATGGCATTGTACAGTCTTTACATAGAATAAAATCAATTAAATGGTTCCATGTCTTCTCATCATTATTTGGAGCAATGGTGTACAGCTATTAATTTAGACACTCTGCTATTTTATGAAGTTTGACGCTGCAGTACTCACTTCACTAGGCAAAAAAAAAAAAAGGTTTGTTTCAGGTCACCCGACCGACCCTATGTAAACAGGGCCGACCCTACGTTTTTTTATGCAATTTTGAAGAAATTTTTATATTTTTACACTTTTTGGGGATAAATTTTAGGTTTTCAAAAGTTTTGAAAAAAATCTTCCCGTTTTCATATTTTTTGGGGTCAATTTTAGGGTTATGTAAAAAAAAGAAAAGTAAAAAAAAAAAAAATCCGACCTACCGACCCTAGAGTTTCATCCCATGTTACCTGAAACAAAACATTTTTTTTATTTGGCCCTACCAAGGTTTATCCAAGAGGCCGTATGGCGCCCTGTGCTGATCCTTATATACCCCACTGGCTTTGTTTATATCCCGAATGCATTTTCAAAAATGGCCACTCCCTTTGATAAGGCCAAAAAAAAAAGTTGTGTTCAAGTATCCCTAGCGACCCAATTTGTTTGGCCCTACCCAATTTTTTATATTTTTTTGGGAGGCATTTTTGTGTTTTTTCTTCCAAAAGACACTTTTTTCTTTTTACTGAAAAATATTTTTTCCGAAAATTATATATTTTTCCGAAAATTATATAATAAAAAAATATTATTTTTCCGAAAATTATAGGAAAATGGGAGGAATTTTGTCTCAAAATCCTTTAAAAAATTTGGTTAAAAAAAAAAAGTCGACCTACCTACCTACCCTATTCTTTTGGGGCCATGTTACCTGAACACAACTTTTTTTTTTTTGCCTAATGATCCCTAATTGGGCAATGACCCTGTGAGGTCATAGCATTATGGACTGATCCATAAAGAGGGGCGATGGGTGGTTTGACTCTTGTCAAATTATCCCTTTTATTTTGTGGCTCCAGGGACTAGAGAGGTACACAGTATAATCTAGTCCTATTATGAATATAGGGGTTATGCCCTTGAAGGCTTGGTTTCGAACAAAAGTTCTGATCAGGTGATTTATAGTGGGTCTGTGTGTAAGCTGAGTTCCCTCAGGTATAGTGGTTGGGCCCGGGGAGGCACTGCCATCCCAGGTGTGCATGTACTAGGTGTACCTGGGTGTCCAGGGACACTAGATATGGAATTCTTGGTCAGGGCCCCAATAGGCCATGAATAAAGTAGTGAGGGGGTGCATGGGTCTATACTTTGAACAGTATTCTTATAAAAAAAATTCAATTGATAATGCATTCTAACCTTTTATAAAAAAGGCTGCATATTTTTATCAATTAAAAAAACTTTTGACGTTGCATTTGGGGTTAGATGTATAGTCCCTTCACCCATATCTGTTGTCCATTGTATTCAGTCCTTTTGGAGTTTGGCTTTTGATCCTGTGGATCCAGTTATATTCTATGATAAGTCGTAGTTCTTTTCCCCTTGTACTTTGTGGGTGCATTTCCACAAAGTCTAGAATGTAACACTCCATGTCATTTGCCCCATCATGGTCGACACAGCCAAAATGTAGGGGCACTTCATTGTGTTCTATCTTCTTCCTTCTCCTGACCCTGTTCTTGTTTGGTCTCCTTTTTCTTCTCCCTTTCTTCCTTTCTGCTCTCCCAAGGTGTTCACCTAGTCTGATTCTTATTTCTCTCTCGGTCTGGCCGCACAAATTGCAGTTGATGCAGTATACCAGATTTGAGCTCCTACATGTCACGTTCCATCTGGTATCATGCGAGTGACCTGTGACATTGGAGGTAATTGTCCCGTCTTTTCTTATCATTTTACAAAATTTGCAGTTGGGTGTATTGCAATTGTTTCTCCCTCTGTTCCTCTCTCTTTTTGCCATTTTGGTCTCATCTGATGGCCTCATCTGATCAGTCCTGGCTCAGACCAGATGGTCCTTCAGGCTTTTTGGGTCTTTTGTAGCCACTGACTACTTTTGAATTAAAGAAGTCTTTTGTGGTCTTAGATCCACCCACTATAGGCCAGTTGTTTTTGACCACATTCTGGACATTATTCATTCCTGGGTGGAAGGTGGTGGTCAGGTATATTTGATTCTCTTTCTTCTTTTTTCTCTTTTCCCTCTTTAGGAGGTCTTTTCTAGCTTTGTTTTCGGCTTTCTCCACACATTGCTGTAGGATGTGTTCTGGGTAGCCAATTGATAAAAACATGCAGTCTTTTTTATAAAAGGTTAGAATGCATTATCAATTGAATTTTTTATAAGAACACTCTGCTATTTTAGTAATCTATTAGTAGATTTAAAACAGTTTTACTACAATTTTTTTTAAATTTCAAATTACATGGTCATTGTGAAGGCCAGGAGGGCGTTCCTCATCTAACAGGTGGTTATGACTTTTCTTTGACTGCATCAGAGGTGCACTTATGACTATGATTTTTTAGCCGTTCCTTGTGAGAGATCACATCATAAGTATTGTTACTCACTTATGACTCAGAAAATGTGAGTCATAAGTGAGTCATAAGTCACAAGTGGCTAATCAAGATTTCATGTCCACTTAGTTTGTGGTGAATCTTTATTTTACAGGTAATTTTGGTCTATTCCATCTACTACCACTGGAATAAAGATGGTTCAATGGTAATTTGTGCCAAATTACCATCACTTGTATTGGTTATGTATGTGTTCTAGTTGCAATAACAGGAGTATCAGTTGATGGGTAAACCCTGATTCAGATCTGCAGAGATCAGCTCGTAATTGATCAAATTCAATGTTAGGTAAATATAGAACATGGTGAAAACTTTTAGCTATTATCCAACACCATCAACCAGCCTTACTTTGCTGTGGGTCACAAGTCATAAGTCACAACTTTTAACCTTCTCACTCAGAAATATTTATATTTTAGGCATGAATTTTCAAGTATGATAATCATCAAATTATTTTAGTTTTAAATATAGAACATGGTGAAAACTTTTAGCTATTATCCAACACCATCAACCAACCTTACTTTGCTGTGGGTCACAAGTCATAAGTCACAACTTTTAACCTTTTATTCAGATGATTCCTCTTAACATTATTCAGTTTTGAAATGTTATTTCACCCTTGAGATACGCTCATAACTTTTTATGCTTTTTGGGGTCATAGGGGCTTATGACTTGTGACTCACCCCAGTCACAATTCATGAGGAACGGGTTTTGCAAAGTCACAGAAGTTGAGGAACGGCATTTGAGTCATAAGGAATCACAAGGAAATCATATCTGATGAGGAACGCCCTCCTGGCAAAATTAGTATCTGTATGCAGTTTGCGATAATTTATTATTTGAGGGGAGTGTGTATGGCAGTAACTTTGTTACTCCTGCTTTGTATATGGGCATTCAAATCATCCTGATAGGTCTTAATAAAAAAAAAAGGTAATATAAAACCAATAACAAACCTTTACATATGAGGATGGTGATGTCACAACACTGTCATTCTGTTTTAATTAATTAACCTGTCACTATGCTATGCAGTTAAACAATTATAAGCTGTTTCAACAACAAAGCAATAGAACCATTGAATGCCTTGGGTCCATTTTAGGGGGGATAGGTGTGATTATTATCAACCTCAGGACCATGGAAATGTGTGTTGCTATAGGCAGATAAACAATTTGAATAGCTTTTGCTAGGCAACCAGCTGTATTAGCAACAAAGCAATAGAACCATTGAATTCCTTGGGTCCATTTCAGAGGGCAGGTATGTTTAAGATCAACCTCAGGACCTAGGTTGATTAATATTACTGTTATCACATAGCATAAATTTGTGTTGTGACCCCTTAATCCAAGATGGCGGTGCCCATTCTGAATTCTGGTAAAGTGCAAACATCATATGCCTCGTCCTGATGGTGCCGCCAGGCACCACCAGGTGGCCTCTAGAGAGCATGTCCTAAATCAATCATTCGGTACTGGGAAAGTCCCAGATATATGGAAAGAGTCACGTATCTCGCCTACCCTAAAATCTGGTAACTTAATGGACATGAACAATTGGAGACCAATCTCACTGTTGTCCAAAATAGCGGAGAAAAGTATGAATGAAGCTGGGGCTTTTCTGATCGCCACTTTGGGTACAGAAATGGTCTGGGCACTGGCGATGCAATTTTTGAACTGGCGACCAACCTGTTTCAAAATAAGAGACCTTGCAAAGACAACAGCATTATGCTACGTCGATCTGCACAAGGCCTTCCATCCTGTTGATCACTCGTACCTGCTGTATAAACTAAAAAGGCTAAACCTCAGGTAATGTCAATTTAAATGATTGGTCAGCTATCTGACAGGCAGACGCCAGTATACTTAAATAGGTGGTTTTGAATCTGAAGTCAATGATGTGAAATATAGGGTTCCCCAGGGATCAGTCCTTGGTCCCCTGCTTTTCATATACTCCATTGATGACCTAGCCTCTGACCTATTGCACTGCAGAAGTCTGATGTATGCGGATGACCTAGTATTTTATTGTCGGATTCCACTGCACAGGTGGCCGTCAACAAATTTCATTCAGACCTATACAGCCAGAGCGGTTTCTAAATGTAGTCACCTACGCCTGACTATCAACAGAGACAAAACCAGGAAGGTATTATCTACCTCCATGACAAAACCAAGTTTATGTTGAGTGGTAGTAGGGACAAAATATACATCGTCCTTACTGATCCACCGAGCATTGACAGCACATGTATAAATCGGGTACAGAATTACTGCTATTTCTGAGTCAAACTGCATGAGACACTGACCAAGGAAGAGTCAATCAAAGATGTCATTTGAAATGTCAACCACAAGCTATTTAGGTTTGCTAAGCAAAATGAAAATCTGTCTAGAAACCATGCCATCCTTGTTTATAAGAGCTGCATCTTGAGTCAATTTGACTACTTCATGGAGGCACAGTCTACGTGTCCAGATGATCGGACCACCACAGTGTCAGGCCTTACCCTAATACTACCAACCCTCTGCAGACCATCTCTACCAGAAGGCTCTGATTCGGCCTTGTGCATACATCGTAATCATCCTCGAATGAATGTACCGTGATAACATCCATGGCGTTGCCAGGTATATTATGCTTTAAGAGAATGTTTATGTAGAATGTAACCTCGTTCAACTTATATTACCGCTCCTTTTTTTTAAGAGATAAATTGAGTATAGTTTGGCCCCTCTGGGCAGTTACAAGGAGGAGTGAAACCGCAACCTTGTAAGTCGCTTGAGTGGGAGGTCACACCACTCCTGAAGCAATTCTAGGACATCCATTACGTGGTTTCTTACATTGGCTCCTCTGCACACTAATTACTATTACGCAAACAAAAGAAAACCCATATCTTCAAATGAATTGAATATTGTTCCTTGGTAGGAGATTGGAAGGATAACAACGATGCCCTTCGAATAACCTTCATGCAAGAGTCTCTGAGCTATAAATGACATCCCCAGAGGTTTGTCTCTACAATCGGCATGCTCTCAGCGGCCAACTGCACATTGACTCAGCGTTTCTTGTTGAGCCGTGTTAAATCAGATTCTTTTCCCCTTTTTTGAAGTACAGTCTCTGTCCTGGCATGTTGAAAATTCTTAGTGAAGAAATGTGGAGCACAGGCCAATCCATTGGGCAGTGCTGTAAACGGATACAACCCCCCCCCCTCCCCTCCAGACAAACCTGAGGTATTTTTGGTCACTTTCATGACCAGGATCGTATAATATGTGTCACGGAGATCCACGCCCCTTTTCTCATGAGTGCTAAGGCAGTCTTTAATGAGGTCATTTTGAAATGTTTATATTCTACCACTTTGTTCAGCCTGGAGAGATCCAACACCATTCTGTATTCACCATCTTTCTTGGGCCTCAGTAAAATATTGGAGACTACCTCTCCTAGCACATGCTCACATTGTACAACCACACGTGTTTTTTTTTACAGTTTTTGTACCTCAGATTGAACAATACTTGATTCCTCCTCATTGAAAATTAATGGAAACCTGGTGCTTTTGAAAGTGGTGTCTCACACAAAGGGGATTTTAACTCCTCCAACCTGCTCCAACACCCTTGGGAGACGTGGCCTTGGGTAGGTGGTCTATAGTTCGGGTTGAAGTTCTTGTCCCTTGGGTGATGTACCATTATGCATCATTATGCTATACCTCCAGTGTTGCCGAAAACTTTTAATTGATGCAGGCCACTTGGCATCTTACGCAGGCCATTTCCCCTTCACACAGGCCATATGAATATTGATCTTTAAGTTGCCCATATAAACTTCATTATAACTTCAAAGAATTTTGAAAATATTTGAATATTACCGTAAAACCTGGCGTAGAAGCCGCGGCTAGTACGCGAGTCAGATCGCTGGTGCGGCTTATATGATCAGCCCAAAGTCGGGGTGCGGCTTATACGCGAGTTTTTCCAAATTGCAATTTCGAAAATGACTATAAAATGGCATTAACACAGCTCCAGGAGACAAGGGGGTGGGCAGGGGGGTTCGTAAACACCTGACCAAGGTGAGTGGGCAGTGTCAATGGCCCATATTCGCACCTCAGCCCTAAGACAATCCAACACACTCTCACCTCAGCCCTAAGACAATGCAACACACTCGCACCTCAGCCCTAAGACAATGCAGCATTCAGCTATTCCCTGCCAGCATTCTAAAAGTAAAAACAATGCGCCAATGAGGGATGGGGGGGGGGGTATGACCGCCACATAACAGTACTATAGATGAGGGGGGGATGTTGTTGGTGGAGGCCATGTATGGCTCATAGTCTAATTAGGCTAAAGTTGGGGGTGCAGCTCATACGCGAGTTTTTCCCAAGGACCAAAAAATTCACATGTAGGTGTACGGCTGAGCTATGACCTAGACACACATACAAACAGCGGTGTGGGATAGGCACCCCCACCTGGCGAGTAATATTTGAACCAGGCTCGTGAATATACACCAATATACGGATACACTCATATTGGTACCATATTATATAAGGCAAGCCTTCACCGGTCACTGGCAGTTCCCACTGGGAGCTCCACATGGACATCTTTTAGGTAGCAGCTACTGAAGACTCACTGACAGAACCTGGATTGGACCCTGCTCCCCAGATGACCATCCACCCATTGGGTAGAAACAACTGTGATGTCCATATGATGTATGGTAGTGTGGCCATAATCATTCCATCTGCCTGCAAAACACCTGAATAAAGAAGGCTCTTTACAACTGTACATCCACCTGTGTCGTTCCTTGGGAGGGTAGCTGCAAGTTATACGCTCCTTACAGTTTCCTAGTAGTCAGATACTTGGACGGTTCCCCGACAGTCCCTAGTCGTAGCCTACCCCTGAGTATTGGGATCACTACACCCCTATAATTAGGGTTGAACAATTGAGGAAGCGGTATGTTGAACTGTGGCTGTCCCTGCATATAGTGAAAGCCACTGAAATTGTTGTGGTTCGCAGGCCCTGTCTGTTTTTTTGGTGTACTTAGCCTTTTTTGTTGCTTGAGTACCCCCCCCCAGCTGTCTTCTTTGCCGCCTTTTTTTTGTCTTTTCATAGGATGTGACAGCAATGTCAACAACAGCCATTTTGGAACCTTTTCTGAGTCTTTGACTCTCCCTATCGCCATGATGAACTCAGGTTTCATGTAAGGCTTGTGAATCTCAAATTCAAATAGTAGGCCTACTATTCCAATTCATAGGTGCATATTTCTGTTTTCATGACCCAACTATGAGAGTTTTAGCCCTCTAAATTGCATCCTATCTGAAATATTCTCCGGCTTAATTATGATAGGCTCAACTTACATCGTTGCAGCTCAACTTACCTTGTACTAACTTGACACCCGGCTCTACTAACCTTGCTAGGAAGGTTAGCTGAGGGGGCCAATTATTCAAAATGTTAATTGTCATTTTTGTGTACTTCATTTGTTACAATCCCAACAAAATGTAATACCCCAATATAATGGGGGTGGATGGCTAAATTCGACATGGTGACATGGCCATTTCTTAAAATCGACATGCGACATGGAGCTTAGTGACATGCGACATGAGCTTTGAAAAGATAGTGACAAGGGACATGACCAATTCTTAAAATCGACATGGGACATTGGGATTATAAAGTGACATTGACATGCGACATGGCCAATTCTTAAAATCGACATGCGACATGGGGACCCCCAATCTATACCCCCAACCTATATATATATATATATATATATATGATATACATGATATATATATATATATATAAATATATATATATAAATAAATAAATAAATATATGTATATATATATATATATATATATATATATATATATATATATATATATATATATATATATATATATATATATATATCCCATGTCGATTCTACGAGATGTCCTTGTCCCCTGTCACTATCTTTTTAGGCTTAGGCCTCATGTTGCATATTCCAATTGTTATTGACCAAATGCTTTTCGATTTGTTGCAATTCGGGTGCTGGCCACTAAAAGCTGGTCTATACTTTCCTTGATCCTCTCCCAAACTTGCTCTGTGTACAGATGATATTTAATCTAGCCAAACACAGGATTTCGCAGCCCACTTTGAATAGGTATCCCAGTACACGGCTGCTGGCCGTGTCCTAGCGTAACAACCCGCCAAAACACATTAAAATTGCTCTCATATCCATACTATTTGGAGCACTGTATTTTTGAAACATGCTACTGAAAGCTCTAATGAACGCGCATCAGCCTGATGCTTGGGAATGGCTACATCAGGGTTCCCACAAAAAAAATCAGATTGAATTCCATGACATTTCCATGACATTCCATGACAAAAATCTCAATTTTCCATGACATTTTTGCGGAGGTCGGGGGCTTGGCCCCTGAGAAAATTTCAAAAATTTAGAAAGCAAATGGTACATTCTAGGAGATTTTGTAATATTAATTCCATTATTTTCAAATTCCATGACATTCCATGACACACAGCAATTTTTTACAAAATTTCATGACATTCCATGACTTTCCAGACAACTTTCAAATTCCATGACATTCCATGACATTCCATGACACGTGGGAACCCTGCTACATCCCAAGGCTAAGTACATGTCTTGGTGCTGTAAAGTTAGCTAAATGTCGGAAAAGAGAATCTCATGTCACTGAGAAGCCTTGCAGCCCTTTAGTACACACTATCTATGTAACAATTTCGCTCTCACACCATTATATTAGAGATACAGTCCCAGGCAATGTATCAGTGTGAACAAGACACTCTGGGATACATTTTGAGGTATTATAAGTGGGGGTAGGCCTATCCGAAGTATTTTTCATCCCAAAAAAAAGAATTTTTGGGCAATTTTTGACAGTTATTGGAAATATTATATACACATATTTGATATCATTTGAAAGGCATTTTTTTGTTCTATCAGATGCACTAGAGAGTTATGTGATAGGATCAATGGCATAAGAGCGAGAGTAGCATAAAACATGCAGCCATAGAGTATACACTGTCTATCTTCAGGTCCCGCTCCCACGCCATTAGAGATACAGTCCCAGAATTTTTACCACTGCAAGCGGAACACACAGGGTTAAATTTTGAAATATGTAAAGTGGCGATAGGCCTATTATAAGTATTTTTAAATTGAAAATACAAATTTTTGGATCATTTTCGAAAAATTTTGGGAGTTTTTGCAAATGTCATTGTGGTGTATGTGGGAAGAAATTCAGTGATGAAAAGAGGTAAAGACTGAGGCAAGTCTAACTTCTTCTGCAGGCTAGGCACAGCTGACCTAGTTTGCCGCGCTTTTATTGACTTCCTGTTTTGTAAGGTATCACAATGCTATTTTTGATATACATTACATCCCTCCACCTTTAGTTTTGTACTCATAAGTCCAGTCTGGTAGGTGGCTTTATTACTCGGGTAGACTTTCTAATACCAACTGGAGCAGGGCTACTCAGTCTTGGTGTAGGAGGCGTAGCACTAGGTAGAGGAGGCACATGGTGGTCTTGTGGAGTCACTGGAGTGGTACTCGGAGGAGTACTGGGCTTCGGCATTGCAGCTGGCACTGGGATTTGAGGTGCAGAAGCAGGTGCAATGTAAGGCGGTATTGGTCGATTCTCCATGGTGCGACCGTTATCATGACACTCAGGCTCAGTTGGGACACAAGTTTGAATGTGATCCATGTGGCGTCTCCATACTCGTCCATCGTCAAGACGCACGATATACGTGAGTGGACCAGTCTTTGATTGGAGCACTCCCGGCATCCACTTGGGCATACCAGCAAAATTCACGACCCACACGGTATCGCCAACAAAGAAGTCACGTGGGCTGACGGCAGGCTGATGGTACTGCCGTGCATAGGATTGTCTATCCATAACCTTACTGGATAGAGATGGATGAAGTACATCCAACAGGAAACGTGGCTTACGTTTCATCAGTAACTCTGCTGGTGCTTGTCCAGTAGTCGTCTGCGGAGTAACACAGTATCTAGAAAGGTAGCGTATTACCTTAGTTTCCAGATCCTCACCTGGCGTTTTCTTGATACCTTCCTTAAGCGTCTGTACGGCTCGCTCAGCTAAACCATTACTGGCTGGGTGGTATGGAGCTGTACAGATATGCTTAACCCTTTGAGGCCGAGTGTCGACTATAGTCAATGCCATGGCTGGCCGAGCATCGACTATAGTCGATGCCATGGCTGGCCGAGCATCGACTATAGTCGATGCCATGGCTGGCCGAGCATCGACTATAGTCGACATAACTCTATGAGAATCAGCAAAGGCTCGGCCCTGAGAGAGTTCCTGTGAAAATGTCTCGCCCCTATCACCAGCAAATAATTTTTTTGGTCGGCCTTAAAGGGTTAATAGCATTTTTCTTACAGATCTCTTGAAACTCTGAACTTGTAAAACAACTTCCATTGTCACTCACAAGTACAACCGGAGTACCATAAACAAAGAATGTTCGTCTCAACTTCCTTATAGTAGCTTTGGAAGTGTATGTGTTCATGACACAGGAATCAATGTACTTTGAATGAGCATCTACAATCACTAGAACCATTTGTCCATCAATTGGGCCAGCATAGTCTATATGGATCCGATGCCAAGGTTTACCAGGCCACTCCCAAGGATGGAGCTGAGCATGCGGTGGAGACTTGGATTGGACTTGAAACTGCTGACATGATTTCACTTTAAGCTCGATATCAGCATCGATTCCTGGCCACCATACATAACTGTGTGCGAGTGATTTCATCCTAACGATTCCAGGACGGCACTCATGGAGTTGCTCAAGAACACAGTCACGAGCTTGTGGTGGTATTATCACGCGCAAACCCCACATTAAGCAACCCTGTTCTGCACACAGTTCTTCCCTCCTGCGAAAGTATGGTGCCAGTTCCTCAGACACACTATAAGGCCAACCCTTCAAAACAAAGTTTTGTATGGAAGCCATGATCGGGTCTCGAGCGGTCCAAGAAGCAATTTGAGTACATGTCAAAACCTCAGAACATGTTAGAACCTCAAAAGCCAACACTGTTTCGGCAGGCACAGGCACAGTGAAGTACGGTGTCGTTAAAGGTAACCGGCTTAGTCCGTCAGCATCGCCATTCTCCTTGCCTGGCTTGTAACGTAAACGATATTGGTAATTTGACATTGTCAGAGACCAACGCTGTAAGCGGGCAATGGACATTGGACTGATGAGTTTGTCCTCTTTCAGCGGGCGCAACAGCGGCTTATGGTCGGTTTCCACGGTGAATTCGGGACCATACACATACTTATAAAACTTGGTCACACCAAAGATTACAGCGAGCCCTTCGGGCTCGGTTTGTGCATAGTTCTTCTCAGAGGGTGCTAACGATCTGGATGCAAACGCGATCGGTCGGTTGGAGCCATCCGGCATCCGATTAGAGAGTACCGCACCCAGGCCGTACGATGACGCATCACAGCCAAGAAGCAACGGTAGAGCCGGGTTGTAGGGAACTAAGACTTGTGAAGATTGCAAAAGTTCCTTTGATTTAGCAAACGCTTTTTCCTGTTCTGGCCCCCACTTCCACGGAACATCCTTCTGTAGGAGCTGATTCAGTGGCGCGAGTGTCGAGCTGAGGTTCCTTAGGAAACTTGTGGTAGTAATTTACCATTCCCAGGAAACTGCGGAGTTCACTCACATTGGTGCGAGAGCTGCTACTTTCTCGGTAGTCGGGTGAATTCCTTCAGCATCCAGCTTGTGACCTAGATGTTCCCACCATATATGGGACTCAACAATTGAGGTGTATTCACTGAAGGAAATTATAAGTTTGAATGTGTTTTTGCCAGTCAATTCATTTTTGATCATAAAGTAGAAGCCCTGCAAATCATTTCTAAGCATAATCGATGGAAAATGTGGACAATTTCTGATTTTTACAGCTGAGTGGGTGATCGGAACAGCCTAAAATAGGGGTAACCTCGACCTACACAGGCCTACATGTGGTCAGATCTTCAACTTTCTGATGCATTTGATGTGTCCCAAACAGGATAGTAATACCATTAGCATCTAACACAGAGTTTGCAATGTTAATTCTTTGGAAAGCAGACTGTCTTGGCTTTCCAAAACTGCTTGAAGTTGAGAAAATGGGCTTATATTGCTTGAGTTATGAGGCAGAATGTAACAATTAGTTACCCATCTTTTAACATTTTTTGCAAGAGAAGGCACCACTTAACTCTTGAAAGCCTGTTTTGTAGACCTAATGGTCAGATTCCCTATATATCAGAACACAGTGGGATGACAAAAACTTTATTTTGGCTGCCAATACAAGCCCTCATCTCCCTACTAAACCCGCCGCTCGCCTGTAGGATTGTAGGTCTAACTACTAGCTTGGATTTGCATCTAAGCTTGGGTCTAAGCATAAACATTCAAGAGATTCTAGTGTATTCTGTCCGATTGCAGGCAGAAAGCATTTTTGCCTCATTCTGACATTCTGTTTAGAGGCTCATATTTTCCAAAGTGAGGGTGCTATAGCTATCAAAATAGGTTCAAAAGAAGTGGAATTTAGTTTTACCCATTCTGTGGACTTCCCATGTCCACACTCTGCATAGTTTCCGTGTAATGGTTGTCAGAGTGATGAAAGGTAGATAAAAATCCCGAATTTCAGAAAAAATTGTCATGGTTACCATGGCAACCGGTCACATGATTTTCAAAATAAAGAGGTGACAATGCCACACTCATTTAGCCATTTACCTTAGCTTAAACCTGATACTTGGATCACTATTGTAGATAGAGAGGTTGCAAAATAATCAATGACTCTTCAAAACATAGAAGGAAAACTATAAGTTTTGAGTCCCATATATGGTGGGAAGATAGACACAGGAATCTTGGAGAAACACACACTTCTCACCTCTCAGACGTAGTCCTGCCTGCTGCAGCCGACCCAGTACCGTCGTCAAGCTTTGATGTGCCTCCTCCTTTGTGTGCCCCGACAACAAGCTATTGTCCAGATACACTGCTACCATGGGTATACCCTGAAGTACTGCTCCAGAACTCTCTGGAAAATACCTGGTGCAGAAGATATCCCAAAACACAAGCGTGTGTACTGGTACAAACCTTTGGTAGTGTTAATTGTTGTGAGTTCACGGGAATCCTCACTGAGAACTACCTGATTATATGCATGACTGAGGTCCAACTTGGAAAAACAAACACCCCCAGCCAACTTTTGGTACAAAACATCAACATTTGGAATTGGATATTTGTCGACCTTTGCTGGTCTGTTGACAGTCAGTTTGTAATCACCACAAATGCGAATGTCACCATTTGGTTTCATTACAGGAACAATTGGAGCAGCCCAATCTGCAAATTCAACTTTTACTATGACCCCGTCATGTTCGAGGCGATCAAGTTCAGCCTCGACCGTTTCTCTGAAAGACCAAGATAATGTTCGCGCCTTGAACTGACGTGGTTGCGCATCAGTGTCTATATACAGTTTCGCTTCATAACCCTTTAACTTACCAAGCTCGAGTTTGAATAGGTCAGGGAATAGTTTCCTGTAGTCCACATCTGAAAGAGAATGAACCGCGGACCAATCAAGATGCAACTCGTTGATCCAGTCTCTTCAGAGAAGACATGGACCTTGACCCTCGACAACTAATGCGTCAAGTTGCAATGACTGACCTGCATGCTGCACATTCAATGTTACACAACCAAGTGGCAATAGACTTGCACCTGAAAACATTTTAAGTACAGGTAAATTGGTTTTACTTAACACCAGACCAGGATTACACTTCTTGACATTGTCATACTGAACCTTGTTCAAGATTGTTACACCAGAACCAGTATCAATCTCCATGTTTGTGAGAGCACCATGTAAATCTACACTTACAATGTAGGGTTTGAACCTTTTACTAGGCATGGCATTGGTATGAAACAAATTATACTGATATTCGATAGCATCTTCACACAGCGGTGCTGCGGTAGCACCTTCGTCTGTCTCAACAAAGTTTGTTGATTGCCTACAAACTTTCCCAAAATGATTGTATCGGGAACACATGTTACAAATTTTCCCCCACGCAGGACAGTCACATGCTCGCTTTTTATGAGATGCGCCGCCACAACCAGAACACGTGCCCGTTTGGTCGGAAGGCTGCCGATGTTGTTGTTGCTGTTGATGTTGTTGTTGCTGCTGTCTGTGTGGTGGTGAAGACTGTCTCCTCTTGCCACGACCCCAGGAGTTGGGCTTTGACATCACCTTGTGGACCTTTGACTCCACAGGAGCGGTGGGCATAGGCTGCAACATCACCTTGTTTTGTCGTTCCGTAAACTCCTGAGTGCGTGCGAATTTTAGAAGAGCCGCCAACGTGACGTCTGGCTCATTGAGTCCCTTCTCTCGCACTTTCGGCCATCGACATTTCTGAATAATCTGAGATTTTATCTCACCGTCCTCATTATAGAACTCACAGTACTTAGCGAGACTCTTCAGCCGAACATGGAACTGATCAATCATCTTGTCATCTCTCTGATAAGCCTGCCTGAACTCATATATCTGATACTCTTTGATGCATTTAGGTGCAAAGTAATCAGTCAACTTAGTACTTGCTTCATCAAAAGTTGTGGTAGCATCAATGCCAAGAGATGTAGCAACATCCATAGCGTCATCACCTAAGAGCAACATCAATGATGCAGTCTTTTTAGCCTCATTAGTGATGCCTTTGTACACTAGGAAGTATGGGAATTTTCTAAGCCATCTCTCCCACCTCTTAGCTGCTGACTCCACTGGTTCCAACTGGAAAGGGTGCATAATGAAGTCCCCCATTGTGACGCAAGAAGTAGGCCTACAACAGGATGAATAGGTCTAGGCCACCTAAACAGCAAATGTTCCACAATGCAGATGTGAATGTTCAGGCTGTTAAGACACAACTGGTGCAGATCCAAAGAGCCTAGATCCACCGGTGAAAAGGAGTGTGTGCCTATGCAGAAAGTGCCAACACAGGGACTGAGGCTGACTGACTGCACAACTGACCCAAAGCACTGCCCTGAATTTTCCACCAAAGTTCACCAAAGATTACAATCAAAGTTCTCAAAATGGAATGGACTCACAGTCTCCAAGAGATGCCAGGCATGATTGTCCACAGGGTAAGCTCCTTCGTCGCCAAATTATGTGGTGTATGTGGGAAGAAATTCAGTGATGAAAAGAGTAGAGACTGAGGCAAGTCTAACTTCTTCTGCAGGCTAGGCACAACTGACCTAGTTTGCCGCGCTTTTATTGACTTCCGGTTTTGTAAGGTATCACAATGCTATTTTGGATATACATTAGGGAGTGCTCATTTTAAAAAAATTCAACCTGTATTGAGGGGAAAAGCCCGCGCGTTACTATGCTACAAAGGGGCACGATTTTCGGCCTGCAAAACAGGTTAAATTATTTTGCCCCCCCCCCCAAGAGGGGTCCAAATTTTTTTGCCCCCCCCCCCTGGTCAAGGGGTCCAAATTCCCCCCCCCCCCCCCAAATTGAAAATTACCCGATTAATTTTAATTGTGATGGGGAATTAAGATTCTAACGAGCCCTAGGCGCTATGTGAGTGCCAGGGGGACATGGGAGAAGACACCGCCGGAAGTCCTCAGTTACTGGAGCGGGGGCGCCAAGGAGCTAATGTGAATAGAAACCCCCTAGCTAAAATTGAAAAATTACCTCTAACATGATGAATGATAAATGGCTGAAGCTGGGGACGGTAGGGTGGGCCCATGTCCCCCTGGCACTCACATAGTGCCTAGGGCTCGTTAGAATCTTAATTCCCCATCATAATTAAAATTAATCGGGTAATTTACAATTCCAACTCGCCCAGCACTATTATTTCGTGCTGGGCAACCTGGGAGAACTTTAAAGCTCTACTTCAATTTAGCCCCGTGACCGAAGGACCTTATACTTATAGAATCTAGTTATGTCTACATCCCACAAAGTGACCAACTCGTGTTTATCAATAGGTAATTTTATTACCAGTAACACAACTTGTAGTGAGAACAACAACAAGACTGAAAAACAGTCTTTTAACCAGAATAAATGAACCAGACATTTTATATCGTCCATTATCACAGTAAACCATAATTAAATTAATCCTAGCACCTTGCTAGTAATCACAGTTTATGTGTATACTTTAAGCATACTCTTGTAACAGAATGTCCCCTAAGGTAGCCCGGGGCTCCTTTTCAATGGGTTTGAGATAGTACCTGGCCATAGTTGTTTCGCTACGCTAGGAACCATATTGGAGCAGTACATTTGTCGACAGTCCTAATTTCACTCCAGCTGACACCCCAGCTCCTCTTGTGGAGTGTGCACATGCTTTTATTCCTGCACATTTCAGGACACTGACCACCCGCCTAGAGATTGTATCTCTACTGACAGCGTCATGAGGTGATATAAACGATAGAAATAAAGCAGTTTCTGTTTTGTCCTTGTTCTCTCCCTTTCCCGTACGCAGGGACTTTGTACTTTCAAAATAGGATTTTAGAGTCCTTACTACACACAGTCTCTTTTCAAGGTCAAACGCCTTGAGTTTCAGAGTCAGGAGAGGTTCACCTGTCCTGGCGGTTTTTTAATCAGCTTTGTCAGCACAAAATGAACCTCCCCATCATCTTCCTGTATTAGCCTGTTTATGTCCAGAGCTAAGGCAACTTGTCCCCTCTGGCCGGTGACCAACAAAATTAAAATTAGCAGTTTTTTGCTCAACTTTTCTAATGAAAGGGATTTGTTTGATCCCCAACTCTTACGTAATCTAAAGACAATCCCAACATCCCAGAAAGAGGTATGCTTGGGTTGGGGCGGTCTCTTCTTGTGTACTGCCTTGCAAGTCCTGGACACCCAATACTTGCTTCCTACCGTCTGGCCCTCTGGCGACCTTGGTAACAAGATCGAAAAAGCGCACCCAGCAGCATTAACTGCACTGTATGAATAGCCTTCTCTATACATTGAATGTAAGAAGGCACAAAGATGACACTCTTTTGGTTTTCTTCTATCTATACCAAACCTTATACAATAGACATAGAATTTACTGATGTAACCATTGTAGGTGCTCTGAGTAGAGTCACCCCAACCTTCCATGATAAAATCAGCTGTGTTTTTGTCAAAACCTTCCATGTAAATTAAGCGGTTTTAAGAACAGCGAAACAATCAGCCCTACGCCTTTTGGGTATTTTCCCTGGCAATCCTGGTTTGGTAGAATGTTCCTTCTCTTTCTCCCGACTTTCATGATTCTGTTTGCCCCGTTTATGGTTTTGTCTACTGGCAAACACCTGGGGGTTTAAGGACCATTCTAGATTGTCTTTAAACTCCCTAGACCCTTTATCTGCAAGTGTGTTCAGTGTTCCCGATAGGTAGGAGATAGTAACCCAGGACTCGGTTTGCTCTGCCCAGTCCCAGATTTTTCTGGCTACAGTGTCACAACTTCTTGACCTAACACCACCCATCTTTCTGACATAAGCCACCGCCATGGTGTTGTCTGATCTGACATGGACATGGAGACCCCCGTCCCTACAGAAACTTAGTGGGCCTAGGTACACAGCTTCAAGTTCTAACACATTTATGTGGTCCATCTCATGTAGGTTCCATCTACCACCTACTGCCTGGCCCGAGGTGTAAGCTCCCAAGCCTGACATGCTAGCGTCAGTGTCCATGTTAAGGTCAGGTTGTTCAGACCTAATCTTCCTCTCTGCTACCCTAATGTGTGTTAACCACCAAGCTAAGTCAGATTTTGCTCTGGGGGGACATGACAAACCATTTGGTAAGGCTCTAAATTGGTACAATTGGCCTCTCCACACTAATTTCAACAACTTTTTATCATTATTTGAAACCGGTACATTGTAATAGGCATCTTTGAGGTCGATTTTGGACAAGAAGGAACCTTTCCTCAGCATCTCCAAGGCAGAGCCGAGTGAAGTCATTTTGAAATGTTGGTATTCAATATGTTTATTCAACTCAGTGAGGTCGAGTATGATTCTCACAGTGCCTGTCGACACCTCGTTGTTTTTATAGTAGCCTTCATCCATCCTGGGAGGCAGCAGTTCAGGCAGGTTTCTGGGCGCATGTTAACTTTCAGCCAGCTTCTTCCCCGCCCCAAGATCTTTAGTATTCTTGAAGAGAGTAGTAACTACCTGTAGTCCATTTGACACTGGTTCCCCCAGGACTTGTCCTGCGGCGTCAGTAATGACTTCCCTGCATCTGTCAGCGAAGCCACCTTCCCAATCCTGTATCGGATCCTGCTCTGGAGCCGGCTCGTCCTGTTTTCCAGCAGCCGTTCTCTTATTGCCCTTACTACTATCAGTTTTAGGTTGCTCCTCTTCTGGCAGTGATTCCACCATACTGGTAACACTGCCTGTCACTGATGCTGAATCCAGTTCAGACAATGCACCATAAAGATAGCTGTCAGCGTACTCACTCTCATCTACCCCGGGCGGGCCCGGCTGGTTTGAAAAGTTGAAGCGCCTATTGACAGCACCATTGACACCTCGTGGCATGTCGCTGTCACGTAGCCCATGTGGTCCTACAGCATAGGTGTCACGATGGTAGTAGCTGTCACGACCACGTGGATTCCAGCTGTCAATCGGTTCCATCGGGAGGTTTGGCGGGGAGCGGAACTCACGATTGGCTGAATGTCTCTGTCGTTCTGACTGATTCTGATAGCACTGTCTCATGTAATCCTTCTCGTATTCCCTCTGTTCCTCCAGTTCACGGGCCGTCTTTCGATTCCATTCCGTTCTTCCCTCTCCATTTCATGGATGCGGGCGAGCCGTCTTTCTTTCTGCCGGGCAGCAAGTTGATGTTCTCTCTCGGCGATTTGTTCATCAGTCAAATCGTCCAACCCATTTAATAGGTTTATCGGGAGAGAAGCAGTAGTATCTCTTTCTGGTGATTTGTTTTCCGGTGGCTGTGTATTTCCAGCCCCACCGTCTTTGTCGTCTTCGTTTCGGCTTGCCATGCCGGCGACCAGACTTGCATGTGTTGCGTCAGTTTTTTCACTATAATTGAAGAAAATGACATTTTCTTCAGAATTTTTTCACAACCGATGTAGCACTAATAACTAATGCTCATAATAATACATAATTTGAGGCGAATTTCATTGTAAATCTGTCACATTTCAAGAACTCACCTCTCCCGCTCCAATTTAGGTCCTTCCATGTCTGGCGTGCGCGCTCTGACAACTGACGACTTCCGGCGGTGTCTTCTCCTAGGTTTCGCGGCACGAAATAATAGTGCCGGGCGAGTTGGAACCCACCACCCCCCCCCCCCCTGTTGTTAAAAAATGATCACTCCGTAAGGTACCGTAGGCTATATTGCGATTTTGAGGGTCTGTAAAAACTTAAATTGAAGTGTGAAATTAGTGACTCTTCAGTGAGGAAAGGGGATATAGGGGAGACCGGGGCAAAACGGACCCCCAGGGCAAAACGGACCGACCCCTAACTCAGTTCTCAGCTATAAATTCCATATTTTTTCAAATTGGTTCATATAATTGTTAGAAATAACATGTTTTTAAAAAAAAAAATCGATGCTACCTATGGTATTCCGGATTCCATAAAGAAAAGATCTAGCGTGTGATCCTAATCACAAGACTCAGGGAGGTTGCCTGTATTGTGCCTGTGTATTGACTATTGTGCCTGTGTATTGTGCCCATGTATTGTGTATTGTTCCTGTGTATTGTGCCCGTGTATTGTGCCTGTGTATTGTGCCTGTGTATTGTGTCTGTGTATTGTGCCTGTGTATTGTTTCTGCGTACTTATACTACTTATCTAACAGCATCAGGACACAGGAAAAAATCCCCAGTGTTTCGTCTACAAATCCCTTCCTATGCCATTCTGGTCTGACAAAAGGCGTCTCACCTTGCTAAAAATCAGATCCCCCATAGGTTTAACACTAAATGCCGAAATCGACAAAATGTCCACACTATAGTACTGTTCATGTTTGTCTACAGATGGAAAATAAGAGGGTTTTTGGGAAGGTTTACTTTGCCCATTGTTTTAGGGGGGAAGCAGTAGATGGAAATGGATGGTATTTACGTCATTGGGACAGAAAACACTTGAACTTTGTGCTATTGAAAATTTTTGTGGACAGGCCTAATATTTCTACTCCAAAAATAGCAAAGAACTTTTTCTTTTTTTTTGAGCAAAAGCGTCTCACAGAGGCGTCGCATAAGACTGAAACTAGAGATCTTGATCTAATTTTGCAAAAATCAGTTTATAAGCTTCTGAGAATTAAAAAAGAGGTATATGTTAATGTTTCATGGCTGAAACAATAATATTTCATAGCTAAAATATTGTGTAACATATTTCCAAAGTCATTGGAAAAAAATATTACCCTGCAGTTATTTATTTTGGCAAGATCATTTTTTCACATATTTTTCATGAAGCTGGGGCAAAACGGACCCCCCCTCACAATCATAATTCCTATGGTGAAACCCCATAGAAATGATCAAAACATGAAAAAATAACCATGCTTGGCCTAAAAAATGATAAGAATGATGAGAAATGCTTATTTGAATATAAAATTATTTCTTATAAGCCAATTTTTATTTTTGGGGAATTTTTCCTGAATTCGGGGGAAATTTTATTGAAATGCATGATATTCAACAGTCATAAAAATCAATTAAAATTGAAAAATGTTAGATAATGGTCATGCATGACAACAAAGAAATACCTAATGAACTGAGTAATAACATAGCTAAAAGATGGGAGCAAGAAAATTATGAAAAAAGATAATAATTCAAAATTAAGAAATTTCCAGGGTCCCTTTTGCCCCGCCCCAAAGACCCTTTTGCCCCAGGACTTTTAGCCCATGACCTTCGTAGGTCAGAATATGTAATGCTATCCCACTAGGCTATTAATGATACTAGCACAATATTAATTATTTTCATGGATGGTATACTTCTATGCTTTGTTATGAAAAAATATATGTTTCAATTCAGGGGTTTACCTCTGAGCTATATCACAGTACATTGTATATGCCATCTTCCCTTAACTCTTCCTTTACCAGGCTCCACATATAAAGACACCCATCCCAAGACCAGATTTTTTCAGATGAAATTCAAATGGGATATTGGGATTTAGGGGGTGGTCTAACCTTTTAAAACCTGAAAGAATTTTGTAAATATTCAAACTAGAAGTACATCTATGACAAAATGAACAACATTGCATAACCAGAAAGTAAGATACCCAAATCGCCCAAATTGTTCCAATCAGGGAGATAAAGCCCTATTTGAAATGAAATATAGCTTATTTTAGTGTATAGGCCTATGTTGTCATTGGAACTTATATTTAGGCCAGAATGCATCAAAATAGACCTTAACTTTTGGTACCATCTTTTTCAGCATGAAAAATTGGACAAAACCATTTTTCACCAAAAAACTATATTGTTTCACTTTTTTCTTCGTTTTTTTGCCTTAAATATTGCTCAAATCACATTGAAAATGAGTTAAATATCATCCAAGTTGAGATGCCCAGCATTTCTGAAATATTGGATGTATGTATAAATGGATTAAGATATGCAGAGACAATATGCCATAGACTACTGTCAGAAAAAATGGTGGTATTCTACCAACTTTTAGACAAACCACAGGGGGTCAAAAATCGGCCAAAATCGGCCATAAATCGGCAATTAACTCGCATTAATGCGTGTACGGGCATCAAGGAGATAACACTATGTATTCATTTTGCCGGGGATATCAGAATGGTTTCTATAGGCCTGCATAATCTATTAAAAAAATATAGTTGAGACAAAGGCTCAAAGCCTTCAAACAGGGGCTATGTCCAAATCAGACAAATGGCTGCCAAACCCAAACCGCTTGACCGATTATTATGATATTGAAACTGTCTTCATCATTTAACATGGTCTATCCATCGAACCCATTTCCAAATATGCAACTTCAATATCTGAAAATTACCTGGGATACCTACCTACTTTGAAGATTTTGCAGACAGCAACGCACGTGGTATTTGCTTCCGTTTTGGCAGAGGCCAATCAGAAATGGTGTTACAAGAAGCGAGCTCAATAGCGCACTGCATCGCATCAACCCTCTCAATCCAATGGCGATTTACCATTGCTAAGATTGGAGTGCTGCAGTGTAGTACAGTTGGACTAATATGGCGACCCTTTTTCGGCTCTGATAGATTTTCGCATCTCTGCTTCGAAATTTGTGTCCAACAAGCTAAAGGTTAGTGCTGATTTCATTCTATATTATTCATAATGAACAAGTGTACTTTAGAGTACCGGTATTACTTTGGTAGGGGTATGATCAGCCTGTCTGTAATGAATTATCAGTGAGTAAAATGTGTTGTTGCTGACACGCCTCTGTCAGGGTTCTGCACGGTGTTAGCGCTGCCGCTGGCCGTGTGGTTGGCGGAGGGGATGTCTAGCCCCTGCCGAAACCCGACTGCCCGCCCTTCTCCTTTCGTTCAGCTTTAACCCGTAGACGTAGGCCTAACCGGGGCCGATGAAGTCAAGTCCAGCCCAGTAAGGCTGAAGTTATTGACTCGTGGTTCAAAGCTGTTGAAACCTTTTGAAGGGCACTGAAACTGAAAGTAGCCTTTCTCAAACTTTCTGTCTAGACTAGAGTCAAACACAAAACTAACAATCGCCCTATCATGTACCCTCTAGGGTGTGTTCATTTATTAGTTACAGGGGGGTGCTGGGTTTGGGGGAGGGCGTAAAAATTCCCGACCCCTCCTGAGGCTGAGGGGGGGGGGCGTAAACAATTCCGACCCCTCTTGAGGGGGGGGGGCATAAAAATTTAAGCCCCCTTTTAGCAAAAAACCCGGGCGTTACTATAGTTCAAAGGGGGGGGGAAGAATTTCGCTGCCTTCGGCAAGGGGGGGCGCAAAACGTTCCACGTGCTCTCAAGGGGGGGGGGGGGGGGGCAAAATTTCACCCTTCACGCAAAATCTCACCACCCCCCCCCCCCTGTTATTAATAAATGAACACTCTCCTATGTCTATGATACTATGTCTCTGATCTGATGTATGTTATTATTGTTATCTCAGACTCCTGGCTCATTGGCCAGCGCCTAGGCCTATACTACCAGTTGGATAGCCTGGCAAAAAGCTGTCATGCCATCCCAATACACATCCTTGCCTGACCTAGTGGCAAGTAGCCTATAGGCTATAGGCCTAGAAACATCTAGTTGGTAATTACACAGTATAGCCCCCAGCTAATTTAAGTACCCCTTTCACCTAGATAAAAATCTGTCTGTGAATGTGAACATGTCGTGCAAATGGGTAACAAGTGCAGTCTTTGCGAAAACTTTTTCATCCCGCAGGACATTCAGTCCTGCAAATTTTCGATATTGAAGGACCGGCTACATTTTTGGAGGACCGGATAGCCACATATCTGATGATTTCTGCATTTTAAGTATAAAAGAGTTTTGTCCATAAAAAATGCCATTTATCTGTAAATTATGGCCAAATCAGGATAGATATATAGTTTTACACAGTATATTGATATACATATTTCAGCTTTAGAAGCCCAACTGAATCCTTTTAGTTCAGAAAAGCCCAACATGCGACTGGACATTCAGTCCTGCTACACTTCTAAATCTGCTGGACCGGTGGCATTATAGAAGGACATTGCTACTGTCCTGCAAGTTTTCGCATAGACTGCAAGTGAAATGAAGCTCTGCTCCCAGACCATACACAGCATTGCCATAGGGGTCCATAGGGAATGGAGCAGTATTGGGTGAGAGAACAAGACTCTGACTGGGTTGCATGGCATTTAATAATCATTTGGTGACATGTGGTTTCTATACCGTAATCCAATAGACATAGATTTACTACCGGTTATTTCTTATCATTTGCAAATTTGTCAACTACCAGGTATAACCTGAAATTACGAAAGGTTTCAGTCAGCTTGAGTTTAGCATATAATATAAATACTAGTAGGTAGGAACCCGGGTAGGAATTGGAAATTATTAGCCAAAAAATGTATATACTGTTATACATAGACATTGGCAGAGTTTAAAAGCAAGGACTTATGAGTTCAAGGAACAAGATTATTTTATGCCTTTACAATATAGATCTTAAGATGAGGGGCGTGCAAGGTATCATCATATTATATAACTTTTATCAGATTGCAGCTACGGCTTTTTATGCAGGGTCCGCACCTTGCACGTACAAAGATACACCCTCCTAGACATATTATGATGGTAGATCAACTACTTAGTTTCATTGTACTTAAGTCTAGGAAAAAAATAAATGATTATTGAACTTGAGATGCCAGACTATCTTGCTTTCAATTTGTCACAATGTTAGATGGAATTACAGCAATAACAGTATTAATAAATGACATATGTAGGTTATTGGACAGAGCCGCATTCGTGTGGTGTCAATAGCACTTGATATATCGCCACACATAATTAACTGTTTATAGTGCTGATTGCTATTCACACTTTAAAGATATATTGTGTGTACTTTGAGACAATGTTGGTAAAACAATGACTGTTATAATAATATAAGTTGTATTGTAACTAGGCTACTGGAAATGTTGTGTCACTGCTATCTAATGATTCAATTAATTAATTATTGTTTTGAAATGTCACTTGCAATTAAGAGTAGATCCTATATATACTTTCTTATTCAGTCCAAGCCTAAATTGTCTTCATTCATAGTGACCTCGCTACCCTCAATTCCTTTGGCTTTGGTAAATAACATTTGTGCATTCATTCACAACGATGCTTTAATACAACATATGATCCATGAGAGTAATTAAGGCTATCAATATAGTTGGCTTTTTACATTAAGTAGCTTAACTAGATGAAAGCATGCCCACCTACCTGCAAGTCATTTAATCAAAGCACAGAAATACTCGTACATTGCTGCCGTAAAAATAACAGTAGTCGACAGTCGTAGCAGGTTGAAACGTCCTGGCAATGTGACAAATTCGCACGGGTGAGAAAAGTACTTGTTGAGTTTGTTTATGAATGCGGTCTAAATGGACTCATAGAGGGTAAGGTGCAAGGAAAATTGCCCCCTGCATACCAACCTGACCAAGCCTACCCAGTATGTATGTACATGCTAAAATACTACTTACATCTGAGCTGTCACTTTCCTAGGGACAGGACTCCCTATTCTTTCGCTGGAATTTATTTATTTGATTATTTTCAATTCCTATAGAAAACTGAGAAAGAGCATACCATTTCCTACACTTGTCGACCTGGGAGGGACATCTCTGCTACATGCATACATGAACTAGTCTGCTGTACCAGTATATCCATACTACTTTGTCTCAGTAAGTTCCGGGGAGTCCCATGAAATATAAAAACTGGACCCCCCCCCCATCTTTCAAATTCCTGGGTCCGCCTCTGTAAGATTGGTATCACCAAAAGTTTTATCATTTTAATACTAGTACCTGGTAACCTTTTTGATACCAGGACGACTTTAATTTCTGAAGAGGATAGGGAACATTTACAAATGACATCTTGATATAGCCTGTAGGGGATACAGATCTTTATCCTTTATCCTGAGATATATTGGATAGTGTAGGGCCCTAGGCAGGGCCTTTATAAACCTGCCCATACCACAAGGCGTGGCAGGAAGTAAGGGTTTCTGATTCAGTGAAAGGGTGGCCCAAATAGGTGAGGTGACTCGTGAACATTCCAGCTTCTAACAAGTATGGTGCCTGGTCGGAAACCAGTTGCACGAACATGGCAGCATCTTTGACTTTGTTGTTAAATTAGCTCTGATACCACACACAATGTAAGGCAGTGATATTGCATATATCACAAGTGCATGGAATGGCGTCAGATGCTACAAGTAGTATTTAAGCATAATACCTTCAAGATTGCTTATGGAGGCTCGGCGGTCTTAAGCTGCACTCCAACTGTTTGTGATCGCATACCCAGTCGGGCGTATCACTTACCAGCATGCTTTAGCCACGGGGTGCCGACTGTACAGAAAGTAATATGTCTACAGTTTATAGGACAAACCGTAATATGTATAATACAGAAATAGTCAGCTGGGAACAAAGATAAATATCTAGATTGTCTATAAACCATAACTCACGGAAACCCATAGGCCCTATGTTGGTAACAGTGGGGTTTCCGACATTGAGCAGGTCCCCCACGAGCCCTGTATCCCTCTTCATGCAGTTGAGTGGCTCTCCAGTGTTTGAGGCGCAGTAAGTGAGCTTAGCACTCTTTCTATAGGCCCTATTCAGGTTACCAACTCCCGCATTATCGCCCCATGGTCAGGCAGTTTCCGGTTTTAGGCTAGCCTAGGCTAGGCCTATCCACTGCAATACCCCAGTCTAACTTAAAATAGATGTAATTTGGGTTTGTGATGCCGTAAACATTTACATTTATAGACCATCAGAAAGAAAATATTCTGCCTTATGGACCCAGCACAGTTTTTGTGTGTGACAAATCAGGATCGATGTGTGAAAGTAAAGTAAATGTTGACATATTGGATCTCCAGTATACAGGCTAAGGCTAAGCATACGACACATACATGTATGTACATGGGTCATGAGACGGATGGCCCCACGGACAGTTGGCCCCACGTCAAGTTGGCCCCACTTGAGACTGATGGCCCCAGATTTTGAGACTGATGGCCCCATTTCGGACTGATGGCCCCACTTCTAATTTAATAGCTTATTTGGTCTTAAAAACATATAAAAACATATTTTGAAGCATGTAGAGCATAGTTATAGCCATTCCCAATGTCATATTATATGAAATTATATGAAAAAAAGTGCCTAGGACATCCATTCTTATGATAAAATGCAGGTATTTTCAGGCCTATTCTTATGTCATAGCAGTATATTTTTGGGTTGGAAAGGATGAAACACTATCAAGAATAGATGGAGAAATAGCAAGAAAAACAGTATTTAAATTTGTTTCCTGATGCAAAAAACAGTTTTTTTTGGGAAAAAATAAGGAAAAACTTTAAAATGTTGTAGGAAGAAGATAAAAATATCCCTGTGTTGCTATTAAGATAATGAACACAATGCTAATATGTGTAAATACTTATTCAGGAAAAAGTACAGATGTAGTTTGAAAATGAGAGGAAACTTTCACCAGGTGAGTTGTGAAAAGTCACAGTTCAACTGTTGGCAACTGTCACACCTATGCAGTGTGGATGCCACATGGCCACACCTACTCTGACACATGTCCACACCTACTCTGAGACCTACCCAGAGACCTACCCCAAAAAGTATAATCAAATTGATAGGAACATGTTTTATTATCATTACCAATGTATAGATATTGTAATTGCAAGAAAAACAGTATTTAAATTTTTTTTCTAATGCAAAAATTAGTTATTTGGGGGAAAAAATAGGAAAAACTTTAAAATGTTGTAGGTAGAAAATAAAAACACCCCTGTGTTGCTATTTAGACAAAGAACACAATGCTGATATTTATTAATACTTATTGGTACTTTTTTTTTTTCTTTTTTTTTAAATTGACCCCCCCCCCCTTCCTCCTCGCACCTGCAGCTCACACATGGCTTGCCCAATGGAGGAGGCAAGTGTGAAGGCTAATCCCCCTGCCCAGGTTGGCTGCTATAAGTATAACACCTGTAATTTGGCCTAAAACACCTCCAGTAGACAACTACAAATGGCATTTATCTATAATAATACATTTCTGTATGTGTATGAATGAATATGTATGAATAAAAGACAGTAATAAGTGATGAAATATGTTGGGGCCATCAGTCCCACTGGTGGGGCCATCAGTCTCAGAAAGTGGGGCCATCAGTCTGGGGCCATCAGTCCGTGGGGCCATCGGTCCTACAATCAAATAAGTCCATGGTTATACAATATATAGTCTACTCAATGTGTTACATCCTTTGCTGAATAATCCAAGTTAATAATCCAGGAAAACAACAATATCTGTCAGACTTGTTCCTGAGACTGTGTCAGTCTCCACCAAGCTTACAGGACCAACTGACTGAAGACCCTGTACAATATTAACTTTGGCTTTCTAGATGCTTACCCCCCCCCCCCCCCAGCCCACAGGTGGGGCAGTCAGCCTCCACACCTCAAGGTGTGATGTACCTGTGAGATGCTCCTGCCACAGTTGTCCTCCCCAGCCCTTCACACCTCTGAAATAGTGACCACTGCCCCACCCAGCTCAAAGTGTCCCTGCCCCCGAGGAGGGGGCAGGGCATGACTTTTCTAGGAATTATTACCTATGGCCCATTGGCCAATGGAGATAAATGAGTTATAACCAGGGTTTTGCAAAGATTCATCGAGAAATAATGCTTTGAAAAATTCGGAAATGCATACAAAAATAACCATCACGAGAATTAGGGCCTGTAGTACTTTATCATTTTCAGGTAGAATATCATTATATGAGTGTTAAACGAAACGTGTGGTATTTACCTATCAAATTTAATCAAAAGTCTGTAAATATATCTAGCATGTACCTGCCTATAATTCCGGACACCTTCTGATTATTGACCTACCCAAATCATGCTGTATAACTGACATTTTGTCCAAAGCATGCCCCCCCCCCCTTTTTTTTTAATTTTTCAATACGCTTTTATATTATACTGGTAAAAAGTCTCACAATTGTGTTCGTCCACTAATTCACCAGTAAGTTATTTTAGGCCTCAATCACAACATTGCTATTATCATTCCTACATCAGTGAATGAGAATGACAATCAAACGGGGGGGGGGGGGGAGGGGAAAGTCTGAGTTCAGGTGCATTTTATTATTAGCTGTCCGACTTCAGGTGAATTTTACTCTTTTATTTGCTAACATGTGATGATACATTTCCCATAGGTAACATATTAAAACGAAAACAATTATTACTATTCCATAAGGAAATCTCTCCTGTCTGTAGGCGCCATTAGGTGTACACGTATTGGTTAATGTAGGAACATATCAATCTTAAAATCAAAAAGGGTCATGTCAACACTGAAACTGAACGTCCTAAAGTGGTTACTCTAACCTATAAATGCAAGTAAATCTACTATGATCTTCAGTTTTGAGATGTTTGATATTTTATCAGCATTCAGCGAAATACATGTTTCAAAATAATATACACCCACCCCCTCTCAGATCTCAAACTCAAAGGGGAGGCCTAGTGTGGGAAACACTTTGAAATAGTGACCACTGCCACACCCAGCTCAGAGGTGTGAAGGGAAGGTGGGGGCAACTGTGGCAGGAGCATCTCACAGGTACATCACACCTTGAGGTGTGGAGGCTGACTGCCCCACCTGTGGGCTGGGGGGGGGGGGGGGGGGGGGGGGGGGGGGGTAAGCATCTAGAAAGCCAAAGTTAATATTGTGCAGGGTCTTCAGTCAGTTGGTCCTGTAAGCTTGGTGGAGACTGACACAGTCTCAGGAACAAGTCTGGCAGATATTGTTGTTTTCCTGGATTATTAACTTGGATTATCCAGCAAAGGATGTTACACATGGAGCCTATTATGACCATGGACATTATGTTAACATGAGTAGGCCTAAATTACTAGGCACATTTACCCGACATCAGTGCAGGTAAGTCAAAGTATTAAAGGTATGTAGACTTGTAGTATAGCCATGGCATAGGCATAGCTTAACTGAATGCCAAAACGCTATGTTACCTCATGTTTAACTCCCAACAAAACTACGTTACATATTTTAGATAACATTCAAAATTGTATGGGTGGATAGATAAAAGATAATCACTTCCCAAAAAGGTATTACTTAAGTCGGTGTGATGTTTTGAGCCAGAGAAATTAATTTCTTACTACAGGTGAAGGGTTAGTGCAACACAGTGAGTCAGTGGGGTGAGGGAGGGTGCGCTACACAGGAAACTACCTGAGCGCGGGCATTATGGGAAACCTGAATAGGGAGAATTGAACACTTCTCATTCTCAACGAAGTAACAGTTTTACCTTGGCTGCCTCCTGAGCCAAAAACCTGACTTGCGACTGGTGGTACAGTAGTTAGTATAGACTATAGGCGGATCAGTATGTCTAGGTTTTGAATGGGAAAACAACGACTGTGAAAGTTAAATCAGAGTCTATGGTCATAGCAGGGTTCCGACCTGCACAGGACTGTTATAGATGTAATGGAACATTGAGATTTTTGTCATGGAATGTCAGGAAAATGTCATGGAATTCGATTTGAAAATTATTTTTTTTTTGGGGGGGGGGGGGGATATATCTGAACAATAATCATAGACGATGTATAGGCCTACTTCTCACATGCGAACTACAGTAAATAAAAGGAAAGAAAATATACACCATTATCTTGCCACTTAGGCTCTACTTAGAGATCACATGAACACGCGATACTCTTTCAATAGTTTGAAAGTCAAGCGCAAAGTATTTGACATTGACAAATGCTCTTTGATTGACTGCGACTTTATCCTACTTTCAACTCCACTTGAGCATATACCGAGGTTTACTTGATTTATACTGAATCTAAAACCAATGCTCCATCCTCCCGAGTTCCAAACGATTGTCATAATGTCATTGTCCCTGCATATTGAATTTTTAAGAGCCCCACCCCGACCCCCTGCCACTGTTTTGGGCAAATTGGCTTACTGGTATATACAAACGTATGGCGGGGGTCACGTTTTTTCTTCAAAATCCAACCCCCTAACGTCATGTGTGAACGTTCCCTAGTCCCTTCCTAGTCTACATATTTGACAATTTCATATAGGTCGTTTTTTACTCAGGTAAGTGCTGCGTAACACCAGTCTATCAGACTTAATCTTTGCTCGGTCTTGGTTCACGGGCTATTTTGGACTAGTCCCAAGTTGAGATCAGTACTTGGGATAAGGTGTCAGTAATCGCCTGGTGTGAGGAGACCCGACTTCGGTCCCTTGAGAGATCAGTCAAGCTGCTCAGGTGACAGCGCTTAAATCCCTTCCCAAAGATTGTAGTCAATAGTTTATACATAAGTTGTATTGCTAAACGTCATTAAAGCTTTCTCGAATATTATGCATAAGCTTTGACTTGTGGGGGTGTACTGTGCAGTAGATGTGTTACGTAACAATATTGATTGATAAAGACAGTTAGACTTGCTAAAATACATATTTGTTAATTAAGTCACATTGACAGGGATGCATTTCACGTATGTACACGTATTCTACTACCCCTAGTCATATATATATTTACATGTACCGATTTGTGATACTAAGTAAATTCTTAACGTGGATAAACCATTTCCTCTGATGGTACCGGTATAGTAGTCATACCCATATTAAACTATTAAAGGTGTATATATTAGCTAGTATATATAGAGCATCCAAAACCAGAACCTTTGAAGAGATCCCCGTAGACTGCTGGTGTTCAGCGTTAAACCCTCACCCCCTATAATTATAAAGGTTGGGGCAGCACGCGTTTCGCCTTTAACGTGGCAGATCGGTGGACGGTCCCCTGCAGGCTAAGGGTTCCCTGGCTACATTGGATCTTGGCTCTGTCCACCCATCTACACCCCCACACCCCCGCCTAATAGACCCGAACCCATTACCAAACTCGCCGAGTGCATACATTTGATATCCACATGTTAAAATGTTAACATACTGTCGACCCAGCACACATAAAACTACATCAGGCCTGCGTTGTTGAGTGTCTGGCTCACACGACCACTTGTAATAGTTTTATTGAATTGTTGGAGGAATTCACCCTAATTGCCAACATGGAAACATCAATATCCATAACCAGGGAGAGGGAAGTACGCCATGGACATTAATCATAACGAATATCCCATGGCGATGAGAAGGTTTTCATCTCTTAGCCTGGGGTGATGGGTCGACGCACGTATTGTGGGTTATAACTTGGTCATGGTCATAGTGATGGACGGAGTGGTGGTACTAGATGCAAATCACATGATCCTGGTAATATGGATCGGTATTGACCGAGGCTTAGAGCGAATGTTTAGGAACGTCGATATATTCTTAACTATATAAAGGCAGCAGTAAAGCTGTTCCCTGTATAATAAGATACGTCACGTAAGTGAATAATGTACGGTATTTAATACAAATGTTGATCCATATAGCCCATTAACATCAGTGGCTCAGTCGGTGCTTATCTTCATTCGGTATCTTGCTATTATATAACATGAAATAAGAGAACATAGTGCAGGCAGACCTCTACTTCTACTGCCCGGTGTGCCTATGGTAGGCATGCTGGTTTTCGATTAATCTTTGATGCTCCCCTCTGACAGTCGAGCCTAATTCAACCATGTATATCGCGAGTGGAACCGAATGGGATTCAGAGGAAAGGTATACACTATATATATATATATATATATGTGTATACAGGGTGTTTCACATATATACAGCTATTTTTTAACTCAACGTTACCATATCACTTTATACCCATCGACTAGTATTCCCTATACAGAACAAATGTATCCAGTCACGTTCCTGCTTGCCCCACATAGTTAAATCCGTTTTTGACTATACATAGCCCTGTTTAGGGATTGGGTGCAGGGGACTTAAAAGAAGAACATACTCCGGGCCCACCGCCTGCTGTCCACAAGCCGTGTTTGTTCAGGAGATCAGGAGGACTTGGATCCCGGTCGGAATGTTGCAGCGCCCACTTGATCATACCTGTCCACAACTGTGCAGTCAAGGGTGAGGGGTGTTAGGGTGGGAGGTTATGAGCCGGAGTTACCCCCAATTAACTCAAAAACATGTGAAAGGAAAAAGCAGAACTCAACTCCATACAGTTTGTAGTTGGCATTTTAAATAAAAATATGGATCATCACAATCAAAATGATATACAGTTGTCAGCAAAGTTGAGAAAAATTTAGGGAAGTCGGTGGTAAAGAATAGTAAATTGACGGCAATTCAGTACAATTCACGTCGCTCACGGGCAATTCCAGCTTTCAGACTTTGTACGATGTGTTGCCTACTATATACATGCATAATGTGTAGACCTTGATTTGGCTACATATTAGCCAGCATTATTATTCTTCGGTACACATCTCTTTGGCACTAATGCAGGATATTAAGATGTTATGGCGTACATGTAATAGCCATCGGCATACTAAGTAAATGATTTGAAATAGGATTAGGAGCACTATACATGTATCTATTTGCATTACATAATGGGTTTTGAATTACAAATGTGATGGTCTTGGTACGAAATGTCTATAGATCGAGGGGGGTACTGCTTTCCATTTAGGTATATTCCCGGGGTATATGCTAAATTCAAACAGCAAAATTCCGGGTACATTGTTATGTGATTTTTTTTCAAGAAGGAATTTGTCCTGTTATATATATTAGACAACAACAACAAAACATTTCCACTGGACTTGTCTCAGTAAAAGCAAAAATAAATACATTTTATCGTCACATGGTATGTGGTATGTCACATTGAATCCGAGGATATGTGCCAGATATGTTCTCTGCATATGAAAGGTATAAAAAGAGCAGGGCCGGAGGCAGGACAGCACACCTGTTTGGCGGTCAGTCGACAGTCTGGCCAGACGTGTACCGGGTACCTGTCACCTCCCCCCTCCCCACATCCTTCCTCCTCCTGTGGAGATGTGTTGTCACTGTGAGCTGACCTGTCTCATGGGTGTCCTGGACACCTGGAGAGGTGTAGTCTTGCACAAAGTCCCAGGTGTGCCCTGATTCCTGCTGCTGCTGTCAATACTCCCTGCTGTTTCTCCACCCCAACCTCCCCCAGCCAGATCCCCATGCATGGGAAGTAGTCCATAAGCTCCTTCAGTATAGTACCCTACACCCGCCCATCTATAGCTGAAAAATGTTGCTGTATAGGTGTGTAGATTACCTGCAGATATAAACGTGAAAAATGGGCCACATGATATCAAAATTCATACCTAGACATACCGGGGTATAGAACGTACATGTTATACCTGTCTAGTCTAGCAATTAAAATCATTGACGCGAAGGTATGTCCATAATTACTAAATGGGCCG
Organism: Harmothoe impar; assembly: GCA_947462335.1. NCBI lineage: Eukaryota > Metazoa > Annelida > Polychaeta > Phyllodocida > Polynoidae > Harmothoe > Harmothoe impar. The sequence continues at coordinate 33,944,805 of OX381704.1, forward strand.
AGAGAAAAACAGGGGAAAACAACAGTCAAGTGTCTTTTCTGTAATCGGCACACACATGAAGCACATACTACGTACAGCTAGTATATGTTATAGACCCAGGGTGAAATGTTTACTCTGGGAGTTGCTCCCACCTCAAGAGGTGGAGGCCAGATGAGCAGCTCTTACACCACACATCAGGGGCACCAGAGCAGCTCAGTGTACACCAGCAACCAGCGGGATCCAAGTGCTGTGTGTACGAGGTTCGTAGGTGGTGTTTGGGGGTGCAGACCATGGAGAGCCAACCTCAATGTCTAAAGGTCACTTTCCCTCATGTTGATTTGTAGATTACGATTTAAATATGGAATTTGACCCTATTTTACTATTCTGTACAGAGCATATCAACTGATGCCAGGTCAACTATGGACACATTTTCTATTAACAATGTAGTCATGGGTATTGCGATCTTAACCCCTTCGGTCAATATTATCATTATAACTGATTCCACTTTCAAGCATAGATTTACCATGGATGTATTATTACATGTATACATTTCAAAATTCAGTCATTTCGGGAATGCTAAAGTGTTGGGATGCTGGCCCAATTACTATATGGGCTGTTGTTGGAGCAGGTATGGCAATAGCTCGTGTATGTGAAGGTGTCCCACTGCAGACAGTGGCGGCGCCGACTGACGGTCACATTAACCATTCATCAGTGCCTTCCCAATGCCAGGCCACACACCCATTGAACCGTGGGTGTGGCTACAATCGGTGGCCGGTTCCAGGGCAAGGCATTGTACTGTGTATTGACATCATGAGGGGAATGGTTCTTTCTTTTAATACTACGTGTATGTGAACCTATGGGGAATCCTCGGCCATGGATTATAAGCTGCATGATCCAACACCGTCCATGGACCAAGAACCTATGAACCATGAACCTTTGACTGATTGAGTAACTCGTCCTCTATGCCTATGGGGGTGCCCATTCTGGCTGGAATGAGTAACTCGTCCTCTATGCCTATGGGGGTGCCCATTCTGGCTGGAACCAGGACATATTCAGATCTGGTAAACCTCTCAAGTTCAAGTTCAAGTTCAAGATTTGTTTATTGATCACCAAGACAGAAGTACAATCACAAATATGTTCTCCTTCATAATCTGTCTCGGGAGGTATTTCTCTTTGGCGCACAGCGGTTCTGACCTCGGATTTACAAGCATGGCTGCACTTTACTTTTAACATTAGTTACATGATACCTCTACAGAAGGTGGATGCGGGGAAGCCTTAACCTAATTGTTATTTCTGGTAACACCATTCCGTAAAGATGAGACCATCGTGAGCTTTCTATGTGTGTATGTACATAATATGATCAAGTGGCTGTTGATCTGGAAACCAACTTATGCCAATCCAAAGGTGGAGTATAGGTTAGGGGCCGTCCATAAAGTATGTCACGCTTTTTTGGGCCATTTTGAACACCCCCCCCACCCCCATGTCACACTTTGTCACACTTTTTCTGACACCCCCTAGAAAAGTATGTCACAAATCTGTTGACACCCCCCCCCTTTGCATATAAATTAGGTACCATTTAGGTATGACATCCGTCTCTGAAATACCTTTAGACCCAATGTTAATGGATTTTTATTGAAACAAAACAGGGATAACAGGTGTGCTACTGCTATCCTGTCACTCCTCTTGTGCTGGTAAATCTGTGGCAGCGGTGGATCCAGGAATTTGAGGAAGTGGGGGCTTGATATAAGCAATGTACTGATGGTATTGGACCCATTTACATAAAAAGTCTATAGCAAAAAGGGGCGAGATGCCCCCCCCCCCCCCCCATACATGGGTTCACATTATTGCTTAAGGTGCTAGGACTTATAAATCTACTACAATCACAAATATGTATTTATCCCGCAGTTGTCACAAATTTATACAGCATTTATACTGTTTACAAAATTAAAAAAATGTGACGTCACACAATCCATAGACCCCCCCACCCCCGTGTCACACTTTGTCACACAAAAAAAAGACCCCCCCCCCCCCCCACCCCCTCCGGCGTGACATACTTTATGGACAGCCCCTTACAAGGAGCCCCCAATGGAAATAACCAGGAGCAAGTTGCCAGTGTAAAGTATTCAGGTAACGGCCCCCTTGGTCGACTAGACATGCCCTTTTTAATATGCAAGCCGTACCCCGGTGCTTAGCCTTTAAATGCACATCTCTGCCCAACACACATCTACAGGCAAGGCTTACATGCATGTCCCTATACCTATAATACTCGCTTAGCCCATGGTTGTTTTAGTTGATTTACACAATGTTTTTCTTGTCTAAGGCAGTGCGAAATGCCTAAGGATAACAAAAATGTGCACTCCCACGTGTATAAGCTGAATTAATGGAAAATGCGTGTTGGATGTTTGCCAATTAACTGGCTGGGAATGGAGTCCATAACACATGCCGGTGTACTGAACATAAATTAACATGAGCCGACTGCCAAGGTATGTTCTCCTGTCTGAGGGTATTGGTTTAATCCAGTCTCAATGTGTCAGGACATTCCTGGCATAAAGTCTCTAGAGCAGAGCAGCAAAGTTGATAATATAGCGTGACAGATAAGCAATGTATCAACTTGTGTGTTTGCACCCACACTTTAAAGTAGTGATGATCAGTACACAGTAAATATTGACAGTCAATATACTCTCAAAATGGGTCTATTAATACAGTGGTTATATAGCTCTTCAGCCAGGCTCGATTTATGAGAGGTAAACCTATTGTGGTGTATTTGCGGGATGTGGGTCCATGGAGGCAGTCTGTATACAATGGTATAGGGCGTACTGATCATGCATTATGGTTATAGTGCTGTGCCTTTTACGGTGCAGTTACTCATTACGTTATAGACACAAACACGCACACTCCAGTGATATATTCAAACCTTTAACATAAATGTAGCCCGCCTGGGAGTTGGAAGAACATAGTCTACAGAGCCCTTTTGCTATATGTTCAACAGTTACTGGTACTGTTATTATGGAACTAAAGCGGCCATATAAGTGTAGGGCCCCTGATCTCTATTTATCTCAGTTAAGATGAAGGATAAGGAAAAGGCTTTTACAATGCACTGGGGTTACTCGAACGTAATCAGGTCCCTATTAACTTAGGCCACCGAGTTTTGTATCACGTATCCCTCATGCCATGGCAATTTCGCAAAATGCAATTTCAAGCGATAAATTAAGTACAATAAATACTGAGGTACTGTTTCTCAATAGTCGGCGTTGGTAGTGCACAACCCAGGAATACGCAGACATCAGTTTCACCAGATGAATCGGAATGGGAACTCAAAATAGCTCATACAGCGTTATGCAAATCGAACCCGACAGGGTCACATAAATCAAAGCCAAAAATGGTCTCACAAATATCTCCTAAGACTAAGGGAGTAGTGGGGCAGTCTAGCATCATGACATACACATGGTCAACGATTTAAGACTATTTAACCCCCAAATTATGTCAGATTTCGAGCCCAAATAAACTTTGAACTGCTAGAAACACGTTAAGAATAATCTGTTAAGCACAGTGTGTGCTTATTTATGAGTTATTACATTGAATACGGTACAGCAAAAGGAAGACAATAAAGAGGGGGGAATTAGTGTGTGGTGTGCGCTTATTAGAATTTTTCGAAATTCAGGTTTTTTAGTTCAACTTTTTTAAAGCGCACTGTGCGCTTATTACGTCGAATACAGTACGCCTAAGCCGCACTGGCGAACTGACTTGCGTATTAGCCGTGGCCTATACCGAGGTTTTACGGTATATGCCACCAAGTTACCTGTGGGAGCCTCTTTCTACTCAAATAAATACAGACACTACGCTTTCTTTGAATTGATTCGTAGAAGCTGCGGCTAGTACGCGAGTCAGATCGCCATTGCGGCTTACATGATGGAGACAGAGTCAGCGTGCAGCTTATACGCGAGTTTTTAGATTTATACTACACGACTAATTTGGCCATAATCAAGACCACTATGCAGCTTATATGATTTGCCAAAGTTGGGGGTGTGGCGAGTTTGGCTTATACGTGAGAATATACGGGAATCCCTGACCCTGTACAACACACACCATCCATTTCCACGAAACCCAGGCTGAGCACAAGACCTACATAAAGCAACCCTAAGTCAGTTGATAATACCTGCAATCTATTTTCTGCCCTCCCCTATATCATCTATAGGCCTAGGTGGTATTAATAACTAAGGGTTCACTGGCCTTCAAAGGGTGGGGGCAGTTTAGAGTTTGATAAGGCTCTTAATGTATATTTAATAGAACGTCTTATCTTTAGTATGTACACAATGGGTGCTACCGGTACTCTGCAAATTTGCTACAAAAAAAGGGCCTTTCTTCAATAAGTGTGGGTCCTACCGATTCGAAAACCCGTGGTGGTGTGTTTGGTTGTGATTTATCTGGAACTGAAATACCCTTTATCCGTCTGACCAGCCATTCAGCCTCTTGCTGCCAAGACGAGTGCACCACAACATGTGCTTTTTATGTAAAGGCCATCTACCCCAACCCTCCTTTATCTCTGCCTCACAGCCCCTTTCAGTACTTCAGAAGGGACAGAAACAGACAAGACGGCTAGTGGCACCAGGCCACAATCCATGAGCCTTCCACAGACGGCCAGACACAGAGGAAAGGGAAATCTTTAAAATAGAAATGCCTTGATGCAATGGGGTAAATTGAAGGACGTCGAGTCCTGGCCTAAGTTACGGAGGTCATACCGACTCAGTGTTATAGTGGGGGTGAAGCTCGTGTTTTGGTTAGTATTCCAACTGTTCCTGGCGTTGGCAGACAGGAGGGGTTGTGTGGACCCAGTTGGCAGAATGCCAAATTCAGAACCATGAGGGAAGAGTTGCACAGGGCACATGGAACTGGAAGAATGGTAGAGACAGGTTCAGAACTTGGAGTAGACGTTCTACTACTTTTAGCTCACGTTATGCTTTATAACAACGGCAGCAATGGTAAGACAATCTGATATTGATATTCTTGGTCAAGAATAATCGGCCTTTATGATGCCTGTTTATTTATCTATACTGGAAATCAACATTCGCTTTGCTCGTATACGGAACAGCGTGTAAGAGATTGGTCACTTTTAGCAGATTATTGTGTTCAAGGAAGATTGTTTTCTTCCACGAAGTCCATATGAGGTACATGTTATTCTAAAAGAGAAATGGCTTGTAGTATACCAAACTAAAAGGAACTATTCAACTTTGGGACATTAGATTTTTACCATAGCCATGTGTGGTATCATTATGGAATCAGAAACATCCGACGATGGTCCATGGTTGGCACCCTCACGTAGGTTGTACGTGCACCGCATAATCGTCAGGGCTAGAGACCAAGGCCCATTGTTATGGGATGGTAGAGAAACCTGATATTTGACTGCCTCTACCTGTTTCTGTCTGGGCCGATGGGGTCGTTTTTGCCTGTCACACTGTCTGTCATAACAGAAATTCATTAATATTCTTTCCATTATCGGTTTCCTTGTGCTTTTAATAGCTATGCCATTTTAGATGTATATTCCATAAAATAGACCCCTACGTACTTCGTTTCACAGTTCTCTAGATAAGGATGTGGTAGGTTATGTACATTTTATACGAAACGATCTCCCTATAAACAATCATACATGATTTATGCAAGGAAGTAGGTCTACAACTACTTATCCAACCTAAATCTTCAACCAGTTGACTGAGAGTTCAAGCCTCTGTTTCAGGAAGTTTCGATATGGAATGATAGATTTTGAGTCCACTCCTCAGTCTCTTTTATCTTTTATTTATTTATTAATACATGTAGATAGAACCATGGACTGTGGTATCGGCAAGCAAGCGTCTGTGTTCTTGTCCTTTCATATCCATAGATAAGTGAGAAACAGATAACATGTGTTTGATAAGCAAAGTTATACACATACAACCATCTATTGACGTCTGAATGAGAAGTGGAGGCAGTGATACTAAAGAGTGCTAGGAATATAAAATCTATACCCAAAATAGTTATTGCCTCACAGCTATAGCAGGGTTGAGGGTCAAAAGAGTATGGTGCATAGGCATCAAATGTTTCGTGAGTGATTTAGAACGGACACTGGAATCAAAGAAGATTCAACGAAAAATAGCTAATATCAAAAGTTGTGTGAATATGTTCCTGGTCTAACCTACAAAATCAGTTTAATATATGCAAGATGAGGACATAGGCCGTGGAAGGTAACCCGATGCAATGCGGGTTAAAAATACTCGAATCAGGACAGGATTTTTGTAATGTGTTTCTTCTGAATGTTAATTTTCACTTTCCATCACTTACGCCCCAAGTGCCCCTAGTGTGACATATCACACGCTCACTCATTAAAGGCATGACTAGTTGTGTTGAAGCTACACTTTATGGGTAAATATGGGAAAGGCGTTAGGCCGTTTTATTTTGATAACTTGGATTACGGATCCGCCTCCGATATTTTTGGCATTTTGCAACAAAAAAAAAGTTTTATTTTATTTTTTACCTTTCCCCTTAGATTTTTTTTGAGAATTTTCCTTTAAAAAAAAAAGTACATGATGACCAGAAAAAGGTAGAATAAGGCCGTACAGATTGGGGATATTACTCAACATATCTGCTTTAGATTACCCCAAAATGAGGGTTTCCATGCCTTTTTTTAAATTATTATTCCTCTGCCCTTCGGAAATTTTTTTGATCCAGGCGGAACAAATTCCGACCCCTCTCGAGGTCGTAAAAAATGCTGACCCCTTTTGAGGGGAGGGGGGCATAAAAATGTAATCCCCTTTTTAGCCAAAAAGCCAGCACGTTACTATAGTTCAAATGGGGGGTGGGCGAACATTTTCGCAAAATATTCCCTGCACTCTTGAGGGGAGCGTAAAAGATGTTCACGCAAAATCTCACCACCCCCCCCCCCTCCCCTGTATTTAATAACTGAACACTCCCATAATGATTTTTCTCACAAAAAAAAGGAAGAAAATGTTCTGTGTAATCCTAAACTACCAGATGATTTCCCTGACGGTGTAGGCCTATGTGCTTGATTAGATAGCCGTACTGGTATATTAGGCGTCTTAGTAATACCCTGATAACACCAGTTACTAGTACATTAGCCGCCTCAGGTCACATATTATATATCCGTACCTCACCTTGACAGCATACAGTACTGTACGGGCACTCAGCTTTAGTCTGGCGTATTTCAGGGAGCCTAGATACTAGTTACGGTTCGCCCATCACAAGATGTTACCTTGTCGGAAATCTATATCCAGCCGATGGTGGATACCCCTGCAATAACCTTTCCTGAATGTCTAGATACATGTATATCACAGATATTGAATGTAGTAGACATTTCTTACTAGTAAAGTTGTTATATCGTGTGTTTAAGCGTTAGTACTCACACTAATGAGAGTAATGAATGTAACCCATGTATATGCATATCCAGCACACGCAGTGTCATTTGTAAAACCCTGGGATTAATTTGTTAACACATTAATGTATTATAGGATGCTCTGCACTGCACCCTGGAGTGTGCTGGGCAGGTTTTGGAAGAGTTAGGGAAGAGTTGGTATGGGGGATAGGTCCTGCCTCCTCCAGGGCCTGGGTTAGTGGGTCGGGCTTTATTTGACCTTTAGCGGCCACCGCCACCCCTCTCACGCCAGCAGTGATAAATGCTGGGTGCCTGGGTAGCAAAATTATATATTTTATATATGATTTGTTTAAGATGAACATTTTGTGGACGAAAAAAACAGGAACAATATAATATGATGGCTCCACCCCCATCCCTAAAGAACTCTATGGAGTCGTACCCAGTAAGTCCACCATCTAAAATTTCGCTATAATCAGTAACGATCAATGATTCGTCTGTAACCCTATTAACTTGCTCGGTAGCATTCTTTAAAATATATGACTGACTTAATCCTTTGGTCTTCTATTAAATCATGGATGCGCTGTCAATTGCCCAACGTAATAATAGGGTTGGGTAAAACTTCCCTCCAGTCTAATGAGGCTGTATTTTTTATGTATTTAGATTGGTACATTTATCCCACATGCCATGTGTTTTACGGTAGTGATGAGTCTTATGTGGCTGGGTGCCAACCCCAAGGCCTGTGTGTTATAATCGGCCCGACACCATCCAGCATACAAAGTGTACACGGCGGGTGTTCTACATGTGTATTCTGACACGACATGGCATTGTATGCTACATGCACCGTCAAGCTGCTTTGAGGTTATCAAACAGAATGGCGAAGTGAATAGGGCCGTGAGGTTAGGGGAAGCGGGGTATTATAATAGCAGAACCCCATATGACTTAAATTGTCCTCCATTATCAACACAGTATGTCATATGTATTATGACACATAGTCAATCAGTATCAGTTTCATTGCAATTCATCTTTAACTCCACAGTAATATCCATAACGCCATACACTATTGATTTAGCCACAATCTGTGACTTTAATCGGTGTTTTCTATGTGACCATTTATCTCACAACACACTTATATTTGATTAACTAGTCATTGTTATTAAAAATTAACTAAATCTGTATTTAAAACGAAAAAATGCCCCCAATATGTGAGTACTGGGGCACCATAAGAACACAGATGTGAGTGGAATGAGACTGGAGGTACATCCCAGGTGTCGGGCGTCACCACACCGACGTCATGTTTGTCTACAGACACCACCGCCAAATATTTGAGGAGATTTATGCCGACCGACAGCTAAAGAAACAAGTACAATGTAGCCTATTTGAGTCAGTGGTGGGAGACTATGTGACTAGATTTATACTGGGAATATTAGGATACCTTAAAGGAGGTTAAGCACTTTGTATCCATATATGGTTTATACCACATTTAGCTGGGGGAATTAAAGAAACTGCCTATCTGTATAACACATACAAAGCAATGAGAAAGCAATTACTTGGTATAAGCCAGATATGGTTACGCGTGAGCAGCTGCATGAGTGTTATAAGCCGTGGATAGTGGTTATTATCCTTGGCTGACGCCTTGGACAATTAATTACCTTGTCATTGGCTTCATAACACATATACAGCGATTCACTTGCACCATATCTACTACATAATTCATTGATGATATAAGATGAGCCTATAGTTTATCATCATTTGCTGCTATCATTTTAATTTTCGGCTGTGTAGTAGGCTGTTAATATATAAATACCTATCCCAATAGTAAATACCCACCAGGATGTATTCCCCCTGGAGGTATTTCTACTGGTCTCGAGGCAGTGTAAAGTAGACAATCTAACAATCAATAAATGAGGTGTAGATGTATTATGGTTGTCTGGTGCTTCCCCATACCTCCGGCTGGTGTGCTACTGGTGGTCGGGGACAGGGTAGGGTACAGTGAGTGATGACTCAAGGCGGGCTGGGCCACTCACACCCACCTGGGCAATCTCATATGTCATCTTATTAGGCCAGACAAAATGAGATGCATGTTTGTTTCCTAGCCCTGTCTGTAGACATGCGAGTAAAGCACCTACTGTTCTACCCAGAAAGAAATTCCTCACGTGGTCGTATAATTGTTCTCATATATAGGAATGCATTTGCGGATATGTTTGGAAGTGGCGTGTACAAGCTACCCGGTAGGTCTTATTTGTCTAGGTCTGTATTGTGATGATAATAACAGGGCTACAATGCTTCTGCCTAATCACTTTGGCCGCAATACTGGTCCCAATACTTGGTCCCAATACTGGCACCAACTGCTGTATACATGTATATATAGAGGGAATAGCCTAGAAAGTTCCCCAGTATCTACTGTAATGACGCATTAGGGAACGTTCAACAATTACGTGAGTCAATAGCTATAGGGGTTAGGGTAGTTTTGGTCTGAGTAACGGATCTATACAGTTCAAAACAGTGACAATGGGGTGAGATGAGATGTTTAGAACAAACGTTGAGGATTTAAGTTGTTGAACGCTCTCTTACCCAGCTAACAAAAAAACGTTATTTTACGTCAAAATAACGTTTCAAATTTTACATAACGTTATGTCATACTAAAGAGCCTTAAAAAAACGTTGACATATAACGTTATACAGTCTTTGCCAAAACGTACGGGACAGTGGCAATGTCCGCCTAAGATGGCTCTGGTCTGGCAGAATGACTGGTGTTGCAGGACCAGATGTCCTCCACATTCTGGGCTTTCCAGGACTAAAAGAATTTTTCAAATGTTCAAACTAGAACTGAAGTTACAAGTTCTAGAGTGCACAGAAATATTCTAGGCAAATTAAAGCAATTTCTTTTGTTATGATATATTTTATAAATGTTATTCTATTCTAAATAGTAGGCAAAACTTTGATTTTGGTATCCGGTCCTGCAGAAATTTATCCGGTCCTGCAAAATTGGCTAGTTGCAGGACCTACTGTCCTGCATGCCGAAAAAGTTTTCGCAAAGACGTTATAAAATGGTGTATAACGTTGTTTGTTTACTGGGTAGTGTATTCGATTAATGTAAAGGGGTAAACACGTTCTCGATGTGAGCTTTCAGATATGTCTATCTTACAAGCATGGGAATTCTCTGACAGCTCCCGAATGTTGGTTGGACCCAAGAGTGGGGTGTGGATGAAAGAGGTGATTTATGATTACATTTTATGATTATAGATTACAAATTGAAATTATACGTGGCGGTATTCCTCGGTCTGACATATAGTTATTAGTATCAGCACCCAATATTATCTACATGTATCACACACGATAGGGATCTATTTACTATCATTATTATATCAGTCCACGCACATATAGGCCTACATTCTTATCTATTGCATGTATAGTTAGCATGTTAGTCCCCCGCCCCCATCCTCCACCCACCCATACACCCTCTCCCTTAATATAATGAAGGAGATGTGTCGGGGTTGGAGGTGCATGGCTCTAGGGAATGCAGGTGTATGAGAGCAGCACGGGGACGGTAATCACTACTACCGGTAGCCCCATACACAGAAAAGCTAAATGCCCCGGCCCTTAGTCTGAAGTGGCTATCCCAGATTAGTCATACGGACATTGGTCAGGCATGACCAAATGCTATCAAAAATGACTGAGGCATAACGACATATGAATGATGCCATACTCCAAATGACTTATAAATCCTAACACTCATTGAAATGGAGAAGACTAAGGTAAGTTGGTCAATACCAACCAACCTGACAATCTTAACTAACCTAGATTGGTTGCATAGGGAGACCACAAAATGACTAACTTTGTTAGGCTTTAGCGACTGAGAGATTGTTCGTATAGGGAGTCAAATAATATCAGTGCACGGCCACCGAGCAGCACCTGAGTCGGTGTGTTGGAGCAGCTCACCCAGTGCGTGGGGTGCCGCCCGGGGGTAGGGTGGCGGCTAGAGTGGTGGGCGGCGCACCTGGCCCGCTCTTATACCTGTACGTGATGAGTAGCTCCATACCTATATTATCGACCAGGCTGAGCTGCTCACCTGCTGACCTACTTAGCACCAGTACCAGGCTGACACCCACGTCCCCACCCCCACCCCCCGCCTCCCACACACCTGAGGACACCTGGCACTATTAAATCCATTTAGGCTGTAGTGATCTAAGATGGCGTTGTTGTAGACACACCCTTCCTCCTTTACCCTTCCACCAACGAAAACTACAAAAAGAAAGAAATAGGTTGGTGATCGAGTCTGAGGGCCGTAGAAAACCGTTTGGGCGTCTCATGGGGCACAATTATAGATGAGGTGGTACATTTTATAAAGGTCTAATCTTAGATCAAATATACGATAGTGAAAGCTGCCTTTTGTCCGATTTTTCCATGTGCCAGTACCCGGTATGCTGTGTATTTGATTTATCTAATATCACGATTTTGTATTGGGGTTGTGTACAGGGCTTCTGCTATATGTCAGTCGCACATACCCCTCGGTACTAGTATTTCAGCGATTCTGGGCGATAATCCTGTCATTATCTCCAATGATATGAAATGTGCCATTGACAGACTCTCACTGACTGCAAAAGCTATATCCACTACTCATGGCACCATAGCTAATGAGTAATACTTTGATGATGTAATTATGATTACAGTTATAGTTTTGAGGTGTTCTAAATGGCATCTCAATTAAAAGTAGTGTCATCAATCAGGACGCTGAGCATGCCACCGGGCTGGCGCTGCATTCACAGTTATAACGTGTGAGTGAGACAGCCACAGAGTGACAGACGCGCGGTAAAGCCGTCAGTGGGTGCGGGTCTGCTGGTACATAGAGCCCCACCTGCAGGCAACTCATGCAGTTACTGTATCACCACACAAGTATCATGTATACATCTGACTGTCAGTAAGCCTTTAAGAGATACTCCATACTCTAGGGCTTGTCGGATTTATACGCCATCCCTGCAAGAAAGGTAAACATGAATCATTAAACAGCATGTTAAAAATACAACAAGTTGACCATTGGCATTGATTTGGAGCCAAAAAATGGGATGACTAAAATATCTGAAATAGTCAAAATCTGGCTGACAAACATTACAGCCATCCATCAGCCTGATCAGGGGATTGAGCATATCCTTTCGTGGATTCATCATTATTGACAATGCTATTACTGGATGTGTCTTTGGCCTGAGAGTTTTCAGCTGTCTGCTGATAACATTAGACAGTATTGAAAAAAGGCCCCAAGTTCAACTTCAACGGTAGAGGTAATAATGAAACTAGTGAAAATAAAATAAACTGGTCATGCAAGTATCGATTTGTATGTCAGCGTTTTAGCAGTTACATGTGATTGATCCTTTCATAATATGATGCATAATGTATAAAAACAGTTATTTTCGAGTGCACATCTAGGCTATAAAGTGAGAGTTTTTGGGGGTGGGGGGTCTAACCCTCCTTACAAGTGTTGGAGCAGCCTGGTGCTAAAGGTCAGACCTTGAATGCGGCGCACCTGGTGAGTGGAGACTGACCCGTGTGGGTACCTGCATGTGGGTCTACCTGGTCAGACTGCCAAGCTGCTGCAGTATTAAACACATTCATGTTCTGCCGTCCGGTCCCCTCATCAGCAGCATCCCTCATTACCCAGAGATTCAGGGACCACCTCAAGGTATTTCAAGGTGCCATATTCATGCTATTGTGAGTAACTCAACAGCATTTACATGCAATAGTCCTCATGTGCCATCTCCGTATAACTAAGACGACCAGAGGTCGGTATCTCTCTTATCTCCTTCAAAGACTTAAGAGAACTGTCTAATGGCCCCTGCAGGGGTGTGGCGTTTTTTTCCCGGGGACAGGTTGGGGACAGCGAGGGGAGGGGGGGGGGCAGTCTCAGATACCCAGTAGCCCATTCGCCATAGGAAAAGCACTGCAGCTGCTCTTTGCATTTGACAATATTAGAGGGAACCCTCTCAAACTGTTATATTAACTCTTTATGTGAAGTTTGAGTTTTAAAATCTATTGCAGGATTTGTTTCCCAGCATGTATACGTATGTGGGTGGGTGCATGGTGTCAGACGTGCATTTCAACTGCACAGAGGAACTCCAGATGAAAGGGGAGGACTATACATGGGTAAAAATCGACACGTGCGACACAGCGACACGGGGGGTTGTTAAAATCGACACGGGGGGTTTAAAAATCGACGGACACAAAATTATAAGCCAGAATGTATAGGATAAAAATCGACACGGCACTTTAGCTAAAATACGACACGGCGACACGGCAATAATTCTGGCTTCCCATGTATAGTCACAGGGGAGTTAGCATCCCGGTTAGCATAGGCCATGGGGAGAAGGAAATCGCAGTTTCTATGAGGACAACTACGATTCCTGGAACATAGTCAAAATAGATGACTGCACTGTTCAATGTACTACATGTATGTGCTTCTTATGTAGATAAGGTTGTACACTGATGTTATGCCACAACTTACTTCGGCTGCTACATCGATCTCTTTAATATCCCATGTGGCACCAAACCTCTCGTGTGTCGGCGCCGGAACTACGCAATTATAAAGATCTACTCTAGGCTGCTCATGCCTCACCACCTAATCCCCTGCCAGCCCACACCTGGGCCTGCTCCCTAAATAACATTACAATGTTCGCATCTCATCTAGGGACCTACTACTCAACATATCAGTCAATGCTCGTATGCTCCTCTCTGTGCTCCTCTGATCATATAACCCACCAGATAATTCACGGGCGTGGTGAGCAGTTTCAAAGTAGCGAGGACAAAGGTTTTTGGTTCTTTCTTTTTTATTTAAACCCTTTTGATCCCTTTTCACTTTTCAAGTGGGGGGTATGGCGCTGCTTGTCAAAAGCACACACCCAGGTTACTCGAGGCGCCATGTATGCCTATGCCTGAAGGCTCACTAAATGGGAGATTTATGTTGGCTACTCTCAATCTCGAAAATCACACCACATTTGAATATGTAAATATACAAAATATCCAGTGAGAGAGTGCTCTGAACATGATTGTATCTTATACGTGAGGCACCCTCCTCTTCAATGCTGTCAGCGGTTGCTGTCCATATTATGATATGTTGACGAGCTGCTCTAGGAGAGTGTATGTCTGCTACACACCAGAACCCTATAAACAAAATAAATCAGCCCAGTCTAATAGACTCCCCGGCCCTGACCCTTCTACCCAGCCACACGCTGTACCCTAATCAGACAGTGTGAAACACATGGCACCTTTAGTACAGTCACCTTTAGCTGTTACTCCAGCCTGGGACTTAACCCTTCACACTGAGTAGTACAGTATGAGCAACAGCTAACACATGCAGTGTTTCACACAATTAATATGAAGACATGCTATGGTTTATCCTTCACCTTATTACTGGACATCGATTCTCTCTCTTTGTAGCTCTATAGTGATCGATGCCCAGTTTTATACTTCAGACCAGTGGCTCATTTTGGCTGTTTTTTGCCTCACAGATTGCTTCTAGGGCAAAATCCTGACTAGGTGCCAATATATTCTCTATGCCAATGTGTAATATGAGGGTAGAAAACACTGGAACCTCAGTTAGAAAAAATCCTACTGAACAGTTTTTGAGAAAATTAGGGTTTTGTTGCATATTTTTGGTGTTTTTAGTACATTTCCTACATAAACCGTGAACGCCAGCATTTCTCACTTTTCGGGTGTTTAGAATCAGAATTTGACTTTTTTTTATTCGCAGTAGGATTTCTGAGTATCGAGCCATTCTAGAAAAGCTATTCTTTGGAAAAAATACTTAGTATTTCTTGATGATTTTCGTTGCACAAATTTAGGGTTGTAATATAAAAACTGCATTGTCATCCAATCAAAGTGTTTATGCACTGTTGATGGTCACCCCCTCCCACCCACTTCACTCTGCATTGAAGGAGAACAGGCAGGGGAGGTTCATGTGTCCGTATATAGCTGTTGACCTGGGTGCTGGGTGCATTTTTAATTTATGGGGTGCCAACTGTTCATGAAAGAAAAATCAAATAGAATATTTTATTTTTTTTAGTATCAGATTAATGCAACTACAATTCGTAATTTAGCACTTAAAGCATTGTATTTGCATTAATATGAATAGTAGCCACCTTATGGGGTGCCAACTATTCATGAAAGAAAAATCTATAAGAATTTGTTTTTTATTAGCATTAAACTGATGCAACTACAATTCGAGATTGCATTTTAAGCATCTTAAATCAATGGTAGTCATCTTAAATATATGGGGTGCCAACTGTTCATGAATTTAAAAAAAAGAATAGAATTAGTTTTTTATTAGTATCAGATTAATGCAACTACAATTTGTGATTGCACTTAAAGCATTGTGGCATGCAATGACTGGTAGCCACCTTGAATGTATGGGGTGCCAACTGTTCATGAAAGAAAGAAAAGAAAGTATTTTTTTTAAGAATCAAATTAATGCAACTGCAATTCAAGATTGCATTTAAGCATTATGGCATTCAATGACTGGTGGCCATCTTGAACCTATGGGGTGCCAACTCTTCATGAAAAGAACAACTAAATTGGAATTTTTTAACAGTATAAAATTTATGCAACTACATTTCAAGATTGCATTTAAAGCATTGTGGCATTCAATGAATGGTGGCCATCCTAAACCTATGGGGTGCCAACTGTGTTTGAAAAAGGTATCAAATAGAAATTTTCTTATATGAATTATACAAATTAATGCAACTATAATTCTTCATTGCACTGAAAGTATTGTGGCATTTAGTAAATGGTAGCCATCTTGAATGAGTTGAATGAAGGAAAAATCAAAAAGGATTTGTTTTTTTGATAGTATCAAATTAATGCAACTACAAGTCAAGATTGCATTTCAAGCATCGGGACATTCAATGAGTGAAAGCCATCTTGAATCTATGGGATGCCAACTGTTCATGAAAGAAAAATGGAATAGATTTCTTTTTTATTAGTATCAAATTACTGCAACTGCAATTCGAGATTACATTGAAAGCATGGTGGCATTCAATGAATGGTTGCAATCTTGAATCTTTAAATGATTATACACACAGACATATTCATAGGCATGAACATGGTGTTCTCCTTTATATAGATATTCATGGATTTCTACTTCTACTAAATATAGATTTCTGTTGGAAGGATTCTGTTACATGGATGTCGATGTCCAGTTTTAGATATATATCCATATAGTGCATTGGAGTGCTATAATGTTGGACTGCTGTATATTCTTGTCCTCTCTTCAGAACATTAGAGGAACTAATTATGTTTGGCACAATTCCTTTATTAGTTTCCACACTACATATGTTACTTCCCGGGGGAGGGGACGTTAAAATTAATTTGTGTCAAAAATACAATTTCCAACCAAATTTCAATCAAGATGCATTCATAAGCAACACCACCATACGCCCATGTTCCTAAAAAAGAAAGCGCCCTCTTCCCCAACCCAGTCACCCACCCACCAAGTCATGACCTACTTTTCCAGGCGGGTGAAGTTCAGCCTGGTGCCCCAGCTTCCTTCTAGGATTTCTAGGAGCATGTCTACATCCTAGAAGTGGCTGGTGTGGAGAGGGGCCAGCCGTCTGCCGGGCTCAGATTACTATGAGCTGCTCAGTGATCTGCTCTGGGGGTCAGTCAGTAGCCGAGTTACTCATCACACTCTACACTCTGTTATGTAAGTGTGTGTCCATCCCCGACCTTGGAGCTCCTAAGTGGGCAGAAGTCATAGAAAGTGCCACAGGATAAGACATGCTAAGGCACGAGCACGTGTGTGTTGCTCACATCGATAGGAGAGATACAGGTCAACGACTAGGGCTACATGGGTTGTAGGAGCAGCTCGCTTCTTGGTGTTCTCCTTTCGTCCATTGGTGAGTCATTTGAAGACAACATTATAAGAGAGGGCAATATGCGAATGTGCTTTTTTATAATAATGACATACAACTTTTGGATGTCACTGTTCATAAACAGCATTATGTGAGTTCACAAACGTAGAGTTACCCAAGTTATATTATAAGCATTACGAGAATTGCATTTACGTGTATGTTGTGATATACAATTTACCGTATGCAATTCGATAGTTCCTTCTGCTAGTGCCAGCATTTATAGATATGTTCACATCGGATACTTGCCCATATGTTTTACATGTGTAACAAGTGACTATGGTGATGCACATGGCCTGGAGTCGAGCAATGTTAGACTGCAGATGTGTTGTATCGGGGTGGTAGCTATAACTCAAGCTATTTGGTGTCTATTGGGCATCGTAGAAAGTAAACAAGGAGGGAAACAAGGTAATGAACCAACCCCTATTGCCAAGCTTATTGCCCAAGTAAATAACAGTCACATGGCCATTAGCAGACGGGCACGGCGAGGAGCAGCTCAGTTATCAGCACCGAGGTGGTGAGCTGCTCAGGCCAAACAAAAATGTTGGGTTTCCAGTCATCCGACCGGGTCTAGCAGTCCTGGGTCACCTACTTTTCTTTTCTCGTTTCAGTTCTTACGGTTCATAAACAAACGATTATTAAGGATTCTAGAATATAAAACTCTAAAATCAGGGGTACCAGGCCCCAAAAGAAAGGAAAGCAAACAAATATAATCTTTATCTATGGGGACATCTGTGGAGACATCTTCTCTCATCTCTGATAAGAACTAAAATAATCAATAAAACAATCGGCTGGCCGGTGCCTGGTTAGTCAGACCATGTTACAGAAATCAAAAAAATGTCCTCTTGTTTGGCCTCACTGTGTACATGTGTGAGCATAAGGTGAGCAGGTTACCCCGACCACGCGTCCTGCTAGTAAAGAAGCTGCATCCTGCACTGTTGGTGTTGTGTTTGGGTAGGGTAGGGAGGCTTACTGCTACTGTCCCTGTTTATTTACCCTTTTTTCATGGTTCTTTGAGGGTGGTTTAGATTGGGTATCGCCCAAGACTCGTTCCTGTTCCTGTAAAAAATGTAGAGTCGCCACGATGCCCTACATACGTGCGTCATTCTCGGACCATTCTATGGCTTATTTTTGGCGATCGCTAACAGTTAACCTACATCACAAAGAGGACATTAGGGCGTATATGTGCACATGTAAACCAGTGCCTGTCTTATAGATTAAGTCCGGACGTGAAAAGGTTTTCATTCTGATGCAAAGTATTGGGAAGTATTGCTGTCTAAACTGTATTTTGATTGGGGATATTATTAAATTATTTCATAGTTGAAAATATACATGGTAGAGTAAACTGTAATTTTGATTTAGGATATGCATGTATGATCATACTCTTCCATAGATTGAAGTATGTATGTATACATGGGGGTGAAGACCATGAAGCTCATGGGTATATGGCAATATACCAGCATAGGGTGGGTCCTATGACCAGTCACTCAGAGACACAGCTGCTAACTATGCTACTGGTACCCTCTCTCACAATACCATATGTAGCTACACATGTCCCAGTGAACTCTTACCTCATGCCTGTTTGCCGTCTTCTAAAGGTATGAGTAATTCAACCTAGACCATTCATATCATTTCCGTGATGTCTAAGGAACGTGACTGTATAACTGACAAAGCTAATCAGTCGTATTTATATCCATATAGACCTCATAACACGCGTTAGGGACACTGGTTATATACCTGCATCAAACGATACCAATGTACCATTTATACCACTGATGCATCACCAGTTGTTTATCCAGGAAATGTAAAGTTTTATATTGTGTCGGGCTAGGGGAGTGTCGTGCAAATTGAAGATTATGCAAACCTGAATTTGGCTTCGTCTAGATGTGATTTAAGTTACTGTATTCCAGGAATTCCAGGCCTTATTGTGTTAATATAAACTATGTATGGCCTTTTGAGCGAAGTTATAGTCAATTTGATTAACCTATTTTACTTCTTTATTTCAGATAATTTCTTTTCTTGACCTGGGCAAAGATGGCCTCCACTGCTAAGCAACAGGTAAGGGTTAAACGCTTGTAGCCTAGTACCAGATGTATCTCATTATAAATGTGAATTACGACTTAGTGTTCAGATATGCTTTGAGGGGTTCTTTGGTTCCTGTACTACCTGTTTAATGTTTTAACCTTGTAAACAGAGATGGAAGAAGTATATTAAAAGCAAATCTTAGGCTATAGAATTCTTTTTCTTAGTTGAGTTTGGTCTTACGTTGAACAGAAACGTGTGCAAAGAGGTTCGAAAAAGCGGGTAAGGACCAATGTGCCTGGATATAGCATACCTTTAATTCAACATCTGTAGTCCTTCCTAGCTCCTCGCTGCTCTTTGCCATTGTTATCTAGACTTCTTTATCTTTCCTAAGGTGATGCCTAGGATTAGTAAAAAAAAAAAAAAGCATTTGGTAAAGGACTCACTCTGGGCCCAGAATAATAAATCAGAATAAGAGTAAGGCCTTGTTTTGATGCACTTCCCTGTGCACCACCGATGCTGCCGATGCTCCGGTTATGGGTGCTGCCATCTAGTGTTGTATTTAAGAACCTGAGGTTGGCTGACAAGCTTCAAGCTAACCAGTCCTTATATTACATTAATATTCTCTTGGTGTTGGGTGTTTCTTTTTGTGAACATATTATGTTGGAAATCGCTTCAATCGTTTTAACAACGGATATTAGATAATATCTCTGACTGATACATTTGTAGGACTCAGCAACGTATACATATTAAAATGAGGAATTGGTAACGGTTTTATGACATTAGAATCGACTTTGATTGGGATGCATACAAATATAAGAGTTTTCGACTTACCAGGTAAATATAATGAAATTCTTAAAGCTGACCTCTTAACTCTAAAGTTATCAAAGAGGTAGCCGTGACCGTGATGCATATTTACAAACCCCATTTAATGAAAGACTAGAATACCATAGCTACGTTGGACACTCACGGCAGATGTATCTCTACAAGTACCGTAGGTGTCCAACGTATACCATACCTTGAACTGATTCCCAAAAGTATGATACTGTCTTCCCTGGCCACCAGAGGGCTTCAGTGTAGCCGTGACCCGTTGCTCGGTGGTTGAACAAGAAGAGCTGCTCTGAGAGCAGCTCTGCTAAGGTCCTGGACAGGACTTGCTCAGTCCTGTCACTACCCTCTGCCTCAGTCTCTACCCACTCCACTTCCTGAAGCATCTGCAGAGATATGGATTCAGAGATGTTCGTAAGTGACGGCCCTGTACCTCCCCACGCCACATTTCCAGACCGAACAGAATGATATGTGTTACTAGTGGTGGCTACAAGTACATCATTCTGTAATACCAAAATCGTTAATACCTCGCTTTTTATTCCCTTAATTATTACTACTATTATGCATATGCTACATACCTGTAGCTTGAATCCCGCCCCCCCCCCCCGCCTCGTCTAAAAAATAATTCATGAGTGATGTGTTAAGAATTCTATCGAACAACAAATACCCCCCTCTACTCTCCCTCAATTCCTTGAGCTGAATTTCTTTAAAGAAAGGAAAGAAAAAAATCACCCTGGCTTCCCTACATCACACATATCCTACTTCCATCTTCCATCATCCCAGGGCTTGTACACTATATAAACCACAAAGCAACGTACATAATATATAGGTTATTGGCAATTCTGTTATCACCAAACCGAAATGCCATGCAGGATTTCAGTTGACTCAAGTACAGCAAACCCATACTTCATGAAATATAATACAGGGGTAGACACTAACATTTGAGTTCATCGGCCACCGGGCCCGCAGCTTATGCAAGTTGTGGGCCCGGGATTTAAGCTATGGGCCCGGGACTTTCTTTAGGTAGTACAGTAAAAATGGACCCATATATTTAGGGTCTTAATAGTCTCTAGAAACCATAATAATGGTCCGATTCACAAGCCGTAAAAATTGGCATGTAGAGAAAGATAAAGGTCTTGCTGCGGGACACCCGGGCCCGCAGAAGGGCAAACACACTACGGGCCCGGACCCAAATCTACGGGCCATTGGCTCCCGGGCCAGCGTTAGTGTCTACCCCTGAATATTACTTTGTAAACACTGCTAAAATCCCCATGAAATTGCAGACTTGTTGAATGCACGAAAAATACTTGCAGACGACGGATAAGCTACGATTTTATGAATGGTTGTCCCCACATGAATACAATTGTACATATACTTCCGCTGATGTTACTTGCCTTATACCGGTAACTCAAACAGGCCCCTTGCATGGCACTTACAAACCAGAGCTTGAAGCAAATTCCCCAGCCAAGCTCACACTCCGCTAGCCTAGATCCTCTCATAGTGCTTTGTTGTATCACAAGTGAATGTTGAACTTAATTAAATGTTTCTATTCAAAGATGGAAATTTCACGTCATGTATATATTTACATTGTAGAACGATAACTTGTGCATACGGTAGATGAATTAGGCACATTCCAATTAATCTGGATGTTTTTGTATTTGTAAGCCAATTAATGAATACAGGCACCCTTAAATCATATTAAATAGCATCTAGGTTGCTCATCTTAGTGGCGCGGAATTAATATTGAAATGGCTACTTGACCCTCACAAGAGACAACTCAAAGACGATAGGTAAGATCAGATGAGGCATACACCCTTGCAGAATACTACCATTAGCACTTTGTAGAATGTAACTAAGTACCATTACTATAGTTACAATGTGTAATGTATCTTTCAGAGTGGGGGCTCACAGGAACCGTCCCTGTTTCTGGACATCCTGACCAAGGAAGAGAAGGAAGCACTCCTCAACAAGAAAATGGAGGAGATTCGCCGCAAAAACGAGGCCCTCAGGAAGCGCCACGAGGTACGTCATCATCTTGTTCCACCAATGCACGTCATGAAGACGTCATTAAGACGTCAGTGCATCTCAATGATGCTGGTCGTTGTCGTAGTGCCTTGTGTGTTTTTCTTTTGGAAAATTCATCTTAAACCGGATGTAGGATAGAATGAATTGAAATAAATATATACTAATATTTAGAGAGAGAACCTATAGAGGCCTGTATACCTGAGGAATACGGTATATCAGATTACCATGTCTCCTCCCCATGGATACAAGGTAGAAAGCTTTCATAGATTTCTGTGTACATTTTGTATACCGTCCGCAATGAAAGCTTCATTTAGAAATACCAGATAGATTTGTTAGATAGAGCCAACCATTCCCTAAACACGCATAGTTGGAGTTATTGCTTGTGAGTGATATTGTGATCTATGCATGTTGTCAGGATTTACTTTTTCTATATAATTTTGCCTGTGTTACCTATACTGGTGGTTAATGTGTTCTCTCCCGATTTGATCACACAGTATGAGCTTCATGTTTATTTAGTTTTATTCCATTAAATCCTTTCGACAAGTTCCCGCAGATAGGTAGATGATCCCTATACTTTTGTTGCCATTTTAGAGCCTCATGTCAAACATGTTTGCCCGGGCTTTCCCTGCCCGTCGGGTGAGTAAGGCCCCTTTCACTCGGTGACGATACAGGTGCCTTTTACTCAGACCTCCAGCCTACTCACTCGTCATTTATGGGACAGAAACTAGCCCCTCTCTATAGATATGATACAGGCTATTGTATCACCAGATAAATACATGTTGATAGTCTTTGACCGGGTGACATATTTGACCGGCAAGTGTCAAAATTAATTTTCAGCTTATAATAATAGCCAAACTGCAATAAAATTAGTAATATATAGGCTAGTGTCAAAATATCAATTAACCTTTTCCTGGTATTTCCTTCTACATAGCCCCCATTTCAGCCGTTTTTTACGCTTGCCGGTCTAAGAGGTCACCTGGTCAAAGACTATCAACTTGTACTGATCTGCTGAGACTTGGTCTAAAGCTCACACTCATGATATTGTGTTAACATTTTAACTAAATGTATAAGCCCATGAAGCAAAAAAGTCCCTTAACTTCCGATGTGGCTAGTTTCTAGCCCATATGACCACATCTCAGACTCAGCCGTGTGTACTAGAAATATATATTATACCTATCTGTATACTGCAATTCTGTGTCATGTATACATATCTATGCCTACTTATGCCATTGTGTATACAACATAAAGCTATCCTATATACATGTTCAGTATGCAGTATATATTTCTAGTACCGTAGATATATATATATATAACTTACTTGGGTGTAATTGGTGTTAGAGGGCACCACCTCTTATTATTTTGTATATAATTGACACTCCTCCTTCCGCCTTACTGTGACGCAAATCCCATCCTGTGCTAGCAAGTCCTTCCAATACATCACAAAACTGAAATGTCCAGCTTTAATTACTTGAATCCATACATTAATGAAGCAGATAATATGACGAGCTGAATGATTGTAAATAACTGTGTTGATACGGCATGATTGTTCATTATCCCTTCAAGGACAGCAACGTGGTTTAATGTCCTTTAGTTGGCATGATACATGAATGTACCAGGGGTGAGTTACTCACCGCTGAATTACCCATTACTGCATTCATGCATCATTCTGACTGTTTGGGGTCCATACACTCCCAAAGAGTCGGCATGCTGCACAAATGAAGCGCTGGTGAGTTAATTCATGACGACAACTGAACATAAAGCTTTCCATAGCGCCGTCCTTGAAGGGTTTGGCGAACTCAATCCTCGACATAGAAGCAATATCTATCCAGTTTCCGTGCATGTGTTGTGATATGTGAACAGAAACCTGAGATACTTTGGTATTGCACCTATACAAGATTTATCTACAACAAAGATATTTTCTCAGCAAAAGTTCAATTAAAAGTCTCAGCAAAAGTTCAATTAAAAGTTACAACAGCTGCTGCATAGGTATGGCCATTACTATACATACCGTAATACATGTACATATCTATGAAAGGGGAAGGCGAGGGTGAGGGGGTGGGGGCATTCAGAATAGGCATTTGGAATAGGCAGGAATGAGATGAACATATTTTTCCCAACTACATATAAAGCTTTTAAAAAGTCATGAATAAATCGCTAGCATACATAAATGCACTACACCCTTTCAACAGAGCCACTAAGTCAATTCAAACAGTTCAAAAGTCGCACCACTTCTCGACTTTCTGGCATGTATTTCTATGGGTTGTAGTTGTCCTGATGTCTCTTTCTGTACTCCTCATGGATGAGTGATCCTTCAAGTAGTGTAAATAATCTCCCATATGAAGCTGTAACGGGTCTTCTTGCATTGGCCGCCATCCACATTGCCCCGCTGATTGATATAGACTACCCAGTAATCAGAAAACGTTATATAACGTTTCTCTATGGCTCCTTTTCATGGCAAAACGTTACAAGCGTTAAATATGTTATGTAAAATAACGTAATTTTATTAGCTGGGTAGCACCTTAGCCGAGTGAATAGTAGACCTGATGTAAACAAGGAGCTGTAGTTGATCTGTTTCATCCCTGTAAGCTATATGGGGATAAAAGTTGCACCTTTTCCATTTGCTTGCTGATCTACTGACAATCTGCCAACCCATGGCCCACAAGCAATTCTACTAAAGGGAACCAAAGGTAGAAAGGCCAAGACCCAAGCTATTAAAAATATCAACTATGGATTTTCTTTTTGCGTGTAAATCTGAAAATGTAGTATATTTGCATTATGAGGCCTCCTACTCCTCTCAGCCACTCCTAAACCGGTGTGTATACATGTCATCAGTAGATTCTGTATCAACAATGTTTGTATCTTGCAGGAGATCGAGGCTGACAAGAAAGCTGCCCAACTTCAGGGTCGTTTGGTGGACCCACGCCTGCAAGTGTCCGTGACACCAAACAAGAAACCTGATGCACCACGAGATATACAAAGAGAGACGCACAGAAACATGAAGGTATGTCACCAGAACACATTGATACAAACTACCCTCATCACAATAACACTGTTTCATGCTCTATTCATGCTTTTTATACTATGCTTGTAATGCGAGAAAATGTACGGCACGATAGAGAGAATAAAACGCCCACTATCTTCCACTAGCAAACCCAAGACATTAGTTAAACAATACTAGACCCCTTTGAAAAAGAGATGTAAGTATATGATATTGAAAGTATCCGTACGTGTATATTACAGGGAGTGCGAGGATCAGAAATGGAACAGAAAGGATCCGGAAAGCTTGCGGCCGGACGGGCCAAAAGGCTCAGCAACATGAGCAAGGAAACATTAAAGGCCAACACACAAGTTAATATTGTAAGTAGAACCTACATCTATCTCTTTAACAGATTCATTAAAGGGGCAGATATATTACTGAATCTCCTATAGCTAAGTGCCATAGATTGCTATGTTCTATCGGACCTTGGTAGATGAGTCCGTTTTATACCACAGCACACTCGAGCCCAGCACCGCTTGGTGAGGCTGTTAGGGCGCGTGGTCGAACGGCCTCGCTGATGTCACTGGGTTTGACAGTGTTACCACAGTTGACAGCTCTCTGTATAAACGAACAAACCAATCACTGGGTATAAGTCAGATATGGATACACGTGAGCCTTGCACAATGATAGCTATCCTCAGCTGGTGCCTTGAACAATTGGACTGTTGTTGGCATATATAACACTATATAACGACTCACTTGTACCATATCTACTACGGGCTAACCACTACCCTATCCCAGACAGGTGACATAACCAATTTCCAGGCACAATCCACTCAACTGGCATACCCACAGAGGCCTATTAGTAAAGGGTCATGACCCCTAAAACTCGGGACATGTTAGGAACCAGCCACAGCTAGTTCTCAGCTCTCTCACATGGTGGAGCCACTGGTGTCCTGCTAATGCGGAATGTCCCTCAGTTGAGAGAATGGTGGAAGTTAACTCAACAAGTTATCTTCTCCTTTATTTTCAGCAAATCCCCCCACAGGGACCAGAATATGAGAAGGGGGTAGGTAGCGGTGGTGCACCTCCTGGTGGCCAATCTCCGAACCAGCCTCAGCCGGGACCCGGCAGGCGGCGCGGTGGTAGCGGGCGGCTTGGGTCGCAGACTTCAGAGCCACGCTCGCCAGGTGACTCAGAGGTGAGTGGTTGATTGTTTTAGATGTAAATTTAATTTAATTTAATTTAAATCTAGTCATAGTAAACCCCAACTAGGTTAAAGATAGAGCAGCGACCGGGCCTAACATGTTTGAGCAGGAGAAATATATACCTATTTGACAATGCATTGGCAAAGAAGTAATAGCAAGCCATGGCTGAAGTACTTTTGATAGAATATATTGTGTTTATTAAACTACTTTTACTCAAGTATTGTATGGCTAAGGATTCAAAATTAGCCAAAAATCCATTTGTGGCCATTTTATTTGTTTATTTCTGAAAACTGTAATTGATGTCTCTGCAACTTATTTTCCTCACAGAATGGTCCTCCTCCTGACCCCGTATTTAACTTCCTCTCTGATCGGAGTCGGGAGGGCCCGCTGCCCGATAGAGTACGGGAACAGAAAATAACAAGCCGTCACCCCAGAAACTTTGGGGGGTCAAGCTTCAATAATGTCCAGCATAAGATGCAGACAGAAAAAGAGGTAATTCAACACACTGGTTCTTTGCTAGGCTAGAATTTTCTAAATGTGATATGTAGGCTAGCAGCTACCAATACAGGGAAAGGTAGTTGATTGGGAGGGAGGGAGTAGGAGTAAATGATAAAATGCTAGCCTGAATGGGCATGTTCAAGTAATACATTATTTACCGTGAACTTCCGCGTATAACCCGCGAACAAAATTCAGCTTTAATATAATACCAAACATGCCTTTATGGGGTGCAGGTTATACAAGGGTTTTTACTATAGTACTAAAAGCCTCAACATTTATGACCCCAGCTCAAATTTTTGATTTTGTGGGTGCTAGTTATACGCGATGTGTGGGTAATATGCCAGAATCTATGGTAGCTGTCCCTAGCTATCCATATAGTATAATACTATGCATAACTCAGACTGTTGAAGGAACCAATAGTGTCCCGTGTTAATTGTCTATATTAGTATCATGTATATTACACACTGTACTTGTGTTCAGAGTGAGCACTCTTTCTACCAGCAGGGTCGTCAGGGAGGCCCGCCCAGGTCGAAGATGGAGATGGCCATGAAGATGACGGGTCGCGAAAGGCGCGAATACTCTGAATGGAAGACTGAGCGTGAGCGGATCGACCAGGCAAGGATCGACCGCCAGCTTAGCCACCAGGGCGACTGGAGGCGCGAGTGGGACCACAACAAAGTGGAACAAGAGTGAGTGTCTATAGAAAGTCTATTTAATGCATGGGTCACATATATATCCAAGAAAGAGAATGTGATATCATTTTAGAAATATATCTCCATTACTAATAATGCAGTTTCTTGAATCGCTGGCTTTTATATTTTTCTCTGAAACACTTAATTTGTCGACCATATCTTTGATAAGGAATATTTGATGAATTGTAAGATTTAGTGTAAAGTCTCAGAATGGTATGGAGCGGTCTATTTGTGCTTAGCCATTAGAACTAATATGATGCGCCATTTTTGCCAAATACAGAGCAATTCAATCAATTAATTATTGCATGTTAAGCATCCAATATTAACCTGAAATATCCCGCTTCTTCCTTTCCCCCGCTTCTTCCCCTTGAAAGTGAAAAAGCTAAAGTTGTTGAAAGGTAACTATGCATCTGATGTTATATGATCACAACTCATTACGTGAACTTAACCACCGGTATCTTAATCCCACTGCACAAATAGTTACTGTTGTCACACGTATCATCATGGTGATATGTGTTTTTCACATCTTAGTTATTAAAAGTAAGATAATCAAAATGTAGTTGTAGCAAGTGTCCTGATTATCAAGTTTGATTCTAATCCGCAGTAAATTAGTTGATTAAGTTATACGTACGTTTAATGATAGTGAAGGGTAAGTGTCACAGAATACCTTTGTAATATTCTGTAATATAGGCTAACCCAGAGAACAGAGCACCGGTACCATATTTTGATTCAAAAAAAGTTATTTCACCATGACGAATATCGATAGATTTTCTTAAAGAAAATGAAATGTGCTCTTCCTGTGGTCGCAGGCGAGTTTATAAAAGTAACAGTGTGTATAGTGGATAGCGCCTTGTACATATTTATTGTGACTAAATTGTGTGTATATATGGTAAAACAGTTTTGGAAGGAAAAGTTGCAAGGGCTGTTGTTTAGAATTTCACTTTCAATTCCCTGTTAGACCCTGACCTACCCTATACCAGGTATATCTTACCTGTTTTAATTTTCTTCCAAAGCACACAAATATCATGTATTCGTCTTAAAAACACTAGCTCATGTGTGACCTTAACATAGATTATATAAGTGATAAACATGGTACTTATTATGTTACTTTTCATCAGAATTGGGTGATAAGCTTGTCCCCTATATTTCTTACAGTTTCGAAAGCGATCCTTCAGCGTCTGGTGAACGCACCGAACCAGGGAGACGACCAGGTAAGATAGCAGTCTGACTCATTTTTTATGGTCATTTTTACAATTTATATTGTATCTTCTCTGTACATTCAAGGGAAGACATTCTAATGTGCAACACACTTTCATAAAGCGGTGAAGTTGACATCATTTTGTGTTGATTACAATGTAGTGCAATAATGTAAATACTATTCACATCCCCGCATTTAGTTTGACCAATTCTGACTCTTCCAGCCAACATGTGAGACAAGGAAATAGCAGTATAATTATACGTTTCCCCAATCCTCTGTTTTCAGGGAACCAAGGCTTTCATTTAAAATGAAAAATAGAGATTTGAAGGCCAAATACAACGCAGTGTTTATTTATAGCATCGAGCCCATAGTATATAAATTGCCCTAAGTATCATGATGAACTTTGCAGGTGGATAGCCTAACGTTCTCAATACTTGAAATAGGGAACAGGGGCTACCAATGCCATCCCCATGTCAAACAGTGCATCCCATTGGCACTAGATGGTGCCACTGTGCTGCGTGCAGAGCAGCACAGTGACAGGCATATTGACGACATCGTGAAGCCCCCTTCCTAACCCCTATGAGGCTGTGTATATGAGTATTGGATGGTTTATTATAGACACAGGTTGTACAGACGTTGCACCTGTGCACCTACCATCCCCTGTGTATATCCATACAGTCAGACGGGTACCTTGTTTGTAGCATGCTCGTAGGAGAAAATAACCAGTCAGTAGTGATTGCATTTCTGGTGAAAGAGTCTGAAGGAGCAGCCTTTGATGACTTCTGTCCCGGAAAAGGGTGCGGCTCAACTTTGAGGATACTGTAGAAATATATAGATGCTGTCTATATGTATGCAAATAAGTATAGACATTTATTTCTGTTCGCTCAGGAATATATAAAGTGGGTACATGTATATGTATGTGGAAATTACAGTGTCACGCAAACTATAGATTTGCGTCATCTTCAAAAAGCTAGTTCTGTATGATGTTACCGGTACCCATGATATCATCTATATCTCAACTGCAGGTATACCATGTAGGTGTATATCTTTGTGGAGAATGATTGTAAATAAAATCATTAAACTAAATGTGTGGCCAATTACAGGGATACCCATTGTTGATATGGTAATATCCCGTCCCAATTGAATGTGAACCCATGTGTCCCAGAACTCATCGCACACATACCCGTCTCCATGATGTTGTATACCATTTCACCTGTGGTATTTTCCTGTCCTTCATTCAAGCGGGACGAATCGGCAGCGGCCGATTTGACCGTGGCGATAGTCTTGAGGAACGGAAGAGGGGAGATGGCCCCGGAATCACAGGTAGTTTGGTGTGCTGTGCACCTGACTGGACTCGAACTAAGTTTGGAAGGGTCCATGGTCTCATTCTAGTTCCAACACCTTTACATTTACTTCTGTTATGGTCATTCCCATTGAGTAGACTTATATTTAGTACACTAGTGAACATAGAGTTATATTTCATGTGTTAATTGAGGCCTTTTATTAACACTAACTGTTCAAAGCCATATACTCGTACCACCATGGGCCACCACATTAATAATTTAAAAGGAGAAAATATACATATTTGTTTTTACTAAAACCTCAACCTTAATTTTGCGTATACAACTAGTAATTTGTATTTCAGTCTAACGTAATAATCACAGAACTATGATACGGAATGACCATAACATGTGTAAAGATACCTGTAACCATGCCCCCTTCCATGACTTTGGTATGCCCACAGGCATGCCCATGCCGTGGCATGTAACCCAGACTGGTTGTGCACTGTCCAGGCTTAATGGCTTTGTTCCTCACTCGGCTACTACTAGTACATGTGTATATACCCACCTCCTGCACCCTGTGTTGTCTGGTTGCTGACTGTCCTCTCTAAGTTTCTCTGGCTCCTTATAATGGCAAAACGTTATATAACGTTTTTAACGTTATTTTGACGTAAAATAACGTATTTTTGTTAGCTCGGGCGTCTTGAACTTGGGGAGGGGGAGGTTTCAGCTTGGGCTCAACAATCCACAGTTTATATGATAAGTGTGGTTTTCCATCCCCGCAGAACTTGCGATCTTCCCTGTTTCTATTCTCTTTTGCATTGGGCCAGTTCAATCCTTACCTTCCCGATTGTTTATCCGCTCTTTGGAAATTAAGGAACATCTCCTAATGCAATAATGCTTTTGATTCCAACTACTTAAGCAATCCCCCAAATCAGCTGATCATGAAGCATGCTATCTCGGGTGTTCTCAATGAGTGGTATGACTCAATTCGCGGGACTGACAGTTAAGTTCAATATGTTAAGGCGTATACCCGTTTGATACAAGAGCTTGTGCAACTGCAACTCTCCACCCTTCTATCTACTGTCTCACACGGACACTTATGCATGTAGTGCAACCCCTCCGTATGGCCTTGTAACCCGGGGATAGACCAACCCTAAGCTGTGGTCAAACCTAATAGGTCAAATGAAAGGGTTGCATATGAAAAGGACAGAAGCCCACATTTCCCATCCTCCCATCCTTCCTCACTCCCTCCCTCCCTTCCTCCCTCCCACCGCCCCCGTTTACACCCCCTTCGTGTTGTGCTTTGACTTCTTTGACTTTAATGCCATCCAAGTGCCACGCCCTCCTCTTCAAAAGTTGGTTTGTGTGCCTGTGTAGCCCATTAGGTTGATTGTTGCATTGGTGCCCGTATGTGATTTGGCCTATTTGATGTTTTTAACCCCTGATCCCATCACCTGAAGTGACGCCTCCCATGAGATGTTTTATACCATTCCTGTTAGTATTAGAAAGATACACACGTCATCATTTACTTAGCTGTTAGCCTAGAGGGTACGCCATTTTTATCTTTTTATACAGTTGTACGTAACATGGTTTTTAGTTTATACTACAGGCAAATGCCGAACAATGTATCTATATGTAAAACAAATGTAAATATTTCATGAAAAAAAGTTTTTCAATATACAATACCCATAGAAAATAAAGAATATCTGTGTTTAAGCTATAGCTTTTGGTTTCTTTGACATTCTTCCATTTCAAGTCTTAAGCAACGTGTTTTTTTTGCATGATAGGCTTAATGCTTTTGTGTAAAGAATAATCTAGATTGTTTTGCCTGTCTGTCGTTTACACTTACAGGTACACTAGTATCTAAGAAAATCAAATTGTGTTACTATAAAGGTTCATCTTGAATACAGTCAGTAGCGAATACTTGTACATTGTAGTTTAGATTGAACTGGCCTATTTTAAGGCCAAAGTTTGTCTTTTCAGTAAGTCTAGGTGGATTTAATGAGACAGGTATACTTATATTGATCCTCCATATGGGACCTCTATGTGTTTATTCATCTCATATATCAAGTCTATCCTGGCACCATAGAGATGTACACATACTACGAGGATGTGTGTGTGTGTGTGTGAGGGGGGGGGGCTTTATTCACACAGGCCCAGCCTAAACAATACCCAGGCACGCTATATACTATGCACCCCTGCACTATTCCAATATTCCTAAGTCTTCTCGAGGGGAATTCCAAATGCAGTCATTGTCATTGTTATATATGTATATCTGATTGAATCAAATCTAATAGCCCGATCTTTTAACCTTTAACCTTCATTATTCACACTGTTATTATCCACAATTAATCTTTTATGAAAAAAACATAATATTATCATACAAATGCATATAGAGAGAGTGCTATATAGTACCCTTGTATATACAGATACCAAGTGGATGAATGGTGTGTATAATGAACTAATTCATATGGGCGTTTACCCCTTGTGGCGTATCATGTGAGCAGTCGCTGTGGGTTAACCATACCGGTATTAGTTATTTTACCGATGTCGGGTTTCCATTTTGTATTAGCCCACTTCGATTGATCATAGAAAGTCATACAAAGCAATGTGTAAATGTCTGCAACGTGTATGGGCACTGATATCACTGACTCATTGGAACTTAGTTAACAATTTCGTTGCTTAACATTATATTATTTTAAAATATTAAAATGCTTCAATCAACAGGCACAAATTAGTCGATGAGTCAAAAGTAGCTGGTATGTGTAATGTTTAACATTTGAAGCGACGGTTTATGTTATCTATATGTAAGTTTCATTTATGTGTTTCCATATTACGTTAATTGATCTGTTTTCAATTGATATGTTCTGTTGATGGTATATATAGGAAGTCGGTTATAGTTTGGTTACAAGCCAATGTTATAAACCTAAGAACAAATTGTATATATATAGATATACATGTGGGCAATGTGTTAACTGGGACTAAAGGGACGCATCTGGTTGTTTTGTCTTGCAGTGATAGGTTATGCGGTCGATGGTCAAATTGTAAGACTAGGCGATCAAATTGACGAGGACACTTTCAGAAATGACCCTGATAGCCTGGGTAAAGTGGCGACACCGGCCAAGCGTGGTGCTTCCAAGTTTGTTGGTGGCAGGGTGTCTTGCAGCTCTACTATACTAATGTACAGGCTCGTGCCTTCATGCTACTGCGACCCAGCATTGTACCAGTGGGCATGCATGCTATTGGGTTCCCTATGAGCATTTGGATATAAAACAAAATTTAAATATTTATTTGGCATATTTGGAATGATATTTTCGGGGTACTTTGTTTGATCTATGGATAATTGGCGGGTCTTTGAACTTGCCCATACGCATCCCCGGTTGAACTGGAAGCTGAAATGGTGTCGCATGAGCTATGAATATACCTCTTTAATATTTAGTGTGAGTTGCTCACATCCATAGAGTGGCTTCTGTGAGCTGCTCCTCAAGATACTAATATCTAAGAGGCTGGTCTAGCTGGCAAAATACCTAAATACAAATGCAAGCTGTCAAGCGGAAAGGATGATCCCTTCCTCGTGGCTGCTCATATGTGTGGTGTTACAGACAGATTTAGCTAATGGTTAAGACTTAGGCCCTCTCTTCTGGATGCACGTTGGGGGAAAAGTAGACCATTAATGTCATAATTATATAAGAAGTAGAGTGGCGGTGTAAGCCATTATCATTAGTTTACTCCCAAGATGTAGTATCCTCTTGTTTATAATCCTTTACCATGATACAAAAGTGACCAGAATACTTGAAAAGAGAAATTAATGGCTCTTTTTTTGTTGCCTCCCCTGTGCACTCCCCTGTGCAATAAATAAAGAATATCGGTAGTCGATTTATATTCAGTGAAATTTATATTTGCCCAAAACACAATCGTTGTAGGCCTAACATTGTAAAGAAATTGATATCAGCATGAATATATTAGAAAACTTAGGAATTCCGATTAAACGCTGCAATAACATTACTCATAATCATTGGAGATCGTGTCATTAAGGGCCTTATTAAGCATTAATAATAGCAACTAAAAATAAGCACTAGGTATAACGCGATAAGCGATGAATACAATACTAGAGCTAGGCTGTCAGAAATAAACATTAAGATACAATAATGAGCCGTTGAAAATAAATAAGTAATTGCATCTCGACGATCATAAACATATTTTGGTGGAGGTGTTTCTATTTGCAAATCACCTAGTAATATGCTGAATCTATAGCTAACTAAGTTAGTAACGATTTTTAGGGGACTAAACCAAATTTTGATGTTTGCAATCTCTTTCTTACTGTGTGTCTGACTGTATATACACTTTTGAGACGGCTAGTACAGGAAAGCCCTTTTGCGTGCTTGGTAAAACGTGGGTTCTGAGAGAAAAGTATTTCCATTGTCTGGTACTAACATGATGTTCAACTTTCAGATACAAATAAATCACACGTTAGTTCTTTTCCAAGCTGTGAAATACTTACTTTTGTTTCAGATTTGTGTTGCTATCATATTTGTCTAGTAATCTGGTAATCACTGGATTTAGTAGTTCCTTAGCGCTTGTAATAATTTAAAGCAATGCAATCACATTTTGTCCCACTACTTTTTATCACTATTCACGATGCTAATTCTGTACACGCAATCACTTAATGTCCAGTGGTTACAATAGAGCAGGCAGAATCAGGGAGGAACAGATTTACAGTTATCGTCACAATTACCTCGCCATATCCAATATAGGGTTGAGTAGTTTAATCTTTGTTTGACATTTACTTTGATGGTGGTCGTTTGAATCTCATTTACAGAAAATACTTTGGAAAGCCTAGCTGATTATGAAAGAGACTCTCGTGGACCCAGAGACCAAGGTGACTAGTCCCCAAATGACGCCCTTATCAGAGATACCCTGCTTTGTTGCTCTATATCATAATAGGATCTTCTTCAGTCAGGGCCCTTATTACATATCAATCCCTACTATTCAGAAATGGTCTTTGACGAACACTATATTTGAATTCTCTATGAACATACGATGTTTAGGTCTTTCCCGAGAGATTAGAGGACGGGTTTAGATGCATAGATTAATTTCATGAATTACTTCTGGACAATTTGACTTAGGAATTCACACATATCACATTCACCACTTTCGTCACTTTTCTTTCATGGTCATTGTAATGGTATGCATACTTGAATGTCCTAATTTAGATTAGCACCAATAGACTGCATGCTTTAATTGTGATTATTTGTCTTCATACACCAAGCCTCAGTGTGCTCGTTCTTTGAGCTCTGTAATGCTGTACATGTGTCATTCTTAAGTAACATTTAGTTAATTTGGATAACTTCATCTGATGATACTGCAGCGAACATGACTGGAAAAAAACAAATATCCTATAAAGAATCTTTTCAATAAAGGAGATCTGTTTGCATTGTGTTATCGTTCCTACACTGACAGTTTTTGTAAATAGATCTCCTTCCTGTTATTTCACATGTAATTATTAATTCTCTTAATTATAAATTTGTATGTTTGGTGTGCCTTTGTTAGGTCGGGGAGGCCGCGGAGGGCGGTCAGGGTCGCGCGGACGTGGGATGCAACGTCCCACGTCAGGGAACTATGACCGGCACAGGGCCTCATCCACCGGAAGTGATGAGACTTCTCGCTCTGTTGAGGAACAGAATGACTCCCTCATTGTCAAGATTGATAATGAGTTCGCAAGTACCACCCCACACCGCCGTTTTAAGACCAGTCCCAGTGAAGACAAGTCGAAAAGGAGAAGCTTTGATGAAAGCTCCCATGAAAGTGGTTACAATGGAAATGAACGCGATCGGGAGCGCGATCGTGGTGGTAACCAACGAGGATTTAATAGGGAACGCCAAGAAAATGGGGAGTACCAGCCTGTTGACCGAGACTATCAGCGTGGCGGTGACCGTGGTGAGTATCAGCGCGGTGACCGTGGCGAGTATCAACGGGGCAGTGACCGAGGCAACTATCAACGGGGCGGTAACCGAGGCAACTATCAGCGTGGCGGTGACCGTGGTGGTGACCGTGGGGAGTACCAACGTGGCGACCGTGATGACTACCAACGGGGCGGTGACAGAGGGGATTACCAGCGGGGTGGTGGAGGAGACTACCAGCGTGGCGGTGCTGGCTTAAGGCGTGGGACAAACCGTCCAGAGCGGGCCCGAAGAAACATTTACAGAGGAGGAGATGATGGTGTCAGGTCAGATGGATACAGAGAACCGCCACGGGGACGTTCTAATGCAGCCGGCCGGAACCGCGGCCGGCGGGCAGGCTCGGGCCGCATCCCAGATGACCGTCACTTCCACGAGGGTGACTCCAATTTAGCTGAAGTAGAGCCTCATATAGCGATGGGTACATTCGATGAGAACTGGGACTACGGTGATTTTGGTGACCTGCAGCCAGGCCAAGTGGTACAAATTGTGTCAGCCGACCTTACCGAGAAGGAAATCAGCCTCGAGGTGCTGGCCACTGCCGGAGAGGACGAGGAGGGCCTAAAAAGTCTGGATGATGAGGAGGAGTGGGAGGATGCTCACGACTTTTACGATGTGAAAGTGGGTACAGCTGAAGATGATGAGGATGATGATGAAGAACCGGACCCACACAACAGCAGTGCAGAATCCTTGGAGCGCTTCATCCAGGAGCACACACTTAAGCTGGACGTGAACGTCGAGAGCATGGTGCCTCCCCTCTCCCCACTCTCCGATCCCGCCTCCCCAGACTCCGGCGACATGGGCAAGCTACACCCATTAAATGCTGCTAAGGTCATGGACTGGGGCGCCTCCGAGAACTTCTCTGATAATAAAAGTTCCAATGCAGGTTCACTGGACACGAGCCGAAACGCCGAAGATATGACTGACCTGCCAGTGGAGATAACCAATGAGTCCCTAGAAGCATCAGATGGGGCAGAAATCGAGCCTGAAGTGGACTCAGAAGAGAAGGAGTCGATAAAAGCCCCTGAGAACCCCCCTCTGCCAGAGCCTGAGCAGGCTGGTGAAAAAGAGAAACTTAAGGATACTGACGTCAAAGTAATTGACCTGGAAAAAGAAGAAGCAGAAGAAAATGCAGAGGGTAAACCCACTGAGGTGGCTACTAGCAAAGAGAGTAGTGACCCAGAGCCAGGCACTACACCAGACACATATAAAGCAGAGAAACTTTCAGAGCCGACTGCAGAGATTCCCAATTCGCCCTCTGCAGACCATGCTAGTAGCCCGCCCAGTGAGGTACAGGCACCTCCGACAGAAACGAGCCAGCCCGAGGAGGCTGAGCCTAAGGACGCCTCTGCTGCTGAGGAAAAAGACAAAAAAGAAGTGACGACAAAAAGTGAGTCGCATGTAGCCACCGAGTCTGTGGACTCCGCAGTTACCGAGGTAATTGAACAACCCGAGAAGACAGACAAGCCCGTGGATGAACCAGCGGTGCCAACAGCACCAGCAGAAGCTGCAACTGGAAGCACAGACGCGGCGGCCAATGGACCACAAGAAAACCAGACTTCAAAAGGAGAGGCAGAAACTGGTGAGTGTCTATAACACCTCGTCTCGACCTGGTGTGGCAGTGGGTATATGGAAGAACCGTGTCCAGGTGTAGTCTATCTAACACATATACCCGTACTTGTGGAGTTAAAACCTTCTGATTTATGGTCCATACACGCCCCTTCATTTGGTATAGTATAAATTCGTTTCAGTTCCCTTCTGAGAATACCAGCAATGCTTTACCAATACCAGTAAAACCATTCCCCTCATATATGTACAGACCTCTAAGACATTCGTATTTACAACCCTGTATTGCTTTATAAATGTACAATGTGTCTTGACTGAACTTCTAACTGAAAGTCGGATATTTCTCCCTTTTACAGTTGCCTCTCCTGGTGCTAGTTCGGAGGATTCTTCAGCCTCCAAACAAGGTTGAAGTAGACCTCCATAATGCTCATTCTTCAGTCAGCCAATACAGGTAAGTCAATGTGTACTGAGTAAATATGTATATAGATTTGGTAATCATAGCTATTAAATTAGGGAGTGGTCACTATTTAACAAGGTGGGGGGAACTCTAGGAACTATAAACAGAATCTTGAATCTATTCTAATAATTATAATGGACATGCGACTAGTTCTTTGTATTGACCTGATCACCGAGGCCTTGTTCCTATATGATACAGATTAGATAATCGACAATGATTTGGAACAGCTGCATGAATATTAAAAAAACGTAAAAATATATTAAATTGACTAATGTATGGATGTACAGAATGCTTACATCAAAGATGGCACTTTTCCTACATTTGCAAGAATCCCTACCTCTTGGCAGTAACTCATGCTGCTAATTAGTTAAAATCCTACAGAAACTTACCCAATTCTCATGATTTCCTACTTTCGATCAACCATGGAATAAATAGCATCTTTAGTATATCTGCCCCTGCCGCGAGTCAGTTTATATAAATGCTGGCCGTGATGGCCCTCTGCCAACAGCACACGTGCCTACTACATGTACATGTATCCCAGATCACTCTGGGCATTTCCAACCTGTTGTCTTTGCTGTTGCAACAGTTTATCAGCAAACGTTCCCAGAACATAAGCAATTGCGCATGTGTGTACTTTCAGCGACAAAAGGTCATAAACTACCCAATTTCCAAGATCCAGGGCAAATGAGAATAAGTAATGCAGGGTGGTAATCAATATGGTACCGTCAGCCGCGCCCCAGCTGTGCTGACGGTGGGACCAACACTCCATGACTATTAGGGCGTGGTAATCTGATTAAGGAATGGCTAGATTGATATACGGGACTTGCGGCATATCCTGGTAGTCGGGGGTTAACACCTCCAGAGAGACTAATCAAGCATTATTTCTTTATCAATTTAATCCCTTCCTCTCACACCTGCAACAAAGGGAAGGGAAGTGAATATGGCAACGGTGCAGTATAGCTTATCAGTCTTATCACCCATTATCAATGTCATTGATCAAGGGTGTGAGCAGGGGTGCTGATTCATGATTCACCCATAATGCACTGCTCTTGAGTCGGGGGCCTAACTACACTGTACAATGCATTGCCTTGAGTCGAGATGGTAGCCTAATGCGCTAGTCCCGTATAGGACCGCCGTGTATGGGGTTGCCACTGTCACTGGAGAAATATTTGTTCCATGTCAGCTAGATGTCAGGGAAATAGATTTTCATAATTGGAGGCCATTTAAAACGTGTGTGTCCCAATTTTTGGCTTGGCTGTGAGTATCTGCCCGGTCAACCTTCTATATTGCCCGATTTTGGCTAGGGAAATTTGATATGAAGTCAGGGAAACGTCAGGAAATTATAACTGCCTTTTTGTACATGCGTAGTCATAGTGTCATGTGACCAGTCAGTGATCATTGATTCTGGTTTCAGTCAGCCACAATATGCATACATAAGAAATAAGACTTTGTCACATGAAGCTACCTCTGTATCTAAGAACCTGTCCTATTAGTGCTCCCCATACATAGTGTATGGATGTACACGCTCAGAAGGTAATAAACACGTTCTTTGAGAAACTCTACCCCAGGGTAAAGGCAGCAGATAGTGTATTATTGATTGCTGACAGGTAACAATATA
Organism: Harmothoe impar; assembly: GCA_947462335.1. Classification (NCBI taxonomy): domain Eukaryota; kingdom Metazoa; phylum Annelida; class Polychaeta; order Phyllodocida; family Polynoidae; genus Harmothoe; species Harmothoe impar. The sequence continues at coordinate 33,984,361 of OX381704.1, forward strand.
GTTAACATGTAATATAATTGTATCAATGAGTCTGTATGGAATATATGAAATAACTGTGTATACATGGCATGCTGCACTATATTATGTTCTACAGTATTGTAGACTGTGTTGCAGACAAAGCATCAGTAGTACAGATATACTCTGATATATGGGGTAATGGAATGTTAGTTAAAAGTATCAGGGTAGACCCATGGCTGGTCCCAGGTTTGGCAACTCACATGATCTCAGTTAGGGGCCGGTCTACCATGGGCCAATGCCCCAGTGTCTGGCCTACTAAGGTACACAGTTACCGGTAGGCAATGAGCTACTCTGTGTTTTAGGTCTTCTGTCTGCATGTACTGCACAGTATAACACACTATACACATCTATTATGTATGTTACCCTGGTGCTTGTAGATGTATAGGGATTTTAGTGAGGTATTGTCTATGTACAATGTACTCCTGTACCCTCATTTGAACTGATTCATATTTGGCATTTCATAACATCAGGGATGAAAGTTTCCCCTCGCTCTGAATACGATGTATGATTTGTGTAATGGAGTCTGCCAGATGTTGCTTTTGACATGCATTTTCCTATACATTGAAATAGCTGTTCATTTCGAACATAATAGATAGGTGGTAATATTATCACAGAGATGTAAATGCTCTTTTATTTCCCTACGATACGTCATAAACCGTTATTTTATGGTTATTTAGAAGGATTGTGTACTTCAGTGTAACATGCACTCTTACACCAACTGATCATACCAGTAAAACTCTAGGTGTTCAAGTTGGGCCATGATTTAATTAACCCCAGCTCCCCAGGGAGGCAGGTAGATAGCACCCGCAAGGTTTAACTGCTGGGTGGAGGCAGGTGGGGGGACTGGGGGGGTTAATGCTGGTGACGTAGCCTGGGATTAACGACAGATCGATACCCGTCCCACATGATCGGACCAGTAGCCCACGTTACCATAGTTACCAGTAGGTCACCAGCTGCATGGCTCCTGCAGTTTTTACTGTCCCGTCAGATATTCTACCAAACTATAGTACCACGGTAGTTGTTGGCCAATCCTGGTTCTGTAGCCTATACACGTACTACATGTACATTGTATTGAACTTGCTACAGTTGTTTTTTTTAATCACGGCTGTGAGTTCATTCGATTTGATTGGATGTTCTATGGAAAGTAGTATGTGCTCTGTCTAATGTGTTGTTGGCAAATGTAATTAGAACTATAACACCAAGGTTAATTCGGAACTAATAAGAAGTAGCACACGAACATCGTGACATGTACCATGTACATGCATTGTCTATGTACTAACATAAATCTCACATAATATCCCTGCAGACATTATATCACGTCATTAGAGTCTATACCACATCTAAATATAATACCTAACTAACTTTATTATACAACAGCAGCACCCCTCAACCAATCCCTTTTATTCTGGGAGGGAGGGGTGATGTATTTGTGTTCTGTGCATTGTTTAGTGTGCAGCACCGTGCACGCCTGCATGACCTTAGTTATGGACATTAATGGCGTTGGTGATGTGACTTTTTACCTCGCGGGTAGATGTGATTTCTGCCAGGCAGTGCGCAGGAGGAGGGGGTGTCGGTGAGGGAGGCCCGGGGGACCCGCACACTGCCTGGCAGTTGGCCGTTCAACATTACAACAAATAATGTCAGCACACAGCACCATCGATCTACCAGCCTGCCAGGTTATGCCTGCACCCGCCACACAATGGGCGGTGGCTGCCAGTAAAGGTCGACAATCCCCTTCAACGTGTACCTCAATGCAATAGGAATGTAAAAAGGAAAAATGGTGTAGATACGATGACAAAATGGCCCCCGTTTTACTCCAGTTGGGAATACATTGACAATTATATTGTTCTAGCTGCGGTAGTCACCGTGGTTTTGAAGGTGGGACTAGGGTGTCACTAGGTTTGCTCTTTGTTGGATGTCTAGATTATATTGTGAGCAAATGCACAATGGTTTACAAATTCAGTTAGGCCACTCACTAGCCACAGTAGCACAATATATCTCATTCCACCCCATGAATAGATACATAAACATCTTTGTTGACCATATAGATCAGTGGTATGCTGATGTCACAGTCAATGTTACCTACCGTAAAACCTTGCATATACGCCTAACTCACGTATAAGCCGCACCCCGACTTTAGGCCGATCCTATAAGGTCCATGTGTTGTTTAGATCAACCCCATTGGCTGTGATGGGTTTAGGATACCCCCATGCATGTATGTATTATGGATTGAACAGTGCAGTGTGGCCCTGAACCATATTCCTGAGTAGGGCTGATTAGTCATAATTGGCCGGCGACGGAGTCCCCGGCCATGGTTAAGGAGTTCACTTTTCCGTAAGGTTTCAACAGGAGTTGCGCGTCCATAGGATTAGCATTGGATCGTTTGCTTTTTGCACCCTACATACACAGGCTCTATGGTCTCCCACCCCTCAGCACTGCAATCCGCTAAGGTGTGCTTCTCACTCCGTCCGCTGTCCGCTGCGTAAGGCCTGTAGTCATGCCATGGTCAGAGATGCCTGCGTCGTCCGCTTTCCCCCTTACGCATTGGACCTTACCTGCAACCAACCTATATGTTGATCACACGTCTCCCACCCAGAATGCACTGCTCATTCCGGTCTACTGAGCTTTCAATAGTACCATGTTGATCACACGCCCCCCCCCCTCCACACACACACACACACTGCAGCAGTCACACACTGCTAACACCTTAATGACCCTCACCTGCCCGGGGACCTGTCATCATCAGCTTTCTGAGAGCTCCGTGGCCAAGGTTAGTTTCTCACACCCTCACCTACAATACCTCAGCACACATAGCCACACACGTCGGTGCATGTATACAAAGCCTGTACGACTCTATGTCTTAAAGCCCTTAAAGGATTAATACAGAGTAGAATTATTCTCCAGGGCTGCATTCATGCATCATGGCAGCAAAGGGCATGAATTCATTCAAGCATCATGCCGACCTTATCCATTAGAGACTGGGACTGTATAAATGAGTGCAGCGGTCATTATGGTGGGGGCTCTGACGTCTGGCCAAAATGACCGCGGCAATACATATACGTAGCACAGAGGTGGGTGCAGACTCCTCTCACTCTAAAAGCTGTCAGACGCTGCTGCCAAGCACCCAGCGCCCAGAGCCACGATGTTGTTCACGGGTCTGGCCTACTCTATTATTTGCATTATTGGCTGGTGACGATCCTGTGTACAGTGTGGATAGGGGTAATTATCAGCTCTCTTAGAGCTGCCTGTCCAAGGTGTGTTGCTACTACAACCGGGTACTAGAATTATGGCAGTGTGAGGCTGCTATGTATATATGTATCACTGTGGAGTGCAGGTAGAGGTAGTTAAAATCCGAGTCTCTCTCTTATGGCGTAATGGATAAGGTCGGCATGATGCTTGAATGAATTCATGCCATTTGCTGTCATGATACATGAATGCAGCCCTGGAGAAAAATTCTACTCAGTATTAACCCATTAGGCCACTCCAAATAATACCCTTGTTTCTCAATGGTTGGTGATCACACCTGAGCTGGGTGCCGCCCCTACTCCACTACCAGCGAGTTTAGCAGTCCTACATGCGCCCTCAGTGGTTGGTGATCACACCTGAGCTGGGCGCCGTCCCTACTCCACTACCAGCGAGTTTAGCAGTCCTACATGCGCCCTCAATGGTTGTGTATCACACCTTGCACCACTACAGCGAGTTTTATATGTTGATCGGAAATCACACAAGGCGTACAAGGCTTCATGTGAAGAGTGATGCATTCTTGCATCATGACTTCTTTATACAAGCCCTTTAAGGACAGCATAGTGTTTCAAGTGAAGAGTGATGCATTCTTGCATCATGACTTGTCTATACTACCCCTTTAAGGACAGCATGGCGCTTCAAATGAACAGTGATGCATTCCTGCATCATGACTTCTTTATACTAGCCTTTTAAGGACAGCATAGTGATTCAAGTGAAGAGTGATGCATTTATGCATCATGACTTGTCTATACTAACCCTTTAAGGATATCATAGTGATTCAAGTGAAGAGTGATGCATTCCTGCATCATGACTTGTCTATACTAACCCTTTAAGGTCAACATGGTGATTCAAGTGAACAGCGATTCATTCATGCATCATGAATTTTTTTAAATATAAACCCTTTATGGACAGCATGGTGCTTCAAGTGAACAGTGATGCATTCCTACATCATGACTTTTTTATAATAGCCCTTTAAGGACAGCATAGTGCGTCAAGTGAACAGCGATTCATTTATGCATCATGACTTTATACTAACCCTTTAAGGACAGCATGGTGCTGCAAGTGAAGAGTGATGCATTCCTGCATCATGACTTCTTTATGCTAGCCCTTTAAGGACAGCATATTGCCTCAAGTGAACAGCTATTCATTTATGCATCATGACTTTTTTAAATTGACCCTTTATGGACAGCATGGTGCTTCAAGTGAACAGCGATGCATTCCTGCATCATGACTTTTTTTTATACTAACCCTTTAAGGACAGCATGGTGATTCAAGTGAAGAGTGGTGCATTCCTGCATCATGCGTTGTCTATACTAACCCTTTAATGACAGCATAGTGCTTCAAGTGAACAGTAAAGCATTTATGCATCATGACTTTTGTTATACTCTCCCTTTAAGGACAGCATGGTGCTTCAAGTAAAGAGTGATGCATTACTGCATCATGACTTGTCTATACTAACCCTTGGTCAGCATGGTTATTCAAGTGAACAGCGATTCATTTATGCATCATGACTTTTTTAAATTGACCCTTTATGGACAGCATGGTGCTTCAAGTGAACAGCGATGCATTCCTGCATCATGACTTTTTTTTATACTAACCCTTTAAGGACAGCATGGTGATTCAAGTGAAGAGTGGTGCATTCCTGCATCATGCGTTGTCTATACTAACCCTTTAATGACAGCATAGTGCTTCAAGTGAACAGTAAAGCATTTATGCATCATGACTTTTGTTATACTCTCCCTTTAAGGACAGCATGGTGCTTCAAGTAAAGAGTGATGCATTACTGCATCATGACTTGTCTATACTAACCCTTGGTCAGCATGGTGATTCAAGTGAACAGCGATTCATTTATGCATCATGAATCTTTTAATATTAACCCTGTGATGCATTCATGCATCATGACTTCTCCACACTTTAGGATAGTTAGTGCATAAATCATTAAATATGTATTTGATCCAGAACCCTTGAAAGAAGCCGGCCACCACACCTATGGTGTGAGTTTTCTCTATCCTTAAACATTGAATCCTAGTAATAGGCCATAAGGGCAGACCCGGCAATCTGAAATGGTCCAGTAAACATCAAGGTACAAACACTTTTAGTACGCTATAGTAAAAGCTTCGCGCCCCGGGCTTGAGCCAGGTAGGACGGTTTGCTCTAGACCACCCCGCCCCACCCCTTGAACCCCTTTTTATTCGGCGTATCTCATCCATAAGGTCCTACATTAAGCCCCACTGAGAGTTGATGGCCGTGTCTTATGAGTTTGTAACAATTGAAACGTCTTTGACCGGGTGTCGTCTTTGACCTGTGTGGGGAAAAGGTTAATGGATATTTTAACACTATATACTTCAAACTTCCCGGCATTTCTGTGTACATAGCTCCCATTTCAGCCATTTAAAACTTGCTGGTCAAAGACTACACCGGTCAAAGACGACACAGGTCAAAGACGACACCCGGTCAAAGATGTTTCAATCGTTACAAACTCATGAGACACAGCCTGATACTGTTTAGCGCATTCACGACTGACTTAAACATTGCCAAAGGCATCTTTGGTTGTTTTGAACCGTTCATGAAGTCTGATCCTTGTATGTATATAGTATACGACTACTGAATCCCTGTGGCTTATCCACATTAATGTGCCATATTCACCTATGTGGCCACTGCATAATCAAATCATACAGTGGTAAAATCGTGGAATTTGATTATTGCAATGGTCTATTTTCAGATGTTCATCGGTTGACGGTATCCTCGTTTTTTTCATATCTGGAAACTCACCGTTAAACCCCAGATTCTCTGCCACAGAACCATCAGCTTCCAGTGACGTCACGCCATGTGGTGAGACTGGGACGCAGTGACGTCACGTCATACAGAGAGACTGGGTGGCAGCCATTTGTCATGTGAACTTGTCATGTCTGGATCCTCGTGCTGTAGTTGGTGCAAACAGGCCCAGGGTGTAGTCCAGTCAGAATCTCCTTTGTTATTCCCTTTAGTGTTCCTTCCTTATACTTTTACAGGCATTTTGTCTTGCCATCCTGTTAAAATGTTCTGTTAAATACTCATTTAAGTGTACTTTATGCCCGGGACTTTATGTTAGCCACGTGGCTCATAAGTTCAGTCTGTGTCGAGCTATTAGCATTGAGTTACTGTGAAATGCACAAAATGCACAGCGCGAGTCCAACTTGACCCTGGTTTCTAATGATTTCGCATTGCATGCTTCCCTGATTTCGGAGATTAATTTGTAAAGATATAAAGTGCCTTGTTTGTTATTGTGTGGGAAGAGTGTTATAACACTTGAAACGACTGGGTATCTGTAATATCCGGGCCAAGCCAGTCACCAAGTTTTGTCAAAGTGTTGTCCAAGAAATGATTGTCTGTTTTAATGACAAAGAAAGGACAAAGAACGATGAGAAAGACCTTTCGATTGCAGAAATCACATTTTCATGTATGAGTTGTCAGCACATGTTAACGCTTAATTCAGCTGATGACTAGGAGATGAGTATTTAATTTATCAAAGGCATTTGTGTATTTATTAAGATAATAGATATCAGAATTCTTATGAAAGTGTTGGTTATTGATGCTATTTAATCATCTAATCATTCCACGCGAAGGGAAATATAATCGCATAAAAACAAGAAATGTAAGAATGGGGAGACGAAATTAAAAGCCCCAGTTGTGGTATAGTTGAAATATGTGCAACTATTATGGTTAACTGTTTGGATCAAAATATTAGAGAGCTAATTCGTGTGAATAACTTGAATTACTAAATACAGAATCACCATTGACGTGTTAAGTGAAAGATAGTAATGTTTTTCCCCTATTGGATATGAAGAAATAACTATATCCTATCTGTTATCGGGCATTTTACCTGTATTATCTCGCCTACTATGATTATTTATTTATCTATTTATAGTGATAAGTTGTGGCAACATGTTGACATCATATAGACACATTACATTACGGTAGTAGACATTATAAAAAATACGGTGGTATTTCGAACTAGGTTTTATTCCAAATGTCATAAAACAAAGAAATTGAACGACATCAATTACCCCTTTCAGTGTTGACTACGGTAAATGGAAATTCATAAACGCCCTTAAATGGTGTATTTTTTTCTGATTTGGTCGAACACAATTTTGATATAGGAAAAAACATTGCTCTCACACGGTCTGAACCGGATGTAGACAATATACCGGTAGCTTAGTCTATACTCGATGATTTGTTATTTAGGCCCACTACATACATATAAACAAGATCAAGCTAATGAGCTAGATGGATGTAATTGCCCATTGCCAATATAACCAACCTGGATGCCGACACACCTGCCAGGCAGACATTTCAACTGTTTTAGTAAAATGTTGATGAGCTGGTTGGAATGTGTTGGTAGGCCAGAGAGAGAGAGAGAGGGGTGAGTGGGGGGGGGGGGGTCCACTGCAGTGAGATATGGCTGCTACGACATGTATAATGCCATGTTGCAGACATGGGACGTATCCTACAGCCGTGTACGGAGACTGAGGGGTAAGCCACAGTGTGGCAGGTGGGAGTCTGGGGTGAGCTAACCTTGAGGTGGATTGGGGACGTGGATTAGTGCGCTGATCCTGCCCTGGTAGAGTATAACCTTGCAGGTATAGAGCAGGGAGTCTCCCCACCCCCACCCCCGCCCCCATGTGCTACATGAGTCAGTTGGGGTCATAACGGCACCTGCTACTGCGGGGTGAGTAGATGTAGCCACCTCTCCTCCCCAGCCACAGGCTGCTTGCTCCCAGTATATCGTCTCATTGCAAAAAGGTTGTAACCCAAACACTTAACAACTACAACCTTTTTGCACTGAGTCGATGATATATAGAGCACTGGTGTATTTCTACACATAGAAAAGATTGTCACCGATAGTAGATGCTTTGTGTGTTTGTATTGGAATTTTCATAAGAATTATTACGCATACTTCTCGAGCTCGCTTCCAATATGTAGCTTTTATATTCTGTATAGTGAGGGTGTGTTTTTTCTGCATGTTTTGTGTCCGACCAAATCAGAAACTAATGAAATTGTAAACAAGATCCTGTAATCATTGTTTCCTGTTCACATTTTATGAGAGCGTAGTAGATAAGATAAGACGTCTGAGCTTTATCATATTGATGGACCGGTGTAAGCTTAGGATCAAAATCTGCTGTGTATAGGTAATATTTATTCAATTTGTCAGAATTTCTTCTTTTGTATGCTCAAGCAAGCTATCTATATAGTAGCAATACAGTTTGGAAAATAATGTATAGTCTCTTTTTTACCAGAATTGTCAACTACTATGTCACTCCCAACGCATTGAGCGTGTGATATATTAGTTTTATACCCAACATGTAGTGCTGTCGTAGCCTGCATTGTGCTGTCCAGTATATAAACAGCACTGTGCTGTCTTCTATAAAAGTGAAACTAAATTTTGAAACAAAGATTGCAAACACAAAGAACAAAAATGAGCAAATAGACACATCCTTTTGGTAATCCGTTGAGGGAACTTATTTCCCAGTGTGCAGATACAATTTGTTATATTACATTAGGGTGTTGACTGCAAAGAATAATGTTGGAGATGGTGATGCCATATGCGTATATGTTGACTGAATGATGTGTATTATTGATTTATGCTTCACTTGTTGTGTATTGAGGATAATGTTGGAACCCCCAAGATTTTTCTCTCATTTGATACTGTGTATGATGCTGGTACTTCTACCCGGTAGTAGATTTACGGTAGTAGTAGATTTCCCACCTGTTATATCTTTACCCTTGAGATTTCCTTTGCATGGATACCCTTCACATTGACATGATTCATTCTTAATTCAAAAGGTCTTTTATCTCTTGCAAGTGCCATCTATGACTCTTTTACGTAAAATGTTTTTACAGTTCCCTGCTACCCTAGCACTGAATTACTTCCAAGACGGGAGAAAAATTAGACACCAACGTTAGGATATAGTAAGGTGTTTTTATTATGATACAGAAAATCTGTTTGGTTACATTTTAACGCCTGCTGATCATTTTGTCGTCAGTTCTATACAATCTCCGCCGTGCTCAGGAATTAGGCCCGCTTCCCACGTCAGTGTAATAGTGTGCCGCGCCCTGCACGGTAGTTCAGTATTGTCGGGTTTGTGTAGCGTAGACAGTTTTAGACGCGTAAGCAGCGCGCCCACTTGGCTCAGTGTAAATACGTCTTTCTTTTCGTTTATATTATCTGGAATATGTATATAGTCTGAAGAATGTGGCATAAATAATCAAAGTATATTTTTAGAATGAGATGAAAGCCGCATAATAACCATGAGTGTTTTTATATGCGATTGCGTGACGATTGTTATGTGGCTGAGTGTATGATGACTGGCTAACCCAAAGATGGTTAGACATACATATATACATGCATATCTGCACACAGGGATGTGTCTGTTTGCTTATTTATATGGCATTTCTATCATAAACACCCTTATATTACAATGCTCTTGTCCTTATCCCTGCTCATAATGCTCCCTGTTAAAATGCATCTATGTAATTGACATTGGTAACAGATTGTTCAACATGACGTTTCACTCCTTTGTCGTGGTTTGAATATCTAATATTAAAACACTAGGGGATTATCCACAAGTTATGTTCAATTATGATAATGAGTCATGTTAGTTCATGTTAGCCGCTACTCCTGCTGGTACTCTTCTCTTTTATGTACCCTGTCAATCACAAAAGGCTGACAGCATCTTTGTATACTTCATTATTTCAGACCACGATAATGTACAATACCATATGCATTATTACTACTTGTGCCAGTATGGTCCTGTTACAGTATGAGCAATTTCAGTTTTTAGTCATATTAATAGTGTCTAGTAACACATTAGTGCACCCTGGTTGTGATATGGAAAGGAAACCCAGTAGAGCTTTGTTGTTAGGTTGTAGTTTTAAACAGTACTGAGTGGGTACCTTTACTGAACTGAAACAGTTTATAGATAGGGGGAGGGGTGGGTGGGGTACACATGAGCAGTTCTTCATTCCTGGACTGTTCACGAAAGGTGTCTATTCTTACTCAACATAACCGGTATTTTAATCCTGCACAGATTATTCCAGAGATTAACCGTGCAGATTATCGTCAGTAATACATAACTTTGACGATGCAGTTCAGTTTGTTTGCACTAGTAGGTAGGAAATCTTTGCCCACAGGCAAGACACGATGGGTAAAACCCTTTGGGGTTTTTGGGGGATAGTATTCATATGATGTGACATGTACATGACTTTGCTAATAAAAACTGAGAAAAATAAATTTGCTTTTGTCGTTTTCTTTCCTGCTCACATCAATGATTGAGTTAAAAAGAAAAATTCACTTCAATTACCTATGATATGCACACTAATGAACGATGGTAAGATTTGATTCATTTTCCAAAATACTTCAATCGGTTATATAAACAGTACATTACTGGTGAGTTACTTGCTGACGCAGCATAGGTAACTCATGCATCACGACGATAACATTGCTTATACTAAAGCACTATGATGCCCTTGAATGATTAAAGTAGGGATGCCACGATGAATTTGCAATTTGCAGCACAGGGCCAAACACTGTTAAAAGTAAATGGCAAATATGTTGCCATGGCAATTTGTAATTTTGCAAAACTAATTGTAGCACAGGGCCGAGCAGTGTTAATTCGGGCGTGATTTTGTATGGCGCCAAGCAGATCTTTGACGCACGTGGGGACGAACCTGCGGAGTCAATAGGGAGTTTTAGCAAGCTGAACGTAGACGTAGGCGTGGACGTAGCGAGAGCTACGTGACCCTCTAAGTACGTCAGTAAAAGGAGTTTTAGCAGCCAGACCATACCTGGCATGGTTGCAGCACAATAAAATTACGTCTCTATTTGAAATTGATTTTCTATATGTTCTACTTTTTCAATCCCTGCTATTTTCACGGAATATACCCACATATACCCGTACATCTCTCTCATGAAATTTCATAACAATCCGTTGGCTCAATCCTGATTTATATAGATACGTAGTGGTGAACGTAGCAAACTGCTTTGCTACGGCTATGACGTATGTAGTTGTCACGGCACGTAGCAAAGGGCATGGAGAGATAGCTGGCGCATAGGGTTTGGTATAAAGGTTGGAGCATTGTCTGGTATCATCATGCATGCAAAAAATTGTTTTCGGAGGGAATGTATTTCCCCTTGAGCAACGCAAGCGAAGCACAGCGGCCCAACTAGCAGGGTCTTAGGACAATTTGAGTCTAGACTTGAAATGGTGCATGCTGGTCCATTTTTGCACAATAAATATTAAAGCTCAGCTCTGCATTATCCTCTATGATCGGGCTGGAACCTTGTGTTGCGAGGGAAGTTTTTTGGGAAATTTGAAAATCTAGACTTGAAATAGTGCATTCTGGTGCATTTTGGCAAAAGATGTACATGTATTACAGGTCAGTCTGCCAACTATTACGAATTTTTCGTAATTTTACGATTTTGAGCCATTTTTAGTGCCTGATTACGAAATAACAAATTGCTTTGCCCAAATTACGAATTTGGAGGTTTCAGGGGAGGGGTATACATTTATATAAGATTTGGCCAAAAATGGGGACCATGCTGAGAAAAACTACCAAGATAAGTGTCCTCATTTGTGAAACATCTCCAAGACTGGTAAAATCATGAAAGAAATCGAAATTTATGAAAGTCTTGAGCTTTATAAAACGATTATTTTTTATGTAGAAATCTATTTTACAAGACCTCTTTTTTGTATAATGGGAGGAATTTGTGTTACAAGGCCTAAAGTAGGTGTTTTTTCATAGGAATGTAGTATATAATCAACATTACGAATTCAATTATAAATTTTACAGGGTGGAATTACAAATATTACGATTTTCTGGCTTCAAAATTACGGATTTAAAGTGTTTGGGGTTGGTAGCTCTGTCAGATATGTACTATCCAGCCTCTTTGGAGGGATGAGGGGAGATGGAATAGATAGGAAGGTAGGAACTGGTATGTCATTTGTGAACAGCCTGACTCATTTTTAGTGTATTTTTCTGTTATAAAAGTGAGAATTCCTTATGTAATCTGGCAATTGCGATTTATAAAACAAAGATTGATTACCAGAATAGCATAATATAATATGTTTTTATTTTTGGAACATCACACAAAGGGGGAACAAGTCCTGGTTTATAAACAGCATTACTTTGGTAAACCCTGTAAAACTGTACAATCAAATGTTAAAATGTCATTTATTCAAGAAAGACATCTCTTACAAACCTTATTAGCTCTTATGTAAAACTTCATGCATGGTCTATAAATGAAATAAGTACTGCCTATTCAACATGTAAAACAAATACGGGACTTTCACATGATATAACTGCTGAGATTCTTCTGATGCGCGTAACAGAAATAAATTAAAGTCCTTACATGAACGACCACTAGGTTGGGGTATCTTGTAAAAAGAAACATTTGACCAGAGACACTTATTAAAGAACATAAGGCTCAATTCTAATTCATATGGATGTCCGGCATCAGATGTACATCTGAGATTTCTCTTTTTTTCAAATGAGTATCATATCGTATCCTTTTTCACAATGAGATCCAAAGTTTAGAATTACAGGCTCCACACTGGTTTGTGTTACAGGTTCCACCAGTAGGTGTTTCTCAGGTAGGAGACATATCGACGTGGAATTAGACATGATAGTTACATTAAGGAGAAATCAATAGTAAAACCAAGTTGACAGGTTATCCTAGAGCATAGCTAAAGGAGTTCTGCCAGAAAGAAAGAAGGGGTGGTAAACTAGCTACCATAATTGCATAGGACACCTTCAGTTCATATAGCAAAGCCTTGCCTAATCATTGATAAAAAGTGTATATGTCGGCATTAAATATCCCCTCCCGTACAAGAAAGGTGACGCGATGATCTGAATATTTGAATCAAATCTCATGAAGGTAGATTTGAAAGGGATTTTCTGTTTTTTTTCAGTTACCAATATCAAACATCCAGTGTATCTGCATGTAACATTCTGCATAGAACGTCTCCACGTTCGTAGTCGTCTATACACTTAAAGGTAGTCTATGCACTTCATAGTTATAAACCTACTCCATATGGACACATACACTGCTTAGCTTATGTAGCACCTATACATTTAACGAGAGATATAAAGAAAAAATAATTCACAACGATTATCCCTCTTTGGCAACTGCTTGATGAATTGAAACACTCTTTGGTGTTAAGACGGTTGTAGATTTTGGGTATCATCAATTATACTAACATGAGATTCAGCACAGTATGCAGGAACGTTAACGAAACGGGATGAAAGGAGACTCGTGGGATATGTGATCGGCACCAAGTACTAAGAAACTCGAGATGGCTCCATAACGATTTGTTTCCAACGGAATTTAGAGTATTCTGGTTTTGAGAGTAGTTTTATGTCAAAACATGGGTTTTATGTCAAAACATGGTTTCTAAAATGAGCTCAGAATATAACGTTTGCTATTTTTTCTTAGCATATAAACGTTACCAAATAGCTAGTACTAATAGAAAACTGGTTCATTTTATCCCCTCAGCGAGATGCACCTTTCAACTGGCGTATTTCACAACTCATTATGTAGCAACTGGATAAAGCCAACATCACAGAATAACAAAACGGATCTAGATATTCACAACGATGGTCACAGGCGGTAGTATATACAGTACACGTATGTTTGTGTTTAACTTTGTATATTTACACACACATCTGCAAATGCATGCCATTCCTCTTGATTGATGTATTAATGATACTCTCTCCTAACTGATGACCCATCTGAAAACGAATAGTATGACACAAGATACAGGTCACACGCGCTATGTACACTGCCTGTATCAATTAACAAATGAGTCTTCCCTTGAAGTAACTTGAATAAAATTGCAGAGCTCTCTAGGTAACATATTAATGGGACTAGAATTAGGGTAGTATAATACTGTATCTTTATACATACTAAGTAGCATACTGATTGCATATAAATAGACATACCATAAAGTCTGGGGTAAATACTATCTATTTAATCAAATATTAAAATAGTGTTAAATACAGTAATAAACATATCTGTGAAACTATTAAATTACAAATTGTTACGATGCTAATTCTAACAGAAAACAATGACGTATTACCCTTATTATAACATTTCAGCTCTGGTCTTTAAAATCAAATGCCTTTGACCAGTCTTTACCACTTAAAATCGCATATTTCTTCAGTAAAACATTTTGTGAATTAACTAGGGTGATTGGATGGACATTAAGCGTAATCCGCAGGATAACAGAGCTATGGCGCAGGATGAGAGCCATGGAAGTCGGTCCATTGTAAAACTTTCTCAGACCCACATTCAATTGTGCTCCAGTGATATTATATTGGTAACAGTCACTTATAGATGACAGTTTTGGTGGTTTGGGTTTTATATGGTCCTTGTTTTCTTGCTATGTCCTTCAACATCGGATAATGCAATCCTCATAACTCTAAATGGAAACAGCAAGCATGGCACTGGCTCTGCTCGATCGGACGGATCCATAGCAGTGCCATGTACCGCTGGATGTAGCCGTGGTGGACTAGGATACCAGTATCCTCCTTGTAGCATTTCTCCCTGCTCAAAAACGCACAATATAACCAGCAGCATGGTAGCCAATTGTCTCCCTTTGTATCCATCTAGTTGATTAAAGCCCTGCTTCTTGATTCACAACTGTATACATTAACAGCCACACCCTCTTATGTAAAACCCAACATTGTCTGACATGTACACACATAGGGAATAGCCTACACCGCCTGTTGGCTTGGTGCCTTAACACAGACTAGACAACATACCCAGTGTACGGCTTCATACACTGAGTTAATGCACTAAAGAGTTCGTATATAATGGTTAGTGACAAACCACTGGCATCTCCACAGCGTTAAACTAGTTCTAAACCAATGACTGACCACTTGACAACCCGGGACAACTCCCTGATGGGTGATATCTATGACAAAGACACTATCAATGAGTTGCTATTTCTTTATCTGAACCGATTTAGATTGAGATATGCGAACATTATGGTCTAATTCTAAACTCGACTATTAAAAGTATACAGGTAAATGACAGGATCTAGGTCATGATAAATGATCTATAAATTGACGTACATGCGTGTATATTAAGTACTCACCAATATAATTCTGCACACTACCTTCCAAATGTCATTGACAAGTTTTTATATTCTACAAAAGAGCCGCAGTAATATAATAACCCCCCCCCCCCCCAAAGTATGGATTCATGTACCCTTATAAAAAAGCGACATGGTCACCCATCCCAACTTGTGCTGGTATCTGTGTCGACTAACTGTGTGAAGTTTGCATAAATCTAATCTAAATGAGATTCATAGGTAACATTTAGAGTTTAAATGCCTAAATCAATAAATTAAAGCAGCGACGAAATAGCAAATTACAGCCTGTGAAATGGTATTGGTGGCCACAGCTTACTCCGATCTGATTTGGCAAATTGAAGACGAGCCTTGGGAAGAGTCGTAAAACTTGGGAGCTGTCCATCATGGCCTGACTCTGTGTGGCCGTGACGTCACAAGTCCCAGCGACTAAGGTGGTGTGAACCTGTTGTCATGGAAACTTCACGGTGCAAGTTTGTTTTGCTGTTGAAAACTACATCTGTCGTTTAATAAAGGTGCCAGTGAGTGATGACTGCAGTGTTCGGTGCCCAACTGTGTGTCCAGTCCCGTCCTATAGAAAAAGGGAAAAATTCATTATAATATCGCTCAGTATGGTGTAATATCATGTTTATAATGTATGTAGTGCATAACAGTAGAGTGTGTTACACAAACAATTCAGACAGCTGCTCCGCCACGATTCATTCCCTTTTAAAATAGGGCTATATTGTATGCTTTTCTGTGTGTATAGACCTGTCCGGTTTATATAGATCAGGGTAACCCAACACAAGCCTATAGAATATCAAACCATATATGCATTATAATTATAAAGGGTATGCATTTAACTTATCTTAAGACGCTATACACATATAGTGTTCTCTGGCAGCGATACGTTATTGCCTATATCGATCTATTACATCTTTGTAGTAGTTCTATTAATTGTCTAACTTTATGCGCTGGCAATAAATGCACCCCAAAAGAGTGATCGAGTGACCCTATCCTCCTGTCCTGGCCTTTTCACCGGCTATTTCCCTCAGTCAATTAGTGGGATCAAATCCCCCCACTCCCACCCCCCGCGCAGCATCCTGTATTTAAATAATGACCACTCCGCTGGGTAAGATTAGATAATGGCCAATGATGCAGTCTGCAGGCCTACATGATTAACAGGTGTCGGCACAGAATGCAGAGAGGCTCTACAAAGAGGCACTCTCCACCTGAGGGCGGCCTCCACCAGCCGTGTTGCCTGGACACCGTCAGGGCTGACAGGGGTAGGTCTAGGCCGGGCCAAGATGGGGGTCGTTAACAGAGCTGGACTGGATCATGTATCCTCAGCTGCTGGCTGCTGGCATGGGCTACAGTCATGTGTAGGCCTATACTATAGCCCCCGGGGGGCACTCCCTCAGCATTACTTCCCATGTGTGAACACGATTCCAAGGGAAAGGGTATCTTTTTCGGCTCTAGGCAAGGGCCCACGAGGATCCTTGAAAAGGGGTGTTTTTTAGGCATTTTTTGGGGAAAGGGGTACATTTTAAGGCAGAGTGACTGGAAAGACTCTCAGATGAAAATTTAATCTACCATTTCTCAACTTTAAAAGCAAATTGTTTGTTTCTTGCAGATTGGGGATCTTGATGAGGGAATTTCTCTTGTGGTCCCCCCCCCCCCCCCGATTATGGTACTTTATTTTTTTGAAATACAAGATTTCCTATGCTTTAGCACTGATGGGCCGTATTCAATGCCCCCCATTGAATACAATGTGGCCGTATTCAATGGGCTGGGAAAAGATTTGTTTTTTTCATTAAATGGCTTCGAATAAAAAATAAACACAAATGCCAACTACATTTATACTGTCTCTGATGTATTTCACTTGTGGGGGCTGTGGCATATCCCACTCAGCCTGCGGCTTCGTGGGATATGGCCCCAGCCCTCACTCGTGAAATACAACAGAGACAGTATCAATGGGCGTTGGCATTTGTCTATATATTTTTCTCAATTTCCCGTTAAAAGGTTGATATTTTGTTAATTTGACTCCCTTGTAAATTTGAGGTGATGTTCACACATAGCTACTATAGAAAAGATACGGAGTGCCCCCCCCCCCGGGACTATAGCCTAGTTTGTAGGTAATACACAAAAAAATATTGTGTTTATTCTTTATGATACGGCAGCGCCATTGGCTTAAACAAGGAATTCTAGTATATGTTTATTTATTTTGAATTTTGAATCAATGTGAAAAAGTAAAACATAAGCAAAAAGTACTGTAAAACCTCGGGTAGAAGCCGTGCTAGTACCATACACGAGTCAGATCGCCAGTGCGCCTTACAGTATCGGCCTATAGAGTCTGCGTGCAGCTTTGATATGCACGTTTTCAGAGATGCCACTCAGTCGTCGCCAAAAAGTAGGAAATTTTACAATTTTGGGCAATTTTCTGTAGAAAATTAACATGATTCAACACAGAAATTTCAGTCATAATGTAGGAATTCCTGCAAAAGTAGGAAAAGTGGCATCTCTGCTTTTTAAATATATACTACCCCGGTACATGTACAGTACAAAATTAGCAATTTTCATACGGTACCATCTCTGAGGCTTATAGGATCTGTCAAAGTCAGGGGTGCGGCTAATACGCGAGTTAGGCTTTAATATATGCAATGTTTTACGGTAGCACTCGTTTAGTCCAAGCTTCCAGTACTATCTACAGTAATTTCTAACATAGTAGCAAGTCAGATCTACCAGGTACTCTCCGATTTTGTACGTATACTAGATCTTCTCTGATGAGGATTTAACACCTTTTTACAAAACATTTCATATTGATTAGCCCCCTTTGTAGCTGTGTTATATTAGGGGAGAAAATTCTCATAAAATGGCATTGTTGCTCTTAAAATTCTCTTCCATCGGGAGTGTAGAGCCAGATCACTGAAATTATTGTATCAGGTGGCTAGGTCACCTGGAAAACAGCCCAGGTCGCTAGGTCGCTTTTTACTCCTCGAGCTGCCAGGCTCTGGGGCCATTCCATTGGCATTGTGACTGTCAACATTTATTTTCCCCTGCCGGGGCCCTGGCCCTGTCGGATTCACCAACCCTCTTGGTCAAATATCTTGATCCTGATCTGGACTCTATAGCCTATAGCCTCCCCCTGACTAGGAACGGGGTAAAAATCGATTGCTGGTCTAGTTTACGACCGCCGGAGATTTTAGCTTGGCTTTCCAAATGTCACAACATCAAATAGAAGTCACCGTGCGGAGACCGCGGGGAGACCGCCTACTCACCGTGCAACGGGCCGCCTGTGCTCCCCTCCCGGCCGCAGCATCACGACGGGGTCGTCTCGTTGGCTGACGACGTAGTATAGGCGCTGGACGTGGTCGGGGTGGCAGTTGTCGTCCTCGGTAGCTTGATTTTGGGTTGCCACATCAAGCTGTAGTAAATTGCGAGTACGATAGCCGCCAGAGATACCGACAGGACGTAGGCTAGCACTGTGGCGAGTCGAACCCATTTCTTGTTGGTCTTCGCCGCCATCTTCGTGCGGTTTTTATCCCCAGTGAAGGTGGGCCCCTTCGTCCCGGCGGCGTTTGCTCGAAAATTCGTGCTGTTTTCCTCCTTCACCATGATTGATAGGCCAGTGGCGACGTCCCGCTACCTGGAAGATGTCAGACTTTGGGTCGGTTCGCCTGCCTTTTTTAACAATCCGCGATAGAAACAACGCCCCTCTGCAAGCAAAATACTCCCGAGTGATGGAGATTCTGATAACAGGAAGTGGAATTGGCAGCGAGCGACATCTGACGAATACATTTGGAATAATTACAATTTATTTCGGATTGACGCGCCCCCTTGCGTCTGAGAGTAGAAAATCGATTTCGCGCCACGTAGCTACCAACTCTTCCCAACACTGAAACTGAAACTCGCAACCGGTAGGCGCTTTCAGCGCCCAGATCGGTTAACCAGGGCACTGCTTTAAGGTGGGTCGCTACCCTTTGATCAAAGTTAACAGAATGTTTCTAATTTTTTTCTACAGACAGGCTGAATCATATAGAATCGAAAAATGAAAAGAAAAATAGGGGGTCCCGACCTACTTTTTTAGATACAGAATTTTGAAAAATTAAAGTATTTTAATTTTTCTCTAAAAGTGAGAAAAAAGTGTGCAAACTTCAATAATTTTTTTTAATATCAACCATTATGCACAGAAATGTGAAACACATATATGTTCCACTTTGCTGCAAAATTAATTTTACAGTTGTATGCCATGGCATTCTGGGTAAAAATATGATATTTTGGGAAGGAATAGGAATAAATTGCTGTTATTGTGTAGCCTTATTGGCTAAAAAAAGTATTCAAAATTAACAGAATTTTTTTAAACTCTCTCAGAAATTAGTTTAGATCATTTGCTAACATATGAAAGTGATTTTGATGGGGGGTCCCGGGCATATTTTTAGTTTTTTTGACCTTTGAAGTTAAAAAATATAGCAAAATCGGTCTAAAAATATAAGCTAAAAATAAAGTGTAAAATGGCCAGATCCAGAGTAGAAAATGGCTACAATTCATACCCTTGATTATTCTAAGTAACTTAATGAGATCTACATCATTCTAGATAATGATTTATTGATAAATAGTTTCAATATTCTAACTTTTGATGAAAATTGCAAACATCACTGGCTACAAATATATAAAATATTCATAGTCCAAAAAAACACGCAATTTTGCTCGGAATCTCCCAATTTTTTAACATGACTTAGTCAGCATATATATGTATCCGATTATGTAATATTAGCTAATTATGATACATTTAAGCTATATGCGCAGATACCTGCGCAGTGTGCGCATATTCAAGAGGTAGCGATCCACCTCAAGGCCTATGTTGTCCTATGTTCAATTGCTCAAATATGTTTTTCTTTTTGTTGAAAAATGTAATCTTCATTGGCCCCACAAGCATAATCATTTTAGATTTGTCCACATGGTGCAGGCCTAGGGGAAGGGAGGGTATGTCTATTAAAGGTTATGAACCGGGGGGGCGTGACTTGCGGGGGCACTCGCCACAGGTGTGCGGCTGGCAAGGGTGATTTTTGAGTAAACTCCCTCTAGGGAAGGGGTAGCCCTACTTTTTACCCAAATCCCTCTAGTCATTGCAAGGATCTGTTTACACCAAATCCCTCTAGCCAATGGTCACTTTTTTTTTTAAATTTTGACCAAAATTAATGCAAGAAGGGCCCGAAGAAGGGTCAGTTTTGAATGAAATCCCTCCAACTGAGGGTCAGCTTGGGCGAACTGCTTTTGTGCCTAGCTCAATGGGTGAGGTTGTGTGAGCTTTGGGTGGGCTGCCCTAACCTCCGGCCCTAACTCTTCCACATGCCCACCCCGGTGCCCACCCAATCCCTCCCAGTAACGTGCCTCTGCATGGGTAAAAATCGACATCGGCGACACGGCCGTTTTAAAAATCCACACGGGCGACACAGCACTTTTAAAAATCGACGGACATGGGCACATGAAGTAGAGTGTATACTAATGGTATGGGATAAAAATCGACACATCGACACGGCCCTTTTGCTAAAAATCGACACGGCGACACGGTCAAAAATTCGGGTACCCATGTAGGGGCACAGTAACTGGTGGTGGGGGAACTTGGGTGAGAGGTGGGTAGGCCTAAGGGCTTGTACATGTAAAAGGTGTGGAGTTGTGTAAGCTTTGGGGGTAGCCTGTCCTAAGGGTGACTGCAGATGGGTCAAAAGCGACCTGGCGACCTGGGCTGTTTTGGAGGCGACTTTCGACCTAAGGCAATAATAAAAGCGACTTGGCGACTTTTGGACAATATTGACAATAGGTTAAAGGGTCCAAAAAAGCGACTTTTCGACCTGAACCCCTTAATTTCGGCGATTTTTCGATCTCAGGGGGGGAACCCTCTTCACCCCCAAGGGTTAAAACATTCCAATGTGCAACATACATAAGTTAGGCCTACTTATAGGCCTATATCACCACCTCATACCCATAAGGGTAGCTAGGCCTATCTACAACTCCCAGCAAGAGTGGATTTGGAGAACGTGGGGGATAGCTGGATAGGGCTAACACAAGATGCAGGCTTGTGTGGGGCAAATGCTATAAACAAAAAGTCAAAATATGCATGGTGTCAAAGTTAGCCTATGCATGGTGTTTCATAACAGCTGCTTATGCATATGATTTCTCATAGATTGGCTTTCTCATAGATGGTCTTTCCTATAAACTATACAAGCCTTTCATTGCATAATCTCATAATGAAAGGCTTGGAGTTTTTAAAACCCCTCTATGAGAGATCACATTAATCTATACAATGTAGTTGTCATGAAACACTTTTTTTGTTGTTGTTTGAAACAAATTTATTCATTTTCATGATATTCGATAAATTTGTCTTGATTTACAGAAGAATCACTTTTGGCATTTCCTGGGCGTTAAATATAATATGGTATATGTTTTATAATATAATATACAATTTTACATTAATTTACTAATACGTTCATAGCTTTTAACAAGAGGGTCCATTGTGTGACACTGTCACTAGTATTAAGTGCATTGCTATGCACTGTAATGTCTACTGTATTTATGCTGTATGATTGAGAACACATTTGGTGAAATGAATTGATGAATGAGCAGATATGCACCCCACTGTTGAAAAAAATCGACATTGTACCTAGGAGATTGCAATTTATGAAAATCATAGGCTTCTTTCATGTAGAATTAGAGGACATAAATCCAACAGCAATAGGGACCTATAGCTAATACAACGTAGCTCATATAACCCAGACGTAGCCTATGCTTTCAGCACTGCTACATCTGCCTATTCAATGAGATATGGCAGTTTTGCTGAAGGTCCCTATTGCATGGAGGCCCTAGACTATGTGGATGATTCTAATTTTAGGCTCATATAAGTAGACATAAAAGACAAAAATGGTGGGCAGGTTGACATGGCCGAGTGTCAAAACCTGGACCTTTCGGGTACAAGGCGACGGTTACGACCACTATACTATCGGCTCTGTGTTAGTAGACAGGTCATTTTATATAAGTGACTCACCCAAATGAGAGATTATTTTTTGAGAGTTGATTCTTAAACAGTTTTTTCCAGAGAATCCAAATCTTCCTGGGGCCATCGCTTGTTTTGCATATTAAGGTCCTTAATTAGCATCTTCTAATTAGGTAGGCCAATTAGCAGGTTGGATATGCAAAAGTACTGTTAAATTGGTCCAAATCTTATAGAAATGAAAAAATACCTTTATACATGGCTGATCATCAAAACTGCATCCCTCAATAATTTTTCATTAATGCCTAATTAGTATAATATTTATGCAAAACTGAAGATATATGCATAATATCACTCACAAAATACCAGATGATAGAAACATATGATTCCCTGCAGGAAAAAAACTTAAACTTGGCACACACATCCCCTAAGCCATGAAGAACATCCATGAATATAGGGCCATCGCAGATAAAGACTGTAGCCATTATTGCAGCCATATTTCAAGATGGCCGCCACTGAATATTTCTAAATCATTTATCTCCTCTTTTAATTAACTTAGATTCATGATTCCAAATGCTAAGGCCAAGTAAAAAAAAACATGTTTGTTTCAGGTAACATGGTAAGAAACTCTAGGGTCGGTAGGTCGGATTTTTTTTTTCCAAAATTTTGTAAACTTTAATAAAACTGACCCCAAAAAAGTATAGAAATATGAAAATTTCTTCAAAATTGCATAAAAAAACGTAGGGTTGGCCCTCTTTAGATAGGGTCGGTCGGGTGACCTGAAACAAACTTTTTTTTTGGGCCTAAATATACATTTCTGGGGTCAAGGAATACAATGGTGTCACTTCTGAAGAGATGGATGGCAGGCATCTTGAATTTTAATGAGATTGTCAATAGAGAACCTATTAATTAGCTGATTTTCCTTATCAATTCCTGCCAGCGTGGTCCTTAAATGCCACGGTCTACCCCATCATACATTTCTGACTGTGGTCCTCCATCTATCTCAACAATCAAGGGTCACCTTTTTCCAAAAACTCTCTTACCAAAGAGCTAATTTGGCCGAAACCCCTTCCATCAGGGGTCACAATTATCAAAGGTCCAGCCGCACACCATTGTCAGATTCTTTCTCTTTTTCATTAAACACCTATTGTGAGTGTAGATTAAATTGGTTATCCCTTAAAGGTGGGGTTCCAGTAACCGATTTTATTCACAAATCGGGGCTTTTCTCACGAATCTGACTCAGTTACATACCATAACAATTTTATACCTTAAGCAGGGAGGTACTTTAGACCATGGCATAGGTTTATGTTTGTAAATAATGTTTATGTGTATAAACAAGTGGAAAACAGAATTGCCATGGCTATACAACACGATTTAGGTCCCGATGTTGCAACCCAGGCCGAAAGTGTGGGATAGCTAGGGGTACCAGGTCGGATGATCGGATCGTGAGAATTTACAAAGAAATCGGCTAGTAGAGCCCCAGTATTACAATAGATGGCGTCACTGTGCACCAGCCTCCATTCGAACCTCCATTCTGAGCAGAGAGCGAGAGCAGAGCTATAGATGTATGTGACTGCAGATGGGTCAAAAGCGACCTGGCGACCTGGGCCGTTTTGGAGGCGACTTTCGACCTAAGGCAATAATAAAAACGACTTTGCGACTTTTGGTAAAAAATAACTATAGAAAAAAGGGTCCAAAAAAGCGACTTTGTGACCTGGACCCCTTAATTTCGGCGACTTTCCGACCTAAGGGGGGGGGGGACCCATCTGCACCCCCATGTATTATCTTTTCCATGGTGTACAAGTTTAATATGCAACTGTTTTTAGTCGAGACCAACTTCCAAAGCATATTTTGCATAGTGGAAGATGAACGGGGTAATATGGGCACTTTTATTTCACCTCAATATTTCACCTCAATATTTCCTGCAGAATCATTGCCTAAGATGTATTAGAGACCCTAGAGCAATACGTATGTACATGTGGCTTGCTCAATGAATAGACTCGCGAGTAGAAGAGATACAAAGCTGCAGGGGTGGACATAGGCCTATAGTATACTGGAGTAAAAACCTAGAAATTTGTGGAGTGAAGTGTTTCAGGCATTAATTAGGAGGGTTGGAGGATGACCCCCAACCCCCGCCCCAGTCTCCTCAAGGGGTGTTTTGTGTGAAATCTAGGTGAATTTTGGTATTTCTACACTGAAAACTCTATGGGGAAAAAGTCATCAGGGGTGATGACTTTTTGTCATCACCGTGACGGTTCCCCCAGTGATTACTTGGTCATCACAAGAGTCATCATATGTGATGACCCTAGTCATCACCGTGATTACTTTTTGACCTAATTAGAGATGAGGCAGTGGAAGTCAGAATGATGACCCAGGTCATCAATGTGATGACTAGGCCTATGTCATCATCTAGGATTACTTTTAATATATCTTTTTTTCTATACAACAAGGTACCAATCCCTAATAATCTTATAATTACCCCCCCCCCCCGCCTCTTGTCAACAGACCTTAATTGGGGACACTTTTAATCCACACAGTAAGTCCATAAGGCATGGATGTGTATTGTTACTGATTCTTCTTCTTGCTTTTCACTCCGGTCCCGAAGGGACCGGCAGGCGTATATCGCCGCTAAGGCTACGCCAATTGTTACTGACAGCCTATCCTAGCATTAGTAAATATAGTTTCAGACACAAAAAAGGTGTCCGTGCATACACACATGTGTACTCTTGAGAAATGTTGCTCAGAACTTATGTGTAACATATTTGAGTTTTTAATGTAATAGTATTCTTCATTATATTTCACGTTATAAGTTTCTATGATCAGAGTTAACATAGATAAAAATCAGTAAAGCCTGGAGTAGGTATTGCATATATTCTATCATTGCCTAGTGGAGCCACCTAGTGGCAAATATTGTAATCAAGATGATGACTTTCAGTCATCACAGTGATGACCTTACCTCATCAATAGGGCATGATTTCCCAAACTAATCAGTAGTGATTAGTTTTGAATATGCCTGAGTTTTCAGTGTATCTGCAATATTTGTTCTGAGGGGCTTTTAAAGTGAGTGTCCGTTCTTAGGGGCATGTTGCTCAAAATAATTATGGAAAAATCAGCTTTAGATTGGTGCATTCTGAGGATTGTAAGGGGGGGAGGTCGCTCATAGAAAATTTAGAAATTCTACTTTTCAATTGGTGCGTTTTGTTGGGAATTAGTTTAATAACGGTTCCAGGAAAACTTTGGATTTCTTACTTTTGAATGATATATTTGAGGAGTTAGGAGACAAGCTACTCCAAACATTAAGCTAATGTGAAATTGGTATATTCTGAGGATTTTAGGGCACATTGGAAAGTATGTTGTAAAATTGATGTGATCCAGATGACGGTTTTAAGATATATTGCTCCAGGAAAACTATCTTTAGATTGATGTGTCTTGAGGAGATTTGAGAGCATAATATCGTTCCACGAAAACTTTGAAATTCTATCTCTAGATTGGTATATTTTGAGGGGTTAACTAACACAAGGCTCCATTTTTTGTAAATCTATACTGTTATATCGGTGTATTAGGCACATAGTTTTAGGAACATTTAGAAATTCTACCTCTAGATTGATGTGTTCTGATGGTTCTGGGAGTATGTCGCATAAGGAAAATTTAGAAATGTTGCCTTCAGAATTAATATATTCTGGGTAGTTTGGGGCATATTGCTCAAAAAATTCTGAAATTCCATTGCTGAATTCTTTTGATGGGTATCAAAACATGGACAAACATAGCTATTGCTCCAGGGAAATTTATAAACTCGACCTTTATTAAATGTGTGTGATCTGTGGACTTTTTGGGGCATATTGTATTTGTCTTAGGAGGCATAATAGTGACACACCTGTTGGTGACAAATAGGAGGCTGCTTGTAGTGCAGACAGGTGAATCATGTAGATTGACTACGTCTAGGCCTATATGACGTAAATACAGGTAAATCAGGTTTAGATGTACGTTGAACATAAGTAAACATTCACGTTTTGACGTTCATAAACCTCTCTAAAAACGTAGATCAGACCTTTGGTCGGACAAACCTCTGAGCTACGTTGCAAGTTTCTAATGTGTTTAGTGGGGAGTTATCTCATATAGCAACGTTTTTTTTTAAATGTTGATATATAACCAAGATTAATATGACCAGGACCTAGCCCACTAAACAAAAAACATTATCGTTATATAACGTTTCTCTATGGCTCCTTATTGTGGCGAAACGCTATATAACGTTAAAAACGTTGTTTTGACGTAAAATAACGTATTTGTGTTAGCTGGGCTTGTTCGTAAAGGACCTCTACTTTTGTACTGCGATTGGATTTTATAGCTGAGTGGCTGTGCCTGCTCATAGTTATCTATTCTGATTGATATATAATTGAATACTGTGGAGAGACGCAACTTGTGGTGGAGATTTCAGCCAATAAAAGCATTTCAAAACTCAAACTATGTATAGTTTGAATGTTTAAAAGAGGTTTGGCAGCAAACAGACCCGAATCTGCCTCGGAACTACATTAGAAATCTGTATAGTGTGTTTACTGGGAAGAATGCTTAGGCCAAAAGGAAGGTGTTTTTCAGGCAACATGTCTGAGCTTTGCTCACCTCATTTTTTTGATAATTGAAACTTTAATTTCTTTTTATCTTAAAACGTTCGTATCCTTATGATTACCCTAGAACAACCAATTTGCAGGTTGTTGTTTTTGGTCATGGGTTCACCAAGAGCATTTGTCAGAGGCGAGGTAAAAATTCATGCTCGCTCCACTTTTCAATCTGCAAAATCAATTTACAAAATAAAAAAGATAAGAATTTCGATCGCTTGATTTTTTTCTAAACTGAAACCCATTGACTTGGTTTTTTTTGGAGTGGCCTAAAATGCAATTTCCGGAGGTCTGACAATTAATAGGGTTTGGCAGCCTGTTCTTCCTGGCCAAAGATTTGCTAAAACCTTGAAAAATGTGAATATTTACAATTAAAAAAAGAAATTCCCGAAAATCGAAAAAATGCCATGGTCGACCCCTTTTGAATCTAGGACCGAGTGGCCTGAAACACAGCCTTTTCCAAAAAAATAGTCGGCTTATCGTACTGCTTACAAACTATTTCAAGACCTGTCTACCCACCCAGCTAGCAAAGCTATTGTCATGCCACAAAACCCTTTATTATACCTTCATCAATTGTATTACGTAATATTACGTCATATTTATGATTTATGATTATTAATATTAATATTTATTATTGTTTGTAATACGCACAATACTTTATACATATTTTCAATCCATATGTCCATCAAAGTACACCTAGACATCAGACATACCTATTTCTCATTTAGCCAAGCCAAGCTTTCCCCCATGCATAATTAATCCATAAATCACAAGCGGACCCATATCTCCCCACACAAAGGTAACGGTCAGCACCCCAGACGCCGAGGCACCGACCAGACACCCACACTCAAACAGTGAACAATATGTTGAACCCAAGGATTAACGGTCAACACACAAACAATCATTTAATCCGCACACCCCTAGCCGGTATAGCACCCGGGTCCAATTGAGATGACTGAGGCGCTACTAGGAGGCAGGTGACAAAGCTCCCCAGGTGTGCGCATTATCATATTATGTAATCCATTACCCATACGGCACTGGACACCGGCCTCCCCACCGGCTGCCCAGCGCACGCCACATGTTAAAGCCATGAATATATAATTATCCAATCAAATGTCAAATGTATATTATCCAATGAAAACCACTGTTACATGTACCGTAAATTCCCGCGTATAACCCGCATCTCGCGTATAACCCGCACCCCCAACTTAGGAGAATCCTATAACCCGTTTCTGGATCTGAAAATTTATATTTTAGTACTGTTCTATGATAATAAAAACCCTCGTATAACCTGCACCCTATACCCAGGTAACATAAGTACATTGGGCCATGATTGGGCCAATATACCACTTAAAATTGGGCCAATAATGGCATCTTGATATTGGCCCACCCGCTGGTTTGACCGCTGGCCCAGTAATGGCCCATGCTCGGATAAAGGGATATTGATTTCATGTTGGCCCAATGTTGGGCCAACATCAAAATGTTTTTACATTATTCCAAGGTTAGAAATTAGACATCGGACCAACCTTGTAATACATATGTCGCCCCAACATACAATTTTCATTATAGGACCACTGCAACAATCACTGATATTGAACAATATTACTTTTATGTGTATAATTGAATGTGCAAGCATACTTAAGACATGACTCTCAAGAATCATCAGTTTAGAAAAAGCCATTTCTGTCTTTTTAATCCATCTTGATCTCTATCCCAAAATCATTAGAAATAATACAAACTGTATTACTATCATTAAGGACTTATCTAACTCCATGACCCACACATGAGGTGTCTTCAAGTTACTTTTGACAAATTCCCACGGGTGTCATGCAGTAAATGGCACTTTTAGATATCAAATTTCATCCATGAACTTCCTCTGACCTTTAAACATGTAGAGAACACTGGGGATTAAGTTTATAACCCAATATGATGGCAAAGTAGGAGCCATCCTGTATGAAATTCTTCAGGCAACATTGAATCCCCCTGGTGTAGATCACAGCCAATATTGGACAAGTGTAGATAGAGTTGATGTTGGTCCAACATCAGAAATAATATGATGGCCCTGAAGTGTCCCAGCACTGGGCCAAAACTGGGTCAATATCAACGATATCAAGCATGGACCAGCTCTGGGCCAGCGGTCAACCCAGCGATGGCCCATTATCAGTATTGCCAGAGGTGGACCATCATTGTAATTTGTATGTTGAACCAATGTATGCATTGCTTACAATGGGCCATGGTTGGTATAACGATTGCGATGGAGTCGATCATTGCAGACATTGGCCCAATATACCCTTGCTACCTGGGTATAGGCATGTTTGGTATCAAATAAAAGCTGTGTTTGGTTCGCGTACAACCCGCGGGTAGTACGCGGGAATTTACGGTATTTCCGGTCACATGGGCTCCCCCTCTACCTGCCGGGCACCTGTACTTAAGCCCTGGTCAGCTTGAGGGAAATCAGTAACATCATCCGCCATCTTGTGATACTGAGCCCTATTGACTGGTACTCTGATATTGATATTATTATTAATAAAAGATACCAAGTACCACATCTGACATCTCATCTCTCATCTTTACGCCCCACATTGACGTGGAAGGGATTTTCCCAGCCACACTATAGTAAATCGCAGTTTCATGACATTCTTTTTTGCTTGTGTCCCTGGGCTTTTCGGTACTTTTTGGTAATCAAACAAATCTTTTTTACATAAAAATGGCATACTTATAGGTGGTACTTTTCGTTGTAACAATAATGACATGTATTTGACCAGCGGTAAAAGAAATGTCACACATTTCAATTTAGACATGTCTGATAGACATTGTATGAAAATATCTTCACACATGTACACCCATTTTGATTTGTGACATTGCATAATAACTGTAATGACTAATGGCAAGTGCCACACATCTTTTTGAGATCTCCGATAAGACGTCCTATTTGACGTCATCAATAAGGTATATATGGAAAACGATCACATGGTGTACATGGATCACCGTGATATGCAGTAACTAACCGGTGATCTGCAGTAGTGAATATAATGGCAGATCATCCAACCGCGATCTGCATCAAATCAATGTAATCTGCATCAATATATGTGTTGCAAAAGGCTGTTATCTGCATCAATATAGAATTCTACATTACATTAGGCAGACGGGCAAATGTGACATCTAGGAAGTATCTGGGGTTGTTTTACAATGTCCGGCTTGGTGTCTTGGAAACTATGAGACTTCGAACTTATTGGGATTTTGGACAGGGCAAATACGTTGTATAGCCCCCAATGTCTGACATAAAATATCATATACATTGTAGTACACACAGTTCCAAGACCTCCACATAGTGGAATGTGGGCACAGAGGGGCCTGGGCCCCAATGAGAACTAAAGGGCCTCAAAGAATAGTTTTCTACACAATTCTAATACAACCGTGTATCTTTGGCATAGCATATATAAACGGCATTGTACGCCTGCCTGTTTTGGTTAATTGGACTAACGTTTTTTTATTTGCATTATTCTAACGTTGATTTGACGTTATTGTGGAAAACGTGATTTGAGAAACGTTGGTTTAATGTAAAAAAAACAACAGTTTTCAAACTAACGTTTTTCAGGTAACTCACACTGAACATTGCTCAACGTTTTTTCAACTGTGATCTAACCAATTGGCTCAACGTTGGTTTCTTTATCATATCTTTATCAATCGTATGGACAACAATTAGTGTTTAAATATATCTAGGCTAATGTTGGTTAAATTATGATATATAATGTGTTTATTGGAGCGTGTGGCAAACACCCATTTTGTATCTTTATGAGATATATAA
The DNA here is from genome assembly GCA_947462335.1 of Harmothoe impar. NCBI lineage: Eukaryota > Metazoa > Annelida > Polychaeta > Phyllodocida > Polynoidae > Harmothoe > Harmothoe impar. Next base: position 34,015,138 of record OX381704.1, read on the forward strand.
ATAGAAATTGTCCACATAGGCCTGTGAGTCATTACAGGCTGTGTCTCACATATTATAATCTGGTCACCTTAACACAAAGAAGTGAATACAACGCGTTTGAAGAAAGGACATATTTTTCTATGTTTAGTAGTCTCAACGTCAGACCAAAGTTGCGTCGGCCCGTTAGATGGCGGGCCGACGCAACATTGGTCTGACGTTGAGACTATAATTATGTTTAGGTGCTAGTTTGGCAGGCACTTATACAAAACAGGCACTGCATGATAAACGGTATCTGTGTTTCGGCTGCGTGAACAGGGCGCACCAAGGAATTGGAAAAGGGTGGGGGATGGGTCACAGGAGACTGGACCCCCGCCCTAAGCCCTGGCGCGCAAATGATAACCTCTATAAAAAGACATAAAAGGCCAACGTATAAAGCATGTATACATGTGTAGTCCCGGGAAAGTAGACCAGTGAATATTACTGAATAAATCGTGATGCATGAAGGGGACTGAATGTTGCTGTCATTACAATTGCACACCTTAATATATGGGCTTAATATATGTGCAGTATACATTGTACCTGTAAAAACCAGGATACCACATTAAATTGTTATTTAGTCATGTCACCAAGCATGACTCTTCCTAGCCGGAACTGGGTCGGCGGGTGGGTACCTCTGTGGCAACCGAAGATATTTTGATAAAACATCTGCCATTAGAATACAAAATGCTGCATATGGCTTTTTATTTTTTCAAATCTCGCTACATCAGTGAATTCTTCATGACTGGCATGTATTCATAATTTCAATTTATTGAAAAATTAAGGGGAGTCTCGTTGGCACAGTTCTACCACACAGAATTCTAATCAGGGCGTGTCGTCGCTGTGGGGACCAGAGGTGGAGACCCCCGCTTGGCGTGGCCGTGCCGGCTGCCATGAGTGCCACACTATGGTCGCTCACTGTGTATGTGAAACACACTCTTATCAAAAAATGAAATAAAGCTCCGGTTACCATGTTTGTTCCCTTGGGGTCTATTGAGTGTGAGTTATATAAATATAATTTTAGTTACAAATGTTATACTATTGGAATGATTCTCGGTTACGCTACATGTAGTCCATTGTGCATAGAGTTTGTTTCTAATAGAAGCTTATTCTGTCGTTTTTTTCTAACCGTTTTACCTGCTACAATTACATTACTGGCATATCCCTACTGAAGCACTTAGCAATGTGATTTGATACAAGGCCAACGCCCACACACAATCCACAGCACGAATGCAGGGGGAATCATGTTATGAAATATACTGTACATATCACACAGAATCTTGATATACAATATAACCCATATAACCTGTGCTGTACCCAATGTTAACGAGTTAACTATTGTATGTGTGTGTTGGGGGGAGTTTGATTTGTTAAAAAAAAAATCAGAACTGTACTGTAGCTTTACTGCAAACAATTGTGTTCTGTGTTATACCCCGATGCACTAGCCCATTCATCATCACCAATGTGGAACAACGTGCATGTTCATGTAAATGTATTAGGCTATATGATTATTTCAAAATAATTAGGGGACATATATCCTGTCTCCCGATATGCCAAGTATATAATAATACTCTTGTGTTGTAGTATTGCCCCAATGCCCCACCACTGTGAATTCAGTGGAATGTCCCCACGTACAGTCTATAATCTCCAGGCTGCACAAACAAGCCTCTGACACACATCTCTCAATATGTGAACACAAGGAGTCTGGATACTTGGAGGGTGTAACAGACCATAGTATTGAACGCAGCTCCGTTCCGTTTCCCTACTGAGTAGATGCTGAGAGGTGTGGCGGGTCTTTTGAAAGGTTCCGTTTCGGTTGGCGACGAATGGATTCCGGATTTTCTCGCTGGACTTGCACCTGGCCTTTTGGCGGCTAGCACGGAACTAACAAAGTAGTAGAAGCAAAACCATGGAGAACCAAGGAGAGAAGCGATCCCACTCTGACAGCGTCGATGTCTTGGACGGCGTAAAAGCAGTACTTCTCGATGTCGAGGGGACAACAACACCTCTTTCTTTCATTAAGGTAAGCTATTTTGACATGTCTTAAGCAACTTAAGCCGGGTGAGCGCTACTGATGCGAAGCCGGTACTCACCCCCAGAACAAAGCATTGTTTAATGGGTTGCCAACCTCGTCCCCATGTATGACACTTATGTGGGCGTACAGTATGAAAACGCTATGCTAAGAGTGGTCAGTTTGCACCTTTGTCCCAGTAGTGGACGTATATATACTTGAGTAGAGGTGTATCTCATCCTATGTGAGGGTTGTGAGGAGGAGGAGGCTGCATTCAGGCCGGGGTTGGGGACATGGACGCCGGGTGGCGCGGTTGGCGTTTACCGCGCGTCCCCTGTATGGTGGGGAGCAGCATCAGAGACGCTAGCATTGTGCTACATGTTTATGAACGTGTGACAACCTCTCAAGGTTGGGCGCTTCACATGCTAGCGATCAGAGTATCAGCTAGGGTCTTTTTGTGTGGCGGCTCGCGGGATCGGGAAGATGGTCAGAGCGGTGCCGGCATGGGGAGGCAGCCCTAACCCTCTCATGCCGCCCCGCGGTGCCTGCTGCCGGTAGAGGCACGCCGGGAGCCGGCCGCCCCCCGAGCAGCAAATACATGCAACCTCCACACGTGAACTCATTCAGATAATTTATTCAGTGACGCCACGAAATTTCGCGGATCTCTCCGGCTGTCTTGCCTCCTGTGGCGTCTTCGCGGAGAAGCCCAGTGGGCCTGAGAGTGGTGGATATTTAAACGCTTGGTGAGCAGACTGGCAGCAGACAGTGAGAGACGAGGAGGGGGTGGCGGATGGGGAGGAGGGGGTGCTGACCTGCAAGTGGGGGCGAAGGAGGAGGGGGTTAGGGTGCGAGTAGGGGTGCAGCGTGCTGGCATCGATTCTGGCTCTACAACAAAGAGCTGAGGGGCCACGCGCGGACCGCACAGGGCCAAGTGGTGGGGCAGGGACACTGCTGGGAGAGATGTAGCCGGGGACGTAGCCTACAACACTGTCCACCACCCCCTCCCCAATGAGAATGGTCCTATGTACATGGCTGAGATGGAATCTTGCCAAGTCTATATGTCCTCTGTGTCATTTATCTCGGGAAATGGTAGCGGTGTTATTGCAAAGAGTGGGGTGTTGACAAAGAGCCCAATAGCCCCATGGTATCCCCTAGTGCATGTTCAACCTGCCCTTTGTGCTTGCTACCCGGGGCCTACTATCACGTTCCTTACATGCTAACATAGATCATTACTGACATTAGATATGAAATGTGTACAATAACAGGTCATACTCATAGAACATTTATACTTTAGTATGGGGGTTAACGTGATGTGTACCTGAGTCTTTGGGTATAGATAAAGCTAAAGGTGGTGGCGGGCTTGTCACCGGCTTGTCACTTGCTTCTCACACTGGAGTCACAATTTGATCGAGTTCGAAAAAGTCCCCGCCAAATTAAACAGAACTCCCCACGTATCTCACAAACAACAGCATCAATCTGGTTGGGGCCCGGGGCGGGGTCGTAAGGTTATGGGGCCAAATAAAAAAAAAGGTTGGTTTCCGGTAACATGGTCAGACAACCCAGACCCGGCCGGTCGGATCTTCTTTTTTTTTTTAATTTTTTTTTTTTTAATTTTCTTATTTTAGGCCTCTTTTTAGCGTTTTTCCTCTAAAATCCTTAAAAATTATCCGATTTACAAACAGTAAAAACTGGTATGTAGGGAAAAATTTGGAAAAGAGAAAAAAAGAGGGGGACCCGGCCCTGTTTTGCTAGACCCGGTCGGGTTACCGGAAACAAACCTTTTTTTTTTTTTGGCCTGGTGTATGTAGTCCATAAATCGGTTAATAAATTCGTTGCACTGGGATTGGTGTTATGTGAAGTTAAAGGGACTTGATTATATGCCAACGTACCAGTTGAAGATACATGTACCACTGAATGCTACAACTGTATATACATGCTACATAGTGTCACTGATGTGTGATACATTTGGAACACATGATCCGCAGGTCATTTAAATGAGCCAGAGGGATTACTGTAAACGTATATATTTTCGCGCTGGACATATTTTCGCGGATTTTTAAATCCGCGAAAATATGTACAGAGCGAATATTTATCCAGTGTAGTGATACTACTACTATATTCCAAAATCCGCGAATTTAAATGCATGCGAAAGGGTACTTTTTAGCAAAATCGCGAAAATTTATACACGCGAAAATATGTACGTTTACAGTATGATTAAAGAATCTGACCTCCCGAGGCCAAGGGTATAACATACATGCTGTTCACATTATAGTCCTAACACAAGTTGTCCTGTCTTTGTTCCCGTCTGCACTTTTAATACCCCAGAGATTAATTATACACACGCTAGTCTAGAAGAGTCAACCCCTTTGTGAAGTTATCTGGTGTACAGAGGGCCCTTCCCGAACATTCTACCCACGACAATGGTCCTTTATCCCCGCGCGTTAATAGTATAGACCTACATGTATATTCAGTTTATTCAGGCTCTTGTTCAACAGGATGTTAAAAAGCAAGTCACCCACACAACACTACAGCATAAAGTATCCAACATATATAAGAAGAGCCACCGGCATATTCCATGTTCATACCCGTGAACGATTTCCTCGGTTTTCCCCTTTTCTATTTAAATGCACTCAGTCAGGGGTCGTGACTGGTGGTGTGTGCGCGTCCTGAAGAGTGTCGCTTCTCGCGTCTCCCGTAGCCCACGTGACTAAGTAGTACTATACATCCATTATGTATTTGTCAGGTAGAGTCCTCATTTTCCGTTCGTTTCCCGCCAAGCCAGGTGGGCGGTGCATGTGTGTGTGCATGCATGCGTAGTGTGTGTGTGCATGTGTGGGTTTGTGGGTGGGAAGGAGAAGGGGGGGGGGGTTGCTGAGGGAGGACCAAGGAGGCAGCGCGTGGGTTGGTGGGGGCAGCTGTCAGTTGTCTACACCAGTTCAACACCCGACAGCTCAATCGTTATCAAAATTTACAGCCCCCGAAATGGTGTCAGTGTTTCAGGGGTTACTAATTATGAAGCCGGTGAACAAACTACAAATGGACCGGTTTTTAAGAAGTAGACCCAATTCTACAGAAATGACACCGGCAAACGCATTAAAAGCCAGCGCAGAATCTTAAAAGTTGTCAGTCCATCAGACACCGGTCGTAATTAATGGCCGACCATGGAAATGTACAATTTAAGTGGGTTATCTCTGGAGAGTGCTAATAAAGAGTTTGAACAGCGTGGTACCAACCCCCGGGAGAGGTTACGGTCGCGTTATGGTAGCCTCCGGCTCAGGACAGGGTTTTACCGCCACTCCAGTCTAGCTTCAAGCTGCAGACGACAATTTAACGCGCTTCGCTGATTCAGTGCTGTCCTTACAGTTACTCACACCAGACACAAAGGTGTACAGAGGTCCGTCACGCCATCCTGCGTCGTGTTCTGTGCGTCGTCTGCTCCCGGATTCGGGTATACCTGTCAAATATTCCTGTTGTCCCGCCTGCGGCAAGCGACCCTCGATATCCCATCCTTGTCGTTACCTCTCCAGCCCGAGGTCGATAAAACTGGTCATACTTACCGTTCAATCGAGCGAACCTGTCCATGAACCACCGGAATGGGGGAAAAAACATGAAAAAGAGGGTACACCATAATGGAGAAATATTCCCACTTTTCAAGGTTTGATGTTGGGGTTTTGCTGGTAAACATAATGTATAGCTTTCTAGTCCCAGCGGGCAGAGGTAAAATGCCCACAATCCCATTGGCTGAACCGTCATCCAAGTCATCAGAATAAAACGGCCTTACCTGCATGGTGTCATTAGGAAAGTTCGTTCAACTGAAGCTTGATGTCATAGTTACTGAATGTATACAGGTCCCCCATACTGTGAATGGTACAGGTAAAATGCCACAATGCACGTATGACGCCCAGCTACATCAGGAAGCCTGTGTGAGTGGAGTCAATTAGCGACCACCAGGAGCTTACCTGTTGAGGAAATTAGAAATTAATTGCCATATGCCATGAGTATAGCCTATAGACAAAATCACTAGGTATGTAACCCTTTATGGTCCGAGTCATTTGTTATCTGGTATAATGATAAATTAAATATTCGTAAATAATTGCCGGGAAAAACACATTTAGAAGGAATGGGAAAACTGTATCAACCAGAGACCAGAATTGGCCGCTGGCAATTCCCCACCCTCAGGAATAAAGCGGCGTCCTCCTGGCGTGGGTCGACCAAGGACAAACAACAAACATGCCCACCTGAGGGGGTGGGGGTGGGAAGTGACTATAGCGTCGACACCTGATCGTGTGTTTGTTGACTTCTACATGTAGATCTACCCACCCTGACTGGGCAGAGAACGGAGGAAGAACCCCTTGTCATACTATAATAATATGCAGGGCGCGTCCTATTCACTCTGTAGATCCCATAGTGCATGTAGCACCTAACTGCCATTTGTAGAATGTGGGATCGTGGAGATGCGTGGTTTAGGAGACTGCACCACTATAGCTGCCTTCCTGGTAGGCTTCAAGCAGGTTCAGCCAGCACCAAGCAGATGTCCACCACACAGTGTCTGCGCTTGGAGATCACCAGCTGTACTCCCCCTGTCTGAGTCAGTGGGGCCACAAAAAAATCCCTCAGTCTCTTTCATGCGGAAGTAAAAATGAATAATCCGAGGGCTGGCTGGGAGGCGGTTGGGTGAGTAAGCAAGAGGTATCGGTGGGGGGAGGGAGGGAGGGTGGTGGTGAAGGAGTAGCTCAGACCCGTTTCTCTAGTCGTCTATAGTATAGTCCAGTATAGGATAGCTCAGGTGTGGCGCCTCCAGTCCCTCTCTACATTAACTGATATTATAGCCACACGTTTGTACAAGGATACACATGCATATCAGGCACATAATGTGTATCCCAGTGTTTCGGTATTATCAAAAGTGCTGCATGTATTTACTGTATGTGCACTCCTGCCACCATAAAGCTATTTACTACCAACGTCTGTTTACTCACCAAAAGGAAGCACTGAGATCTAGGTCACTTCCTGTAAGATCCGGGAGAAGATCGAAAACAATAACGGACAAGAGCAGGATGTGCTTTAATGAAAGCTGCCCATATAACACAAGCAATATCGTTGCTATTATGTCTCATAGAGTCAGTTGGTGATTCACGACTTATTCCGCCCAGAACGTGGCACGATGTATACATTGTTTATCGGGAATATATAGGTCTATATCTTGAACTGGTTGATGGTATAACATGGTCGACCAATATGACTATCGATTGATTTGATAAGACATTTCCAATGACTTCAAAAATAGTTTGTAACGACATGAGTGTTATGTGACTCATATTATGATGTTTATTTCCGTGGAGAAGTAACATGGCAACATACTGTCACAATTGATTTTCTCTAATCAAGTCACGGGTGACCTCTGGGTATATGCTAATGATGTCAAGGTTATTGGCCTAAAGCCTTAGGACGTAACATTACGTCAGTCATGGTTCCCGTAATGACACATGCAGCACACCCTGCATCATCGTGACAATCAATGACAAGCCAACAGAGAGGGTAGTCAATAAACGAGTCCCCTTTTGTATTACCACCGCCAATGGGGCGACTGACCCCAAAGGCACTTTACCAGAGCATGGGTAAATGTAATATTACATTGCAATGATATCTGAGGATGCAATATACGTCATTGAAGAATGCAATATACATCATCGAAGAATGCAATATACCTCACCACATGCACGTACAATGTAGGCCTACCTATATTCGTCAATTAGCCTACTACTCCTATGACAAATCATCTACAGTACCATTGAAAAGAGCATTTAGATATACCGTGATTTTGAATTCCGTATTTGGATTTGCACATAGTTAAATTACATTTCTCTTTTTACAGGACAAGGTGCACCCTTACGTCCGTGAGAACCTCAAGACGTACCTTGAGAACCACTGGGACAATGAAGAATGCCAGGCTGACGTCAAGGCCCTGCGAACACAAGTAAGTCTAGTTTTATGTTAATCAATAATGTATACAATGTACAACATAGCGTGTCATTTGATAACTGTTGTATTACAGTAAGCAACTGTTCATGAAAGAAAATCACAGAACAGTAAGAGGTAACAACTGGGAGCATTTATCAGTCAATCAGTCGCCTTTCTCTGACGAGGTATTATGCCGGGGTATCTATCACAATTCATGCGTTGTTTAGAAGACGGTTACATATTTGAAGGAATATATGCCATTTTGATACAAACTCAATTGCGACTCTGTCCATTTTAGGTAGCAGAGGATACCAAGGCAGAGGTCGAGGGAGTTGTAGCCATTCCAGACGATGCAGAGAACAACAAGGATGCCGTCATCGAGGCAGTTGTCGCCAACGTTGTCGCACAAATGGGCGGTGACAGGAAAGCACAAGGCATTAAGGCTCTACAAAGTCACATGTTGCGGGAAGCCTACAAGACAGGCAAGGTCGTGGGAGAGTAAGTACCATGCTCAATCACATACTTTTATCAAAAAGTGCAAAGAATGTTCCATCCGCGAAGAACACCAAATCTCTTGAGTCTTGATTGGTTGTTAGGACCGTCCTATCTTTGAAATCTCAATCAGAAAGGCTCTATATTTCAATATTATTGCTTGTTCGCACAGTCTTCTGTTGACTATTAAATTTTGAAGCTGATGTTGTGTGGTAATTGAGGGAACTTTTAGCGACATTGGCTCAATTTTCCCAATAAGTTTCTCAGTAACTGAGTAATATGTATCAGAAGGTCAGGACTGGTTCCATCTGTTTAAAATATTACAAATGTTATCTATGTGAATGTAGACCTAGTTCAACAAATAACGTGATCTCTATCTCTGATTACAGGGTATTCGAGGATGTCATCACCGCCTTAAAAACATTCGCTGCCGATGGTGTGAAGATCTACACTTTCTCATCTGCAAGCTCCGACACCCAAAAACTATTGTTCAGTCACACAGAAAAGGGTGATCTGTCTGAGGTGAGTTTTCAAACCGATAAGACAACTAGAGGGTGGATCGACATAATTGTAGTGGTATAAATATCATAATTGTAGTGGTATAAATATCATAACTTAATATTTATAGACAAGGTACCTGTGCTGAGGCATATCTTATAGTACGTTATACACCTACGCAACAGGAGAGCTAACTAGAATGCTGCTAATAGATGACAAATTGAAAATGTGTATGATTTCATTTCCAGTACGTCAGTGCATACTTTGACACGGAACTTGGTAGCAAGACAGAGAAGGCCAGCTACACAAAGATTGCAGAGGAGGCAGGAGTCAGTGCTGGAGAGATGCTCTTCTTGACAGACTTAGCAAGTGGTAGGTGCTATCCTAATTATGCCTATGGCAATGCACGTATGACTATAATGAGGACATTTCCCTGTGTTTTATTGAGGTACATTAGTGCAAAACCCTTACATGAAATTATATCCTTCTGTATTAAGAAAAGAATAGAACTAGAAGACCATGCTAGACATCAGCATTAAATCAGCAAAATACCAGCTATTCAGATTTCACACACCCCCTCCCCCCTTAAAGGCACAGCCATCAATATAGCATCAGTAACCACCGTTATCTTTGTTGAATCGCTGTTAATCATCTTTCTCCGCTCTCCTACAGAGGCCAGTGCTGCATCCGAGGCCAGCCTCAAGACCAGTCTGGTTGTACGTGAAGGCAACGCAGACCTGTCTGAGGAGGACAAGAAAGCATACAACACAGTCAGCTCCTTCGCCGAGCTCTCCTCTGATGCGCCCCCTGCCAAGCGGGCGGAGAACGAGGATGGTAATGGAGCCGCCGAGGAGGACAAGGAGGAGGCTGATAGCGCCGAGGATGAGGTTGATGACGAGGAGGGTGACGATGATGATGCCGAAGGAGACGATGCCGTAGATAACGGTGACAGTTAAACACTCAGAACTCAACAGAATACACACACATACAGACAAGACTTGGGAGTGCTCATGGTGCAAGGTCCAGACAGACAATAGAGTGTACATTGTCATTATTATATGATTATGTAATTATTATTATTATAATTATTATTATATGGTTCTACATATATGTTTATGTATCAGAAATGAAGACGCGTTGTGAGGGATCAATACACACGATGTGGATCCTGTCAGAATCCAACAGCAGCATCAGTCATACCTTTCTTGTTCTGGCGGTTCATTACTCTGGACCTGCACACACATTCACAACTCATGTAGACCTATTCTGTGTAGTACCAAACCTACAAGCAAGGTCATGAATTTTAGTTCCTGCAAACAAGGAACTGAGTAACAGCTAGGCAGAGCAACAGTGAAGCTCATCACGTTCATATGACAGCTACCATTATATTTTGGGAACGGTTGGACCATTATCAAATCAATAATTAAAATTCATCAATAATTATTATTATCATCATCATCATGCTTAAGAGCATCACATCATATCTGAACTAAAAGACCGTCTTCTTCCCGTTCATTCGCTGGATTGCATCTCAGCCACCAACCCACCTGGACAGTTCCAGGGGGGATTGATGGTCATTTTGCCTGCCTGGTTGTTTTCAGTGTCCGCCCATCTCTGACCCACAACTACCTACCTCGCTGTCCCCTCCAAGGGGGCCTGAGCGAAATCAACCCACCGCAGCTGTAGCAGCCCCCGCCTGTCATAGAGCTGAAGTCGGCTCTAGGGGCGGCCTTCCCACTCTCCCCCTTCCCATCCCCTGCCTTGCATCATAGTGGAGTCTCAGTGACCGGTCACTGTCTGTCCACTTCACTTTTGCTCTCACCATCTCGGGTTGAAATTAAGATTACAAGTTCTCTGTGTAGTGTCGGGCATCATTGTGCAGCATTTGTCTCGCAAGAGGGCAGCACTCTGACTTACCGCTATAGTAACAGTGTCTGGTGTCCCCGTGCGTGGCGTGCGTCTTAATTATAAGTATACCCTCTTAAGCTATTACTTGTGTATTAATTACTATATCCCCCTCACATGCATGTTTGAAGGTGTAGAAATTACATAGGTCTACATTCATCCAGTAATCACTGCCGTAACTGAGAAGTGCAATCAAATCTGCCTGAGGTTTCCATTTCTTTGGGTTTATTATTTATAAATTATTATTGGAGATACTTAATATAATCTACTTCAGCTCATGTGTTGTTTGGCGACAACTGTCGTACAATAAACTATTTATTCTAGACAACGGCCTGTGGATCTCTCAGATTCCAAAATGTGCCATTGGCGGCACAGTTCTCGGCAGATGGAAGAAAGGCCGTCTTCTTTCGATGGCAACATCTGGGAAATAAAATGTTAGTTTCATAGAAATACTTGCTTTTGTTTTATGTCTTGTTATAAATGATTTGACTTAGGACTTTAACAAGGTACCATTTACAAATGAAACCCTGCACATACTTGGGCTGGTTAACATTCACACATCCCTTGGGGAAGGGTCACAAATGACATTGCATTGCACACAACCCTTGGGAACATTAACAATTTCCATCACACACAACACTTTGGAAATGTTCACAAATGAAATCACATAAATACTTGGGAACATTCATAAATTAGATTCAAATACTCGGGCAGTGTTGGGGAACATTTATAAAGATCATCAGAAACATTTGGGGAACATTCACATATGATATGATACACAAGACTTGGGGAACCATGTGCCCATGGCTGCTCCTGTTTGTTAAGAAACAACACTGCTAGAAATTTGATTAAACTGTAAATGAATCCTGCTGAATACTTAAATGTAACAAAAGATAGTAACGTGATTGATGGGTCACAAAGGACATTACACACACCACCTAGGGGAACATTCACAATTGACATCACACACACAACTTGGAAAATGTTCACAAATGAAATCACATGAACACCTGAGAACATTCACACACGTGTGGGCCGTCGAGGAGAAAGGGACCTCCATGCACGAGTTATAGTACTCGTATTGGTCGCTAGGTGGTTCTATGGTACTTTCTTATATTATAGAGAACGATGATTTTCTCTAAAAAATTCAATTTGGGTGTAATGTTTCCATATTTGGAATGTAAAAGGAACGTTTTAAAGCCTAAATATGTGTCTTCTTGAATGGCGTTGCCATGGAAACATGAATTTCATTCTAAATTCTTATATTTCAAAATTGATATTTAACCTTGGAGGCCCCTTTCCCCTCGTCTGTCCACAGTCATGTAAACACTTAGTAACATTCACAATTGACATCCCACACAACACTTGGGGAATGTTCAGAAATTAAATCACACAAGCATTTAGGAACATTCATCAATGAAATCATTCAAATACTTGGGCAGTGTTTGGAAACATTCACAAAGAACATCACACAAAGATTTGAGCAACATTCACATATGATAAGACCCTGGATAAGACACATAGCACCATCTACCCCTGTTTTGCAAGAAACAACATTGCTAGAAATTTGATTAGACTGTGAATGAATCCTGCTGAATACTTAATATAACCAAAGGTATTTTGGTAATGTTATTGGGTGTCGGTCATAAATGACACTGTACACGACACCTAGGGGAACATTCACAAATGACATCGCACACAACATTTCTGGGACATTCACAATCGACATCACACGCAACACTTTGAAAACGGTCACATAAACACTTGGGAACATTGACAAATTTAATCAATCAAATATTTGGGCAGTGTTGGGGAACATTCAGGAATGACATCACACAAACACTTCAGGAATGTTCACAAATGAAACCCTACAAACACTTGGGCGGTGTTGGTTGGAGAACATTCACACAACACTTTGGGAAGGGTCACGAATGAGATAGAACACAAAGAACACTTGGCATCAATAGATAACATTTTTTACCTATAATGCAAGGCTTTAGATATTGCATCTAGCCCTTTTTTCCATTAGATTTTTGTTTGAAAGGAACCAAACCCTAAAATTATGCATGGCACCATTTTCATGAGAATGCTAAATTTCTAACTAATTTGTATGCTAAGAGTGCAAAACATGTGTGCATAACATAGCAGAGATGCAAATCTTCATTCTGAACACAACACATTTTAAAAAAAATAGTTGTAAACATAATGGGATTTAAGTAATGTGCAAAAAAATACCTGTCTTAATTAAGATTTTCCCGGGAGTAAAATCAACATGCATTGGACAAGCATAGAATATTTTCGTGTTTTGGTGGGATAATTTATGCAAATCAGGTATGTGGGGTCTACAATTCTACACCCCTCTGCCTTTCAGGGCAACCAGGGAAGCCATCAAGACAGGTGGCTGGGAGCCAATGTGTGGAGAAGATACTAGTAGATGGTATCAAAACAAAGAGGGGGATGGGGGATGTTCGGGTTCGGGATGTATGGAATGGGGAGGTTTGGTTTAGGGATATTTGGGTTAGGAGTGTTCGGGATGGTGAGGTTCAGGATGGGTATGTTTGGGTTTGGGATGGGTATGTTTGGGATGGATATGTTCGGGATGGGTATGTTTGGCATGGGTATGTTCGGGTTTGGGATGGGGATGTTTGGAATGGGGATGCTCGGGTTTGGGATGGGGATGTTTGGGATGAGGATGTTTGGGTTCGGGATGGGATGTTCGGATTTTGGGATGTTCGGGATGGGGATGACTCTTTAATTCAATGGTATCGACCTACCTTAAACCCAAGGTGGCAGCACTGTTTTTCCTACTACGTGCATGGCCAACTCATGATGCCATGTACACTGGCAGCAACAACAAACATTCCTTCTATGTTGTAGGGTGTTTACCCCTAAATTGAAATATTATGCCTACAAAAATGTGAGACCTATCCCTATAAAGAGAAACATGTCTCGAACACAATGCAAAAGACTGCATACTCATATCTGCTTTAGATCCATCCCTATTAAGCAGAACGTGTGCCAGAGTCTGAGCTATTTCTGGAAATCCTCCCCATAAGCCTGGGCTCCACTAGGGCTCCACTGTCCCCTGCGGAATGGTGCGATCCTTTTAATGTTTTGTTTTTGTATATTTCGCTTCATTTCGCGGCAGTGTCGCCCTATGTAACGCCAAAAGCAGGGTGACACTCAGGGCGACACTGATGCGAAATGAAGCGAAATCAGGCGAAATGAAGCAAAATCAGGCAAAATGAAGCAAAATCAGGCGGAATGAAGCAAAATATGCAAATCAAAACATAAAAAAAGATCGCATGGTTTCGCAGATGCCTGTGCCGCCCTAGTGGAGCCCGAGCTATAGGCTGCAGCAGAGAAATGTGGTCATAGTACCCCACTCTGCAGGGTGATTACCTGTAGCACTAGGGGCTGTGGGACCTGCCTTTACTCGACTCCACTTGGTGAACTTCAATGCTCTATTATGTGTTTAATAATAACTATTGGCTGAAGAAGGATTATAAATAATCCGAAACGTCGCACTAATAAATCAAACAACAATCAAATCTCCAAAAAATCCTGGAAATGTCTTCAAACTATAAGACTTCAAAATAAAAATCGAAAAATGTAATTTCCTGTGTTGAGTTAGGTGTGTTCTAAATAACACTAATTTAACTATAGAATAGAAAATCCAAAAGTACATTAAAGCCATGACATCACACAATAACCCTATTGATCTTTATTATTATTTATGGACTTTGTAAATATTCTGTTACTGTCTAAATCCAGGGACTCCATTATTTAGCTTGGCATATGCCCTAATGTAACCTAAAATCTGCTTATAACCACTGAAAATTCAATCTAACATGTAATAACTTTTTGAAACCTAAATAATAGGTGTTCAAAATGTGCCTAACTCCATTACTATTATATTGATATTTGATGATGTTTTGAGCACATTAGTTATGTTTTTCAATAGCAGATACACTTTAAATAATGGTAGAAAAACGGAGGTAGGTCCCAGACACAGCTTAGAGTGTCCTCTATGCCCTCAAGGCATCAGATTTACCCATTTCAATGCCACTTAGAGCGGAAATGGGAACATAGAAGATATGTCTAACCCAGAGACTCCAGAAAGAAGCTAACTCAGGGCACCAACTGCTACTGTGAGAGTTTCTCTTTGGAGATCCTATAAAAACACTGTTAAAAATTAAATTATTATGAAAACCTTGCACCATTAGAAAGCCAAGAGAAGTGGCTTTCAGGGGATGTCAGAAAATATCTGATATTCCAATACTTTCCTAGTGAAAATGTGAAAATACTGAAGCAGGGCAGAGAAATGGCCGTTTTTGCGGCCCTCAGCGGTCCAGGTAAACACCCTATGGCTGTGTCTCACGACCTTGGGCCAATGTTTTCGTCTCTGACCGGGTGCCAGCTCTGACCGGGTGCTAGTTCTGACTGGGTGCCAGCTCTGACCGGCCTGAATAAAAACGGGTTATTTAGGGCAGATGTAGATAGAATTTGGCTGAAAAGGTTATTGGATGTTATAACCCTTTAAACTAGTAATTAGTTGCCCATTTTAATCATCATCTGCCCTAAAATATACAGCAGTCCAACATTATAGCACTCCAATGCACTATATGGGTACATATCTAAAACTGGACATCGACATCCATGTATCAGAGTCCTTCTAACAGAAAGCTATATTCAGTCTCATCAAAGTAGAAAAACATAGGTTGCTATATGAAGGAGAAGGCCATGTTCATGCCTATGTGTATGTTTGTGTGGGTGTACATGAGTCTGTGTCCATGAGTGTCTGCATTCATGCTACAGTCATAGGGTGCTTTTAGGGAGATTTCCCTTCTTTTGCGGTTTGAACTTTTTTTCTCGCCAAATAGGTTTTTTTAAAGGGAAATTTCACTTTTATGCGATTTTGAACTTTTTTCTCGTCAAATAGGGTGTTTTTAAGCAAATTTCACTTTTTTGTGATTTTGAACTTTTTTCTCGTCAAATAGGGTGTTTTTAGGCAAATTTCACTTTTTGGCGATTTTGAACTTTTTTTCTCGCCAAATCAGGTGTTTTTAGGCAAATTTCACTTTTTTGAGATTTTGAACTTTTTTTCTCACCAAATCAGGTGTTTTTAGGCGAATTTCACTTCTTTGAGATTTTGAACTTTTTTCTCGCCAAAAGCTGCGGAATCTGCCTCCATGCGTGATCCCATTGATGGACTCTGGATAGACCCATGCATAGTGAAGACCTCCATAGTGGACATGAGGTCAAGTTAAAAAGTGCAAGTCACTTGTTTTGCAACTTGCACTGAACTGAACCTAATAGCCCTTGACTGGATTGTCAACAATCAATTTAACTATGACCAAACTCCCTCTATTTCAGAGACCAACTACACTATCTAATGATTTATATTTTTTCAAAATAACACCCTGTGTAGAATGGCTCGGTATTCAGGAATCCTACTGCGAGTAAAAAAATGTCAAATTCCAATTCTAAGTACCTGAAAATTGAGAAATGCTGACGTTCACGGTTTATGTAGGAAATGTACTAAAAACAGCAAAAAAAGGCAACAAAATTGTAGAATTAAATGAGACTTACCAGGGTAAGGTGATATTTGATTGTGATTTTGCCGAGGGCACCACTAGTGGTGCAGAGTATACAGGAGAGGTGGAACCGAGGCCCGCGCATGCGCCTCCTCAGGATTTAGAGACTAAATATTTATAAGATAGAAAATTATACAGCACTTATTGTGGAGTTAAATGAATTCCCACAACTAATGATTTTTGCTGCGTAAAACCAATATAAATATCAATCTCTTTGATTTTTAAGATCAATCTTTTGAGAACCAGAGTAATCACTCGATTTCTGATTAAGGCGAGGGCGGGTGGGCCTGTATACTCTGCACCACTAGTGGTGCCCTCGGCAAAATCATAATCAAATATCACCTTACCCTGGTAAGTCTCATTTAATTCTACAATTTTACCTCGGTCACCACTACAGTGGTTCAAGGTTATACAGGAGACTTCAGAGTCATTTCTGATAATTTTCATCTCCCATAAATATTTTGAGAATTTTTGTAATTTATATTCAGTAGATAACTTTTATGGAATAAATGTTTCTATTCTGAATAAATTGACAACCAGTTGTTTCATAACACCCTAGAATTTATTTAAAACATATAAATTCCTCCCAGGTCCCAACTTTTACAATCATCACAATTTGTGAGAGTTCTTTCTCTTTTTGGACTTTTCCCTTTCTCTCAATGCTTCTGTCAGGATAGCCTGGCCGAATGCGTTCGGATCCTGCTCTATCGGTTTGTCGTAGAATCTGGCAAAACTGGATGCATTTCTCCAGCCCGCTCTTTTCATGATCATGTTCAGGGGCACTCCTAATGCCTTTGCTTTCGACGTGCTAGCTCCCCTAGTGGAGTGAGCCGCAAACTTCGTCTTTCTCCCGAATTTTGATACATTCACTCCTGCAAGGTCCAAGACCCCCAAGGTCCAATGTGACAGGGTGTCCCGCGAGATCGGGCCATATGGTGACACAACATTTATTAACAATTGCGAGTTCTTACTTGTCACCGGGTCTTTTGACCTGAGCTTCCTGGTGCGTCTCAAATACATATGCAACGCTGCCACCACACAAACATCAACATCTTCCTCAAATGCATGTACCGTGATCACATCCATTGTGTCACCTGGTCTATTGTGCTTCAATAGCGTACTCATGTAGAATGTTATCTCCTTTTTGTCAATGTCCGCCCCTTCCAGTGAGAGGTTTAATATTGTTTGACCCCTTTGGGCTGTCACTAACAACAATAACATGGTCACTTTAAATGACAACAGTTTGAGTGACAATTCCCGGTTGTCACCCCACTCCTGAAATAGTTCTAGGATGTCTGTGACATCCCAGAACCCGGCGTATCTACCACCTGAGGGGTTCTTAACACTAGCTCCTCTACATACCAGGGTCACCTCATGTATTGACCCAAAAGTTCTACCATTAACTTTTGGCAACAGTGCCGACAAGGCAGATCTAGCTGAATTAATAGCCGAATACTTCAAACCCTTATTTACTAGTTCTGTCAAGAATTTACAACCTTCTTGTACAGTAGCATACATAACTGATACCTTATTTCGAATGCAGAAGAAAGCCCATTTCTTCAAATAGACTGTATACTGAGCTTTGGTAGACGACCTAAACGACAACATAATAAGGTCTATTGTCTCCTGACTATATCCTTCCCTACGTAGTCTCTCAGCTATAAAGGGCATACCGCCCGTTCTCTCCTTTAAAGTCTGCACGCTATGAGTGGACACTTGGCCATGGCTTCCTCGTTTCTTGGTTTGCCGTGCGGTAGTAGGTTTCTTCCTCCTTTCCTGAAGAACAGTCTCTTTCCGGGGAGGTTTAGCAGTCTCGAATACCAACGAGACTGAAAGGTGGGAAGATGAAGAAATCATGATCAGTCCATGGGAATGAGAAAGCATCATGTCTCCAGGCCCCTGGTTCAGGGGTCCATGAGACAAACAGTTCAAGTTTATGGTTTAGCCTAGACGCGAACAAGTCCACTTCTGGTTTCCCCAATACTCTACACACCTTCAGGAAGATCTTGTCATCTAGCTCGCACTCAATGTCATCATTGAAGTTCCTAGACTTGTAGTCAGCTAACAAATTTTCTACTCCCGGGATATGAGCAATAGTTAACCAATTTTGATTTTCCTCAGCCCACGCCCAGATAAGTCTGGCGACTGCATTACACTGAGGTGAGACTAGTCCACCCATGTTCTTCACATAAGCTAATGCTGTAGTGTTATCAGTGAGTAATCTAATCTCCTCCCCTGTCTCTGGTACTAAGGCTTGTAGACCACACAATATGGCCCACATTTCTTTGACGTTGATGTGATCCGGGAGTTCATTCTCGGCGAATCTACCCCCTGTCGCTAGAGTGCCCCTGTGGGCACCCCATCCAGCATCAGATGCATCTGTGATTACCAGAATTTGTTCTAAGGCAGTTCTGATTTTTCTGACTCCCACTGGGATATTTTCTAGCCACCAGAAAATTTCCCTCTGGGATTCTTGCGAGAGGCGCGTCAGTGCATCAAAGTTACCTGCACACCTTTTCAGAGCCTCGTTTTTCTCCTTCTCTAGGGTCTTCAAATGTGCTCCCCCATAGTCAATCCCTGGCGTATAAGCCACCATAAGCCCAATGAGGCCAGCTATTTCCCTGATTGACGATTTCTTTTTCAACAAGACCCCCCAAGCTGCTCTGTGGAACTTGTCGATTTTGTCTTGTGTCAGAGTGACTGTCATCTCATTTGAGTCTAGGGTAAACCCTAGAAAATCAATAGACTGTTTTGGCTCTAACACTGACTTGTCTGGGTGTATGACAAACCCCAACGAATCCAATACTTGGGCTACCTCTTTCGCTGACTCCCTACACTGGTGTTGTGAGTCAGCAATAACGAAGCTGTCTATGTAGAAGAAACATTCATTTCCCTTCTTCCTGAGCTTGGAGAACACCGGCGTCAATATTTTGGTGAAGAACCTTGGGGCACAGGCTAGTCCATTGGGCAGTGCTGTAAACTGATACAACACCCCCCTCCAGACAAACCTGAGATACTTTTGGTCATCCTCATGTACAGGTACAGTGTAATAGGCATCTCGAAGATCAACACTACAAAGCCACGCCCCTTTTCGCATGAGTTCTAAAGCGGTCTTTAACGAGGTCATTTTGAAATGTTCATATTCAACCACTTTGTTCAGTCTGGAGAGATCCAGCACCATTCTGTATTCACCATTTTTCTTAGGTCTCAGAAATACATTGGAGACTACTTCTCCCAAGACATGTTCACATGGTACTACCACACCTTTTTTGCACAACTTTTGAACTTCAGCATCAACAATTGTGGATTCATCATCATTGAATGTTAGTGGAAACTTAGAGCTCTTGTCAGTGGTGTCACCCACAAAAGGGATTTTAACCCCTCCGACCTGCTCCAACACCCATGTGTCTTTGGTAAAATTTCCCCACATTTCTAAGAAGTTAACAGTGTTACCGGCTTGAAAATTTTGAGCAGAATTAATAAAGTCAGACTCACCCACCTGCTCTATTTCTTGGGGGCCTTCTTGGCAAAACCCTGCGCCCCAGGGTTGGAGGCGGCTGGTGGGTTGGGCTGCCTCTGTCTGGTTCCTGCTAACGGGTGACGATAGTTGGGGTTGAACCGACTGCCTCTATAGTTGGGGTTAAACCCCTGACCGAAGCTCTGCTGTTGGAAACCTTGTGGGAATGGGGTGGCGAACTGTGGCCCTTGTGTCCCATAGTGGAACCCACCAAAGTTGTTCTGCGAGGGTGTCTTAACCTGCGGTTTGTTGTTGTACTTCTTTTTCTTTGACGCTGAAGGAGCCCCTTGGGCCTTCTTTGTCGTTTGATCCTTCATCGCCCCACGAGTAGCTTTTTTGGTCTTCTCATAGGAGGTCACCGCGACCTCAACTACCTTCCCATAGAGCCAGGCTGGATCTTTCTCTTCCTCCTTTACCTTTGTTATGGCTCTGAGAAACTCGGGTTTGATATAGGGCTTGTGGATCTCTGTGCGCTTGTTGACGATGGAAGCATTCGTCATGATCAAACTCCTCACTCCGTCTATGACAGTAGGCGAGAGTTTGTCCAGGGTGTCATCAGTGCCCCCTCTTTCCAACATCTCATTGATCAGCGGGGTGAAGGCTGAGAGTCCAGCAATGACACCTGTTTGAAGATCCTTGTCTAGACTCTTTATGGGCGCTGGCAGCTCCATAAAGATCTCTTCTTCTGTTTTTTGCACCAGCAATTTTGGAATGTTCACTACTCCTGGGTACTTTGAAGTTATCGCCTCAAATTTCTTCTTGTCGAAAGATTGTGAGAAATAGTGCTCAAATCTTTTCGCTAGGTGGGGATTGACCTCCTTGCCTAACTCCGACGTGGTCAAGCTCTCCGACTCCTCCTTAAACATGTCAGCCATGCTGCCTGCTTTCAGGGTCGGTAACTCTTTTGTTTTTGCGACTTTAGCATCCGGCTCAGCCTGCTCGTCCTCCGAGCCTTCTGAGTCCGAGACTTCATGAACAGGTCTAGTCCCCGAGAGGGAGTTCAAAAGTTCATCACCTGTTGCTGCCGCTGCAGTGTGCCAGTCTTGTCCCGGGAACTGATAAGCGTTCCAGGGATTGAAGGATGGGTTGCCATATCCCGGGTTGAATCCCGAGTAGCCACCCATACCCGAGTAGCCACCCATGCCCGACCAGTTTGCCATCATCTGTTGCTGCTGT
Organism: Harmothoe impar; assembly: GCA_947462335.1. NCBI lineage: Eukaryota > Metazoa > Annelida > Polychaeta > Phyllodocida > Polynoidae > Harmothoe > Harmothoe impar. The sequence goes on from OX381704.1 coordinate 34,036,307, forward strand.
TGCATGAAAGCGTTGGTCTGTTCTTGGATCATGCGTTGATTCATCAACGCCTGAGTCGCTGGGTCAAGTTTCGGGTCGTGACCTGACCCGCCTTGACCTGCATCCCCGTCTGTGTCCTCTGCCAGGTTGACAACATCCGGATCTTTTTTGCTCTTGGACGAGGCCCTCGAGGAATTAGATGTGACTGAAGCCGTATCTTTATCCTTGTCTCTGCCCGAGGAACGGGTAGACGACCCTGCCTTTTCAGTTTTCTCTTTGGATGCCATTTTGGGTGATTCTGTTAACAATATAAAAAGGAAAAGTATTAGGACCAAGTCATATTGTTTGTTGCATATATAGAAAAGCTGTCCCTAAAGTTTTAGAACAGACCATATGCTACAACCCTTGTGAAGACTAAAGTCTCACTACTTTTGACAAAACATTTGTAACAGGCCATAGTCACCAATTGGGAATCATTTATTGTGAAGAACTAATGCTCCTAAACTTTTGGGACAGACCCTAAGCCACACTATTGTGAAGAGCTGATGTCTCACTACTTTTGGTACAGTCGCTAGAAGCGTTCCCGGCAACTTCCCATATTATCGCCCACTTTGCGGCAATGTTTTTATTGCTTCTAGCGCTAAAACCAAGCCATTTCCGTCAAAACTAAAGCCAAAGTCGACGACTATGGCGCTAAGACAGTGTATTTTCGCTGTAAACTATGCTATAGCGAAGAATTATTTTCAAATTCTTTCAATCATGACCGCTGTTGTCCGCTCAGGGCGAAACAACTTGAATCCAAGATGGCGGCAGCGTTCGCTGAAAGCGTTCACTCGCCAATCTTGTTTTTTGGTCTTAATTCGATTATTTTCCCTCTGCGGACACCTATCGTCCGGCAGAACGATAGGCATATGTCCGCTGGAGTTGTTTTTAGCATTTATCGCCTTAAAAACGATAGAACATTTGCTTTTTCTCTGAAATTTCAGTCTGCACTGCCGAGATGGGGATCTCGGCTTCCGCGCCATGGTTTGACTGTTTGTTTTGGAGTTTGTACACCTTTACGTACGGAAACAACCCAGCAGAGTTGAACCTATATGTCCGCTGGTGTTTGTTTTAGATGAAAAACATCTAATTATCTCCCCGAAGGAGTTGTTTTATTATAAAAAGCGAGAAAAACTCGCTAATATTTACCTAAGGATGCGGCGACGAAGGAGACGCTCCCGGAAACTGAGGAGGCGCATGCGCGGGCCTCGGTTCCACCTCTCCTGTATAACCTCGAACCACTGTAGTGGTGACCGAGGTAAAACCCTAATTTTCTCAAAAACTGTTCAGTAGGATTTTTTCTAACTGAGGTTCCACTCTTTTCTACCCTCATATTACACATTGGCATAGAGAATATATTGACACCTAGTCAGGATTTTGCGCTAGGAGCAATCTGTGAAGCGAAAATCAGCCAAAATGAGTCACTGGTCTGAAGTATAAAACTGGGCATCGATCACTATAGAGCTACAAAGAGACAGAGAATCGATGTCCAGTAATAACCTGTTTTCATTTAGGCCGGTCAGAGCTGGCAACCGGTCAGAGCTGGCACCCGGTCAGAGCTGGGACCCAGTCAGAGATGAAAACATTGGCCCAAGGCCGTGAGACACAGCCCTATATGTTGCTGAACCATACGCAGCAAAGGTGCTACACAGCCCTCATACATGTTTCTTATGGCTGACTGCATCACCGGCCACAACAGCACCTCTTTTGACATTCTTCAGCTTGAATCAGGCCCAAGGTGGTTGATTCAGGGTAAACTGAGTAATACCAAACGACTGAACCATGTTTTAAGACATTTTTGTTACATAGGAGAATGTCGATCATTCAGCCTATGTTATAGATAGACAACAGATGACCAAAGGGATAGATGGGCAAGATCGGGGGACAAATGTTTCCTTCAAAAAGAAATCTGAAATGTGTTTCGTTCACCCTGTAATTGGCCTGCGATCTTCAGGTACTGATTTCTCTCTTTTCCATAAACTGTTAAGTATTCTTAAATTGCTACCCTCTAAATGAAGGCAACATAGGCTTCAGTGTTGAAGCAAAGATAGAAATCACTACTTTTGCCAAAGTCTCCCATATTTCTCTCTTCATACACAGAAATGCCATCTTCTACAGTGGAAATACCCTCAAACACACAATAAAAACCATCTAAAACGTTTAAATTGAATTTAAATAAAAGTTTTCAACACAGAGCATCACCAAAAAATATTTTGGTTCCTATAGTGCCCGTTAACCAAAGGGTGGCGCCACCCCTACTTCTTGTACACTCCGAGAAGTCCACGATACAACATGAGAGTTGGCAGCGTCAGGATAAAAGGAGCGTCCAGAGCATTTCAAAACTGTACCACCCATATCGTCGCCGTTTACCGTCCGATCGACTGGCTTTTTGATGGGGACAGAAGGCGGTACATGCCCGCAGCCTGCAACCGTCGCCCACACCCACCTGCTGGGCTTCCCCGGTCAAAGGGTCCAAATTTTTACCCCGTTAAAAAATGAGCACTCCCCAATAAGCATATGTCAGCCGGATAATGTCCTGTTCTGTCTCCTCGGTGGTGGGTTCCGGCAAATGGCCTTGCAAGCACTCCCACCAAAACACCTGGAAATCCTATAAATCTTTATCTTTAAGAGCCGGGGTATTAAGACCTCAAAATCGTTCATTACAGGACAGTGTGGTTACAGTGTATGCTAGTTGTGATTATCTAATAAAAGAATAACTCAAAGATTTTTGTATAAGCTTAATGACATTTTATTCATGTCCACGATTTGCGTACATAGACCTGGGAGCCAGAGTCCAGAGTAGAATTACAAGATATCTCCGGCATCCACACAGTACCACCGACACCTGCTAGGGGGCACCACGGCCAGTGGCACCACCTGGTGACACACCCAGAAACAAAACGTGAAGGACCAACAATTCTGTTTTTAAAAAAAGGATAAAAATTGAACAAAACTATTTAACCATCTTTGTCACACTGGCCGTAAATTTCATTGATGTGTTAACGAATATTTTCACACATTGGGGCAGCAATTTCGCCATCTGAATTAAATTCAGAAATACTCACTGTGGTCAACATCATTATCAGTTTTACATTATGCATTTGCACATCCATCAGTAATATATATGTATCATATATATGTGGAGCCCAATCACTGAGCTGCGGCACCTATGCAGGCATAAGGGACCAGTCTCCAGGACTTAACTGCGAGTTTCTTGTCATAAGCTTTCCATATATACAGACTATACAAAGTGAACTCACTACCAAACTGCAGCATAGGGTTACATCCAATCATAGAGTTATAACCCTAGGTTACTACAGCTTTCCATTCATTATTGTTACACTCATATCCTCTTCCATATACCGATTCAGAGAGTCTGTGTACAATGTTCTGGGTTTTAATTAATTTTATTTCCCACTTTGGTGGTTAGTTCCCTCCTAGCTACGATCAGTGTGACAGAGCTGGGCATGGTGTGTGTCGTGCAGAGACTGATAAGGTTATATTCCTGTTTCTGTATTTGGTATACTCTTATTATAAGACACCTCCACTTGGCAGCACATCACATACACAATAACTTAATAATACACCTCTCAAAAAAGTAGTAGCAACACCCCTAATCAGTTTACATCAAGAATCTAGCAACATTAAGCATCAGGTCTTTTGAAATCGTGGACATGGTACGTGAACATCAGTAATACAATATTATCATAATAATTATCATTCTTAGGGCGAAGAGAAAATGCACACAAGAAAGTGCATTCCAGCAGGAATCCTACTTTTTGAAGTAAAATTATTACTATACTTACAAATGTGTTACATTGAATTTGTATTATTTGTAATCTAGAAGTGGCTATAGGATTGTACTTTAGAATATGTCTGGGTTGACTAATTCATTTTCTATGATACAGGATTAATGTCGATTTTGAAGCTATGGTCGTGGATGTTACATATTGATCATAAGGCCAGCTTATTCATTCACTCCCTAGAATATCAGTGCACCCCAACTCAGTCTCTGCAGGACCAACATGCCAATGTTTTCTAAATTTGATGAGTTCACAAAAACACATCATAAACCAAGGTTTGGAGTAGCGCTCTCCTCAATAATAATTAAAGTTATTTTTGTATTTACAACCAAGGTAATGTACATAGCGAGAAAGAACTCACAAAAAGCTATACAATACGGAGGCCCAGATGATCGACTCCATACATGCATGTTACCTCCTCAGAGTGGTAATAATAATATTAACTATAATAATTAGAAGTGCTAGAGACTTGATACTACAGGTCTAGGCATCCTGTGTTTTGTTGTGATTATCTATGGGTGTATTTGACACCCAGCCCATGACGCGTACACACACGGCTTACATTGATGTTGAGAGGCGGACATCCTTATTTCTGATGGTCAGTGGGGATTGCAGCAGGCATCCCTAATAGACCCCATCAACTCTACCTCCTTCCTACCATGCATAGCTCTAAATGACTAGACCCCAAGGTCACGTCAGCGTTAAAATGTTCAGATCCAAGGTCATACAAAACGTCTCTCTATACATGACTAAAATGATGTAACACTTATGGATATCAGCATTACTGGGAATGGTTATTTCTTCTTTCATTTGATTTCATCGTTAGCTTCATCGCTTGTCAAACATACAATACAATTGTACATGTATGCTTACCAAGAGATCTCACAGGTATATTTTACCATACAGAATAAACATAACCTTTTTTTATACATACATTAATTTTTACCCAAATACAAGCTTGTCGTATGGAGCCTCATCTTTTGAAAGTAAGTACTTTGTATTGAATATTAAATTAAATCGTCCTACAACGTGTCCCTCTCACCCACAATGGCACCTTGCACGGTCTCCGAAAAAGCTGTGCCCTTGTCAAAATACCTGCCCGCAGTATAGCCTATACACCAAGGTAACCATCTGAGTGGAGCAAGCCTGAAAGTGGGTAACAAGACCCAAAACCTCTAACCACTACAGACACTTCATACGACAAGCCCACCCCCATTTCATATTTTGTTCAGCACGAAGATATGAGGTTTTAACTTTATGTAGTTGACCACCAATTTGATCTGTACTAGTTTACAGAAAACAGATGCAAAGGAAGAAATGGAAGTTAGAATAGCTTATTCATATATGCCCTCTTTTTCATAAATTGCACTTGGTGTCCAAACTGCACGTTCAGTTAGAAGTAAATACACCATGGGTACCTGTAAGCTTTCTATCACTGATGATGTGCTACAGTTAGTACTGTGGCCATTGGCTCACCTTTGAGTGCACTTTGGGACACAGTAACATACAACATATTTGTTTCTCTAGAAGACATGGTTACTGACAGAACTTAGTATGTGTAGTGTGGTACAACAATGCTCGGTTTCGTCTTTCGCGTTCCTAATTTGCAGGAGATGACAACAGTCATACAGACTTTAAATTTGACACTCACCATACATAAATTGTATTATACAAGCATGTGTGTATATCAGGTGTAAAGTTGAACAAAAATGTATTCTTGAAATGAATATAGACAGTACAGGGAAATCCGCAACCTAATCCCCTAACCCTCTACCTGTGTTGGTGCTCGCTTTCTCCAGAGCCAAAATGCAAAGGCTTTTTTAATATCACGTTCAGCGAGTTAGTTTTTGTCTGCCTTCAATATGAATTGATTACTTTCTGACAATCATAGTAGAATGTGTGTGGTACTCTAAGCACGACAGTCGGGTGTGACTGTACAAGTGTGTATATAACATGAAGTAGGCCTTGTCTGTTTCCAATAAGCCAGGGCAGCACACACTAACAGGCCATCAGTGCTGCCCTCTACCAGTAATATCTACAAGTGGCAGAGATCTGACAACTAACTTCCCGTTCAGACTTGAACTGGGTTTGTCAAGAGCAGAAGTCGTACGGCTATTTATCAATGCACCATACGAGACTGTGACTGTCTAGTGTAATAGTAACAGGGTTGTGTTATATTAACCATGGATTAACCTATTAAAATGGAGTAGTAGTTTTCTTGTCCAAAGCTATTGTTCTTTTTGGTTTGTTCTGATCCCAAAGAAGCATCAATCTACTTCGACCGATGGGGAGACGATGAATCCTGCGATGTGGATGTAGAAACTTTGAGGATATATCAGAGGCAGCACGCGGACGTCACAGGACAGAACATGGCACTAAAACGTCAAGCTGTGCTCGCTAGTACGGTCGCTTCGCTAGATGCTCTGAGCTTGCCGTCCTACCACGCAATGAAAGATCCCCACTTGACCTTCGGTTATCCTGAAAATGATAAAGAATATTAGTCAAACCTGAACTTGTCTAATACTTTATCACGGAATGCTTAATAGAACATTTAATAGGATAGATATATCCCATAAAACTTTCTCCATTCATTTGTAATGAAATTAGAATCAAAAGCTTTCATACACATTTCTTTCTGAATATAATTTTGTACTACATAAGAAGACATATAAGCCTAATTATATGGCAGTTTACAATAAAGAATATTGTGTGTACTTTAAATAGGCCTATACTATTTTGATTTGACTAGAACGTTATCATATTTATCTTGTCATGACAACTAGGCCCAGGGCCTGTATTACAATCCAAACAGGAAAATAGACGATCCGGTCTGCACCTGTACCAACGAGTGACTTTGTGTATAGAGCTGGGTTTATTAAAGACTCACCCCTAATATATCATCTCTATTGTTTGTGCTGAGAACCGACATGGAGCTGGCCCTTTTCATGCTAAAAACACAGACAAAAGCATAAAACTCAAATTAGCCTTCCATTAAGGAGCAACCTTGAAAACAATCAATACTATAATATAGCATATCCGCAAACATAATTCCACATGTCAATTGGCAAATAAAGTTTAAGTCATTGATGCCATATTGCTTAGCTATCCTCCAGTCAACAAGGTTTACAGGTCGTTCACATGTGCATTATTACAAATAAACTTCTCACATAGTTTAATTTATAGCAACATTATATGGTAACATTTATCAAAGATACACATTACTATAAAAGTATAGTCAACATGTTGATTCAAGCATGAGCATTTGCTGTATGTACAAGAGTGTTAAATATAAGTTGAGAAATTGAATTAGAGGACATGGTTGAGACATACACCGGTTAGTATGTGCTACAAAGCATGTTACGATACGGCGGTACAGTGCTCTAGTTCTGACCACAGAATACACCCCAAGCATGTTAGGTAACCCGACTGCTGCCGCCACACCCCTCTTGCTGGACCCTTATCAATCTCTCTATCTTTTTTTACAGTTGGATTACTCAATTATTATTAATGAAATCATTAGTTTCATTATTTAGGGTCATCACACACGGTAAAACACACATCCTCACACACATTCATGGGAGCTTCCTCCATACCAAACAGAAACATTGGGTTAGCTCGGATTCTTAACGGCTATGAGAGAAGGTATCGGTGCATCGTCAGCAGCGCACTGAACAGACATTGCATGATAGACAGTCGAGTGATGGTTAAGTTACTCTCATTATTAGTTGGTTCAGTTAGTCCAATGTAACACACACCATACACACACAACTCCACCAGAGATACACGTGCAACACCTATTCACAAAACGCCAACGCCCCCTCCGGGCGTCTCATGGAACACCATGACCCATCACGTGACGTATCACATGATCGACGTTTAAGTCACGTCATCAGTTATGGTTCCTATCTGTCTGCTGCCCCCCTAGTCCACTTCCTGTCCATTTTTAATCTGTTTAAATTAATCGGGCAGGTATCAACTTACCTTTCGCCTTCTTGTTGGGTTTGGGAGAGAATTCTAGTCTTTTATTTTATAAAGTGACATTCAGTTACAAGTGTTGTTCTCTCGCATCTATCCATTCAAGAGTAGAAGAAAGTTTCCAATGAGCAGGAGAAGCAATAGGAACCCACTTCCTCTGACTGTGTGTCAGTAGTCATGGTTTACTTACAAATTATTCCGTCGGTGGCTCTTCTGAGATCTCTCGGGCTTCCTTGTTTTCACCCGCACCTCCTACCCATGACAACAGATATATCCCTTTTGCTTTCCATTCACTTTGTGCAACAAACCTTCCAATCCCCTTCTCATAGCTACATTCTACACTGACTCTACCCTAGCTTCTGAATTTCTATAGGACATGTCCACCCCAGCCGAAGCAAAGGTGGCCTGGCTTCTATAACACTTGGGCGACACAAGACTGGATGCAAGACATTGTACACACAGAGGGAAGGGCAGTCATAATGAGCATACTTTTCATTCCTTAGAACTGAAATTTATTTTGCTTTCACATATAGGCTGCGCATGACAGACATGATAAAGACTAAAAAATATATACCAAAAACTTAGATACAAAGAAGGGAGGAAAATCATATCAACTAATGCGCAACAGAATGCCAAACACTCTGGTGATGGATGTGCACATCGGTTCGCGTCACTAGGATGGGTCTTGTAGTAAATGTATAAGAAAGGATTTCCAGCACCTCGCATGTGTTATGTTTTAGAAGGGTGCAGTCTTTCAGAGACCCATGTGGACACTCACTGGTGGGCCAGGCGGCAGGACAGAGTGTAGGGGTGGTTTCCAGTGCCTACAGAGGAGGTGGTTGTCAGTTATAGCTACCTAGAGTAGTTACCACTGTTAGTATGTTTAGATCACTACTACTCCAGCTGGGTGACGACGCAGCAGTCGAGACTCAAGCGGCCTGTTAGCATCAAGACATTCAAGTCTTCTTACCTTCCCGCGTTAGTGTCAGGACCGTCGTTTTTCCCTTTCAATTTCTGGACGAGTTTAGCGCTGCTACGTCTTATGGAAGCTCTCAGTTTGGAAAACGAGCCACTTCTTTTTAGTTTTCCGCTCTATTGACACGAATGAAGTTATGGAATATGAGTCAAATTGTGTCTTTGATCAAATCGAATCAGGATGAGCATCCTGTTCCTTTTTAGTTTGTTTCTTGGTAGCAGGAGCTTCGAGTGGTTGAAAGATCTGCTCCATGCAGCCTGTTTCCTAGTGCCCTAAATACGGTTTACATTGTCTACTTTAGAAATGCACCCATTTCATGTGCATAACAGAAAAATGTCGTCTGCAGCCGATTTTCTAAACTGGCTACATTTTGAACATGTACGGGTTTCTAATGCACTAAGAGGATGGCAATGATAAGCCAATCCAGGAAGTTCTGTGCAAAATACATCCATAATACTTTCTACAGTGACAATATCTGCTACGTCTGGGTTTAATATTGTTGTCTTTTCTCCAATTTAAGAGACTTGACTATGGCACTATGAGTTGGCCAGCAGAGGTAGCTTGATCAACGGCTCGAAGCTCCAGGTTTCCATGGAGCTGTTGGGTTGTAGTGTGTGCTAGCCCACCACCCCGCACTCACACACTGTGCACAAGAGGAGAACCAGCAGGAAATCACCAGGTACAGAGGGCTACAAAAATACAGAGGAGGAAACACAAAAGGAGGACAGTTTGAAGCAAGAGGGCTACTACTGAAAAAAGAAGTATGTACACTTAAGTGTAGAAACCTAATATAAAGCGTGGATGAAATTAGGAGAAAGCAAACTGAAATGTAATTTGGATTTGATTTCCTTCTCTTTTCATGAAGATGATTTTAACTAAAGCGACTAATCTAGTACTACTACAGCTACGTTCACTACATGGAACATTGGGCTTGGTAATCGCCCTAACCGGAGGTCATAAGACCGGGCCATTTAACGCAAGCAGTTAAAGCAGATAAACTAGAAGCCAGGCCAGGTAACTTTTGGGACAACCCTTGCTTCGGGGGTATGACTGCCACACTCTCATACTAACAGGTTCTGTCTGCTATACTGTAGGATACTATCCTACTGATGACCACTCATAACACTTTGGGAGATCTGAATAGGTATAATACACTGATAATGAGCTAAACATGGGTATCTTTAATTTGTGACATGGGTTTGCTTGTGATGGTAGTGGTTTTGAAGCAGGAGGTAAAACCTTTAGCATCCAGACTCCCGTGTTAGTATGAGCATGTGTGCATTATCAATGGGCCAATTCTTTTCGCTTTGGAGTCATCTGTATACGAAATATCTACTGAAAAAAAATGCACAAGGGACACCTTAACCTTAACACTAACCCTCCTGAATCAACTAATTTTTGCCCTTTCCATAGTTATTATTTCACTGGATAAGCCTACCTTTTGTGATATTTTGATAAGATTTTTCGAGCACGTACAATAGTTCTTTTAAATACATGTTCGTTTTGACCAATTGTATTCAAAATACATACATTATGATAATTTGGTGTTGTGACAACGAAATGTGAATGAAGTTCACAACACTTAATGGAGTGCTTCAAGAAAAGCTTGGTGTTGAAATACAGGTAGACCTTCCAGCGTACGATTTACGGGAAAGACATTTTGATTTCATGGCCTGGCCAACATCTATACCAGCCAGGAATAATGACGGAAAGCATGAGCATAGCTAGGTGCACTTGCGGCTTCGTGTGACTTAAGGACCCCCCTTACTAATAGGTTGGCATGTTATTGAGTTGGCTGTATGGCTTCAACATTGCATTGGGCTTACTCTAAGGTCTGTGTGGTGCGTGTTTCATGTTCTTTTTATGCTATTATGATGGTTAAAATCAAACGATCCTGTGAGACATTATCCAAGTCTAGCAGTCCTTAATTAATGATTAATGGAACTTTCAACGTTAATACCATAATGCGAAACTTCAATGCAAGCAACAACTGATGCATTTTCAATGAAGGGATACGGGCATTCATATTATTCTGTCTAGGCACATTCTTGCACTTGGCATTCCAGAAGGGAAGTTCTGTTGGCACAGGACAGCTAACCTTATCTTTATCCTTTTTTCCTGTAAACCTGCGAAAAAGGGACATTTTCTTCTCTTTTTCTTTCTCTTTTTTGTTGCTCTATGGGATAAAGAAGATAACAAAATATAAATGGAAAGGTAAAAAGATCAATTGATGACCTAAAGTTCCGATGTTCCTCTTTTAGACCAATGTAGTGTAGTAAAAGCCAAAAGGTATGTTAACATGCAACCATACGAGACCGGGGAATTTCTTCTCCCATAAGAAAGCTTTTCCAAAAAACGGGTACCATATACCGACTGAGGGAACTGGGATTTTTGGGATAGGTTCAGTGTACATAAGTCTTATATTATTCAAGACCCTGCTTATTACTTAACTAATGTTGGGAGTGTTTAACATAAAGTTGTATTGAACTATTAAACGAATACAAAATAGGCCATAAATAAATCCAGTAACTACATAATATTGTATTGGCTTTTACTTCAAATTTGTGCATACCTCGCTGTGCCAGCAAGGAGTTTGAATACCAAACTATTTTACTGTAAGCCACACGAAACGAATGTATTTCATACTGAACAGAAAACTGCTATTAATTGCTTTGAAATCTTAATGGTGAGGAAACAGAACGGACAGAGACGTTTACAAAACAGAAGGAACCAAGGGTAGAACAGAAACAACAAAAGCAACAAAATGTGTCTTTTTTAAGGGAAGAAAGCCCGTAGGCGACGTGCTAGTGAGAATGTAGTCTGTGGAAAGGTATTTTAAAGAAACAGTAGGTGTGTGTAGGGGCGGGGGAGTGGGACTTGGAGGTGGGCCCAGAGTTGAAGCCTTGCCTTGATGACCAGTTAAAATTTGGGGGGAAATTGAGCACACGGTGGAGCCACAAGTACATGCTAGCTGGTAGCACCCACACTCCAACAGGCTGCGCCGCACTCACTGGACACACCACCCAACCCTAGCACAGGGCTCAGCCACATAGCCAAAACCAACAGCAACTCCAGGGAGATGCTACTCAGCAATGTTATATACAACACACTCTTAAATATAGAGGGCAATTAAAACACATCAGGTTCTCATCTTAGTATGGCACGCGACTTAAGGTTACACCTTATACACTTAAATGTTTAACATCTATTACACACTTATCAAATTACACACCAAATATAATTCTATAGACGTTGCATGAAACAATTTTGGGTCTATGTGTAATCAATGAGAGAACTACATCTGGGTAAGTGGCGTGCCTTTTAACGTTACAATATCTGTCAATTTGGGTGCCTATAGCAGAACAGCTATAGGGTATGTAGAGATGATGAAGAAACAGTTACTGATTGGCCATAAGGGCAGGTATGGATGACATTCTTACTAACAGTAAAGATGAATCATAATGTCATCATGATGATACTGTCACTGAGTAGTGTGCTATGTGGCCAAGAGGTAGTCTCTGGTAGTGGGGACTGTCTACTGCGACACGAGTGTTGGAATGTGTGCGAGACGTGATGCTCTTACTTACCCCGTCACTGGCCCACTCGACACCGATACTCACATCGTCGCCACCGGATCTGTCATAGGAGACATTTTCCAGGGAGTCCCGTCGCGTCCGGTCTCGCGACGAGGAGCGACGTCGTTGGTGGCCGCCGCCCCCGCCGCCGCCGCCTCCACCGCCGCTGTGTCTTTCATATTCACTGCCCCCTAACACCTCAGCTATTTTGGTCTGTCTCACAACGTCCAGAGCCTAGATACACAGACGGAACCATAACGTCACCCCCACGCTCCGATGTCAGGCCGTCCCCACAGTGACGTCACACAGGTCGTGACGTCACCCTGACAACGACAAGCCCGGAGGAGGCTGTGCTGATTGGATACCACGTAGATCCACTTTCACTCACCCATGTACACGCACATACCGTTCAACCCCTCTCAGAAACCGACTACATTATAGTTAAACAATTGATAAATTTTCCCAAAATTTTGCTTATAAATGTCTTACTAAGGGGGGTGGGCGTCAGCTTCTGAGATAGGCTTTACGGTATATACTGTCACACACACATAGGAGTAACAGTAACAGCCAACAGTAACATTATGACAGAGCCTATGCTTCCCACACACTTCTGAACTGCTAAATGTTTGTCCAGACGTGCGTGGGCCTTGCCGTTTCCACTGAGGGCCGGCGTCGTAGGCTACATGTACAACAAAAACATTCATCAGTCAACATTCATTCTTCAAGTACATAGACACCACATGTCACCTGCAAGCAACCCACACTCACTCATTCATGTTTAGGGGGAAACAACAGAAAGTTAGAAACGTAAGAGAAGTGGAAAAAAATATTATTAAGAAAACAATGAACTATGCGGGAAATGGGAGGTAACATTGCTATTATTGTTCAGTCATTAAGGCGTTTCAGACGAGTAACTTAGCATTACATTCCATGCACGAGCTGAAAAGCTTATGCCGCATTATACATGCATGTTCAATGAACACAGTATGGTAACTGCTGTTTTGTTATTCTTGTTTTATATGTGCATGAGTACATGGCATAAGGGGATGACAACCGACTTAGTTTTGCGGATGGTTAATGCATTAGTGTGATCATAATAGAGCATGGGATTGTTACGTCAGTATTATATTCATGGAGGATAATATCTGCATATATCAAAATTATCTAACTTGAAGATGGCGATTGTAGTGTATTTTAGTAACTAATTGCCTCATACGACTGTTTTATATTACTTGATTCACTAGATAGTGTGACAAAACCGACACTATCACAAATACAAGAATATCATATATAGACATCTACTATTCTCTAAAGATGTAGAGATTGATCTGATATAGGAGGTATGGATAGGACAGAACAGGCAATGCAAGGTTTGTATACACAATAGATGCGTCTTAACCCATATATGCACCATTTTCACACTCCAAATACCATTCATAGTATTGTCAATAGAGACGGATAAAGACTTATAGAACGTTATTATACAGACAGCGAATGTTTACCATTCAAAGAATTGAATGTGGCAATGGCCACATAGATCTTACTTGCTAAAGGAGTTAACACATACTTAAAGGGCATGCATATAATGGTAGGGAATAAATCAGTGGCCATGTATAAGGGATTTAGGACTTAAATTCTCCTGGTGCAGGTGCATTTCTTATTAGCTGAAACTATTTTTGCGAAACATGTGCATTATCAGACTTCTTGACTCTGAATTTGTTGCTTGTCTGAGGAACTTTTTTTCTGTGGTTTCTTATATTGAACATGTGTGTGCAAGGTATCTTATCGTTTTGTATGTCGACTAGGGAACTATTAGGATGTAACGTCTATTGGAGTAGGCATTTGAAGGTGTTGGGTAGGAGGGGCCATGCTGGACCTGATCACTGATTTGCTTCTCACACATTGAGATTTGAGGTGGGAGGGGCAGGGGTAGAGGCATAGAGCCTTCAAAATCCATCACCAACATACCCAAGGCAGCCATCACGATGCCAGGGTTACTGGTCAGTAACTTGATAACAACTCGCCAAAGGAAGCAGTTTTTATGTATATATGTTCTGTGGGACTGCACGCACACACAAGCAGCATCACCATCTGCACAACCAGGATTAATCAACTACTTATCTCCAACATTAATCAGTGGTACTAACTGAGTAACCAAATATAGAACACCGATTTAGAAACTGAACAGAAACTTAACCGCGTCGAGGCCTTAATTGATTAATTATTACACCAGCAATAGTCATCCTCACCGTTATGTATGGCAAATACCGACCATTTTAGAGATTGGGCAGGGAGGGGAATTTGATAAGAATGGCAACTAAACCAAAAAGATTTGAGATTAGGTTTGACTACATCTACTATCACTCAGAGAGAGGGTTTGTCATTTGGTTGTGTGAATGAGCTGGTCGTGTGTAGAGCAGCAGAAAACTAGTGGTGGTAGCGGTTGTAGGGCCATCAGGGCACCAGCCGATGGTAGGCATACATACTCGTTGTTTACCCCCCGAGGGGCGGCCTTCCGGAGCTTCTTGTGATTCGTTCTGTAAACAACATGAGTGCTAAAACTAAGTGTGCGCAGACGACATCTAGACAAGCAAAGACTTCCCGCGGCTGGCGGTCAGTGCCATTATATGGCACCCGACAGCCTTGTATGTAAAGTTTGGG
Source organism: Harmothoe impar (assembly GCA_947462335.1). Lineage (NCBI taxonomy): Eukaryota > Metazoa > Annelida > Polychaeta > Phyllodocida > Polynoidae > Harmothoe > Harmothoe impar. The sequence goes on from OX381704.1 coordinate 34,051,318, forward strand.
ACTCTATGCCATCTGGGGAACGGGCTAAATGACGGCAGTTCTAGTAAAATACAATACAAGATGTTTTGCCTTCTTTCGAAAATTCGCCAAACATTCACAAAATGACATCCCCATAGGAGGAACTGAACATTTTAAAAGATATAATGTTTGGTTTGTCGTGATCAAATATATAACCAGTACTTTAAATAACAGGAAAATATTTAAGCCTATAAAGCCAAGAACACATAGCCTAGGACAATATGAAGTCTAAAAGCAAGCAAGACATGCAGTCTTTGCTGTTTAGCATTGGCAGCTTTATCTATCTTTGAAAGGGTAATCAAAGATTGCTCAGAGTTTGGTACATGTATAAATTATAACAATTTCAAACAAATTTCCTAACACCTATTTCTAGTTATTCTTAATACAGAAGAGTCTACATGAAAATGCAAAGTTGAGTATGAAGGCTAAGGGTTGCACAAACAGCCTAGACAGTGGGGTCAAAAATCAAATAGATAAAAACTATTTTGGGTCTCAAAAATTGAAAAAATATAATTTGGAAGAGGAATATCGCCAAAGCGCTTGTCACCAGGGCATACAGATACATACATACATACATACACTATATGATAGCCCATTCAGTCATTCACTCTCACTAAGGATTCGCCCGAACGAATCCACGATTCCTTCCTCCGGGATATGATATTCACTACCCATCTGTATGCAACCTATATACAAACAGTTCTCTTCAGTTGTGGGAGCCTCCCCTCTATGGGACCCAGGTCCTAGGTGAAGAGGAAGTGTTGGCGGACTCCAGTGTCTTAGAGGGTGACCCCTCTGTGACCTGCGAACCCTGAGTGGTGAGCAGGTTAGGGTGGCACTACCGGAGGGATACTCACGTTCTTGCGTGACCGGATGGCGCATTCTTCCAGCGTCTCAGCCGCCTCGTACTTCCCTTGCCGTCGGTAGAGGGCACCAAGGTTCTTCAAGGTCGTCGTTACTGTAGGGCTGGAGAGGAGAACAAGAGGTGTGCTGTTTTAGGGGTGCAGGAGCATGGAGGAGAACAGACTTAACCAACTAGGGATACAGCGGGATTTGACTGAAATGGTGTATTTAGCATCAGTACTACACTACATGATCTCTGTTTTAAGGGTGTTAACGCTTACTATGCCCACAGAATCCTAATTACTCGTGATATGTGGTAGGAGTCTGAAGGTGAAAATGACCACAATGATATCGTGAGATGTACACTCTATTATGAAGGTCTTAAGTTAAGTACAGCAATTGTAGTATGCTCATTGTAGCATGTATCCATTTTACTTACCTGTCTACCTTAGCCGCCTTATGCCAGCCTCCGTATTCACCATAGGGCACATTGTCCTTGAACTTGCCCTGAGTAAAAAGCAATAGAAATTCAATTGATTGTTTCCTTCTTCATATGTTGTATACCAGTATGAACTATCAATACATTTTCTCACTTTTACCATACTAGGGTTTTAATCTTTAAATGATTTTAGCGTGTAAAGGTCGCTTAGATCACAGACAGAGTAAGCAGAGTTCTGAGTGAGAGTTGTTAGTGATTTTGAGATTAAGCTTTGCGGTAAGATACAGTACCAGCAATGGCTATATCAGTACAGCACCTGGAAATGGTATTTAATTTCTGTTGAATACCCTACTGTTTTGTTACCTAAAAATGATATTCACAAACTACGAATGTATCAATAGTTGCTAAACTTATAAACTATTACAAACTCTGTACAATATTTTAAGGACAGCTTTTTTTTAGGATCACACAGAAAGAATCCCTTGATTATAAAACCACTATGGGTCTGGAGCATCACAAGGTGCTGCCACCTGTTGGGCAGGTCACACTTGATGACGTCACAGGTGATCTATTTATCCTAGGTGTGCAGTGATAGGAGTGACAGGTCAAAGCGCTGTATGTGCCGTCACGTCAAGGACGTTCAAGCAGGAAACTGGTCACCACGCTACGTCATTTGCGTCCCTAACTACAGCTAATTTACAGTTTGCTGTTGAGGTTCCTTAATTTAGCAGAAGCTGTCTCCGTTAAATGAAGTGTTTTTTTCTTTTTCTTTTTTCTTCCCCTCCCCCACAAAATACGTTTTTGGATAATTTATTGTAGACTATACGTAAGTCGGTCCTGATAAATGTCCTTTCGTGTTTCTCTAATGTATACTGGCTTGTGATTTTGTGCAGACCACCACTTGTTGCAGAGAGTGCAGAGTGACCGTAATGACCGCCAGTATTATACATATAGAGTGAAGTCAATAGTAAGTGTCCACCATTAACCTTTGTGTGAAAGGTCGAATTAAAAAAAAATCCCATAGTGTAATACCGTTAGTTATCCCATCTCCGCAGTATTTAAAATATATCTCTTCCTTAAAACAGCCCGTATTGCAGAAAGCTTTGCATATGCAAGAGCATAATTTAGATTTGGTGTATTATACATGTATTTGATACCTGACCCTAGCTCTATATCTGATTGTGTGTCTATCTAGTTAACAATTGACAGCCGAGGGCCACGTAGCCCATGGTAACTATCTGCAGCTCTCATTTAAGCAAGTGCCAAAGCAGAGACAGAAGAATACGACTTTAGCAGTTACTTACAACATAGACGTTCTGGCAGGGCAGGCAAAGAAAAGGCACATATCAGCGGAGGTATACTGTGCTCTGCTCTTCTTCTAACCAGTTACTGATTACATGTATGATTGAAATAAGTCCATTTCCCAAGAGCCAGAAAAGTACATCTGGCTTCTTTGAGTGAGTGTAGATACACAGCACAATGAGCTGAATAGATAACTTACCTTGTTTTCCTCTCGCTCCTCTGCCTGCATCCAGATAGGTTTGTTGTCACCTACAGACAAATACAAAACGGATTAATACACATGTTTACTGAGGATAGTATTGAGACGTGATGAGGTCACTTAGGAATTCTTTTTTTTCAGGTTTTGAAAATAGTTTTATGATCTCCTCACATTAAGAATCATGGTCACACTAAAACATCTTCTTCTCGAAGTCATTGCTTATGCGCAGTGTGATTACATATATTTTTGTCTCTTTCGACCTAAAAAGAGGGAGATCAAAATAGGTGAGCTTACCATCGACCTTTCCAAACTCCTTCTCGTGCGCGCGGGTCAGAACTTCCTTGTAGAGGGTTTCTGCCTGCTTGTACTTTCCTTGTTTTAGATATGCAGATGCCTAGTGAAAGGGGACAGAAAAGCATCAATGTATTTATTGCAACTTAACGTAACGAGTAAAACAACATGGTCCATTGCTTTTTAAGTGTATCATTAAGCCAATATTGAAAATACACCTAGCAGAGGATAACAAATAGATTTGACAAATTCAGCTCATAATTTACATATGCATTTACATGTATTACAATGGCAAATTGGCGGTAGGGACGTGATGAATAGTGATCCATCTAGGAGGAAGGGTCACCTCACCATTATCACTACTTTTATATGGACGCTTATTAGATCTTAACTTGACTGGATACTACATTTGTACAAACCAGCCCCAATACTTAACATTATGATGACCAAGAAAAATTCAACTGAATTTGAGAATTATAAATCTGTTGAGTACAGTTCTATTTCATTTCTATTTCTGATTGCTTGGACGCTGTATAGCGGATTTAGGGAAGGAAACTTATCTGCTCTATGATCCCAACTATATCTACTGCTCCCATAGCAGGTACCATTGATTAGATCATCAACTACTGTGCACAAATCATCATTAAGCACTAGGAATATCTACAGCACAGTTTCCTCATGACCCTCTCACCACGACGAATGCACTTATCGGTCTATCAGCCTTAACTCTGGGGGCACTGTCGGCCCGACCAGGATATTACAGGCTTACCAAATTGTTTCTAGTTTTTGCTATGTTAGGATCATCAGGCCCCAATTTGTGAATGTAGATGTATAGCGCACGTTTGAAGTAGCGTTCGACCTGAAACAGTAGTAAAGTGCATGCTTTCACACAGACCAACACAATAGATCATACACCGTCAACTGACACCAAAGTCCATGGCCACTCCTTCACTGCTATCATGTTAAGACTGGCATTTTCCCATGTGGACAAGTCGTCTTGTCCTATGGCAACCTTCCCTGCCTAGGGCTGAGTCAGTGATTGGAGGCATTATTTGGTGTCAGTGGACATGGGTTGGACACACTGGTGGTATGTGGTGTGACCGGTGGGCTTACCAAGTTGTTCTTAGTCTTAGCTACATTGGGGTCGTCAGGTCCTAGCTTGGTTTCATAGATCTCTAAAGCTCTCTGATAGTACTGCTCCACCTGAAATGGCACTTAAAGTTATTCATCACAGTATAGACACGGACAATCATGATCAATGTCACGTTGAAGTGTACATGAATGTATTATATTTTCTCATACATGTAATAAAGTTTTCTTTACATTATCATTAAAAGTTAGAGGGCCAGAACACTCATTTGTATGTACATAACACATTAGGTTCATTTAAGGTGATTTTGGTTTGTAAAACAGAAATTATGAACAAAATACTGTCAACTGGTTCTTAAAGGTAGGCTACCAATATGGCGTTCGTGCGACGTGATGCTGTAATAAAACACTACCAAGTATGCAACACACGACATTTATTACACTATACATATTAAACCAGCCATGGTTTTACACCCCTTCTATGGTAGTTGCCTCAGCTGTATCATATGTATAAAAAATATCATATGCTTAATACCTTACACTTGTTCTTAAAATATATCTTCATGTAAATGTACACATCTTATTTAATCACGACCTACCTCTTCGTATTTGCCTTGGTTCTGGCAAAGCAACGCCAAATTGTTAAGCTGTTTTGCCACATCGGGATGTGCCTTGCCTAAGACCTGAAATAAAATCAGAAAATCAGAACATCTAGTTGAACAGTCATAGATTGCAACGTAATCACTTTGGACTACCTGTCAGGTGGAAATGGCTAAAATGCCCCAGACATATATGTTATTAACGAAATTACTATAGTAATATGATCTCCATTCCTGCTAACCCAACCTCCCAGAGCCATAGATTCGCATGGTTTTGGTGCAATCGGATATCCATAATTGTATATCCATAATTTCTTTCAATTATCTAACTCTTAACGGCAACATGGTGTACAATATAAACTGCATCTGCTATCATATCACAATCTTTTTGACCAAATGTACATTACAACTTACCTTTTCTCTGATTTCAAGAGCGCGTTTACAGAGGGGCTCTGCCTCCTTGTATTTACCACGCTTTCCATATAACACAGCTAGGTTGTTGAGGGTTGCAGCAACCTGGAGGACAGGAGACACACATCAGAGGGAATCCCACTAACATCTACACAGCATCAGACATATTAGATTTGGCTTACAAAATATTGAAAATGTAAGTAACCTGTTCTACATGAACTGACATCGTTCAGTTTTATGACATTAGTGAGGTGAGTTACTCTAGATAATGGTACAATTGTATTTACATTGTATCACAGGTGTGTATACTAAACATTATACCTGGCACTCATAAAACAATAGGCTACATGCAAACTTCTCAATTATTATAAGTAGGTTTAAAAGTAAAGAAAGGTCTCTTATTTAGTGTTAGTGTCAGACAGGCAAACTAAGAGGCTAAATTTATGAAGAAAAGTAGCAGTCATTCTGATTTCGTAGAAGTGGTGGCAGATGCATGCAATAGGCAATGGTTCTAAATGTACTAGGATTGAGCCTTAGAGACAACAAGCTCATTAGTTGTTGCCTATAGTTATTCAGCCAGCTAAAGTTAGTTTAGAGCGGAATGATTCCCTGAGTGACCTTAGCCAAAAGGAGTCATCGCTGCACAGAGCAGGACCAGCCTATTCTGCTCACAGATTTAGAATGGATCATGGATAAAGATGTCCAACATTATAGCAGATGTTGATCATGTGAAATATTGATTTGAGCCCATTTTCCATCGAGCACTTGCGTGAAAATACTGACACATTGAGCAAGTTAGTTGTCTTGCTTGTGTTCAAATTGTGTGAGTATGTATAGTATTACTAGTAGTCAGTCGATATGACAAGAAACAACAGCAAGTTTTGAGGGTTCACTAGATGCTTGACGATTTGCAGCATGGACATGGTGCACTCAACCCATGACGGACAGTGCCTGGACACCTATTAGGCAACATGCAACTCACAGCAGGGTGGTCAGGCCCCAGAGTTTTCTCCCGGATACCGAGGGCATCATTTAGTAGGTTAGCCGCTTCCTTGTATTTGCCTTGATCTCTGCAAGAAGACACCCAGTAATGGACGAGGTTAGTTCAAATCTTAAAGTCACCAGAGTAGCTCTGAACTGCGTTAGTTTAATGTCAATGGGGTTATGGAACTGCTGGCAACTCTCTGAAAGGGTTAGACATATTACAAAAGCCACAGGAACACTACTCAGACTCAACACGGTTAATAGGAAAGGTCTCAACACATGCATGCTAAATACGATCACACATCTGGTGTTAGAGGTAAAACACAAGTCCAAGTGATGGATTCCACTCTCGATGAGCCGCTGAGCAGCAGTCCACCTTCTCACCCCTAATGGTAAGCCACAGCTACGAAGGAAAGGTTAGAGAAATGTCACTTCGATTATATTATTGTTAGCGTGGGTGGTTTCATTGTATTGTACAACCTGCCCCCCACCCCTTTTTTTAAATCATCGTTCATGTTGTTTAATCGAAAATAGGATATGTCGCTCTAGGTTTTTAAAGTTTGTTTTTTCAAGCCTACTTCCTTTAACTGTTTTGCTTGTGTTTTCTGGACAGGCTACTTTAAATGAAACCACCCAGGTAGTGTGTAAACGCCGTCAGCATCTTGTAGTAGTAGTTCCTGCAGGTAAGACAACTCACGGCTGGGTGGTCACGCCCTAGGGTTTTCTCTCGGATACCTAAGGCGTCATGTAACAGGTTGCCAGCCTCTTTATATTTGCCTTGATCCCTGAAAGACATTTGTCGTTCAAGTGAAATATGAAAAGGGCAAACCATGCACAAAGGCACATGCCCACACGTTACCAATATCATTGCATTTTGCACCACAAATAGTACATAATAACATTCTCAGGGCAAATGGGACAACAGTACTCATTGGGTTTGTTAATGACAATTGACTACAGTGCATGCTCATGAAGGATAAAAGACAAGGATTTCAGTGGCGGGGGTAATAAATGCGACTTTTGTTGCATACAATTGTATATTCCAGTTTAAATAGAATTAAAATTAGATGATATATGGCAATTAACACAACACTCGCTGGCATTAATCCAAAAACTATCGAACTTTTTGACCAACGTTAGAAATCTGATAATTTATCTATTACAAATGCTATATCATGACATCCTTTAAGTTCAACGTTATTTGTTAAATATACCGAGAAAACGTACTAACAACATCTCTCAAGACATTGTGCTGCTTATAATTATATGCCACATGTATCATGTGATTTATTGTGAACATGAAATAGGACTGCTACAAGAATGGTGTGTATCATAAAGTGACCACTCACCTGTATACAAGTGCGAGAATGTTGAGCATAGTGGCGACGTCCGGGTGGTCATGGCCACTCGTCTTCTCTAGATCCTCCAGGGCCTGTTTGCACAGGGGGACGGCCACCTCGTAGCGGCCCTGAGAGGCGTACTGAATTACCAGGTTATGAAGCGTGCGCAGGCGCGCGGGGATCTCGTACCCACCGCTAGCAGCCTGTGCCATAGCACCAGGCTGTGTCGGCGACAGCACTGAGTGAAAGAAGGAGGGACGGTGAGTGGATTCAACAGGCGCTCCGTGTATGTCAAAAGCTCACAGACAAGAGAGGCTACTAGTATATGTGTGCCTTTCAGAATACATTTTAGACCAATGAAATAATTCCCGGGAATTCTTAAGATGCATTATGTAAGAACTGGTAGCCCTTGTGACAGCTGTAACAGTTATCATTGCTTATATCGCCAGTACAGGGCTCTGGAGGGAGTTTATTTCATACCTATAGTGGAATGTGGTTTTAACCTCAGCATCCATGGTTGAATTTCAACTTCCTTCCCGTTGAACTTCATCCATGGATGCTGATAAGCACCCATCTATCATTGAACGAAGCCTAATGGTATCTAGATGTAGATACGCACATTGTATATTCTACATGTATTTACAAACCACCCTACAGTGTAAGACACTTACTGCCTTCTGACTGAACGTCATCATCATCCTCGGGGAAGCCAAGGTCCAAATCCTTGTTAGAAGTCTCAGATTCTTTCTCACCGCTATCACTCTGTAAAATAGGGACCCAAATGATGTAAGGTGAAACGATTTTAAGCAGATTGCAGTAAATACATTGGTACTAAATAAGTATGAAAGAAAAAAAATTATTACTCGGTTGATTCTCTCCTTCAAGTTAACCATTATAGAATACCTTTCATAGAAGGATTAAGTGGAAATTTAACAAATATAGCCAATGATGACATGTGATAAATATAAAGGAGCACTCATTTACTTCTCCACTGAGGGTTATTTCCCTTAGTTTCCCCTCGTGAAATACCAATCAGTGGGTAACTCGACTCGTGGACCTTTATCTATGTTAAGAGGGCTGCCGCATACCGTTTGTGAGCCTTCCATGTCATACTTCTTCATCTCACTCATGAACTCTAAGTGCTTCTTTTCCTCCTCCAAGGTGGCGACGCGTTGTTCGCTTTGCTGTAGCCGCTGCTGTGTGTTTGCAAGTTCGTCACGCAGCCACGCATTCTCCTGGCATAGCCGGCGCACCTGCGCGCGGAGTTTCTGTTTCTCAGCCTCCACGTGTTGCAGGTGTGTCGCTAGTGCCATCATAACCTACAGGAGGAGAATTATAAGAGGTTAGAATTATACCCAAGACCCAGATTGTGGGGAAATGTCAACGGCAACTAATGGAGTCTTGGCAGATTTTAAGTTTTAAACCTTTTTTTTTCAGCTAAAAATTATTGATATTAAACTGGACCATACCTTAAAAAGTTAAGATATCAATTATCCATTATAGATATGTGTTAGGGAGTAAGTGTCTTATTTAAACACTTACAAACATGGTTTGTAAAGCGTTTGCTAAAATGATCAATCTGAGTGGTGGAGAAAGGACGTAACTGATAGCATACTGAAACTGTCATCTGGACCCATATTATTACATTGTATAATTATATTATATAGTAATGATGCTTCGTCAATGATTATAGACTGTAGGGGTGTAGTGCCATTTAAAGAACTTGTGAAAATCTGTTATCCCTATTTTAGGATGAGGGCTATTCACCAAGACGGTCAATTACCGGTTGTAATACACAGAAGGGTTAAAGTGGCATGGTTGTTAAGTGAGTAGCAAACTAATTCATTTATGGATTCGCCAACAGAGTTTTAGAATGTCTCACTTATTCGAAAGTTATTGGGATACAAGCATAGTATACTCTGCTCATCACGGTAATTTTAAATGACATATGGTATGTTAACTGTGCAGTGATGTTATTGATTATACCACATCTGTGTACATGTACGTACATATACTAGTACTTCTTTTGCTGATGGATGGGACCAGGTTTCTAAAGCATTGCCAAAACCAATACATAGAATCTACAGCCGAATATGTACCTTATGCCATACCGGTATGTACATATATTATACGGTGGTGTATGGAAGGAGGTGGAGAGACTCGTCTTATCTGGTCTTCATATTACAGAGGCGTAGGAAGCAAATCTTCATTGGGGGGGGGGGGGGGGGGGCAGGGGGGCCCAACCCAACCGGTCCTAAAAAATTGCCTTTCAATCATGAAAGTGCATATATACACGCCCATATAGAAATTGTATAGAAAAGTAGTATTTGAGCCCCCTTTAGTTATGATTGTGTGCCGGGCCCCAATGTCCCCACTTTCCCTATGTGGGAAAGGTACGTTTTGGAAAGTTGATGTATTACATCATAGGGTCTTGGTAAAAAAAAAAAAATTGGGGTGGGGGGGCAAACATATTCAGCCCCCCCCCCTCCTTTGTGATTGAGGGGGGGGGCGGGCCCCCCTGCCCCCCCCCCCCCTTTTCCTACGCCACTGTATTACCAAACGGCACTATCATGTGTTTTTTTTGTACTAATTCTGAAAACAACCATTTATGAATGTCTATTTTGTGCAGGGTAGTCCGCAAAGGCATGTTGTGGCTGGACCATATGGCGGGCGAGAGAAGTCTGACTGCCGTATCTTCAGCCCACGTCAATATTCCGAGTGGTGTAGATTATACAGTAACCCTTGGCAGGCCAACACCCTCTACCCTCCCCCGTCAGCTATAGCCTATACCATTGTAACGGGTCGCTCTGGGTATGAAGCCATCTTGTCCCTCTCATCTGGTATCATCCCCAGACGAGCGCCCACTTAGTAGTGAGGGCATGAAGCGCTAGTCGGTGGGAAACAGCAAAGGTACAATTGCCTCGTTTTATAATTCCCTGACGAAGTTTAAAAATAACAAGAAACTAGGAGGAATCTTATACTTAACACATTGTGTTGTAATTGACTTATTTGTGCGACGATATACTCTGGATGTTAGTGAATATATTCTATTTTTCCTAGACGATTTTATGGCTACCACTGCTGTCACAGCGCTACAGTTCCGGCTATAGCCGATCTGTTACACCCATATAGCTTTCCGTGCTAGTGTCCTTCCGATCGATGTCGGGAGACGGAGGCCAGCCTCGGCCATACTAAACATAGAATGTGGCCTAATAGAGGCACGCACATCGCCCATCCTACCCGCCTCTCACTGGCGCCTATCTCCATGGCAACCAGACAGTGCCTCCATCCCTGTGAGCTGCTCTTCTACAAGACATAGTGCCTGCCCGACCTCTCCAGTCTCCTGCCCCCACTGCCCACCTGCAGCACACAATGCTGGCTTGGTTTTATATATTTAAGTCTTTTGTAAATTTTAACCCTTTAACCTTTTGAATCCTGACCAAAAATCAGTAGTTTCCAGGAGGACAGACCTCATATCAATTTCTATAATAAACCTATGTAAATGGTATTGACTATAGTCGGTGCTAGGCCTGTCATGGCCATGTGGTGTCAACTTTAGTCGATGCTAGGCTTCAAAGGGTTATTATGTACAATACATACTTATTGACGTTGATGGAACTCAATATGTCTGTTTATCATGATGCACACATGTAGCACCCGCGGAGGGTACCATTAACTCCTTATGGGAGTGTATCAACCGTGTAGGGTCGTCATAACACATAAATGCAGCCCTAGATGTAGGGTTAATGCTGCCAGCCCCCCCCCCCCCCCCCCCATCAGCAGGCTGACCAGACGGTGGCTGCAGTGGGCCCCACCAGAAGGTTCTCTCTACCGGCTGCCACGCCAACTGACGTGTTAGTGCTGACGGGAACCGGCTGCTGTCAGTACGGTTTGCTTTAATCCATTAAAGCCTTTTTGCTTGTTTGTACATGTATTTCAATAATTTAAGTCACGTCAACGTGCCATAAGCAAGAAACCTTCCCTCTAAAAATAGTCTGCTGCGATTTGGGTCGACCCTGGGTTGCCCTCCATCCAGGATTAGTAACATTGTCAACGCATCTGGTGGCTACATTCCTCAATGGGATGGGCACTTTGAAATGTTTCCACTACGATTTAACACTAGGATGCGATGGTTTAGATCTAGGATTTGCACACCATAGGTGTGGTGACCGGCTTTTTATTAGTGTACAGGAGTCATGATGCATTAATGCATCAGTGTGTAGTTAAAGTAGCGGAGAAGGGGATGAATGGATTAAGAGAGAACGGGACAAAGGGAGAAGGGGATGAACGGAGAACGGGAGAACGGGATAAACGGAGAACGGGATAAACGGAGAACGGGATAAACGGTGAACGGGATAAACGGTGAACGGGATAAAAGGAGAACTGGATAAACGGAGAACGGGGTGAACGGGATAAATGGTGAATGCTATAAACGGTGAACGCTATAAACGGTGAATGGGATAAACGGAGAATGGGATAAACGGAGAACGGGATAAACGGAGAAAGGGAGAACGGGATAAAAGGAGAACGGGACAAACGGAGAACGGGACAAACGGAAAGCGGAGAAGGGGATGAATGGATTAAGAGAGAACGGGACAAAGGGAGAAGGGGATGAACGGAGAAGGGGATGAACAGAGAACGGGATAAATGGAGAAAGGGATAAACAGAGAACGCCATCAACGACGAACGCGATAAACGGAGAACGGGATAAACGGTGAACACTATAAACGACAAACGGAATAAAAGACAAACGGATAACGGGATAAACGATAAAAGGATAACGGGATAAACGGGGAAAGGGAGAACGGGATAAACGGAGAACGGGATAAACGGAGAACGGGATAAACGGAGAACGGGATAAACGGAGAAAGGGAGAAACGGAGAACGGGAGAAACGGAGAACACTTAGGTACCAATAATCCGACAAAACGAAAATCGCGAATATCTTCGCTGTTTACGCTCCGATCGCCCCAATTTTCGGAGGGGTAGGAGAACTTCAAAATCGTTTTTGGATCAAAATCGTTTCGGGGCTCAAAATCGATTTTGGGGGCAAAATCGGTTTTGGAGGCAAAATCATCTGCAGCTCACGCTGCCCCCCCCCCGGCCAACCCGACACGTCGAACCAGAAACGAAGCTGCAACGAAGATGGTGTCGCTGCTGACGCTCCGATCGACTCGCTTTTTCCGCCGAGACGTAAAACAGCGGTTACGCGCTGCCGGGCGCTGACGCCCACAGCCACCTGCTCGCCCCCAGCCACTTGCTTTCCCACAGCCACCTGCTCACCTACAGCCACCACCTGGAATTCGATTATATATGACTTCCAATATATGAAATTAGGGTAGCTTCTTCTGGCGATTACGATTCTGCTGTCAGAAATGAGAAATAACGTACTGTACTCAAATTAGATAATTCATTCGACTTTCTAATGACAAAAGCGGTATGTGTGAGGCTTGTGGTGGCCTGGTAAGTAGCAGAGAGCGGCATAGGAAATAGCAGACGACATTCACCATATAGTTAACCCTTTGTGGCCAACATTACCCATTACTATATTCGTATTACAAGGTGTACAGTGTGTTGGGGATGGGTGTATATAGAAGGCCTTAAAGGGTTATTATCCAGGTGGCACAAACATGTTGCCACTTCCCTTTAAGGGCCGCAATGTACAGATTAAGCCACCGCGGTGGTACTGGGGAGCTTCTATGGGAGGTGTGATAACCTTGGGCGGGCTCCAGTGAGTTTTCAAATGCCACTAGACTTGCCTTGTCCATCATTCCAATGATACATAAATATGCAAGGGGTTAAATCAGTATCTAGGGCTATGTGTTTATTGGAAATTATTCAACAAATTTTCAAGCTTAGGCCTTGGAGTAAGGCCATCACGGTCTAGGTTGCGCACCATTGGTTCAGGGACAGGGGAAGGAGTGGAGCGGGCGCTACAGGCGTCAACTGGTGTGTTATAATCAGTCCCTATGAGGATTCAAATGCTACTACTAACTAACTCTGTCCTGAAACGCCAGTTGGAGCCTATGGAGGCTATGTCACGCTCTGGAGGTTCTGATTCTCCTAACGCTGTCCGAGGGTCTTAGTCTACGGTTCACGGCCTCAGTGCTAAAGGGTCTATGCGCGATTCTTCACTGAAACCTTACGAAGTGTTCACTCTCATACATATTGACCGGACCCATGGGACATGGTGCCGGTCAATAACCTATACTAATTCAAACATCATAATCACTCGGCTTACCTGTGCCTCTCCAAGTCCCAATTCAAGCATCTCAAGGGATTTTTTGAGTATGGATGTCTTCTCTTCGACGAGATTCGTGTCCCCATTTTCCTTTTTGATGGTCTTCATGGAGGACAGAAGAGAGTTGAGGATCTGATTGTGCTCATTTTTCAGGGTGTCCAGCCCCTGCACCACTGTCTTGGTGCTGCCCAGGATCTCATCCTGCGTCAGCGCCGTCATCTTGCCTATCTCCTCAATCTTCTTTCTGCAAACACAACAAGCAATGGTTAGATATATGAGCAAACAATGCACGTGCTGTTATTAAGATACATGTACATAAAGTCAGTATTAGGTTTATGATACTTGACTGTCACTGGCACTTATAACACAGTTCCGACTGCTTCATAAGGTATCACTTTGTCTTTAAGCAGTGTGAAAAAGCGAACAGTGAAAATGCCCCAACGCATTCATTAAGAATCAAACAATTGCAACGGAACCTAAATACTGTAAACATATTTTATCCAATATAACAATATAACTGTTATGTTTCATAATCAGCGAATTTAAATCCCAGCGAAATTGTACTTCAAAGCAAATCCGCGAAAATTTATACCAGCGAAAATATGTACGTTTACAGTACTCTATTTCGACTTTATATGAATGGATAGTGTACAATGATGTTGCTGGCATATTACAAATTATATGTTTTCTTGTATGTTTATGTTCTTTTCAACATAACAATTCAATGAGGAATATGGATTGAAACACAATGACAAAAATAGTCATGCCAATAAAATATATCTAGGTTGTGATATTATAATATCACAACTCCACACAGCACAACGATCATTCACAACCCCATACACTTTCCATCTGTTACCCATTTTACATGTCAACGTTTTTGGCATGTAAAACCATTATAGAAAGAGCTACGAAGTCAAAGGTCCTATATGTAACTTTCGTATAGCTTCCCCTAACAAGGTAATCAGCATTCACGGCATGGAAAGTACCGATTAGACCCCACACACTAACCAAGATAGTGTACAATATAGGAGAAATACACACTCATTTTGACAAGATGTCTTCACAAAAGGGCACAGGAGACTATTCTATAAGAGCATCGTTATAAATGGGGGCGGTCCAACCTGAAGATCATATCAACCCCAGACAGGAAGTTGCTTAGTGAGTTGCTGAACATCTTGGAGCATCTATCAGACCCTGAACTGGCCGTCGAAGGTGTGCTGTATCAAGTCTACTACAGCAGTCCCGAGCTGCTCCCACTAACTCTGGAAACAGAAAGGCATCAGGAGGCAAGTCTTATTAGCCATGCACCACGTCTTTTGTCACATTTTTGTCCTGCTCGCGACGAAAGGTCAGACTGTCTGCTGATGCCTCAAAGGTTGTGTGTGAGGTGCGGGGCGGATGGTGCAGACTGGGGGCAGTTTAGGAGACAAAACACGTCCTGTGGCTCATGTGGCTGCTGCTGGCCGGGGTAGGTGTAAAACAGGCCGTGTTAAAAGTAGGAGCTGATGGGGGCAGGAGGTGCTCCTACTGCTGCCGCCGCCACTGCTGCTGTTGTACCACGGCTACTGGTCCAAATATCAAACACGCACTGTCAGCACACGCCTTAATATCACACCGCAATTACCATGGCCACCACCACTGGCTGCATGCACATGAAGCTAGCCCAGAGGACAAATTCTATCCTGTCTTTTTATAACGGTGGGGAGGTGAAATATGACTCCCAGGTATCCCAAGTTTTCAGGGAGTTTGATAATTAATCCAGACGGACTGTCACAGTCTCTCCTCATAAGGTCATGAGGTGAGGAGGAGCAAGGCTTATTATATATTGAAATAATCCATATTTATCTGCCAGTTCGCTTCTTTTCACATCCACAAGAACACGTAGTAGACCAGAGAACACCGCTGTAGCCCTGTGAAATATAACGAAAACGTAAATCCCAACTGTCCATTGGTGACAAAGGAGGAGGCAGTACGATGATGGCAGTGTCCAACTGCTCGCTGCCTCCTCTATGAGCTGCTCCCTGCCGTGCTACTGCTGCCCCCTGTCGGCGACGGCTGGTGACGACGTCAGGCTGGTGCTGCCATAGGAGCAGCTCCACTCAGGGCGGGCACCAGCACCGAGCAGCTCATGGCGGTATCAGACGACGTTGAGCTGCTCCTCCTCCTCTCTGTGATGAGTTACACCTGTAGGTACACGGAGAGGCCAACAGACAAGGCTGCTGACACACAGATAAAACCTCCCCTCTGCTAGCTGTGTATGTCGCAGTATAGAACTGGTATCTCCAACGACAGGGCCTAATACTTAGCAAGCTTATGAGGCAGTGCAATCAGGTAATGAGTTCCCGATGGCTGAAGAAGTGACGCTTTCTCAGAAGTACAAAAATGTCACTCACACCGTGATTCTATTTATGCAAATTCTGATATACCTGTATTTATATAAACATTGTACACTCGATTTGAAACAAAAAATACATCTTAATGAGAAGGTACATTTGGAGAATACCCTTTTCAAAGATATGGCTACCCAGGCCGGTCACTAGGCGGGGAGGGACGGGTGAGTTTGTCGGTTCGAACGACCCCTCCCGACAGTGCTAATGGACCAAAGGAGTTCCAACCTAGCCGGTATGAAAATAGAGATACATGTACTTAGCTCCATGCCAATTTTCACGGCTTGTAAATCACATCATTATTGACGCCATCAGCAGGTAAACCATGAAAGCACGATCCATTGTATTATATGGCCCATTAGAATTAGTTTTGTACACAAATAGTCACTATTTTCATATCTTTGAATGAAAATCCACCAAGTTCCACCATTGGATTAGCTAATTCCACCTGACCAAGGAAACCTTAACGAAAAAGAACCGTCCCGCGAAGAAGGCTAGTTACGGGCCTGCTTACCCATGTTACACGTGTGTGGGTGGTGTGCATCAGTAGGTTGACATATAACTAATCAGGTCACTGGTCGCCGCTAGTCATGCTTGCCCGTTGAGTGACCGAAAGCATTCAGCGTTTCTTGGTACTCATAAAAAATGGTACATTGTAGTAATAGGCTTCATGCCCTATTAATCTGTCATTTCCAAACGACAATATCAATGCCCACCTATGTGTTAATGCTACCGCCTATTGATAGGGCCTACCAGGCAAATACATTGCAGAATCAAAGATGGTTCTGGTAAGTCACACTGATGTTTGTTATACATGTACCAAACTGTACTACCAATGAGTCATCACTATAGACGAGATGGTAGCTTGTAACACGTAACCTAGAGTCACATTCACGAGTCATTAGCTGCTGCAGTGCCGTGGGCATGAGTAGTACGTGACAAGTGGCCTATTCACCGGGCTTACGGCAACACATGGATAGATGCATGTACATGTACTACACATATAGATGCATGTACATGTACTACACAGTCATATGGATGCATGTACATCTACTACACATATACATGTACATGTATACTTATGAAGAAGCCCATATCCGGTATCCAGTGTCAAAAGTGTGGATAGTGGTCTCTTACTTCGAACCACAGAGAGCATTTAAGTCTATTGGTTCATAACCTAGGTGACGAACTGCATTTGGTTGCAGGCTACACTGGTTATACATACTATACCTATTTATGAAGGGAGTTATCTTTTTTATAACAGGGGAAGGGGGGGGGGGGATTTCGATCAAGGGGTACCCCGCCCCCCCCCCCCAAAAAAAAAAAAAGAGGAGAAGAAATCCGCCTCTGTTGTTAATGCATGATCACTCCCTAAATGCTACCTTGTATTGAAACTATTTCAGAAAATTAGAAACTTGACGTAGCCAAGACTTACATATATGGCAGGACCTTCATAGCACTATCAAGGTTCATATCATCTACTTTTTGAGATGCTTACCAAATGTATTTGATCACATAACGGCAGATATCAACAACCATAACCATCTGAGCAATATTGGTCTCCATATTATGTTGATATGACAGTTGACACTCCATGGCCATGCTTGCCTGCATGTGATATTCACCCATGAGTGTGAGACCAGAACACGTTGAGTGGCCTGCTGAGGTCACACGACTACCGTATCTCTGTTTGTGTGAGGAGTGGGTCGATGGTTGAAGCAGCGGGGTAATGGAGCTTTTACCCTGACCAAACATAGTGCTGCCTACACCCACCAACTACCTAGATAATCAATGCCGCGTCTCCCTAGTATCAGGCTATGTAAAGAGGGGGTATACTGGCGGCTAGATGGGATACTTACAAGAGATGAGAGCTGGCTGTTCTGGACGAGGTCATGCCTGGAGAGATCTATATCTGACTGTACAGGTGTACACGGTGCTAATTACAGGTGCTAAATAAGCAGTGCCACAGTGGTAGGTAGTAGTGCACACTTCCACTGTACAAGCAGACCTACATCTACTCATGCCTCTGTATAGATCATAGCCCTTTGGTGGTAAGGATGTTTTGTTGCTGGTACAGAAGGGTGAAGGTGGGGGTTGGAGGAAAGACAGCAGGCTCTATAACCAATGCACCGTGTGACCCCCGCCTGGGCCTGGCCGATGCCAACCGCCGTGTCCGTGCCAGCAGCGCCGTACCCACTCAGGTAGACAGGTGAGGTAACAGTAAGGGGAGGTGTGGCAGGATCTAGCTACAGGAGGATGTCCCCTGCTACCTGCTGCTACTGCTGCTGCAGGCTCCTCAGCAGTGCCTCCTGTAGTGTTGGTATCAGTAATGGTGGCGGTACACGAGTCCTCCATGTCCAGCCTACAGGAGGGCCGAGGCACGACCTGGAGTGCTACTGGTGGGGATGGAGATAGTGCAACCACCGGTTGATTCTGCCCCTCAGTCTAGACTAATGAGTCATGTATTACACAGACCCCTGCAGTGGTGCCACCACCACCTACCATGCACCACCACCACCGCAGCTGCCTATACCAGTCATGCCACCCCTTGTTGTTATCATATATTTAAATGCGTAGACACAGATCAGCTGCTTTCCGTACGACAGATGCACTCCCCGACCCTTCTCCTCCCAACTGTATACAATGTATCGCATGTACCAACCTTCTGGTAACCATCTTTTTAACCACATAAGCAGATATAAGTAATTTAAACCGCCTCTGATGGTTGCTTCCACCCTACCAGCGAGCAGCCATTGGAGGCTGGTATTCCCCACCACTCCCCCACCCGTTGCCTACCAGTCTACCACTTCCGATACCAGTTCCCCATCAAGCAGTGTGCCTACCTTTCTCTCATCTCGGCGGTGGTGTATGGGTTGTCAGCCAGCCGGCGGCGGGTTCCCTACCCTCGGGTGTGGACAGGGTTGAGATGACACCAAGTAAGAAGGTCAGTGAGGTGGATAAGAGGGCTGGAGGATACCAGCTAGATCAGGTCGACCACAGCCCAGAATCCATGTTACTGTTGACTGCCTACACACATAATGAATGTGGGTGATGTCATCCCCCTCTCCCTACCACTACCACCAACCACCCCAACCTCCCCTCCCGACACGGATGAATAGAGCTGGTATATTAGGCTCAAACTCAATAAATTATTTCTATTGCTGATTTTAGCTCACTTTTAGTTCTCTCATCTATGGTGACATGGTTTGGGGTCAGAAAAGGGGCTTAAAGGCGCACAGAAAACATGGTAACAAGGCTATTATTGATTTTCTGTGGGGTGAACATAAAATATGCCGGCTGGTGATGTGACGTAGGCGGCCTGGTCATGAATAAAACATGGTTGGGGCCTGCATAATGCCGACTGACTGCTGAAGCACCACTAGCACCGGCCACAGCAGTAGCAGCAGCAGCAGCAGCAGCAGCGGAGAGAGCAGTAGCAGCGGCAGCACCCCACCAGCAGTACAACAGCAGCTGCTGCTTCAGCATCACCACCAACCGGCGCCCAAGCACCACCAGCACCACCCTCAGCACCACCCTCAGCAGCAGCAGCAGCAGAAGCAGCAGCAGCAGCAGCAGCAGCAGCAGCTCCAGCAGCAGAAGCAGTGCTGCAACGGTGTCGGCAATAGCAGCCGTAGCAATAGCAGCTGCTGCTGTTGCGAAGGGGTGTGGTGGGGTTGTCAGCAGGCGCTGAGTAGGGTTGCAGCGCCTGCAGCTGGACTGAACAGCAAGCAGTGAGCCTCCAGGAACAATGGCAAGCCACACGCACTCAGCCGTGACGCCACCCCTTCATCTCCCTCCCTCTGCCACACCTCCCTCCCCCAACTGTGCCGCGTGTAAACCGGCGCGCGTTCTGCGCGGCCGTGATTACCATGGCGACGCGCGGCGAACAATGACATCATCGTGAGGCGGCGCATAAGGCAGAGCCGAGCCAACTTTTCCTCAAAAATTATGAAGATGTGTCGCAGGCAGCGGGGGAGGGAGGCAGTGATGTCACCAGCCGGGCTCATTAGCATAGCGAGACCTTCAGTGACATGAGTTTTAGCAGCTCTCCGCGTCGTCATAGCAACGATTTCAATATTTTTACTTTTTTCTTTTTATTTGCGCCACTTTTATTAAAAGTTCTAATTTCAGTTCCCTCAGGCTCTAGGAAGTAACTGCACTGTGTGTTCTGACAGAGCCTGGCAGCTATTTCCCTCTATATTTACTCTGCCGGCCCTGGTGTGGCGTGCTCCCACGCGGGCCATTGTATTGGTATTGTGTTGCCATCCTTTATGGTTTTTTTTAACCAACCATATGACGGTACAGCCATCCCAAACAAATCTTAACCATACACATATTTCAAGTACAAAGTCAGGGAGGGTGACCGGTCATACACACCCCATAACATATTTCTTTCATTACTCTACAACGCTAACTCGTTTGTGTTAAACACTTGGGTCGTTAAAAGTTTAGGGAGGACTCAGAAGGCAGAAGTGTTGGGTGACATGCTATTCGGACATCAGTAAAATCTTCACTGGAATGATTCCCATACTGCCTGGCGGTTTCCAATTTCTCTAAAGGAATTGCAACTTGAACTCTTTTTTCTTCTTTTTTACTAATTCAAAGCACGCGTGCCACACGGCCCTTTCGTAAAGCATTGACTTCTCTGGGTGAGGTTTGCAATAACCAGTTGAGAGAAAGGGTGTATGTATGGTTAGCTGACATATGACCCTGCAACTGGTCTACTTATTCTCCTACTTTGGCTTTATACATGATGCTGACACGATGCTCACTGTTTGAGCTATGGTGGTAGTGCTATTTGATAGGACAGCCAGTGTGGTGGGTAGGATAGTGGCCCAGTGCACGCCCCAGGCTAATGCCAGATGGCCGCAGTGTCACACTGACCCCACGCTGACCCCCAGACGTCTCACCTGACCAGCTCCTACCTCATCTCACCCCCCGGGTCTCACCCTAACCTAGGGCACATGGACAACTTGCTGAAATCCACATCATTTACATGTACGTGTGTGTGTGTGTGTGTGTGTGTATTTAACTCAAAGCAATGAACATCAATGCCCCAGAATAGTATCAATGATGATAAAAGTACACATGCATTTCTAGTTCAGGAATTTAAGCCACAATTGTCTACGTTGGCAGAGGGATTTTTTTCAAGGTTCAGGAGTTGTCCATAAAAATGCCTCATACAAACTGGACTAGGAATGCAGTGGTAAAGACACGTCATATACAGTGTACACATTAATTAAAATTAGTAGAGGAACAAAAATGTAAACTAGGTAAATCATCCTGTTCCGAGAGTAGCAGGGAAGTGCGCAGTGTGTGCTGTAGATGACATTATCACTTACAAAGAGGACCTGGCATGTGTGGGTTGGACGACGGCCACTCCCTAACAAAGACTTTGGCTCGTTTCTCCCTACTAAGTGGTGTGTGAAATATACCAAGTACTAGTAGACTGTAGTGGATACATGCATATAAAACAACCACGTTTAATTGATAAAGGGCATTAAAGAACGACACTAACATAAATAACCCATCTATAGAATATCGCATGAGAATCTTTTTAAAATCCTATAAGGATTATCGTGGTAACTCCCGGGGTAGATCACATTTGTCTAAAGGCACTACTCTCTCTGTACTACTAGTAGACCATGGCACGGGACTGCACGACTTGCGTCGGGAACACCGCTGCCACCTGGTGATTTGTAAGAGCACTAGTCCTAGTCCATATCTTTACGCTCAGTTCTATGTATCATGTATTCTGCAGCACTTTTACACTACTAGGCACAAAAGCATGCTGATGGACAATACCCATACCATAAATTCTCGTATATTTAAGCTAACTCGACAAATCACGTAAGCCACATAGATTTGAGAATCGCTCATTTGGTACCATAGTAGACTTATTAATACTATTGTATAAACCGCACCCTATGATACTAGGCATGTTTGGCATCTAAAGACAGTCGAGTCTGAGTTGAGCGGGCTTGTATGAGAGAATTTACGGTACTCTCCGCGAAAATACACCGTGAGGTATTCAGTCAGGCAATGGTCATCCCAAACAATTCGTGCCAGTTCATGTCCACGGACCTAATCCCCGGAACGTATACTAGTAAGCCGATTAACTATTTTCGAAACGGGAGTTTTACTCTGAAGGCATGGGTTTCGTGACTTTCTATAATCTCGGCTGACCCCAAACATCTAAATCTATCCTCAGTTGAATGGCAAATCTCACATAACTTTCTAATGCTGCCCTGAATAAATACATCTAGATTTCAAGGCTGATAGCAAATACAATTGTGGCATTGTATCCAAGTCATTAGCCTTTGTATCCAGGTCATTAGCCTTTGTATCATCTATCATATCTATCCAGCTTGGTTTTGATTGAGGTATATAATTCTCGAGTGTTATATACTAAATGTCCCAGTGTGTTCAGTTATCTACATCCATTCATGTTCTGCTATATTATATAGTCCAACTGCTGAATAGTATTCTCCCTGCTGCCGCCCATTAGGCCAAAAAAAATAAAAGGTGTGTTTCAGGTAACCCGAACCTAGTAAAGGGCCGACCCTAGCATTTTTTTTCTGATTTTGGAGAATTTTTTTTTTTTTTTTTTTTTTTGCAAAATATTCATATTTTTTTGGAAATTTTAGCAATTTTTTGGTCAGGAAGAACAGATCACATGCCTAATTAACTGTCCAGCCTCAGGAAATTGCTTATTAACAAGAATGTCCAATAATTTCATGATATTCCTAGTTATAGTAAGAATCGGTGAGTAGTCTTGATGACCTGCGAGTCGATATGGCAGTCCACGACTCATTCAAGGTACCTCCAACATTCAAAAAAAAAAAAAAAATCAAAAAAAATATCCGACCTACCTACCCTAAATTTTTGGACCATGTTGCCTGAAACACACCTTTTTTTTTTGGCCTTATCATCATCATCTGCATCCACAGGGACTAAGCATAGCGTATGTAAGAAAGGCACGATTGTCCAAATTACCTTTACCTATAACATTACTAGTCGGCCAACAGACACATGTGAAGTGCCTAACACATGGACTAGGACACGTCAGGGCTGGGGAGGTCGGGACCTGTGTTGGCACCTAGCCTGACCCACCAAGCCCACTCACCTTACTATTTTTATTGTTTTCATCTTCTACCTATATCACCTTTTTCCGTCACCGTTTTGTTATGCATTAAATGCCCTACATCACATGCATCTATTTCGGCCATCTTTCTTCTTAACATATCATGCTCTACATACCAATATATGTTCCTAAACATAAGCTGATTTTCCAGCACCTACTGTGGGTTCACTGTGCCTTCAGGTCTTAGAAATAGTGATAAATAGATGCTTAGAGGGAAACACCCTTACTTTACAGGAAGTAAGTACTGAAGTACTTCTTTATATCAGATTTACCATGACACTTTAGATGTGATATAAACACCGATACTAAGAATAGATGCGTATAGCTTTAATACGAGTCGAACATATATATATAGCAGCAGTGAAGTGCCTCATGTTGTGAAATAGGTTTGGGCAGGTAAGGGTTGGGAGGGTGGCTCTTCTGGTGGTGTTTCTCATTAAATGGAAGTGTTAAGAGGTCAGCCCCTGGAGGAGGACTAGTAATGATTACCACGGAACCACAGGTAGGTTCTACCCGCCTGGAGGTATACCACACCTGTCTGACTGGGTTACATCTCACCTTCAGCAAGGTGCGACAAGTATCCGCTGTCTGTTGTGATTTGGTTTTGACCATCGAGTAGAAAACTACCGGTAGATGACCATCAAAATATCCATTGTTAAGAAAACGGATCTGGAGAAATAGTAGGAATTCCTACACTCGTAGAATAAATCATATCACTGTCATCATTTCCTTTTTGGATCTTATCGTTGAGTATATTCTAGGCTAGGGTACTTGGTGTATCAATATGCGTATTATGAACAATTAATAATATCGTTTGCAATATATAATATAGGATATTACTAATATTTTCTCTAAGATAATATACATGGCACGTACTACAAATGGGATGTATCCGACTATTGTCCCAAATTTTCGTTCTATTCCATGTTACATATACCGTTATGGAAAATGTATATACCTCATATAGTTTTAACTTTTAGTAAGTGTTATGTCTGTACACCGAGTTCCATTTCTACTGATATACTTTATATTAGGGTATTGATTTTCATCTATAGGGGTCATAGGGCAATCAACGATAAAGTATATATATCATGCGATGACGATATCTGGATGAGTATTTCATACAAACGCAGTGACCTAATCTTTGGACTACCGGTCCGTGATATCTACAAAAACATACCTCACGTCCGCGGTTACCGGTTGTGCATGTCTTTGCCATACATTGCACCACATTATAAATCCCCCAACTCGAACCTCTATGTACCGGGTACCTTGTGGTCAGTGTACACTTCGGATCATATTACCGAAATATGTTAGTAAAAATGATCCCAAAAGCTACACACATTTCAATTCTAATTCTCATGTATCCACCAGCAATGGGTAAAGGACTTTTGGGTAACATTGGCTTCGCATGCATCTGAGTGCATCCCTCTATTACAATGAACAATAGAATGTTTTCTGGTTTCCTAGAAATGACGAGAACCATTCAGTCATATGCTGTTTGTTGGTTCCGGGCAGGGTCCCACACAACCTACACCGTTCTGGGTGTGCGCTGTGTTAGAGGTGGGTGGTGGGTGGAGCTGTTTATCCAGGTTTATCGTTTAATCCGGTGTGGATCTGATAGGGCAGTTGATCATCAGTACTCTGTAGATCCCACACACTAGGTGTATGGGTTTGTACGCCGTGCATACGCTCTATCAGCCTAATTGTTAGCTTACAAGCCCTATGATATAAGCCTTTCTCCGTATGCATCCATTCCCAGATAAGTCAGTCCAATCCTCCCCTTTTACCTGGTCATCATTATTCTAATTAGTACTTAACGTCACACTACATGTGAATACAAACTATATAGGTAATTCCAAAAAGATTTCCCCTCATATACCTGGCTGTATCTATCCTCTAATTACAATTTGCATCGCTAGGTATGGCCAACGTACAGAGGAAACTGTCATAATAAAGAAGTTAGCGTTTATATACACTACATGATAAAGAGACTATATGATCTCTGTGGAAAGAATCAGATCATACGCTGTCCCCTGTACTGTTATAATGATCAGGGTGTGCAGGCCATACTAATGAGGTAGACTAAAGCCTAAGGTCATGATGAGGAGATTAGAGTTCAACCCCCCGAGGCAGTTGTGTCCCCGGGAGGACCAGACTCCAAGTGAGGCATTACAGCGTTGTCACATCTAACACCGAATAAAGCTCTGGATGCAGTTTAATTATAGAACTCAGTGTTCATCTAAGTCAGGTTTGCAAGAGATTGTTTGATTTACCTGCATGGTTGTACTTTGATACTGCACACCCATATACATAGGGATGAGTCATATACGATCTCAGTAGTAGCATTTGCATGTAGTATTAAACACGATGCTAATAGTATTACTACCGACACGCCCTGTGTGTGATAGATCACCAGAGGGCTACCACACTGGGGGTAGATAGTTACTGGGATCAAGAGGGGAGGAGAGCTGCGGCTTGCCTGAGGGAGTTTAAAGTTTGTAAAGGTGATGTTTACTCAGTGGGGGTGGGTGGTTGGGCCTGGCCTTTTAAAACCCGCTATCTTTGACCACAGGATTAAAGCAATCCACCCAAACATATGTCAATAAGGAAATGCACCTCGTGTCACAACAAAGCACCCTGCCCTACAAGTGGTTCCCTCAGTCTGAATTTAACCAGAGGGACAGACAGTTAGTTTACCATGCTCTATATATAAACCATAATTGTGTTTTTTTATTGCGTGAGTCACTGACACATTATGAGTATGATCATATGTTTCATTACTGCATTGTGATGTGCTTGGTAATAGTTATACAAGATGGCGTCACCATCCTATCACCTCCAGGTGACATGGGTTACTTGGGACACCTGGCTAACCACATACAACCATGGTACAGTGTACATATATGACGTCATTTCCTGAATATGGGCAGGAAATGAGGGGGTCACGTCTAAGGGGTCATAACTTATCATCTTAGGTAGCCTAGCTTCTTACATGAAAGCACTTCATGCTTATATATCTTGAAATAATTGATTGTTAGGGTACTGTTTACAGACACAGTGTTTTTTTAATGCAAGTGATAGTGTCACTTGTACCAACCAGTAATGGATCTTAAGTTGATCTTATTTACAGCTGCTTTATCAATGGAAGTAGATAATCGCAACAGAATAGAATAAGACGTCTAGACATAAGCATTTCTGATGGTTGATGATGGTTACTGTTTAAACATGTTTACAAGAGTATTACATGTATGACCAATGCCATCCCCCCCAAACTCCTCACTAAATATATACATTGTTCATGTATCCACGTTAACATGGAGGCCCTACAGCTGACAGACATCGGTCTATGTAAGAGTGAGGCCCAGATGCAGCCATGTAATCATGTATTGATCATGACGCGTCGGCCATGTACCTCATGTGATTGAGTGTCATGTGGCAGAGGTCAGCCTGGACTGTGTTCCACTACATGCTATAGGGATGTAACTGGTCCACTCTGGTACCATATAGTGACTACACTCACTGTAATTGGTATACTACATTGAAGTAGTGAGGCCAATGTTTAGGGAGTGATCATTTTTTAGTAATGAGGTGGGGGGGGGGGGGGGGGGCACATTTAAACCGGTGGGGGAGGGGGTGGGGTTAAACATTTCGACTGCTCTCGAGTGGGGCGGGGGTTGGCAAACATTGTTCACCTGTTTTCAGCTGGGAAAAAAACGGGCGCGTTACAATGCTTCAAATACTCTCGTCCCCAAATCCTTCCGAAGGAAGGCTCTGGTAACTGCCAAATGTTGGGATTTTGCTGGGTCTGGGCAACCCCTGCTGGTAGCTTGGAACCAACGAACAGGAACAGGAAATGGAACCAGATAGGCTGATGGTAAAACTACCTAAAACTACCATCATACATTCTGGTTCCATTTCCTGTTCCTGTTCGCTGGTTCCAGCCTACCAGCAGGGGTTGCCCAGACCCAGCAAAATCCAAAGTTCAAGGTCATTTGGCTGTTACCAGAGTCTTCCTTCGGAAGGATTTGGGAACGAGAGTATGCTTCAAAGGGCCCGCGCCGACCTGTGTGGGGTAGGGTTGACGACCATTAGATGATTAGTTACAGTGTCTGTGCATTACATGTATCTCCCTAGAGCTAACTCAGGGAGCAGTCTGCAGCTATTAGTGTTACCCATATAGGAGACCTCCACTCAACAAACATTATTCAACAGATGCTGAAGGTCTATTATGCATAGATTCGCATGAATATAACAGCTATTTCACATGTATGTATGAAAAGCTCCAATAAAATAGTACTCCAGTGTTTATAGTTATCCCAAATAATAGACCTGACCCACCATGCCTGGGATCCAGCGATTTGACATAGGACCAAGTGTCAATCATAAACATTCCATCTGTACCCCTCACTATGCTGCACCATTCATTGAGAATACAAGTTTCAGATGTGCTGACACACGATAATAGTAACTGTTGATCCTGTCCTTACGTTCTATCACACTATGCGTTTCACATAATTGTACACTTATTTTTCTCTTGAAATGGTAAGTATAAATTGAAAGTATGCTTTCACTTCAAAATCTATGAGAGCACTGGAGTTCAACTGGCGGTTGGCGGAGCACGCAGCACTTTAGTGGCCGTGTGACCCCCGTTGACCTCGGCCATGCAGGTTGACATCAGTTGTGACATGATTAAAGTATTCACCCTGGGGGTAGAATACCGAGCATGAACCCCGCCACCATCACAATATGTGAATGTGACTGAGGATAGAGTGGGGGCAACCATACCTCAGAGGTCAGGTGAATCGTTGTAGTGTGTGTGCGTGTAGGGGTAGGGGGTCCTGCACTCTGAGCAACTACAATTTATACACATCAGAACGTGTAGTAGATCAGAGATGCCAACACATGTCGACAAAGGGCAAGAGAAGAGATCTTATGGTTTTGGTCGGCTTTTGATAAGTAGGGAATACTTGAGTACAGCAATTTGTTGAAAAAACACACAAAAAATAGCAGCTCTCTGCAGATAATTATATGTTGTATACGTCTGGGAAGAATCCGGGTGATTTGTTGTCACAGTATATGTCCCACCATCGGGCCCACCATATTTGGGACAATAGTGAATTAAAGGTATTTACACAATATATATTGCATTTTATTTAAACATGACATCCCAGTAGGTTCGCCCCTACCTGCAGTGCTTTAGTTAGGGTTCACTAGGACGTGGAGGACCACACCTGAGGTGGGCTGGGTGCTACAGGTATTGTCCTAGTAGGCCGGCCTAGGAGGAGTATACCTTTTCAAACCCTACCTGCTGTTTATACACACTCTCACACCCCTGGCCACACCCGGACACCTGTGAACAGAAAACTATTTAACCCCGATCCTCAATCCACAAGGATCCCATACCAGTTGGAGACCTAACCGTTCCAAGCCGACGCATTGGCTGAATACAGTAAACACATGAAATATGTTTTCATACAGAAATATTGTCAGCCGGTATATTCATAATGTATCACACCAGAGGGTGACTCATATCTGCACGGCCATAACAAATACTGTAACTCTACCTTAGGTGTAGTTTCCGTGAGTTGTTGTTCTCCATGGTGTAGGTCTGCTTGTCACTGTATTCCTATGTACATGTATACACTACGTATCCTCTCCCTGTCACGTCTTCATGTATTGCGGTTTATAATCCCTATATCCAGGTGATATCACAACACACAGTCCTCCATTACTGTAGGTGTCACGTGTGTGATAATAGCACAAGTGATATATGATGATCTAGGATCAGCAGTCTGTCCATGACTTCCTTTACCAGTGCACTTCCCCACCCACCACTAGTACAGGACGACCAGCACTAACTACTCCACGCTCGGCGGCCTTCCCCTGGTCCTCCCTTTCCTGCACCACCGACCCACACACTGAGCTGGCCTCCACACCACATCCAGTTCATGTAGCCTATATATGGCCCATCTAATCCGCCCCCACTGGATCCCAGCTCTCAGGCCGTCAGTGGGGATCCCCTGTGCTAGTATGCGGATTACTGGCCGTGGTCTGCAGTGTAATCCCAGCCCTACAGTGACCGTGTGGAGGGTCCGGGGAGAGGTTGGAGGGATCCAAGCCCTGGAGGAGGGAGGAGGTGCAGTACCACTCAGCAGGTGTCACCGGTGATACTCCCACCACTATATATGGTGAACTAATGGGACTTACTATACTACTAAATACATGTACACTGGTCCCCTGAGACAGCGTCTGTACCAGCCTTGTAAAGCAGCCACTGTCAACGTGGACACTGTGACTGGACGCTATAATGGAGGGGTTTGCCCGCCTGTTTAAGTGCATCGAGTGATAGCCCCTTGACTGACAGCTGAGTCAAGTAGCAGTATTTTGACCAGCTGACCTGTGACTGCTTTTACAGGGCTGGGTGGTAGTTATCGCATTGTAGTTAGAAATCGTCTTTTTACTTTTTAACATGCAGTGATGTTATATTTCTATAAATTGTAAGTCCATCAATAAGCACGTGAATTATATCGGTAAATTCGGTATCATCTGTACTGCTTTAAAAATAGGGTATTTGTTCACATATTTCATTTATCATTTTCCTTTATTGGTTCAAGGACGTAGGTAATTCAAACAAGAATGATTATAAAGGGGATGGGCCAGAGTTCACATAATGGCTGCGACATAAAGGTAGGGAGTTCAAAATAACGCTGCCACTGCCGCTGTAGTCCGCCCGTTTCTGTGATCCAATGTGCGCCCTTCCTAATAGCACCCCCACTGGTGCATTGCACAAAAATAGCCCCCCTGACCTCATTTCTTGAGCTATAAAAAACACAAACCCCTCATTTTGACCACAATATCATGGTAGTCCACATGAATGGAGCCATTAGTGGAGAAAGGTAAGAGTTTCTGTTTTCTGTGGCCTACAACATTATGGTGACATTCTTCATGTCAAAATGTAATAAATAAATATGACTTGTTAAAACTTGTTACCCTGGGGATGTTGGTAATTGTGTTCTTGAAGACATATGTGAAATTCAGATGTGTGCGTCACTGCCCAATGCTGTCCCTAGCCATTTTAAGTTGACCTGTTCAGTCTGAGTTAGAAGGGTGCCTATGGCCAGTGCTACAGTACCCCCAACTGCTGTGTAGGTGCCCCTCTCCTGCCTAGATCACAGAAATGGGAAATATGTTCAGGTGCATTCACCATGATATATCTGGATCTAGGTATGATAGAAACCTGATCTTTACAGATCTGAAAAGCTCTCATAGGGATCTATATTAATGGAACCAATATGTATTATTTAACTCATTTTTCAAAATTTATCAAACTCCCTAATAAAGGTGCAATCATAATAATTTGTCAGGTCAGGGCACACTAGACAGGTACATATTGGCAGAGGTCTCTGACATGGGAGGCAAGGGGCGGGGTGAGGTGGGGGTTTACCTGAGAGTGATGACAGGTGCGAGGAGGTGACGAGGGGCCGTGGGCACCCCTCATTTCCCTGGCGGCCAGTGGTCATCTGTCACCAGTGTCAGGGGGCTGGGTGGCGGCCAGCGCCCAGTTTCATTACCTGTGGTCAGCGTTAACCGTGCCAAGGTAGTGTGGGGGATCTACCTGCCTCCATTAAGGTACATTTGTATATCTAAGGAATTAAGCCCGTTCTGAACGACAGCCTCGGAATTGTGCCCAGCTCAAGGGTATGGTCGGGTCAAGCCTCATAGACTGTCAAGTCAATA
The DNA here is from genome assembly GCA_947462335.1 of Harmothoe impar. NCBI lineage: Eukaryota > Metazoa > Annelida > Polychaeta > Phyllodocida > Polynoidae > Harmothoe > Harmothoe impar. The sequence continues at coordinate 34,082,347 of OX381704.1, forward strand.
CAAGATTCCTTTCCAAAATCAGGGGTAGACACTAACCTTTTCAGCCATGGGCCACCCGGGCCCGTAGCTTCAGAAATCTATGGGCCCGTACTTAGAACTGTGGGCCCGGGATTGTTATTTTACTTTTATAAAGGAGAAAATCATAGGTGTCCAGGGTTGATTAATATCAATACCAAACCTGAATGGCTGATTTTTTTGGTAGTGATTTTCTCTTTCCAACGACATATAACATGACTATATTGGTATAGATATATTCTCCTAGAAATTTCTGCCACCACTCCTGTGGGCCACCCGGGCCCATAGGAAGGTAATTTCTGAGAAAACTACGGGCCCGGACCCAAAACTACGGGCCATTGGCTCCCGGGCCAGCGTTAGTGTCTACCCCTGCAATATGGTTATGTATATACATATACGAGTTTAGGTTGCAGCAAGTCATAATTGTTCTTGGTATCATGGATTTACTATAACTAGAACGTTGTCTTTCTAACCCCCACCAGACCTGGCCACTACAGAATTAGACAACCTGGCTAGTCATGACTTCAGTAGGTGGGGACTAGAATGGTAACTACAGCACTATGTTATTACATGTAGCACGAGGGAATTTTTAATGTGATTAAAAAGTGTCTTCCATTGGGTTTAATACAGATGGTCCATACAACCATAGTGTAGCGGCCACTAGACATATCACATCGTGATATGTCAGATTGGTCATTCTCAGGACAGCAACGTGATAGAGCAATATATACTCTGATGTACATGTGTATATAGGGAACCTTTCAGCAGGTGCGTTTGCATCGGTTATCATGAGATCAGGTCACTTCTAGGCAGTCTACTCTCTAAAGTGGGCCTTTCGTTTAATACATCTATTATATTCTCAATGAGTTAAATAGACGAAATAATTATTATCAGTTCCCATTTAAAGAGCGGTTTCCTATCATCTATTATGTTATTATGGTTTAGTCATTTAGCCGGTACATATACAGTGTGTAAAGGGGGCGAGAAAGCAAAATATATAATACAGTCTACATTTATAGCCGGCTTACTATAGTCATCTTCATACTTATAATGTACGAAATCAACAGACCATACCGGCGAAATATGACACAGATTAGATCATTACAGTACGCACTAGGTAAGGCGTTCTGGCAGGTAAGACTGTATGGTATGTAAATACAAAACAACTTTATGTGAAACACAAAGGGTCACCGCGGGTTGAAAGCCAACTGAAGTGGGACAAATCGAATATAATTCCCAACACTACGTGACTGCACGTTTTTATTTTTATCAGACTATTAAACACAATAATTGCTATACTAGACTATTTGGCCCATATTATATGCGTCACGTTTTAAAGTCTCCTAGAAGGTGGGGGAGGGGTGGATAGGTTGAAAGCTCCAGACGTTGAGGGGCTGGCGTTAGACCGTGATACCGGCTAGGTGTGTGCCACACTGGAGGCATTGTGAGAGAATGGGCATGTGTGGAAGGTGGTTAGGGGCTGCAGTGAGACAGGGGGATGCAGGTCTGCATGACTAGCCGGGAAGTACATTGTATAGGATTTTTTTATATGATATAAAATAGAGGTACATAAGTGTGGGGAAGAAGTAGGACTTTTTGTTGTGAGTGTTGGTTGACCTCAAAACATTACCGTATCCGCCCGTTTTAGCGCACCTGCGCTTATATATTTCATCCTACACTTTGCCCTGCGCTTATACAGGACATGCGCTTATTTGAGATCCAATTTTAGTGCTTAATATAATTTTGGTACACTCTTCCACCCTGCGCTAAAACGGGACATGCGCTAATTTGAGTACCTGCGCTAAAACGGGCGGATACGGTAGTTTCAAAACGACCTCATGTCCTACATGAATATAGACTATGCACTAAATGCAGAAGCTATATTCACTGCATTATTTATACACTAGTTTGTAGTATTACGTCTATAATAGTTAGTAAATGATGGGGACATTTTGCTTCGCATTCGTGTTTGTTTTCTAATACCGGTACACCTTTTTCTTGCACGAACCACGACTACCAGGTACCAGTAAACAATCTATTTCCCACATTAAATGATCTCAAATCTACTACTAAAATAGATGCCTATGAAATATCCTATACCCCATCCCTTATACAATATGCTCCATGGGCCGGCCCATTCAAAGATGATGTCACTCAGAACACCTCCTCCAGTTGGCAAATATAGGAGGTATTTGTTCTCATATCCCTCCTGTGGGAAGGGGAGGTGGTAGGGATACAGTTGGGATCATTGAGAGCCCCATGTGGATGCCGTCTTTGTTCGATAGGGCATCCCTACCTCCCGTTGTCAATATCCCCAAATCTGGCACGCTCACGTGGCCCCGTTCAGCAGTGGGAGGGTGACAGCACCAACAGACTAATGTGGGTCATAGGTGGGTGGAACTTGTAAAAATGAAAAACACTGCTACAATTATATAGAAGAGAAAGAAAAGTTGGTATAAAAACCTTTGTTTGTGTTTGGCAGAGAAGTAGTTATGTGAAAGAAAGGTGTCCGGCAAATGCTTCTAAAATTGCCCACAGCCTTGGGAGTTGAGTCACCACATATGCATTACACCATAAACACACGGGAAGCCATGGTCTATTTGGTGGGGAGGGGTACATGTTATATAATAACATTTTAGTCTTCGAGACAAAGGTTCTGCTTTGTTATTAGGCCAGATAACATGCATGGACATACCAAAATAATGACTGATGTTATAACCAATGTGTATTGTCATTACACATTGCCTGCCCTAACGAACCACTTACACCTGAGCAGCATTAATTAATACAGCCTATGCTCCAGTGAGTTAAGATGCAGCCGCCCACACTGGAGGACCAGTGATTGGGTGTGCATGGCAGGCGGCTCAGGTAAATGGCTGGGTTATTGGATCTGGCTGGGCCCAGGTTTAGGTCTCATTAGCCTACAAACTGACCATGGGTGGGGTGTCCACCCGCCAGGCATGACGCAACACAAATACTCCACACTCACCGATACATGGCCCCAGGTTTAACATGGAGCAGCGTGCGGAAACATTGGCCAACCCATTTGAAGTAACAGATCCACGCAGTGGAGTGTTTGGGTATTGCTTGTACATGTGACTTACGGCATTGAGTAAATGTTTTGCTTTATTGGGGAGGTAGCAATATTAGCCAGCACTACAGAGAGTCGTTGTGGCATTAAAGCTTGGAGCATGTTCTTCCCAGCCATGTGTCAGCCCTGTGTACCCAACTAGATCTAGCTTAATATGCAGCGACGCATGCATATGTAAAACACAATATATTATCATAAACCTATGCATTGCATATATGATTGAGATAACTCGAACGGTGCAAACTGACAGAAGAAAACCGACAGACTTTGGCAGTACTAGCAAGCAATGTCTAACCCTAGATTGTGATTCAGCAGGTCAGATGATAGGGTCATATGAGTCAGCTCTGGGGCTCGTACGGATGGCCGTGGCCATGGTAACATCAACCCAGCTGCTGGTGAGCTCAATCCCCTCTCTGAATAAATAACTTATAATATTGTTTTCATTTTTGATAGTAAAATATCCTAAATTTAATAGTTGATCGTACATATTATCACTTCTTTGTGTAGTGGATCGATCAATAATCTCTTCTTTTTATTAAAAAAACAAAAAACAATCACAAAGCATATATACATTTTGTAGATGTCATTTTCCCATACCCGGAAATGATATGGAGTTGCAATATTCACGGCTCACAGCTGATAAGGCTCCGCTCCCCGATCATGTCCCTATTAACAATGGTAAAACAGCATATCACTATACTACAACGTATATCAAGCATTGACTGCTTCACCTACCGATATGTCCTACTACTAATCCATTACAACAGAGTGCCATTCAGGGATCCATCACCCTGTCCCGTGGGTGTCTGAGACATGTAGTGGGCTGTGTGATGGGGGAGGTGGGAGCGTCCTACCTACTGGTGCTACCATGTGTGCATGGTAACCTTGTTGTAAGACTGAAAGGGAGGTGTGAGGAGTTGAGTGGTGCTGCGGGTGTCAGCAGGCACGGGTAGAGGAGGAGCAGCCACTGGGTCAGGCAGCCACAAAAAAGACCCGACAAAAAGACTCAAAAGGCCAACAGAAGTAAAGGAAAACTCTTTACCGACACTCTTTCCTAAGTCCCCAAATCGGATGTAATGCCAGACAAACAATACACCTTCTGAACAACTTATTACCTATATGGCAAAATGCATATAACTCTTATGTTTGTACAATATCAACTCATCATGCAGGTGTACAAATGTACCAGATCCCCCCTCATATACAGCAATGCCACATGAATACAGCAGTATTGTCTCTGGGGAATGTCTAGGTTTAACTAATTAGGCTCATTTGAATATTGTTTATCTTATAAAAGGAATATCAGAGCTTGGTCGAATATTTTGTCTAGTTTTAACAAGGGTTGTACACATTGTTCTGAGGTCATCATCTGGACTAGAGCATAATAATATAGACATATTCCCTGTGATTCACGAAGAGAAGTAGGGCAGGGAGGGGGGGGGGGGGCTGAGAGGTTAACTGGAGACCCGGCCGCCAGATATTCCCAACACAGGAAGAGGACACCAGTTAGAACCCTACGATGCAGTACCTCCACCTAGTGTGTGAAATAGTGACTACCAGTCAGTGGTACAACCGTGCTGCCACCTGCATCATAATGGAACAACTAGGCACCCTGTTGCTGGATCATTTCACGTCCTCTATCCGTGCTTTCGAATTGCATTCCCTGTTACCAGTAATCTCTTATTTTATAAAACTATTGTATATTGAAATCGTTTCAACATGATTTAAGAAAAACACCTAACTGCTCTGCTGTTCAGTGATAGCACTACCCCTGCGCCCAGCAGTAACATGTACACATATTGGCAACTAAGGTTTACCCAATGCCTTTGTAGCAGAGAATGAGGAAGCCGTTTCCTTGCTTACAAGATAAATCGTCCTCAAATGTCACCAGGTCATTTTATATAGTGCTGTCATGTACACGAAGGGGGGCACATAAAGTATTAGACGATGTATACACAGGGTATAGTAATGCATGCATGTATAAGGCAGTAAATACATGAAGAGCATCATGACTACACGTATAGACACACGAGGATGCTGCATGAGGGACACAGCTGACAGAGGACACAGGAAGGAGGGACCTACTTTAGCCAACCACCGTAGGCAGCAGAGGACGCGCGTGACCACGAGTCAGGCGAAGCAGGAGTATCGAGGCTGTAGGTGGACATTATCCAGCGTCGGCGGCAAGCATGGGCGGCGCGACCCGACCATAAGACGGCAGGACGACTATGGAGACGGGGCACGAGTACTTAGCCCATCCAGGTCCTGTCAACACCAGCGGCAGTGGCAGCGGCGGGAGCCCTCAGCTAGACCAAACACCATATACACACAGCCCTCAGCCACCAGCATCATGGGAACAGATTTATAGTATGGCCTATATACATCATCCAAACGGCCAGTCATATAGAGCCTCTTCTTACGTGTGTATATGGAGATCTGAATATCAGCTTTACTTGCTTCTTATCTTACTTTTATTGAAGTTTCATGAATTATTTCAAAGACTACTGCAGTCGTAGGCAGCACTTAACGTATTAGGTCTATTGAAAATGTGAACCAGGCTGAAGGGGAATCACCAGAGCACAACATGCCACTCCTTAACACACAACATTATTGTCATGGGAGTGACTCAGCACTTCACAGGTCACCCTATAAGGTAGAATAGAGTATTCATGGAATCAAACATACATGTATATCCATCTGCAATGCATTGCTTTGGAGTTGCTGACAAACTGATCAATGACTTTGCGAAAACACCCAAGGCGATAAATGAGGAGTGATCAAATACTCATGGGGATGACGCTTATAAACAAAACCCCATGACAAGGTAATGTGTGCCACAAGGAATCAATGCAGCATAATTGCTATCCTAGCTTCCGGTGTCCTATAAGCGGAAACACTTTACAGAGCGGCCATGGTTGTTGACATAGACTGGGGACGAATCAATAGTTATAGACCATGTGTATATATACGATAGATTCGCTCCCTGTGAAGTATGGTACCAATACCTTCTGCCGCTTCCCATAACAAATACGCAGCAGACATGTGTTTAATATATTCGAGAAAACAATACTGATTTTAGCTTATAGGGGGATAGTTTCTCCGAATATGTACGCTCAATACGTTACATATGTGGCACACGGCTGGGAGGACTGTAAGTAGTATAGGAGACTGGTGTTTGTCATGATTATGTTCCCGATCAAGCTACAAGACATTTGGTCTGCGATGGTCATTTTTCCACCCTGGAAACTGCCATCTTGTGGATATTTCTAGTTATATGGCTAGCTTAACAAAGTCAGCCAAGCCTGTACCAGTACAGATTGTACGTGAATTGTGTTAAACATACAGTGTATGTGCACTCACATTCTGTCCCATAGCATGAAGGGCATCAGTAGATGGTAGGCGCATCGGCAATCTTTACGGACGCTGTCAGACTCCAAGGGATCCATACCCTGTTGCCAGACGTCCCTGGTACCAGACTTCCTAATCTGTTTATCACTACTGTACTGGTGTCATTTGTAGTTTGGCGCCGGTCGTGGTACAAGCTAGGTTACAGTACATGTATACTAGACGAGACCGAGGTGGGGAGAGGGAGCTGGTATCGGTGCGAGTTGCTCACCACTTTGCATTCATGAGAGCCTTCTGGTGGAGCTGCTCACAGTCAGGACCAGGAGCAGATTCCCAAATACTACAGACAGAAGGGGCTGGGATGGGGTAGGGGTGCCAACAGTTTGGAATCGGAAACCAGCTGTACCATGAGTACCAGAGTGCCACATAGAAGACTATGGAGTCAGTTTCACGACGTCTACACCCGGTTCCAATGTTTGTGTATAGGACTAGCTATTTGGGGTCCTGCGACAGGAGCCCCAGGGCAGCTAGGGCTCATGCCTGTACTGGTGGTAGTAATAGTGGTGGTGGTGGTTGAGGTGGGTGGTAGGTGTAAGGGATGCCTCTGTGGGCGTGTGGCCTGACACCCTGTAGTCAGTAATACACCCCCTCCCCGGCCCTCAATGCTCCCTGTGGGTCCCTGTACACGAGTTGTCTATTGATCTGGTCAGTCGGGACGGTCCATTAGCCCCGATACCCCCAGTACACCCCCATGTATGTACCCCTCCTCCTCCCCACTACAACCCCACATCATGACGGTGCCTCCTCTATATCACCACATCGCCTGTGTGTAGACTAGACATAGATCCGCCCTTCATGGTATTATACCAACACCCCCAGACATAACGCAAGCATCAATTCTATATAGACATACGTTAAACTGGTACACACACGCACTCCCACCATGATAGGTGGGTACAGAGCACTACCATATCCTGGTACCTCAGGTAGTCGGAGGCTACACCCCCATCTCCTTATCAAGCTAGCCCCCTCCCTCACACTTGGGGTGTGAACAGTATGTGTGCACATAACACTGTCTTCTGGTAGAATCACTCCTAACTGTGTTACATTCATTAAATTGGTATTGATTGAAGCAGACAATATAAAAGGCTGGCTCAAATTGGGGTTAATGTCTTGGCAGCTTCCCCGGTGGGACGAGTACTGTAGACCATGGGGTATGGCGTCTGGTAGGGGATTTGGTGGTTGTAGGACAGAATCGATCAGACTACCCGGGCAGCAATAGTTATTATTATAGCTGTGGAATAGCAACAGTTGAAGAGGCAGTACTCGATAATTAATCAGGACCTGCTGCAACGATTTAACCATAAATGGCGATTCTCGTGTATTATCCATGCCTTATAACTGCTACAACTGCAGGTATATAAGACTAGGCTTTTTGTACCCAAATATCCCATGTATCATTATGAACAATATCTTTATCTCTTTAGCACGCACATATTCGGGATATAATGTGATAGGGTCCCTATCTAGCTAACAAATATATTGGAATGCACGGCACGTTATATAACCCTGCACCAAGAAAGGTATTTGACATTGCCATTAACTAGTTACTGGAGAAATGTCTACATACTACTTAGAAATGTCCATATTGATGACACCACTTACTGATGACATTACTGTACACTTCTTACTGATGACATACATATCCATACACGTGTATACTGTACAATGTGCTTTATATTAATGATATCTTATTTATGTATATACAAATGTATTGATGTATTGATGATATGTTGCGATACTTACTGATACTGATCATGCACTCCTTATTCATGACATTTCCCTATACTACTTACTGATGTCATCTCGCTATACTACTTACTCGTGACATCTCCCTATACTACTTACTCATGACATCTCCGTATACTACTTACTGATGTCATCTCCCTATACTACTTAGTCATGACATCTCCCTATATTACTTACTCATGACATCTCCCTATACTACTTACTCATGACATCTCCCTATACTACTTACCGATGTCATCTCCATATACTACTTACTCGTGACATCTCCCTATACTACTTACTGATGTCATCTCCCTATACTACTTACTCATGACATCTCCCTATACTACTTACTCATGACATCCCCTTATACTACTTTCTCATAGCATCTCCCTACACTACTTACAGATGACATCCATATACAATACTCACTGTTGAAAATATGTACATTAGGACCACAGATCGGGTTATAAGATTTTCCGATGGTGGGAATTCGGGTAACATGTGAGGTGATGTTTATACGCAGGAGTTAATGATAAAGCCTATTGAGATACATGCATAAATGTGCGACCCCTGTGGAATCGGGGATTCCCCAAATGCTGTTTACAAGTACATTTTTGTATGTGGCTGGCTGCAGACCTAATCTAGTCGGTGGATCTTCTTTTACAACATGACGGTAAACTGGTGCTCTCGGTGAGGGAGGGAGTACTGGGACGAGCAGGAGCAGCGTGGTCCTCAGGGCCAGTGTTTGTCCAGTGCTGTGGTACGGACTCAGCGGCTGATATGGCCCTCCAGACATCCAGCCGCCGGGGTGGGAGGAGGGTCGGCAGGGGGCTGGGTGTTGGGGGTGAATGGGTGGATGGGGGTATGGGTGGGGTGCAAGGCATCACCGCCTGGGAACACCAGATGTGGGTCAGGGTCAGCTGGGGTCCATCGATCTCCTTACAGACCAGCTCCCACAGGTCCCTGTCGCAGACCGAGTAATGCGTCTTAGATGCAGTGTAGAGTCCTGTCCTATTACACTGCCTAATGCAGATAGTGTGTACATCTCAATGAGCATTTGGGGCATTTAAACCAACACTGGACCATCTTATATGGATGCTCTGCATAACCCTGGGATACCCCGTGCTAATGATTTGGAAGCCGCTTTTCAATGTATTTCAAGACCCCCATCACCCCTTCACTTATACAAGCCGGCGATTATTCAAAACGCGACGGTACTATAGTCTGAATAGTATAACATTGCCATGGCATATATGAAAAAGAGCAACTATCCAGCATCGTTGTATAAGGTGCATGGCACGCTCGCACCCGTAGCCTTTCTTCCACTACAAATGTATTCGGTACGGAGAACTAATACCACGGGAAAAGGCTTATCATCCCAAGTAATGGCTCCCGAGAATACCCTCCCGCTGTATAATTGGGGGACATCATCTTATCAAGTACATATCTTGTCGGAACGGGTGTGTTTATTCCCTGCTGTAGAACTGGACGTGTTTAGTTGAGACATTTATGTCAGGGTTGTATGCACGTCACAAAGGCCTTGACCATTAAGCCACCCTAAGGCACTCGTTGGCAGCGACAATTGGTCTAGGACGGCTACTCTCAGGCCCATTTGCAGTTTCTGTGAGTATCTCACTGATTTAAACTGGTCGTCTTACGTTAGCCACCATCTTGTCTCCTCTAACTCTAGAGGAATGCCTTAGGAGTGGATACCGTCAGTGAATAATAGTCTTGGAAAGAATCAGCGAAGACAACAGAGACAGTTTAGTATATGCGCTGTATGTTCTTTGGCTCTGTCACTATAAACCAACAGTGCCATAGTAGCCCTGGTCGTCACATCCCTATAGCTAAACAACCTGAGAGTCTCATGTTCTCCCTGACAGCCTCACACATCCCCCTAGCCTGCGGGTAATTATGGTTGTCTCTTCCACCAATACCACTGGGTAAACAAGGCCTGCCAATACACTCCCATGGCTGCAATCTCCGTCATGGACTTTTTGTATTGGGATCATTTTATCTCCCTGTATTAAAGTCCCCCAACATAACCCGCATTCTATCATTTGCTGCATCTGGTAGTGCTTTGATTGAAGTGGGATCTACATCACTTTGCTCGTTCCAACAAAGACAAAAAAATACTATGGTACACACGAGACCTGACCATCACTATTCCTCGCCTAATTTTAGAAACGCTTACAGCAATAATAGGCTTGATATCATTCACCTCAAACATTGTTTTGATCAGATGACCTTTGAGAAGAAATGGCAAAAGACATAAGGGGACCCTTTGAGTTGCTGGCAGACTAGACAATACCAGGGGAATTTACTATTAGTTTCTAGACCGAACCAGTTAAAGCTGTAACTGGTGACTCTATAATGTAACTTTGTCCTCTGCGAACATCGCTTGTTCAGCTACATTAGATTCGCTTCTCTCCTGCACTGACTCACAAATGGCGGCGCAGATGACCAGTTCATTCCGATATCTTCACAACCCATTTATTCAGGTGCGGTCAATATGACGACTAATCCTACTCTAATAGACTGACCACTTATTGGACAGTGGACAGCGCTCGTCCGACAGGCCCCTGGGGTCATTATTGACCCTTCAGCCACAGTGGGGTGGATATATCCCCGTTTGGGGTGGGGGTTGTGGTGGCACTATGGTGTCTTGGTAGGCAGTGTCCTATTGATCCCACCCACCCTCGTGCTAGCCCGGGATGACTCCAACCATGGGCCCAGACTGGAGAAACCACTCCATGCAAACCGGCGACGGGCCCTCCGTCTACTGGGGCTGAACCATGTCATTGTTCCATGCTCGGGTATTTCCAGCTGTGCGTCATAATATGACGTCATAGACTATTTGAGCCGTGTGTTTCATACCATTTTATCACAGGGTGATGGAACTCTCAAACAGATTAGTTGACGTCAACCTGAGACACGTCGCACTTTCTCTATACTACTATGTCCGGGACGGTTACCGTCGGCCATGTTACAGATGTTAGATGGGATAACGGATCAGCATATACATGATGTATAGGCCTACCCGTGTTCCAGGGTTTTAATTATGTTCAATACATCATAAACTTGCAGTGCTGCCGAAAGATGTGTCATTTCATTCTATTCTATATAAATTATTCACAAACTGTAATACTTTCTTAATAACAGCTCACAAAATCGATAGGAAAATTGTTAAATTCATTTAAATTTAAAAAAACACGTATACCAGTTGCATGGACCTATCATGATAATAGTAATATTTGAAGAAAAGCATTCACTGTTGGAAAGTTGAGATCATGATGCATGGCCGGCCATTGTGATCATGTCAAAGGGCCTAACACAGACAAATATGATTACATCGGCAAAAGCTGGTGTGCCAGTGTGATTTTGGCAACACTGAACTGGTTTTTTTTTCAGATCCTCTTGAATAAGACTTCACTGATATTTACACATGTTTCTTGTCTGTAATGCTTTAGAATTTGCAACACCTGGGGTGAATGATACGTATATTAGAACATTAATTTAATTGTCTATTCTGGTATATTATCAATGTGACAAATTTCAGACAGGGTGAATAAGGCCCTAACCTTGTGTAGATATATGGCAGGGGGCTTAGTGATCTATGGGATGGGATGGGAGCTGCATGGGGGTGTCTGGCCAGAGACGGATAGGCCCCTCCTCCATCACCCGTGCGGCTCCAACCCTTGGGAATTATGCAGCACAGTGGTTGCGCAATCATATATCTAGACTAGTGATCACAGGTTATCGAATGTATGACCCTGTTGAATCTTTATTAACGTCGCTTACCAACTAAACCTAAAAGTAGCAGTGCGTTTAAATGTGAGAAATCTACGGCAGTTTCTTTAATAGGAAATAGACCTGACAAAGGTTAGCATATAGACTGTGGGATAATAGCAATTGTTGCTGATCAAATTCGCTGTTTATGAGTCTAAATAAAAAGTTACCGATTTAGCAAGTAACTATTTATTACAAAATAATACATCACATCAAAATATCTACAATCTTGGTCCTATACTATACTACCGCTTTGTCTGGGTCCTATACCATACTACCTCCTATATGGCAGATTATTTCATCATTTCTAATCTGTAGCTCCATGTACATCGTACCTTTTCTTATACACATGATGGCTTATTATGATTGGCCTCTCACAGGTGGAATCCCCAAGTATGCTGAAGTATGTGTGATGTGAATGCATAGCAAATCTATCAGCGAAGTCTATGCAAAGTGTAAGCATATCTCCAGACTGACGTGAATTATTGACACGGCCGTATCTGCCCCGACACCAGTCTCCCCACCCGGGGGCCTTGTGCTAGTAGCAAGCATAATGTATGGCTGTTTGCATGGATCCCGGCACAGCGTTAAGGCTGAATGATGCCCGGTAAAGAATAGGCTGATGAAGACTTATGGGGACGAGGGGACCAAGGTGGGCTGAGGGGAATGTCACCTCCTTACACATTGCCATTGTCCCAGCTTACACCGTTATGGCCGTATTAGGGCCCACATTAGCCACATTTTACGGTCCGTAAATCGGACTTGTAATTATTAAGCATTCTAGAACAAAACCTCAAAAACCAACCATAGGGGAAAGTTAAAAGAGAGGCCTGATATCTCAAGACAAATTTACTGGAAAGCCACTTTATTTTTCAATTTGGCCTTACTATAACTTAAGCCTCAGTCATGTCACACTGAAGCCCTTCTGGCATTAGATAATAGATGTAGTTCTAAATATATTTACCAGTTCGTAGTTAGTAGAGTTAGAACGAAGCGACGACCTGTACTCTGGGCTACCATTTACCAGTTAGTAGTAATCTCCTATGATAAGAGTATACTTGTATGAAGGCTCAAGTCTTGCTTCCCCTACAGCAGGAGGGGGAGTGGAACGAGGACCTGTACTCTGGGCCTTTTATAAGTGGAGGGGGGGGGGGGAGGGGGAGCTGTTGGGGTTCAATCATGTATAAAACCATAACCTGTTATTGCGTGCTCCCCGCCAAGAAGAGGAACTACATCCATGTACCCACGATGGCTGCATGTACGACGTAGATTGTAGCACCGGGCTCCCTATACGGACTGTATACGCAGACGCTACCCAGAGCAGCTCTGAGCTACTCCCTGGTGTGTCTCTATAATGCTATAACGTGTCTACTAATGTACTATGAGGGCAGTAACTGTAACACACAGGGGCACTAGAATGTATCTAGAGTATTCCCCCATCCCCACATATATGATGCTAGAACCAAGCAGATGTCTGCTTGAACAAGGAAAATGCTACGAGGGACAAGATGGCTGCCTATACAGACTTACCAAGGCCAGCTCTATACATGCTCCCGGATCGTGTTTGATGGGTTATACTGACCAGGCAGCCAGGTACGACCAGCCCTCTCCTCAGGGGGCATTGAAGGGAGGGAGCAGCCACAGAGAGGGGAGGCACCCGGTGGTTGGCTTCTGTCAGAAGCCACACGGGAGGTCAGTCAGGACTACCCGGCCTTCTCTTACAGCATCTATTCTTCATTTAATGGGCCATTCTTTTTCTTATAACTTCTAAGTTGTGTTTAAAATTACTGGGAGATGGATCATAACATGACCCATTCTCCACTCTTCTGGAAGGCAATGGGGCATGTAAACATTTAGAAGGCAAATGGATAGCTCTTACTTCTCTATTATACGCTTTTGGTAACGATAAATGAATCGCACCAACGGCTGGCGTTCATCCAAACGCGATTCAAGATATCCGGAATTTCAGAGAAAACAATACAGATTGAGAACTACTAGATAAAGGCAAACTGATATTGACAGCAGCTCCACCCGCCTTTCTCCCTTCTACGATTCCCCTGCAGGGGAGTGGGCATGAGGGGCTATTCCCTGGGGGTCTAAATAGGCAAAGTAGGACCCCAGACAATGGTCGATGTGGGGTAGGCACTGGAGGCAGTCTGACAGGCACTAGCACCTGCAATGTATGGCTCCTTCTATGGGTAACCGAACTGGTTATCCTGTGAGTGCCACCATCATGTCCCCTAGTCCTCCATGATGCTGCAGGCGCTCGGCTATGCCCCTATAGGTGGCCGTCGGCACCTGGCCCTTCCTCCCCCGAGCACCCCTTGGCCTGTCTTGCAGCCCCTTGCTGTCATGTCTATGCTAGGCTTCCATTGGCCATAGGGAACCCTGTAACATAGCTATAGAGGTAGGGCACATCTCTGACGTGTGCCATGACAGCACATGACAGCCGTGGCATGGGGTGCAGGCGGAAAGGTCAAGTGTCTATTTCCACTGTCATCTCGGGTCGTTTATTTGAAATGAGTAGGGGGGGGGGGCTGGAATGGTATTCTGATGCTAGTGTGCCAAATGAGCCATTGGTTCTTCATTCTAAAGCTGCTCAAATCAAATCTATGGAGACAGTAATGTGGCTATTGGTTGACCCTGTTACCAAGGTGACGCAGTGACTGCTGAGTCATCCCCATTGATATTGTAGCTGGACATCACCAGATGCTGTCTCCAAACATAGGTACACTGAATACTCATATGGACACCTGCTCGGAGAGCGGATCCAATCCAGTGGATACGTGGCGCACAGGTGTAGATTGTTTAGCTTTATGTTCGAATTTCAAATAATTTACTATCATATTGGCCGTCTCTATATAACAACATAATCTATATTGACAATACGGTCGCAATGGTCTATTTTATTAGCAAAGGTGTGGGATACAAACTTCCCATGAAACAATCTAGCCATTTGAAGCATTTTCAATTCCAATATACGCATAAAGTATTTTATGTGAATGTTGTTTATTATACATGTCTTAATACATCCCGATGTGTTATTGACTATGGTAGTTGGCAGTGACTATGAGCTGAATATGTAAAGCAAACCGTGGAGAGATTGCACAATGTTATAGAATCCATATCTGGATATATCTGCAGTGGACTGGTCAGTCATGGGAACCGAACACTTGCGTGCTGGAGATGGGGGTCTTACAGACAAGGTATTACTAAACACCTACGTGATTCACTTGCCAAGCATGTTAGTCAGCACTGCTATGAATAGCAGTAGGGCATGACCAGGCAGACTGCAGCCTACAAATCCAAAAGCACCATATCAGTCTGACTGTGTCCAGTCACGAGAGCAGAACTGTTTGCTACCGAGGTGGCTAATGATTAATGATCCCATCTCCCAGCATTTCAAGCTATGATCAGCTTGGCTGGTTATGCCAGGATAATTTCATTATATTATACATAGAAGTCCCTACGTCCCTCGTGTACTGGTCCCAATACATTCATAACACTGGAACTACAACTGGCTGGTATAGCTAAGCTGCTCAGACCTCAAGTCAAAAGCTTATTGAATGATATTCTATTCGTAATAAATCATTCATTTTGAAGTCCCTACCTCTATTCCAGTTTCCCTGGGAAATGTGTTTTAAAGCCTCTACTTGAACTGCGAGAATGAAGATGTAAATTCCATTACAAGACAGCAGGGGATCAAAGTATGGATGCTGATTGGGTTAGTCAATTACCAGGCCCACATTAGCATGGGTTATAGCCCCCTTTGTTCATAATGAACACTACTATTGAGAAAGGCAGGGGATGTCTCAGAAAGAGGAAGCTATTTGACGCTCACTCCATGACTCATGTCAGCCAACCCACTCAAACACCTCTCAAGGGTACAAAGGTAAAACTTTTTTTTATGGGGAAATTGCAACGAGAGTGGGTAAAACAGGTCAGAGTTAAAAGGGCAGTTTTTAATTCCTGGCTCCACACCCTAGCCTTAGGGGTTGCGGTGAGGCTTTTAGACTTTCCCCATTCTTTTTTCCTATGCGCCTTGTGCCTATAGCCAGTTCCCCAATTTGATTGTGCCTTAGGAAGGCCTTTGCAACCAATGAGCTAGGCTCAGTGATGCCCGATATGACACTCCGACAGCCACTACTCCAAGGGCACAACACAGTACTCTCTGACAGCAAGATAACGCCGTGTGACAGGATAACAATAAACTTCACTTCAAAACGCCCTTCGTGAAGAAGCCCCTGACCTGAAGGGCGCCATATCTTTTGGCAAGGATTTGTGAGTCCTCCTTCAACATTAACACCTGTCATTTACACCATTGATATGGTAGATATTTTCAAGCAGACATCATGTCCATATTATTAGACTACCGATATTCCCATTTACTAGTATGTCACAATTCTCAATGTAAACTGGCTTCCATTGAATCAGGTAAACCAAGCAGCAGGTGCAACAGGTGTCTCAGTACATTGCCCACAAACACGCCGTTATGGCATTGATAGGACCATTTGCCATGGTAACGGGTGTCTGCAGCCTTAGCCTACTTATTTAATCTCCCTCTAGCTAGCCATGTGCGGCCCACAGCGTCAGTCCTGCAGCAATGCCCAGGCCTTCCTATTTAGAACAATACTAACCAGCACAGAGGCAACACCATCCACGTCTGTGGGGACGGGCGCCTGGTCGTATACAGTTGGCCGGCAGGCAGGGGCATTACAGCCCAACACCGCACAGCATTGAGCCCATGTGGCCTGCCACACATTCAGCGTCATATACATCAGCCTGGGGATATGGGTGTTCACCATATCTATCATTAATAAAGCCCCTACCTACGGCCACAATATCTCTTATAATATTCTGATCCCATACAGATTTAAATCTTTCCTAGTTCTGCCTTTTCCTTTATTTGTAAATCAAACAGCACATTATTACTCTTATTTGAAATGCCAGTTATAGCCCGGATGTTCTAATTAGATTATTAATTTCCACCCGACCTGCTTTTATAATTATTAACAAATCTACTAAGCGTAAACCATGTAGGCACATTTTCTACCTTTACGACATTACTACTATTGCTGGCTGGCATATCTGGTTGAGATCTATTGAGGTTGCACAACTAAATCAATATGAAATTACTGCCGGGAAAATTCCTATAATAGACGTCTGGCAGAGTACCACCATGTACTCCTAGCCGGGCTTGATTTAATAACGTTGTGTTAATAATGCACCATTAACAACAATGCTGTGAAATAATCAGGGTATTTCCACCCACAATGGGTTATTGAGCAGAGTCCTTGTGTGCCAGTCATGAGCAGGTTATCCAGCTCAGTGCTGTTAAGGGTCACTAGGTCAGCACCAGAGTGGAGCTTGCCAATATACGCCTGTCACACCAAGGACATGTTTATATTGCAGTTATACCTTAAAGCACCAAATAGTATTATGTGTACAAAGTGTCAACACTTCAGTATTGGTGTAGGATGAGCCAAACAGAAAACTAACGTGATACACGACGTCATCTTCTATAAGAACGCCACTTTTATTAAATCGTTAAGTCAACAACAGGGGGGGGGGGGGGCAATGGCACAACACGTACCTGGTACATGTTGACCATGAAACGTGTCTTTTCGTAGAAAATGGCAACTGGATTCAGTCTGGCGACTGGACTGGCTAGACCCTACAGGATTAACCCTGTGTGTGCAGTACAGGGGCTTACTTAACATGATACAGCAACGACCACGATTGAACATGACGTCTTAAGGCATCATGCCGTCATATAAGGTAAACAACGCCTGATTTGTGAGCAGCGTGCAGTGGTGAATTTGGAGGGAGAAATTTACGTGCTTTTAATGAAAAATTTGACACAAAGGTTTACAAATTCCAATAAGGCGCCACTCCCTTTTCAAAATCCTGGATCTACCACTGGCATGGAGGTGTAACGTTCTGATCAGGTAGTAGTGAGTGAGTAGGGGCTGGCGGGGGTTGATATACAGATACCTGGGCCGTGAGCAGAAAGTGGCTGCTGCAGGCGATATGCAGCACAACTCCCAGGTGATCGAGTTCTCGCCACCATCTAACTGCAGCCCAGCGAGCTGTGAGCTGCTCATGGTCTATGGAGGCGCTCACAGCACTGACATACATCCACCCGCTCCGGCTTTAATGTAGGTAGTCATCTGTACTGCCCTTCTACAATATACATGTTCGTACTGCATGGATACGGTATACATGTACATGGGTATGCTATTTACATGGATAACAAGAAAAGGTACATGTATTCAAAATACATGGACCCAGTCTGGCGCAGGATATTATTGACCAGGCTATGTATCTAAAATGTCATATCAATTTAGCAGATATTGATCAAGGTAGGGGTTATTTTGAGGTGTACTTATGCTGTATGACTAAGTAAGTCATTAACCAGTATACATGTACACGTACATAAATCATTACATGATACAATATACCATTCAGTTTGCTATGAGTTGTTGGTTCAGGTATTGACTGCCCTGGGTCCTGCCCTGTCTTTGTGCTATGGCTGACAGCTGCAGCGGGCTGACCGGCAGTATCGGGTGGACGCACATTGTACAGTGTACGGGGTAACATGAGACACCTGGTGATCCCTCCCGACACCTGAGACACATGGAGCCGGATCAAGCAGCAGGTCACCCTGGAGGATAGCCCCAACCCTGCACACCTTACTCATCACAGGAACCAACCCAGCAAGGGAGCCATATGGCAAAGTTTGAGGCCATCATTCAGTGGTAATGTCTTTTTCAGGATGGCCAGCATGGGGTGGAGAGTCGGGAAGGGTATGTTAGGTCTAGGGTTGTACAGGGTAATACTATGTAGGCAGCCATCTTGTCCCATCGAAATGCTGTCTCCCAACTCGAACTTATAGGTATCTGCTTTCAGTAGCAGAGGAAAATCTAAGTCAGTGGAGGTAGAAAGGTATATGTTTTCTTTTCCCTGTGTGGCACTGCACCACTGCTACTGTGTGTGGTGGTGCTGTGGGTCAGTTACCGCCTTATGGAGCTGGTGCACTTAGCTGGGGATGGGACTGGACCAGTAATGACCCCTGCAGACCCAGCTGCAGCCGTAACACGGCCACCAGGGCACTTAACCTGTGATGTACGGCAGCCTCTCTGCACCCGTTCTGCACACTTTACGTACGTGTGGACGATATGTAGGAGAGGTCTTGCGTTTCCCTTATACAATATTAGACTGGCATACTAACCATACTAAGTACATTGAGTACCTGTTGATTTCATTTTTCGTTGGATGTTCTTTTCTTAAATGTGTCTTGCTGCACAGCCCCGTTCTTCTTGAGAGTAATCCAGCTTTGGTTGGCCCAAAAATCAATTCCTCCTTTTTAATTTCAAGGATGTTGAATCGTAAATAAACTCAATGAAGCCTGATACAAAATCCGACGTAAAAACAGCGATGGGTTTTGCGG
This sequence comes from Harmothoe impar, assembly GCA_947462335.1. Classification (NCBI taxonomy): domain Eukaryota; kingdom Metazoa; phylum Annelida; class Polychaeta; order Phyllodocida; family Polynoidae; genus Harmothoe; species Harmothoe impar. The sequence continues at coordinate 34,101,828 of OX381704.1, forward strand.
GCCACTCACATCTACCCATGAGAGTGCGTGAGTATTAGGGAAGTGTATATAGCTCATGCCTGGATGGCCCTAAGAATCCACTCTTCAGAAATGTTGGCACCTGGCCCACCGTGTGGGTGGCGGCGAATCTGGATCAATCAATGTATGTTCCAGGGCAGTTAGACTATAGGAAATCATAAATAAATGAACAGCACTTGGCTGGCTGGATCAGGCCAAAAAAAAAAAAAGGTTTGTTTCAGGTCACCCGACCGACCCTATCAAAACAGGGCCGACCCTACTTTTTTTTATGCAATTTTGAAGAAATTTTGAAATTTTGACACTTTTTTGGGTCAATTTTAGGTTTACAAAAATGTTGAATTTTTTTTCCACATTTTCCCACTTTTTTGGTATCGCAGAGGGGCTGTGAAAAAAAAAAAAAAAAAAAAGTAAAAAGAAAAAAAGATCCGACCTACCGACCCTAGATTTTCATCCCATGTTACCTGAAACAAAACTTTTTTTTTATTTGGCCTCACCACTCACAATACAAATTTATTTCCGCTTCTGGCTTTTGGGATATACATGTACATACTTGATACAAAGAATGCATGCCTGGAAGCAGCTGTATGCTAACATATTGAGCACTATGTTGGTTTACTGTATCAATTCATAGAACCGTGCTGTGCCCTTGCATTTACTGATCCATTGGCCTTAGGAGCTATCCTCAGCATGAAACTACATAACCATATTTGTAATTAAAGCTTTATAATCGCTTTTCCATAGCAAACAATAGCCTTATATGAGTTCTTTCCCCTAAGCTGTGCAGTGTGCACATAGGTAATCCCATTCACTATACATGTAGTATTTAGTAGCAGGATGAGGCACTCAGGGCAAAGGAGTCATGTGCCACAAAAACCTTCTTAACAAACAAGAGGCAAAGTATGAGTAAAAGGTGAGATGTACATAAAAGGGGCATTAGTGTTATGAGGTTCATTGTCGGCAGTAATGTATTGTGTGAGTGGCACATGTTGTCAAGCTCTTACTAGTAAACCATTGGTTTATGCCTTTCTTTGTTTCAATTTCATTTTCATTCTACCAAGGCTGCGATTCTTTTATGACAACCAAAGTATCGTCAAAAATCGTATCTGATACCAGACAAATATTTCTTCTCAGTTATTACACATATTAATTCTTAATATCTATGAAAATTGCCTTCTCTCACCCCTTAGTAGTCTATGTTCACTGTGCTAATTTAAACCTGTTCTTCTTCTATTTTTAGATACCTCCTATTCATAGAAGAGGTGGTACCTACATGTGTCCATAGTAACCATCACACCTGTCTCCGGTACCGTCTCATCCACCAGTTCACACCTGACCCCCCCCCCCCCTCCCACACACACACACAGACAGATCAGGTGGCTGAGCTCCTCAGAGTGACTCCTACCCGGCACTACGCTGACGTCCGGTGTATCAGGTACAGACGGCACACGGCCTCATGTCAGTGACGTCACGTCCAATGCACAAGACAGCGTCCAATTGCATGTATCGCCTTTCAGGCAGTCTACAGCTTTAGCCTAATTTTAATGTGAGATCTTATATGCCGGTACATCTGATAGCCGTTCCTAGATAGAATGATATTGAAAGGGTCCTCATTATTATATCATTGTTATTATATGATATAATATCATTGTAATGATAGCCTTGTCATTATTTCTAGCAAACCTTCCGAGATTCATTTAGAGTAACGCATGACATAGGATCCGTGAACTACAAAGGACATGTTATACTTATTGTGCGAGAGGGTATTCTCTTATATATACATGTATATTGACAAGCCTTTATACATGTATCGTTGTTATAACCTTGACCTAATGCAATCATCTCACTTAATCCGTGACTGCATTAAGTATGCCATGATAGGAGTCACCAGGTACACACGACCTGGTGACGGTGAACGTCCCAGTAACCCCAAAGCCGTGGAGGACTGAGCTTAGATTTACCTTAACACTCAGCCACTCGGCTAACATCCAGGTGCCACCCCACCACTCAGTACAGGCCTGGTTAGCAGCAGACAAAGGCCGCCACACACAATTTGTGTAAATGATTGGTGTCATTTACATAGCTTATTTCTATTTTATTATGTAAGGCTAACAGCACAAGGGGTAGTGCTTTCTTAACTGGTTTATATGACCACCCACCACTCATAATACACATACTTTGCAGTTGCAACTGACTTGCTCAGAATTCCATATTACAGCCACTGCATGTGATAGATAAGGCATTAACATGTTCCATAAAAGCAAAATAAAAGTATATATACCGCTAGGTAAGATGATAGGGTGCAAGGATCAGCTCTTTTCTCGTTATGGAGATGCAACAGACAGTTACACTGCATTTCTCTTGAGAAGTTGCTTCTCTGGATATTTGGGACCCCTATATCTGACTTAGTGTTAGATCACGCGAATACTTGAGCGTTTTATTCTTAAAGTTGTTTTTGCAAATATGTTTCGACATAGCAAATACCAATGTTAAGTTGAACACACACCAATATGCTTTTGTGTAGCACGGTGGTAGGTTGACTGCTTTACAAATATACATGTCAAAACACAGCCGGACTATTGGTCATGCGACGCTGCCTCATAATTCAGGCAAAACACCCTTGGCATATAGAATAGACGATATTGCACTACTGGATCATGAACTGTCTGCCCTCTAGAGCATTTAGCGGTACATATCAGAATTTGAGCCAAATATAACAATAAATTGGTCTAATTATGCTTGCCGCTAACTCAATTACAATAGTACATCATTTCAGCTTGCATGGAACTATGTTTTCCATCAAATAACCGTAATACATTGTCTGGCCCTTTGTTTATGAATTTACATGCTATTGTACAAATTACTAGAAAGCATTTCATAATCGTGTGTCTAATGCTACACACACACAGTGCACATATAGTGCATTTCAGTCCATTGCTATATATAATGCATACATATTTATGTGTTGCACATTTCCACATATATACACGTGTCCATGAATATGACAGCTGCAGTGTTGTATACTGTATAATACTAGAGGTGTGGTGGAGTTAATGAATGCGTTCTAGTGACTTGATATTGGCCTGTGAATCATGCTTGACACAATGTGCCAGCCAGATGTGCAAACTCTGCATGTTCACTGAGGCCAACTATGTATAGTTTGTGTCCTTTTTTTCTATCATCAAATTGTATAACCCTGATGGTATGAGCTATAGAGGCACTAATGTCCCATTACAGACTGATGCAAATCATCCACGATCTCTTTGAAGTTTTCTATTTACAGATAATGGTCCTTAATTAAAACAAAAATACACAATTTTGTCAGCAACTCCAATGCAAGCAAACACAGATGGCAATTTAGTAAGCATACAATGTACTCTGGCTACCATTCCCCTGGCAGCAAACCTTTAGCGGATGCAGATGATGAGAGATACACCTGCGATATTCAAGCCTTGGACTAGGCCGTGGGAAAGGAGAGGAAAGGGCAGTTGGCTCGTACGGGCCGGGTCTACTTACCATACTCCGTACGGGGCAACACTAGAGCGTGGCTGGTAAGCCTTTCCCTGTTAGTAGCCACAGAGCTGGGGAGCAGGGGGAGCAGGTCCCATGCCACCAGGTGCTGGAGTGTGCATGCACGGCCGGCTCAGCACAGGGACAGGTAACCTCCAGGTGCCACCCGATCCCACAACACGGCCTAGTATAGTACAGCTACACCTTAGACAACCAGGCAGCACACCTCCTCCTGCTTTCCTCCAGCACCACCCTGGGATGGATGAATGGAACTGCAGCCAATATGGCCGCCGCCGTTCGATCACCACAGTGGCACACAGTACTGGCCGGCTTCCGGGATCCACCACTAGGGGGCGATGCGGCGCTGGCCGCCGACCCGCCCCCTCCCCTCCCTTGCCGCACACAATGCGCCCGTCCCCAGCCGGCATCCCTGCCGCATAATGAACCGTCACCATGGCAACCAGGGACAGGACGGCTATTGATTTTTCCTGCTGCAGGCTCGGTGGTAGATCAATGTGGCTCACTTATTCATGAGGTGTAGCCAATGCAGCATCACAACTTTCTATGACAATTTCTCGATAGTCCATGATGCCACTGGACCCTAGATAAGACAGCTGAGATAACAAATGCCGTTTTACCCATGATAAAAGCAAGTCATGGTTTGGGGTGGGTTAGAAGATGGCCGACTTTACTCGGTGAAGGTTAGAGCGGAGTTTGAGTAGGGCAGCAAGAGCAGCCAGACATTATTTTATGCTGGCTCTCTGATGTGCATTATGTCTGGCAGCTGGTTGGACGGGTTCACTTCAGCTTGCAGGGGGTAGTAGGTTGGTGGCTGATGTATGTAAACACGACCTGAGAACCACATGGATCCTCCATACGGCATCACAACACTGACACCCACACATGTCTGGTGATAACACACCACATCATGTCAGCATCAACACTGACACCAACACATATGTGTGGTGACATCACACCACATCATGTCAGCATCAACACTGACACCCACACATGTGTGTGGTGACATCACACCACATCATGTCAGCATCAACACTGACACCTACACATGTGTGTGGTGACATCACACCACATCATGTCAGCATCAACACTGACACCCACACATGTGTGTGGAGATAACACACCACATCATGTCAGCATCAACACTGCACCCACTCATGTCTGTGGTGACAACACACCACACCATGTCAGCATCAACACTGCCACCCACACATGTGTGTGGTGATAACACACCACATCATGTCAGCATCAACACTGCACCCACTCATGTCTGTGGTGACATCACACCACACCATGTCAGCATCAACACTGCCACCCACACATGTGCGTGGTGACATTACACCACACCATGTCAGCATCAACACTGCCACCAACACATGTGTGTGGTGATAACACACCACATCATGTCAGCATCAACACTGCACCCACTCATGTCTGTGGTGACATCACACCACACCATGTCAGCATCAACACTGCCACCCACACATGTGTGTGGTGACATTAAACCACACCATGTCAGCATCAACACTGCCACCCACACATGTGTGTGGTGATAACACACCACATCATGTCAGCATCAACACTGCACCCACTCATGTCTGTGGTGACATCACACCACACCATGTCAGCATCAACACTGCCACCCACACATGTGTGTGGTGACATTACACCACACCATGTCAGCATCAACACTGCCACCCACACATGTGTGTGGTGATAACACACCACATCATGTCAGCATCAACACTGCACCCACTCTGTCTGGTGATTACGTACCACATCATATCAGCATCAACACTGTGTGGTTATGACACACCACATCATGTCAGCATCAACACAGACACCCACACATGGTTATGGTGATGGCACACCGCTAACGCCACATCATGTCAGCATCAACACTGATACATGTACCCACAAATGTATGTGCCAATATTGACACTCGGGACATATTGAGTAGTGTTGTATACTGAAGTATGTTTCAAATAGAGTCTGAGACTGTACAAAAGTATGCACAATACCCTGCAGTCACACATTAGAATCATCATAAAAATACCATATACTAGTAGGTTATGATGTTTCTCAAAATAACCAGGGGTAACCATCACCATTTTATACATTGGTTTTTGCCATTTTACCCATCATAAAATGCCATGAATATGTAATTTAGTCTGGGTTTCTTTGCATTATTTTTCATTTTCAAAGGTCAAAAAGAATCTGTTAACTTTTACCTAGATTGCCAGGCATACAACTTTAACCTTTTTTTTACAGTAAAGGGGAATGTATAGGTATTTCACATGTGATATTTTACATTTCCGTGCATATAAATAGTTGATATGAAATAAAATTATTGAAGTTTTCGCACTTTTTTCTCATTTCTAGAGAAAATTAAAATACATTAATTTTTCAAATTTCTCTATTAAACAAACTAGAGGTCAGGAAGGCAAATTGGGGACCTGAAAACTAGTTATTTTCTATCTAATTATTTAATATTGACATTGTGAGAGAAGTACTAAGAGTAGAGAGTAACCAAAGATATCACTGTAAAGCTCTTTTAATGCTGATTGTAACTAGATCCATTTCCCAGTAGCTTGAGATAGGTGGAAGGTGTATATCAGGATATATATCTGGATAAATATTACAAAAAGCTCTAATAAATAGTATGTTTAATTTGGCGATATGGACAATAAAGTCAACTTCCTTTTTATTTTAAAGCTATCCCACTTTAGATGTAGAGAGGACACATTGGGGATTATTTATCTGTAAAAAATGTTAAATTCCGATAATTACAAAGTTTTATACAACCTTTTGAAGTCAGAATTTAAAACAAAATAAATGAGCTTTTAATGCATAAATTGAAACGAGACTTCCCCATTATCTCATTATAATGTTAGAAGCTTATATTAGAGAACTTCCCTATGGTCTGAAGGTGACATGACACATTGTTTACAAATCAATTTTATATTTCAAACCTACAAGTTGCACATGATTCAAATTATTAGACATAAGGGTCAGTATAGTGCAACTTCACTACATATATTTATGTCTATGCCATTCGAATGTTTAAATACATGAAATAATGGAAAATCCAGGAAAATGACAAAAAACACTAAATTTGTCACAATTCAGGCAGACATGTTGATAAAGGGCTTATTTTTACATAAAATATATGAAAATTCAAGTTATTTCTTCAATTCTATATACTTTAGATGATATTTTGTTAGTTTTCTTGAGTTGCTTAGAAGTGCTTATGTATATTCCCTCGCTTAAAACCTTTAAAACACTGGATAGGGCCCAAGTCCACTATTTGCCTTCCAGACCACCCCCTCCCCAATTTTCAACGCATTCTCCGATTCTATGCCCCATCTTCGTCCACTAAACTGCAATTTCCGATTCTTTATGAATTAATCTGCCTATAGAAAATTCTGCCAACTCTCAGTGACTTTGAACAAGGGTAACGACCAACCTCAAAGGTTTAATATAAACAAAGGGCGAATGATCACGAGAGACTGGGCAACCTGGCCGAGCCGTGGGAGACAGAGCTCACATATTGCTAGACACTGGCAGGCCAGTTTGGAGGCACACTGTTCAAAGCGCCACCCGTAGGCCGAGCTGGAATCAGTGTGGTTTGGAGGCTGCGGTGCATGCAGATGGTTCCGAGCAGGGCTCCTAGGGGGAGTATCTGTCCATTGAAGGCAGCCACTATCGCCACCTGGGTCTAACCCAATGAACCACTCGTACCTGGTGTCTGTACCATTTATTGAGGCGTGTTAATGGTGCTTTGTTTATAAGTGATATTGGTGTTACAGAAGAAAATCGCTCTATATATTCATAATCTGTGCGCCTCATAGTAAGAGGCAAGTAATGAGTTAAACTTAGGACCGCTGCACATGCATTAAAACCACAATGTACATATCAATACCAGTGTGTTAAAAGTTTATTAGGCCAAAAGGCTGAAAAGCTCTAGACCAATCAAATACCCTGCCATTCACTTGTTTGGGTGTAACGTCAACGGTACCTATCGTGATATCTGTTATCAGTGTCTCTCTCGTCTGACCCAAGAAAATGAATGGCTTTGAACATTAGGCCACACTTTTTTTTAAATTTGGGTTACGGGCCCGCCGCACTAGGAAAGACCAAAATCGGAATAAAAATAAAATTTGGATTTTACACTTTTTTTTTTATTCCCTCCGATCTGCTTTCCAGACAAAACAAATTAAAGATATAAAATAAAAGATATAAGGTATGATATACCGTTGGAAAGCTAAAATCAACAGGAAACCAATGATCTAGCTCTCATTGTGCTGAAATAATAATTCAAATTTTCTCAAAATTTGAAAGAAAAAACAGCAGAATATTGGTTAACTAAAACATCAATTATTTTCTATTGTTAGATCATCCTTTTATATTTCCCATGTACATTCAGATATCCAAGTTTTCTAAACATATATAAATAAACTTCCTAGAGCCCGACTTTTATTTTATTTTATTTTTTTTTATTTCGTCCTCCGTGCTTTTGAAATTTCCTGAGGTGTCCGTAACCCAAATAAAAAAAAAAAGTGTGGCCTTAGAGCCTACAACCTCGATATACACTATAATCGTGATCTCAATACACAGGAATAGATGTACATTTAGCCCTCTTTACCTGCCACCCTCTGTCCTCCTGGAGACTGAATCTCACCAGGCAGGGTGGTGGTTGTGTGGAGGGAGGGGCGAGGGGCTCTTAGACCTGAGCCTCTTAATCGACTACTGCTGGATCCAGCACCACCAAGCTGCATCCAGCAACAACAAGGCGGCAATGACTGACTTTGATCATGCAGAGAGCAGCCTGTTCACTACCAGGTAAAAATCCCAGCGTAGTCTCCAGGTGAAAGGCTCATCCTGCAGCGTATTGCCGCTGCACAGGTGCCTGACTGATAAATGTATATGATAGGCAAACTCTAATCTAGGTCAAAAGAGAAGATTGCAAAAACACATAGACAACTGCTGTCATAATTTAGACGCCCACGCAATACATATTTTCTCATCAAACCAACAAAGAAACTGCTTGAAATACAGCCATTTCCGTTGAGTGTTACAACGGTTATCTAATTCTGATGTAAAATCCAACATAGAAAAAGCGGATGTGTTGTTATGCTGTACCCATGATACCCTTCTTACGTGTTCCTGAATTTCGATCACTGTTGAAATTAATTTTGGAACAGAATATTTTGTGTTTCATGTTTTTTTGTAAATTTTCCAGAAGGCACTTTATCTTATTCCATACCAACTCTCGGAGACAACAGCAGACAACAAAAGCATCAATTCCAAACCAACCCTCTGAAAATTATAATGTAAAATTGTGAAAGGTTTAACAAAAGAAAATCTTTAAACATACACCTAGTAATAGTAGTATTAGTATTAACTGCTTAAAGAATGGCTACCCATATCATTCTGAGGTCAACACATTTCTTCGTAAAATAGTTTTTAAAGATTGAAGGAGAATCGCAAAGTAGGTTAAGAGTAGTGTTTGTATGGCTTTGCAGTGTTATTATGTAGAATCGTACAAATCAATAACAGTGCACCGGCCACAGCATTGACACGCTGGTTGGTGCCTAAACCTACAGCGCAATACACGAGAACGACCCCAGAGAATAGATTAATAATTTATCACTGGTTACTCATACACTCTACCTGGCGTCAACATACCAGGATAGACGTGTATATGTTTTAGTTCTAGTGCATGTAATGTGAGAAAAACATATATTCCAACAATGTTAGCATTTCAAATATTAAATTGCCCATTAGACAATGGGCAACATAATAGCATAAAACCTAGTGAATAAATCCTGAAACAGAAAACACTTACATGTAACATCTTCTGCAATGGGTAATATTTAGTAACGTTTTAGTCTGATATAAGAGGAACTTACTTGTGCCACTTGTCCGACATCTTGGCTGGTGAGGAGGTTTACACACACAAAGCCTAAAATAGAATAAAGACATGCCATGCACCTGTAAATACGCAATACGCAACAATATGTAATTGATAACTAACACTGTACCAAATACTATATTTGACGTAATAGGCATGTAGGTTTGGGGCGTGTATATTTATAAAACTTTGAACTATCGACTTCCAATTGTGTATTTTTTCAGCAGGTAATTAAACACCATTAACTAATAAAGTGGGAATCTTTTTTTTTTTTAAAGCGCCCTGAGTGCTAATTACGTCAAATATGGTTAAATGTTTATATGGCTTACTACTAGTATAACAACAACACGGGCAATACAGAATGATGTGCTGTGTTAGTGTGTACATATATCGATACATGTATAAGTTTTAACATGTATCTGTTTCAGCTGTGCTTGTTTCAGTCTATATGGTTGAATCAATTAAATCAGTCGATTTGATACATGCTTCTGGGTCATGTGGACAATGGACGATGTGGTCAAACCGAGGACAATCTGCAGTCCAATCAATTTTATCAGTCGATTCGATATAGGGTTGTGGACGAATTAGCCCATGAGCAATGTGGCCAATGCGCCATGTTACAGATTTTTACTTCAAAATAGTACATATTTCTTCATTATTATAAGATCTATAACTTAGTATAAGTGTTTTTCTGTATCTGTCATAGTCGGTAAATGGACATTATTAGCTACCTCTTACAGTGTAGTAGTACATTTTTGCAGTACTAGCCGTGTGTGCTATTCTATCGTCCTATCCACATCTTTCAAAGCATTTTGCCACATTCACTACTCGTCCTGCCCACATCGTCTTTGGACCAAATTGTCGAGTATTCTCCCTTATGTTAATGATATTTACGGATGGGTACTTTCTGTCACTTTGATTCAAACTCTATCTTGTAGACTACATAAATAAATTATCCTTAAATAGTAGATCATTGTTGGTGGTTTATATTAGCTATGCGGATATTTCATTGGGGATATCCTTGGCTACTTCAATGCTTTTGGAACAAAAATTTCTTCAAAGTGAATTTTGGAGTACATCACAATCAGGGACCACCGGTATTTTCCCTGATTTCACAGCCTGCCAAAGGGTGGACTAGAGAGTGTCTAGGCACATATCTTTAGGACAAATTAAACATGGTATGGTGTGAAAACATATACGGAACTGAGTGGAATTGAACATCTTGAAACATGAAATCAAGAAGGGGGGGGGGGAGAATAAATCCATGCTCATGCCCTATATTTGTGAATATCCATCTATTGATTGCATAAACAGATGAAACAGCAATAGTGAAAAGCAACCAAAAGTAATCAAACGATTTAACCATTGGAAATTATTGAAAAGAAACTGACCTCATAGTCCTTCCGAGTAAGATCATGATACTAAGGTTGTTTTGTAGAGAAAGAATACTTACCTTTTGATCATGCTGATAACAAACATGTGAGCTTTTAATAGCACTTTCACAAGGAAGCAATATAATGGCATCAATGATATACCGGTAGCTGTAGAGAACTAATTTAATTTCCTGTACATGTGAATTTGCAGCAGCACACACGTTACACGCATAAAATATGTTGCAAATCAGAGCATTCATAAACATAGGTGACATTTCACGATGGAGAGCAGAGTTTCCAGGTATGGCATGTTCATAAAATATGTTCATGAACAAACTGCATTTCAAATTTTTAAAAAAATTGAGAAATTTCTAATTAGTTAGATATAATATCTGATATCATGACAGATGTAAATCTATATCTGTCTGTTCAAAGTTACCGGTATGTTGATTTGTACATGTATGTGTTTCGCCAGCCGCTGTATGCAAAGCCATTACCGGGTTATTTTCAATGTTTTCTCTGAAAATCATTCTGCCTTCTCAGAGGCTTCTTGGGAAAGGATAGCTTGACAGATTGGCGGTTCGACAGAATCCCTAATTTTCTGGGACGATTCAAGTTTTTTTAAATCTTTCCAATAGTCTAGTCTATTTTACCGCCCCCCCCTGATTAAGCCTTAAGGGGTTAAAATGTTTTACCCTCGCCCCTTTAAGACTTATTAAGTTTAACAGCATTTAAGAAGAATTGTTAACTTCTAGTTCTATATTTTTCTAGACTAGTCAATACATTTGTACAATACCGTAGTCTCTCGAGTCTAAGTTCTATAAACCCTCATCTAGTCTAGACGCCCATTTAATTTTCCCAATTTTTACAATCATAACAATGTAGGGCATCTGATTTCATTTCAGTTCAATCAAGCCAAACTAACCTGCTACTAACAGCAAAACAACTAAATAATGGGGATAATGATTGAACTTTCGCCCATGTAATTTAAGGTGGACCGCTACCTCTTGAATATGGACACACTACGCAGGTATCTGCGCATATGGCTTAAATGTTTCAGAATTAGCTAATATTACATAATCTGATACATATATATGCTGACTAAGCCATGTTAAAAAATTGGGAGATTTCGAGCAAAATTGAGCGTTTTTTTGGACTTTGAATATTTTACATATTTGTAGCCAGTGATATTTGCTATTTTTATCAAAAGTTAGAATATTGAAACTATTTACCAATAAATCTTTATCTAGAATGATGTAGATCTCATTAAGTTACTTAGAATAACCAAGGGTATAAATTGTAGCCATTTTCCACTCTGATTCTAGCCATTTTACACTTTATTTATAGCTTTAAATGTAAGGTTTAGGCCGATTTTGCTATATTTTTTTACTTCAAAGGCCAAAAAACATAAAAATATGCCCGGGACCCCCTATCAAAATCACTTTCATATGTTAGCAAATGATCTGAACTAATTTTTGAGAGAGTTTAAAAAAATTCTGTTAATTTTGAAAACTATTTTTAGCCAATAAGGCTACAAAATAATAGAAATTTATTCCTATTCCTTCCCAAAACATCATATTTTTACCCAGAATGCCATGTCATACAACTGTAAAATTTATTTTGCAGCAAAGTGGAACATATAGGTGTTTCACATGTGAAGTTTTACATGTCTGTGCATAATGGTTGATATTTAAAAAAATTATTGAAGTTTGCACACTTTTTTCTCATTTTTAGAGAAAAATTAAAATACTTTGAATTTTCAAAATTCTGTATCTAAAAAAGTAGGTCGGGACCCCCTATTTTTCTTTTCATTTTTCGATTCTATATGATTCAGCCTGTCTGTAGAAAAAAATTAGAAACATTCTGTTAACTTTGATCAAAGGGTAGCGACCCACCTTAAGCACTTAGTAAGGGAATACTTCTGTAAGATTTTTGGTTAAACCGTTTGACTACGGTAGGCCCTATGTTTTAATCATCATGTCTATTTTATTTTTTATGATAAAAACATATTATTTTGCATATTATTAGATTTACTTACCATCAAATGCTGGAATGCAAATCTGTAGTGGTTGTTCAGTCTCGGGTGACAGATGGTAGCTTCTTGAAGTTTGTTCTGATGGAATGATGCTGCCAATATTGACTGTATGTAAATGTTAATGTAGGTCTAGCACTCTATCAGTATCATAGGGAACTGTCAAACCGGGTGAGGGTTTGCCCCCGGACAGCCTCACGTCACCCAAACCGTGTCACAGCGGAGATGTTACTGTTGGGTAAACAAGGGTCAAGTTCTAAACAGAGAGCTCCTGTGTTGGGCATCCACAAGACGCATAGTTCCTTGCTTAATGAGTGTGTTGTTAGTTTCTGGTTACAGAAGTTCTTGGTCCGCTTACTCTCTCTTCACAACTTTCCTCCAGTGATCCAAAATGGCTGATGGCTGACGTTTCGGAGTCTCGCGAGAGTTCCGACGATCTCGTGAACACATCCGGGCAACCTGTCATTTTGCGATCGAAACCAGCAGCACTCACCGCGAAGGTAAGATCTCGGCCCCTGTCATTCCACTTTATCAGTGTTTTTACCCTCATGGGGCAATTAAATTCACTTCATTTAATACACTGGAACTAGATACATGCATTTCTCCTTTTCTTGTTGCAGATTTTTGAGTCTGAAGTCTCTTTTTCCTATTGTCTACTTGGCCATCTGGGACACGTTCCCAACCCGACATCGGCAGCGCCATTTTGCCTCACGTTGTTATAATTTCTCTCAGGTTTAAGCCTGTTTATGAATTTACTGGATCACAACGGTAAGTAAAATATCCTTGTGTCGAAAATAGTAACTAAATATACTCTTGGCAATGTAGTGACATATTGTACAGGCATTGTTATATCAGACATGTAGTGTATTTTCTCTAGTTTGTGCAATATTCTTAATCATGTGTCAATCATTGAAGTGTTGTAGGCATACTCAGTTAGACTTAGAGACTGAGTCAGTAGGCTACTGTAGACTACTCCTGTAGGCTCAGCGACTGACGTACTGTACTGTTACAGTGTAACTACCGGTACATGTATATACACTGTACACACAGACGTGACTGCTAGCTACTCAGGGCCTCAGCTACTGCTTATTAAACTTACGCCGAAATCAAGTCCTAAAATAATCTATAAATAGATCTAGATTTTGGACCCCATTCAAGTTTGATTTTTTAAAGTAAGGTACAATGACAATGATTTTCATTCTCGGAAACTCAGAAGAGATACAGGAGAAACGTACACATAGACCAGCTGCATAGACTAAGGGAGGGTTCATTATTTATGGCAGGGGGGGGGGGTGAGCATTTGAGGGGGGGGGGGGGCAAATTTTTTTAGGGGTATTCAAAGGGGGGGGGCCTTTTTTTTTTACCCTATTCTTAGTGAATTTATTACGTTGAAATGTCGCGAATTTTGGTAACAGCCTGTGTTATATTTTACCAAATTATGTCAATATTTTCAAAATTTTCAAAAATTTTCCTCAAACTCCCAGCAAATTTCTCACTGCATCACTTTTAACACTCAGAATAGCCCACCGTTTTGTCAGTCTTCAAAAAAGTGCCGGCCTCATGTAAGCACTGAGGGTATGGGAGCTTCCAATTCATAAGCACTGGGGCCCTAAACTCAACGGTATGTAAGTCGAGTGTCTGAGGTTTGACTATTATCGCTCACCAGCGAGTATCATGAGACGTTTACACTAAAACACCTTACGAATGGATGTATTTGTTGCAAGGTAGTAAATTGTAGGTAAAAACGTGCCCATGATTAAATGCATACAATTAGTAGACACCACTATTGTTTTTGTAATAAAGTTGAAAACGATCCAGGGTGAGGCCCACTGAGGGGGGGGGGGCGCTTTTTTTTTAACCTATTCCGAGGGGGGGGCCTTTTTTTTTCAACCTATTCCGAGGGGGGGGGCCAATTATTTTTGACGTATTCGATTTGCAAAACGCTCACCCCCCCCCTGCCATAGATAATGAACCCTCCCTAATCAACATGTATATGTACAGTGCATGGGTCGAATAGACTTTAAGCCCCTCCCCCCCTCCCAATAGCCTCCACTCAATAGTGTACCAACTTGTCTTTAGAAGGTTAGTCTAGGGAGTGTTATTTATTAATTACAGGGGGGGGGGTGAGATTTCACTTCCGCGAACAATTTTTATAGAGGGACATTCTTTGTACTAGTACTAGTAGTTGGATGTGTATTGCCCAATACACAAACCATATCCTCACAAGGTCACCTCTGCCTGAGTCCTGTGCCTGCCATAGATACCACATGGAAGCAGCCTAGATATTCTTGGATCTAAGATTGTGTACAGGGGCGGATCCAGGGGGGGGGAGAGGTCCTGGGGGTCGCCTTGAGATAAATTATTAGCCGAATTTGGCTCCGTATATACATGGTTAAACTATAATCTACTTGAAAACCTCCCTTACAAGCCGACCCCCCTCTATGAAAGAATGCAATAAGCCGAATCAGGTCTGAAATCCAAGGAAACGGTCTGCTTATCAGAGGTTTTACGGTAAAACCTATGGGCATACCGGAATCATAAAAACTGACAAAACTGCAGGGGTTACTTGGTGGACTGCCGGTGGTGTGTTGCATAGACTAATCAACATGTACATGTACAGTGCATGGGTCGAATAGACTTTAAGCCCCCCCCCCCCTCCCAATAGCCTCCACTCAATAGTGTACCAACTTGTCTTTTATAATAGAAGGTTAGTCTAGGGAGTGTTATTTATTAATTACAGGGGGGGGGTGAGATTTCACTTCCGCGAACAATTTTTATAGAGGGACATTTTTTGTACTAGTACTAGTGGTTGGATGTGTATTGCCCAATACACAAACCATATCCTCACAAGGTCACCTCTGCCTGAGTCCTATGCCTGTCGTAGATACCACATGGAAGCAGCCTAGATATTCTTGGTCTAAGATTGTGGGCAGGGGCGGATCCAGGGGGGGGGGAGGTCCTCGGGGTCGCCTTGAGATAAAATTATAAGCCGAATTTGGCTCCGTTTATACATGGTTAAACTATAATCTACTTGAAAACCTCCCTTATAAGCCGACCCCCCTCTATGAAAGATGCAATAAGCCGAATCAAGCCTGAAATTCAAGGAAAGGGTCGGCCTATCAGAGGTTTTACGGTAAAACCTATCGGTATGGGCATACCCGAATCGTAAAAACTGACAAAACTGCAGGGGTTACTTGGTGGACTGCCGGTACTGTGATTGTCATTAACCAAGCTGTATTCGCAGCTACCCATAAGCGCGTGCCCGTGCCTTCTTATTCAAGACCTGCGCTTATTAGAGACCCCTGCGCTTATTCAAGTAACAACGGTAGCACAAAGTCAGAAAAATACTGATTGCATATGAGTCAATATGATAAGATGAAAGCTATATATTATATGTAGCATAAATATGACATTTTATTTGACCCTGAGATTTTACTCTACTGAACACTATAGCCTATAGGTATCAAACTGCCCTGGGTCACATGTGATTTAAAATCACACGATCAATCTTTTTCATATCAATCTATTGGACATTAGTGGTGTCATGGTAATTTATTATTTTTAAATCGGTGAAAAAGCCTGCGTATTATTATAGTTCAAAGAGGGGGGGGGCAGAAAAAAAATTCTGACCCGTGTCATCTGCTGGGGGACAAAAAATGTTGACTCCACGGGGAGAGAGGGGATGCTCATAATTTATTAAGCAAACCGAAGTTTCTATTAATATACGGTACCGTTTATGATTGTAGTACCACCTATAATATACAGTATATCACAGAATAAAGTATATTTTTTCACTCATCCTCAGGACCACTATATAACGAAATCTCACAGAGTGCCAGCCCCGAAGGCTTACCATGCAAATGTATTTCATTGATGCAGTATGTATTAGTTATGTTATGTAATAGATAGACAATGGTTATGAAAAGGGTTAGAATTAACCACAGCTAACTGGTGGGGCCAGACAAGGGCGTAGCCCGAGTCGCCCACCAGTTTGCTATAGTAAATCCTATTTACCTTTTCATAACCATTGTCTATCTATTTTAAACCACAGCAGTAAGGTCATGTTAGGGTATACGTGTACGATATATCCAAGGTGCGAAGTCCTTTGACTGAATCTTTGAGGATAGATAACAACTGCTGCCCTACCGCCCCTTTTATCAGATGTTGGGGAATTTGACCGCCCTACTAATCAGAGGTTGGGAAATTTGACCGCCCTATATTTTCATGGAAAAGCTGTACATGGAACCCTACTCCAACCACCGCCCCGTATTTCACAGCTGTGTCTAGGGCCATTGTGTGGACTAGTGCACGCCTAGGCCTTCTGGAAGTTATAGAAATTCATCCCCTTTAACCAAAAGAAATTCTCAATTTCCAAGTTCTGTTTTTGACCGCCCTACTTATCAGGGTCTTGAGTACCTCCGACCGCCCCCCTTTTCAGGATGAAATGAAAATTGACCGCCACCGCTCTGGAACGTCATGCTGCAGTGGTTATCAAATACGTGGGGGAGTGGCACTCCCCCCCCCTGGGTCTTACCCCTCCGCTATTTAGAAGGAAACATAGATTTGTGTATTGGCAGGCCTTTTCTACATGTTAGTATAAGGGTTTTAATTGCTATACACGCGTTTGCTACGTATGTCATAGTATACTATAAATAACGAGGCGTAGTCATGAAAATGGACATTTAAAATCCATTTTGATGGAAGTCATAATATTGTGTAGTCTAGGATTGTTTTTGACACATTCATTTTAAACATCAAACTAGACGGTGTGGCTAGGAATGTGAAAAGAAAAACTCTAGCCAGTCTATACGAAAACTTTTTGACTCAGGGTTACCCTGAGTCTTGTGCGACGGGTAGCGATGGCCTCCTCTGCGAAAATATTAAAAGTGCAATAATTCATACATTTCTCTCGTTCAATCCTCCTTTTTGGTTTCTATAGATGCATTAGTACATAGAGTAAATGTGTGCTTGCGCTGTAATTCCTATTTGAACGCAAAGTCCACTAAAAAGACAAAATAATTTTTTTCTAAAATATGGTGGTAATTTGCTTCAACATAGAACCCTATGGGAGACTGTAGACAACCCTTGACATTGAACGATTACATATTGAACAGCTCAGTGCTAAGTCTATGGGACAGATCTCGGCAGCAGACCAAACCAGGGTGAGACGCTTTTTTTCAGACATCGTTTACTGAATCCGATGGTAATTTAGCACAGGGAGGTCACTACTGAACTTAACTGTAGTGTAAGCACAGTGTGTCCATACTCTCTCTTTTCTTCCTCCTACACGTCCTCTGTGCATCTGTTTCAAATATCAATATAGTACAACATGATATTGTGATATATCACCTTGATATAACTTATATCAATGTAGATATATCCAAAACAATTTTGATCCTGACATTTTGTCACTCGCTGAAACTGATCTATCCCACTGCAATGGATGCCCGGTCCGACTGAAAAGTGTCAGAATCGAGCTAACCGGTGCACTTAATCCACCTGTTAACTGTCCTATGTTCCATCATATTACAACTGTGTCGTATAACAGTGTAATATACTACAGCAATTTGCACAAATCAGTGTTTTGCAGTGCCAACTCATCTGTGTATTCGGTCATGCACTGTTTCCGAAAACAGACAGAATTCTTTGTTCTATGCTAGGCCCAATATACGCTGCACTACCTTTGATACCGGTACGGTAATTGAATATATATACTGCTGTCCACTCTTGTTCAATACATAACAAATATTTTGAGGACGAAAAAGACAACCCTGAAGTAGGATATAGCTCAGAGCCTGCAAAGCACTATTCGCTGTCATATCATTCTGGCATGAATGTACCATCTAACAGATCAAAATACCATCTAACTGAGCTGAAATGCCCTCTATAACATTTAAATTACTTAAATTAAATTCATATCATACCCTGTGTATACCAAACAGAACGATCACTTTTAGTTCCCGTACCACCCGTCTTCTACATGGAGGCGCCACAAGTGTTTTATTTCCACCTGTGGTACCGCTGCTACTCACAAGGGGGTGTGTTGGTTGGACAGAGGATTAGTATACCTGCACTTCACAAGGCGGCTCTGTGTCGTCACCTATTGCCGCACTATGTACGTCACAGTTGGTAGGCGGTACATGCCCGCAGCCGGCGACTGTCGCCCACACCCACCTGCACACCCACACCCACCTGCTCTCCCACACACACCTGCTCACCCACACCCACCTGCTGGCCTGAAATTGAATAACATACATGTATGACACATGACTTGAGGGTACCTTTAAACAAGGAATTCATTTCTGATGCCAGAATTGACCAATAAATGAGTATAAGGGAGTACTATATCTAACTGCACATGATAAGCTACAGACCCAGGTTTGTCGAAATGGTGTTAAACATCCATTCACACACCCAGCTTACCCTGAGTCATCTGTGAGGCCACTCACACGCTCAATCTTTCACTATGCATAATGCAGGACATTTGGTCCGGCAGATTTTTTTCTGCGCAGGCCCTGCTCAATTTTTGCAGGCACGGATATTGGAGTACAATCTTGCTATCTAGAAATGAAATATAAAGTAAATGTTTGTATTGGCAATGACAATGAAAAGGGTTCCCCCTACATGTTACAATTATATTAACCATTTTGATATGTAGATTACTGAAGAACATTACAAAAAATATTCACACTTTCTGTTTTATGCTGTAGAAACCTTAATAATGGTCCGATTCACAAGCCGTAAAAAATGTCACATAGGCAAGAATCTCTAGAATACAGTCAGCCATTCGGGCCTGCAGTAGCGGCAGACTTTTTGTCGGCTATAGCCGGTGTCCGGCAGGATTTTGTATAGACTGTCTAGCCAATCATGAGAATCTTTTTGTTTGTTTGTGTAGTTTAACGTCCCACTGACTATGCAGGTGAGACTTACTCAAGTTTTAGTTTTTCACAAGTAAGAAGGTAGGCCGAAGGCCTACCTTGGATGATCGAATCTATGAGATGAGCCAAAAGATAGAAATCCCGCTCCTACACATTTACCGAAGCAAGGGTTCTTTAACCTCCGACACCACATAGACATGGTGTGAGAGGGACAGGCCTTTGTTATAACTTATTCTGTAAGTCTACCACAGCATGAAAAAGCCCAGCCATAGGTATAGTCGGGAAGCAATGAAAACTCCAAGCTAATACAAACTGTGTGCCATCAGTCTGGAGTGATACATCCCGACTCGCCAAACTAGTCTCCCCATTTTTTTTCTCTTTTTGTATTTTTTGATTTTTTTTTGTATTTTTTATTTTTGTATTTTTGTATTTTTTAAGATTCCATATCATATTTTGTCCCATAGTTGGGTTTCCTTTAAGAATTCTAATACATTTTCGTCATTAGTGGTGTTGAAAACACTGTACATAGAATCTAGATGAGAAAAGAAACCCGAACACAGACGAACAGGGATAGTGGAACATAAACAGGAGAAGCCTGTGACCTTTTGAGCCCATTGAATCAGGACAGTACGTGCCGATCTAGCTCACTCTATCTAGTGTTTTTTAAAGTACATTGTTGCCATGGAAACTAGTTCTGTATCTCACCCGGCTATGGTGCCTTAGCGCGGAGATGGCGGGGGTAGTTGAGCGGAACGGTTCAGGGAGGGTTAACCTGACTGCCACTGGTTAGTAGTGTGTGCTGTAGCTGTAGGGAGGAGGTGGGAGATAGGGGGGGGGAGGGGCTGCAGTCAATATCACCCAGCGGGTGTGAAGCACAGGCGCACCTCTACTCAGTCTGATTAGCCCCCGTCTTACAATCGGCCTCTTGATCTATTATTATAACCCTGTCAGAATAAAGCACAACACGAGATTTGCATTGAAGAACTATGATATGTATAACATGCCAGTAGTGTGTGTTTTAGTCTGGAGCTCTGCCCCTCCGCTGGACTAGGCTATCAGTATATTATCTTTATAGCTAGAGCTATAGCACAACAGTGTTAATTTCAGTCTATTCAGCTGAGTACCAACATCACATGACACCAACGTTATGAGGGTTGAACAGTGGAATATCTCGGGTGAAATATCAAATGAGAACCAGGTTATGGCAGACCGTTATCTGCTACGCCGGAAAATGTCATTTAAAAGAAGAAAACTTGTATGTGTAATGTAATAATTGAAAATGAGATTGTAGCAAGTAGCAACATGATATTTACGGTGGCATGTACAAGTCAAGTAGATGTTACCCGTATCAGCGTTAATACCAACTCAGCGTAAATACCCAGTCAAAATGCTGTTGTCTTACATGTATACTGCATGTACATGTATCTTCAATATACATGTATAGTCCATATGTTCCAGCTTTTATTCTGTGGTTTCAATTGCAGTCATTTTGAAAGTAACAAATTGTGCACTTCTTTTCTCGTTGCAGGCTTGTCACAAAGCCCTACCAGGTTCGTTGGTTTATACCGGATACTGGGTAATCCTCCTGATCCCGACAGTTTTATGCATTTCTTCGCCCTTGCCCTCCCCCACCGTAGCAACAGATATAGAAGTATTCTTTGGAAACGACATAAAACTGAAACAACATGGCGAACGTCAATGTCAATCGGAATATCACCGACCAGTTTTACCGCTACAAAATGCCACGCCTCATAGCAAAGGTAAGTTTTGCTTATACGAAATTTCTCACCATTAAATGTTTAAAAAAGACCAGGCTCATGTGTTCCGATGTGGCCAGAGGTTATCATTTAGATATCCTTATTATTTGACATACATGTATTTGGCCCAAATAGGATAGATCGGCTGATTTTCTCTTAAATAAAAGCGGATGTTTGCATATGCAAGTGTTCTGTTCCAGATTGAAAGTATTTGTTACCCATGTATCGTTTCAGGTCGAAGGTAAAGGTAATGGCATCAAAACTGTGATCGTTAACATGACTGAGATCGCCAAGTCTCTCGAAAGACCCCCTACGTGTAAGTTGTGCATCATCCTCACATAGTTAAAAAGGACATTTAGATATATTAAATCGAACATTAATTTATAAAATGATTTCTCAATTGATGAGCTCTATCACACAAATAAAACACACACCTCCTACATTTAGTACCACTTATCTCAAAGTCTACGAGAACATATTTATATATATATATATAGAAATTCATTGGCTGTTTGTTCTAGGGCTCCTGTACAAGACAATGAAAGGTATCGTACTAACAACAAACTTGTAGCTTGTGTGTACAGCTTCGATTGGTTACAATATGTTGTTGTGGTTTTATTGATAGATCCTACCAAGTACTTTGGCTGTGAGCTGGGCGCTCAGACCCAGTTTGACCCTAAGAACGAGCGCTACATCGTGAATGGCTCTCATGCAGCAGCAAAACTTCAAGACCTGCTCGATGGCTTCATTAAGCGATTCGTCCTCTGTCCAGAATGCGATAATCCTGAAACTAACCTTGTAAGTAGCTCTTAATCACTTCAGTGTATGACTCGAGAAGTAATGCAACTTTAGTATCAAAGCAATCCAGTATGTTTCTGTTGGTTATACCTGTGTCGTTCTGTGATGACTAGCCTCTCAAGTATCCCCTGACTGACAGATGTATAGCAGCCATGCTCATGCACTGAACACCATTCAGAAAAAGATCCTTACATTTTCTTTTTCAGACAGTTCAGAATAAAAAGGGAATGATTCTGCAGCGATGCATAGCATGTGGGCATCAGTGCAACATCGACATGCGTCACAAGCTGACCACTTTCATTCTTAAGAACCCACCTGGCTCGGTAAGCTCAGTTCTTTGTTCTGAACTATCATGTTCAATTTTAAAGTTCGCCAAAAAATGCCACACTTAAATTTTGGTAAAATATTCAAATTTAATAGTGTAAAAAGGCATTTCTATGTGAAAAAGTATCACTTGGAAAGCGGGGAGTAATGGGCTAGGACTTTTACCTCCAACGTTTTCCGATATCTTGTCATACATATGTAAGCACCAAAGCCAGAAAATATAAACTCAATTTACATGCTCAATAAATGTGCGTTATCGATGTTAGGAAATTGGTGGCGGCACAAGTGCTGTCACTCCCAACAAGAAGGACAAGCGCGCCAAGAGGGGTAGCAAAAGCAAGGATTCAGATGGTGTGGGTGAGAACGGCGACAGGAGTCCCGATGGAAATGAGCACGATATGGACCTGGATTTGGTTCAGGTAAATTGACTTCTTTAGCTTGTATTATAGCCACTAAATGGCTTAAAAAATCATTAGAAATATAGCATTGTCCTTATTCTATTAAAATCGATGCGTGTAAACTTACTAAATGAGAATTTAGCCTAGACCTAATCATGTAGAGATTAAAATCATTGAGAGTGTCAAATGCAAGAAATTAAACTCAATGTTCTCGTATTGTGTAGGCTGAGGTTCTAGCTGCTAAACAAAAGAAGAAGCAGGTAGATGAAGATGACTGGGGAGAGGATATCGACACATCCGAAGCGGCCGTCCAGCAGCGCATGGAGGAGCTTTCCTCTGCTGCCAAAAGCCTGGCTCTTACTGAGGATGTGGAGAAGACCCCACAAGAAAGAATGGATCTGTTCTATGAATACGTTAAGGTAGGCACCTAGGAGGTCTGATGGGAATCTGACATAAACCTTTCTTTTTGTATACATGTTTATGCAATAATTAATGTGCGAGGTTTCAAATTACTGGAATATATTATCGAGGAGAGATATAATTCCACGATTTCAAGCTCTGAAAGCTACCACAGACTTCATGATCTCGCCGAGATTAATATTTCACACTTTTTCCTAACTGTTATTGTTCTCCATTTTCTTTAATTTTAAGTGAATCACTTAGGTTTTGGTATAATATGATGCAGAAGCCAGTTTCCCAACTTTCCATCTGTACTTGATGCAATAAAATGCTTTGGATTATTGTGAATCATGTAAATACTGTACTTGACCTAAATAAAATGGATCAGGGCACTTTTCTGACAAATGTACAGGTTGTTTCCATCCTTATATCTACCTACCTATATTACTATTCTAATAATGTAAAGTGCCATTACTTTCCTCAACACCTGTTTTATCAGTATTGCCCTTTCAATGATACATTACATACGCGTCTTTGATTCTACGTCATTGTTTTTGATTCGGAAATTGTTGTTGTTTTGACCGATTTTGACAATTTTCTGCGTGCCGACCAGTCGATATCTCAGGATCTACTTCGTTTTCAGGGTTAAGACCAGCGCCATTCTCTTTATTTTCGAATTCTAGGCCGAAAACATGTGCTGGGGGGTTCAAATGATGATTATTTAGGTCATTTTGAGCATATTTATCGATTCGAATCGATGCGAGTTGACGCCCGCCATGTTGGAAAAACCAATTTTCACAATGATCACGTGACCACTAAGCTGTGTGCTGATTGGACACTCAGAAATCAGTCCTGACTTCTGATTGGTCGAGAGCTGAATCATGCCAAAGCCGCCGTCTTTCTGGCGGCAGGCGGCAAGCAAACTGGTTACATCGTGTTGTTTTGACAATTTTCGGCGCGCCGAGGAATGGATATCTCGCGAACTACTCCGTTTTGAAGGCTCAAACCTGTCCCATTCTCTTTATTTTCGAATTTCAGGCCGAAAACATGTGCTGGGAGGTTGAAATGATGATTATTTAGGTCATTTAGAGCATATTTATCTTCTAAAGAACTTCTATATTTCCGTGCCGCCTGCCGCCAAAATGGCGGCGGCTGCAGCGTGATTTCTGAGTGTCCAATCAGCACACAGCTTAGTGGTCACGTGATCATTGTGAAAATTGGTTTTTCCAACATGGCGGGCGTCAACTCGCATCGATTCGAATCGATAAATATGCTCAAAATGACCTAAATAATCAACATTTCAACCCCCCAGCACATGTTTTCGGCGTAAAATTCGAAAATAAAGAGAATGGGACAGGTTTGAGCCTTCAAAACGGAGTAGTTAGTGAGATATTGACTGGTCGGCACGCCGAAAATTGTCAAAACAACAACAATTTCCGAATGTCACGTGACCCCAGTCCTGACTTCTGATTGGTCGAGAGCTGAATCACGCCAGATTTTCAGGGTTTGGCCGCTACTATAGACCAATGCAGCAAGAGAGAGTGACTTTTCATAAAAGTTGTTGATAAAGTTTTTAAACATTTCTGAAGCGGGACCGACAAATACATAAATATAACCTCAAAATCCTGCCTTCTTATAAACATTATTTGAAAGATACTTGTCCTGTGAATCTCCTGATTCTAACTCAGCCAGCAGCACCACCTGGTGTGCTGGCGGTAAACGAGGGAGAAGACACGTGACCGGAAGGGCAGTCAACGCGAACATCTTGAACGACGAGGGCGGCTGTGATTGAGAGCTAGGTGAGTATCCATCTAAATCTACCTTTATTTGGGTACATCACCCTTATTTATTATAAAAAACGCGATGATAAAGGGTTTCCCTATACACATCCGTTTCTGGAAGCGGCGCTAACCAGTTTTTCGTGTTGTATTTTACAGGTCCCCGAGACACTGAATACTTCAACAGACGGCCATATTGGCTTAGTGACAACATGGCGGACGCCCGAGATTCGGAATCCGAACATGACATACAGTCCCAGGTGGGACAAGATGAGGCTGTTGACGATATCCAAGAATCAGATGGAGAACAAGGAGAGTCTGAGAATGAACAACCTAATGCTCAGTTTGTGCCGGAGAGACGACACCGGGCAGATTGGGAGGTGTCAACCGAGGATTGGGGGCCGCTGTCAAATGAGGAATTCCTTGCTCGGGAGAGAAGGAGGCTAACAGAATACAAGCGTATGTTAGAGCAGCGACGCCGAGATATGGATGAAGAATACGACGTATTTAATAGAGAACGGGAGGCGTATTGTGACGCCCAGCCGAGAGAGTTGACACCACGTGCACACAGGAGGAGACATGGGGATGTACACGCATTATCGCCCACTGCCGCTGAAGGAGTGTCACAGGAGGACAGTGAGTACGCAGCTAGTTTCCTTCTGGGGGATGAAGAGTCAGTTATGGATTCAACGATAGACTCAGTGTCGGTGTCAGAACCCCCTCCTAAAAAGAAAAAGAAGCCGGCAGCCGACGCTCTGGTCCCGAAGAAACATGTGACGGCAGCTAAGACACCGGCTGTCAACGCTCCAGCTACACCGGCTGTCAACGCCCCAGCTACACCGGCTGCCAAAGCACCAGCGGCGGCGGCCTCAGCGGACGGCCCGGCGGCCGGGGAGGAGCCGGAGCCGGACCCCTTCGCTGACTGGGATGATTCCCCGTTCGCTCAAGGGGCACAACAGGCGGTGGCAGAAGCTCAACAAGAGAATGTCTCAGGAGGTGTGAGCACAGGAATGGCTAAACTGCTCTCTACTCTGTTCAAGGGATCCAAAGATCTGTCTAAGGCAAAGGAGCTGGCGGACAAGTACCCACCCCCTTCCAACGTCAAGAATTTGCTGGCGCCAAAGATGGATCCAGGCTTCTATAGATCAGACAGGGTGGATTATGCTACCAAGAGGGCAGATAAGGAGTTGCAGTTATCACAGTCTTGCATACTTTCCGGTATTGTAGCAGTATTACCCATGTTGGAGTTGATGGCTTCCCGTGGACATTCTGGTGATTCTGAGTTGGCTTCTGCAGGTGCAAACTCTCTTGATGCTCTACGTCTGGCATTCTATGCTAATACTTCAGTGACCAGGCGCAGACGCCAGGCACTGCGACCGAATCTGGATAACAGAGTAGCCAGATCAGTGGTAGAAGCCGAAGTAAGTGGAGATCATTTGTTTGGAGACGATGTCGAGACAACTGTAAGAGAAGCAAGGCGAGCAGATAGGCTGGTGACTGACCTGATGGGGCCAGAACGCGGCAGAGGAAGGGGGCGTGGCAGCCACCGAGGCAGAGGTCATAACACACCCCAACGAGGAAGGGGGCGTGGTGCAACTCCAAACCAGTACTACGGCAACGACCAGAACTACAGGTCCCATTCTCGAGGAAGGGGTTTTCAGGAACCCCAAGCTCCTCCTCGCGGGCGGGGGGGGGGCCGAGGGGGCCGAGGGGGACGTGGAGCCTACCGAGATTCGGACGACACAGCTCATCACAGCCCTCTGGATCGCAACCACCAGCACCGAGGCCGCGGCAACCCACACAAGTAGAGAGATGCCTGGTAGGTCACCCTGGTACGTTAAACTTTGAACTTAACACTAATGATTTGCTTCACAAACCTAGCAATTTTGTAGCTGGACAGATCAGTAATTATGTACAAGAATGGGGAAAGTATACCTCGGATCAGTGGGTGTTAAACCAGGTTGAAGGTGTGAGGTTACCGTTCCTATCTGTGCCTGTACAAGAGTCAGTCCCTTCAGAATACTACATGAGTAAGGAAAATCAGGTCAAGGTGAAACTACAACTGGGAAAGATGTTGAAGAAAGGGGTCATAGAAGAAACTGTTCATTCTGAAGGGGAGTGGATATCCAATATTTTCCCCCGCCCTAAACCTGATGGGGAAGTAAGAGTGATTCTAGACTTAACCACCCTGAATAAGTACATTGAATACCACCACTTCAAAATGAATGGACTAAACACTGCCCTAGAATTGATGGACCCGGGGTTCTTCATGTCGTCTTTGGACCTGCGCGACGCGTATTATTCGGTAAGAATAATACCGGAGCACAGGAAGTACCTGCGGTTTGTCTGGGAGGGAGTTTTGTACCAGTACACAGCTCTGCCCAATGGAGTGTCATGTGCACCGAGATTTTTTACCAAGATGCTCACACCCTTATTTGCAGAAGCCAGGCAGAGAGGGATAGAGTGTTTCCAGTACATTGATGATATTTTTATCATCAGTGACACTGAATCAGGTTGTAAAAACTCGGTGTACATCTTGGCACATCTGTTGGACAGTGTGGGACTGGTGATCCACCCAGATAAGTCGTCCATAGTACCTAGTACGATAATGAGGTTCCTGGGATTCATGTTAGATTCGGAAATGGAAATTGTGTATTTGCCAGAAGACAAACTGCAAAAACTAGACATGGTAGCAGGAGGGGTGCTGAACACCGAATTCCCCACTATACAGAGAGTGGCTGAGCTAGTAGGCTTACTCAATGCATATGTCCCGGCAGTAGAATATGGCTTATCCCACATCAAGTCTATAGAGAGAGATAAAAATGCTGCCCTAGTTAGAGCAGGGTGGAACTACAGGGATACAATGTTCTTGTCACAAGAGGCAATAAATGACTTGAAATGGTGGTTAGAACATGCAGAGTCTAACGCTAGATGGGTCAGACGGCAAGGGTATGACCTAGAAATTGAAACAGATGCCAGCCAGGAAGGTTGGGGTGCTGTGACTAGTGACGAAGAAGCCGGGGGTAGGTGGTTGATGGATGAGATTGACCACATCAATGTGTTGGAACTGGAGGCAATCTATCTGGGTTTAGAGACTTTTGGAAAACAGCCTGGGTTGGATATCCATGTCAAAACGGACAATGTCACTGCAAAAGCCTATGTGAACAAAGGGGGAGGAGTCAGGTCAAGACCGTGCAATGAAGTAGCTAGGAAAATCTGGGACTGGGCAGAACTGAATAAGAACTGGGTCACCGCGTCTTATTTACCAGGAGTAGACAATTTCAGGGCAGACAGGGCATCGAGAGAATTCCAAGATCATTTGGAATGGTCTCTAAGTGACAATGTGTTCAAAAGAATCTGTAGAATTTTTGGAACGCCCCAAGTAGACCTATTTGCATCTAGAATAAATGCAAAGTGTGAGAAATATATGTCCAGAATGCCTGACCCATATTGCTGCCATGTGGACGCTTTCACCACGCCATGGACTGATCTCTCTGTTTATGCTTTCCCTCCTTGCAGACTTCTGCCCCGTGTGCTGGCAAAGATACGAGCAGATGGACCACGACAGGCCATCGTGGTCGCCCCTCACTGGCCGGCGGCCGTCTGGTGGACGAGGTTCAATCAAGTGGCAACCAGAAGACTAGTAATAGGGAGGAAGAAAGCAAACGTACAGATGGACGCAGACATGACTCTCAGATACCCAAAGGGACTCAAATTGATTATTTTTCTATTCTAGAGAAAAGGTTAGTCCAAGAAGGACAGTGTAATGCCAAGACGGCGAAGTTTATTTTCGAAAGTTGGAAAGGGACAACTAAGAAACCCTACAATTTGTATCTGAGAAAGTGGAGTCGATATTGTAAGAAGAGAGGTATTAACATGTATAAGGGCACACAAATGCAAGTGTGTGATTTCATCAGACGCCTATCTGATGCAGGTTATGCTTATGGATCGATCAATGCTGCAAGATGCGCACTTTCTGTTTTGTTACCCAAAAAGAATGGGGTCCAAACCATGGGTCAGGAATATTGGGTGGCAAGAGCTGTGAAAGCAGCATACCTCAGGAAGCCTCCTGAACCACGCTACACTAAGTTCTGGGATGTAAGATTGGTTCTAAAAACAATGAAATTGTGGGGGAGAAATGCAAAACTGACGCTGAAGTATTTAGGTTTTAAGTTACTTGTTCTCATGTTGCTAGTGACAGGCCAACGTAGCCAAGTGGCACTAGCTCTGTCAATTGACAGACTGACGGAATATGATGATGGTTCGGTCGGGTTTGTCCTTAAGACACCGATGAAAACAGCCAAGACTGGCGAGAAATTACTAGAACTGAAGCTGCAGCCTTATGATGCTGTGAGCAAACTATGTGTGGTAAGAACTCTACGAGAATATCTGTCTAGGACAAAAGATCTGAGATTGTCTAGGAATCTGTTTGTTTCATATGTAAAGAAACACAAAGCGGTGTCAAAGGGCACCATAGCGAGGTGGATCACCCATGTCCTCAGGGTGAGTGGGGTCAATGTCACAAAGTATGGGCCACATTCACTAAGGGGGGCTGGCGTTTCAGCAGGAGCGAAAATGGGAGTCAACACTGATGTCCTCCTGAAGTATGGCTCCTGGAGGAGAGTAGAAACGATGGCAAGGCATTACCAAAAGCCGGTAGAGGTGGACCCAGATCAGGATCTGGGCAGGTGCTTATTGGACAGTGTTAACTGTTAAGGTTCAATTTAATTTGTTATGACAGCTTTTGCTGATACTCTTTATTTTCCACGTTATGAATGTGAGGGCTTTTGCCAAAAGATGAGCAATTGTTATAGGAGGTTTGTTAATGGTTACACAGCCGCCTAATTTAGTAATAAAATGTTGAATTTGAGAAAGATCGAGTCTGGTTTTATTTCAAATCTCGTAGGAAATAATTTAATGAGCTCCGAAACTTCTCCCTCGTTTACCGCCAGCACACCAGGTGGTGCTGCTGGCTGAGTTAGAATAGGTAATTACCCGAGGAACTTACCTTGGTATGTTATGAAGGGGAATTGAGGTTCTAACGAAGCCTGTAGCACCTCCTGGGGTGCTAAGGGAGGCGAGGGCCCACCCTTCCGTCCCCTAAAGCAATTGAAATATGTGCATATAAAGGGGTCGAAATATTATAAAAATAAAAGGTTGAACTATATGCATTTCATAAAATATATTTCCTTAAGATGCTCTCTCTCATGACTGCCCTTCCGGTCACGTGTCTTCTCCCTCGCCTCCCTTAGCACCCCAGGAGGTGCTACAGGCTTCGTTAGAACCTCAATTCCCCTTCATAACATACCAAGGTAAGTTCCTCGGGTAATTACCTATACATGATGTTTGCAAACATAACAATTACAGAAAATGTTTTGAGGATTCTGCTAAAACTAACAGAAACACAACTTTATTATCAAAAGTCACCCTTTCTAGATGCATTGGTCTATAAGATGTATCAATTTTCAGCCGCTACTAAGATGTATCAATTTGCAGCCGCTACTAAAATGTATCAATTTGCTGCCGCTACTAAAATGTATCAATTTGCTGCCGCTACTAAAATGTATCAATTTTCCTATATAAATTCAATTCCTTTTGGGACTAGGCCTAC
Organism: Harmothoe impar; assembly: GCA_947462335.1. Taxonomy (NCBI): domain Eukaryota; kingdom Metazoa; phylum Annelida; class Polychaeta; order Phyllodocida; family Polynoidae; genus Harmothoe; species Harmothoe impar. The sequence continues at coordinate 34,132,633 of OX381704.1, forward strand.
TTTTAGCTTGAGGGGATAATAAAATCTTCCTATATAAATTCAATTCCTATTGGGACTAGGCCTATATTTTAGCTTGAGGGGATAATAAAATCTTCCTATATAAATTCAATTCCTATTGGGACTAGGCCTACATTTTAGCTTGAGGGGATAATAAAATCTTCCTCTATAAATTCAATTCCTATTGGGACTAGGCCTATATTTTAGCTTGAGGGGATAATAAAATCTTCCTATAGAAATTCAATTCCTATTGGGACTAGGCCTACTTTTAGCTTGAGGGGATAATAAAATCTTCCTCTATAAATTCAATTCCTATTGGGACTAGGCCTACTTTCAGCTTGAGGGGATAATAAAATCTTCCTCTATAAATTCAATTCCTATTGGGACTAGGCCTAATTTTAGCTTGAGGGGATAATAAAATCTTCCTATATAATTTGAATTCATTTTTATTGTCCCACTCCGTCATGTTGGATTTCGTTCAAGTCTCGTCTGCTCTCGTCGGGCACGAGGGGGGGGGGCGAAAAATTTTCGCCGCCTTCGGCGAGGGGGGCGCGAAATGTTACGCACGCTCTCGAGGGGGGTGGGCGTAAAAATGTTTCGCCCCTCCGCGCGAAATCTCACCACCCCCCCCCCTGTAATTAATAAATGAACACTCCCTTAGGCCTTTCCAGCAGGAGATCCTATTTATAGACGGTGAAAAGGCACTTTTTAGGCCTTTCCAGCAGGAGATCCTATCCATATACAGTGAAAAGACACTTTTTAGACACTTTTTAGGCCTTTCCAGCAGGAGATCCTATTAATATACAGTGGAAAGGCACTTTTTAGACACTTTCAGGGCCTTTTGGGACAGCAATAGTCCGAAAAAAGTCGAAAAAAGAGGATCCACTCTCGACGAGATTATTTATGTCCCGCGACATTCGACTAAGAACACCACATTTTAGCCCTCAAGCCCTTCCTTGTTTACTGTATTAAATTCGCCTCGCCGATTAGGAGGGTCGTCGGGGCCTACCGAAATCTTGCGCCAAGTGTCACTTTGCCGAGTTTATATGTAATGTACATTGTTTTAATACAGAGACTCAAGTCAAGTATCGACAAAATCTCTGAAAATGTACTCTAAGTAACCTTAAACTGGTATTTTCCCTATATATTTGAACAGTAGAATGATCTTTGAAATTCCTATTTTCAGGGAAATCCCTGACCACTTACATCTCTGTTGAAATTAATAGCTTATAATTGTACAGTGCACAACTATATCGGATGTCTTCCTTTTGTTTCAGATGAAGAGGGAAACTAATAACCTCGGCAACAGTGGAGCTGACATCCTGGCAGAGGCCGAACGGCTTGATGTTAAGGAGAAGGCCCCTCTAGTCTTGGCTGAACTTCTCTTCAATGAGGACATGGAAAAACAGGTTAAGACCTACCGAAATCACCTGCTCAGGGTAAGAATTTACATCATGTATATCTAAATGGGTATCGTTGACAAAAACAACTAGATATGACTGCTTCTTTGGTCATCATTAAGCATAGCCATGCATCCGCATCAACATTGCTCACAGTACAAAATGTACCAGGAAGACTATATCATTGAAAACGTTTTAGTAGAGGTTCTACATCGGGAGTAATTCAATGGCGAATTTTCAAATGAACTGTACTAATTTTGGTATCATATAGATGGCCTTTTCCTTTGCCTATGTAGGCAGTTCTGATCCTACTACCAACTGGATAATGGGAGACAAATACATGTAACGCATGCATTTTTCCCCCTCATTTACAGTTCACACACGAGAATCCCAAGGCGCAAAAATACCTGCTTGGTGGCTTTGAGCTACTTGTCGGAAACGTCCATAAGGAGGTACTCCTGCCCAAGGTGCCACGCATCCTGAAGGCATTCTATGACAACGACATCTTGGAGGAAGAGATCATCATTGACTGGGCCAAAAAGGTAAGGTCACAAAGTAATTGGCTTTAGAAACCTTCCGTAGGTGGGGGAGGGGCTTACTTGTTTGCAAGTATATATCTACTAGAACAGAAACGTAACGCCTTACAAGTCTCTTTATAGTCTTAAAGTTAACTATCACAAATTCTGGCAAATGATCTGTGTCTCATGTTTTATTACCCGCACCTAGATACTCAATTTGAATATTGGACTTTTCTGTCTGCTATAGGTATCTAAGAAGTATGTCTCAAAGGAGGTAGCTAAGGAAATTCATGAGAAGGCAGCGCCACTCATCAAGTGGCTCGAGGAGGCTGACGAGGAAGACGACAGCAGCGACGAAGAAGTTGAAGTAAGTAAAACTTTGTGGTAGCTTGAATGGGCTCTATTTATGTCCTTGAACCACGTCAGTACGTTTATATTGTTTTGGGCAGACACCTCAGCTACAACATATTTTCCTGTAAAAGAACGAAACCGAAATTGCTTCTAAAATCGATTCTGATGATATGATATACTACATTCTGTATCATACATCCTTACGGGTTTCTGAACTGGGAACCTACGTGGTCGGGCAGTTATACCGTTTAATATAGATCAATCACAATGACTGCACTTGATTATGATAAGAACGCACCTGACCCTTTAATACTACCATAAATTGTATTAAATCCCCACGTATAACCCGCTCGCCGACTTTGGAAGAATCTTATAACCCGTGGGGTCCAAAAATTGCGATTTTGCTTCTATATATCCTTAAAAAACCCTCATATTACCAGTCCCTAAACTTTGAGAATATTGTATAACCCGCATCAGAGGTTTGGTTCGCGGATTATACGTGGGAATTTACTGTACTATCCCTCGTAGAAACTCGTTTCACCAGATCTTTTGTCCTTTTTTACAAGACAGACCATTAATGTTTGAAATGATTAATTTCAGGTGGTGTACTCAACCACTCAGAAGATCGGTATTGAGACAGTGAAGCCAGCAGGTGGCAAGCAGGCCGAGGAGGAGGAAGACGATATCGACATTGATGCCATTTAGTAGACACATCTGGAGTATCCTGAACGCCATCTTACGGCCAAACTGCACACTAAATCTGCTGCTTGCACTGAATGCCTGTGTGTGTAACATGTAGATGTTCTCACCGAGCTGTCTATGGCCTCAACATCTTTCTCCCCACTCAATCACCCCTCTTGCCAACTTATCCTCGAAATTGTACCCCACTTCATACACGTCCGTGTCATATAGCATTGAGATATTAGCTGTGGTGCTTACTTGACTAATTGATAGAATTCTCCACAATTTACCCTTTTACACATTATAGAGTGGTACTTTTTCAGATTTCACATTCCACAGCAGAGCTGATCATGAAAAGCCAATGTATTATGAACGCGAGTTAGCAAATAATCTGGCTGATTAATATCTGCTGTCGATGCTATATCAAAGTCCATAATATCTATGATACCGTATCAAGCATGCCGAGTATGTATTTATTGAAAGAAAACATGCTTTTGTTAAATTGTGTTGAACGTGAATTCCATCGAAGAAGCCATGAACCATAAATTCAGTACCAGTAAATTATAATTTTTAGTGAGCTAGACTAACAATAAAATTGAAATGCTTTTGGAAAAGGGACTTCGATGACTGTTTCAGTTAATTGTTTAATATTTATAGCATTTTAAATGCATTGAAAGTTTCAGCTGTTATTCCTGCGAAACAGGAGAAAGGCAAGCATGGGCAGAATGAAATGGGTGGGGACTGCAGGGTATAATGTGGGCGTAGCTTAGCTAAAGGTTCGCCCAAAAGGTATTAAACGAACTTGCTGTCAGTGTTGCTGTCAATTTGTGTATCTCATCAAACGAAGCTTAACTAAGCTGTAATTTCATGTTTCATTACTCATCACGTTCTGTCAACGTTTCATCCTCTATAAGTAAGAACTAATAGAGTATTGTAAGTTATTATTAATGGCTGTTTATTCTTTCCCAATTAAATGAGTGGGCATATGACTGAATTCCCAGGGTTTGCATGAAAAGCAATGTGGTTAGAAACAATATACTTTGTTTTAGTTAAAGATACATGTATAGTATATTTGTTGAATAAAGTGCTATATGCAAGCAGAAGCAATGGGGTTTCTTTATTGGTATCCTATTATATTCAAGTGTGTTTACATTGTGAATGCATATGAAAACTAAGAGAAACTAGACTATCGATTCCTTTTTGTTACAATGAGAAAAGTCTACCAGAATGTATTATCCTTAAGCTTGCGCATTTACTAGCAGAAGATATATTAAGGTGGGTCGCTACCCTTTGATCAAAGTTAACAGAATGTCTTTATTTTTTTTCTAAAGACAGTCTGAACCATATAGAAACAGAAAATGAAAAGAAAAAGGGGGGGTCCCGACCTACTTTTTTAGATACAGAATTTTGAAAAATTTAAATTTTTAAATTTTTCTCTAAAAATTAGAAAAAAGTGTGAAAACTTCAATAATTTTTTTAAATATCAACCATTATGCACAGAAATGTAAAACTTCACATGTAAAATGGCTATATGTTTTACTTTACTGCAAAATTAATTTGACAGTCATATGCCATGGAATTCTGGGTAAAAATATGATGTTTTGGGGAAGAAAATGAATAAATTGCTATCATTTTGTAGCGTTATTGGCTAAAAATGGTATTCAAAATTAACAGAATTTTTTTAAACTTTCTCAGAAAATAGTTCAGATCATTTGCTAACATATGAAAGTGATTTTGATAGGGGGTCCCGGGCATATTTTTAGGTTTTTTGGCCTTTGAAGTTAAAAAATATAGCAAAATCGGCCTAAATCTTACATTTAAAGCTAAAAATAAAGTGTAAAAAAGCTAGAAACAGGGTAGAAAATGGCTACAATTTATACCCTTGGTTATTCTAAGTAACTTAATAAGATCTACATCATTCTAGATAATGATTTATTGGTAAATAGTTTCAATATTCTAACTTTTGATAAAAATAGCAAATATCACTGGCTACAAATATATAAAATATTCAAAGTCCAAAAAAACGCTCAATTTTGCTCGAAATCTCCCAATTTTTTAACATAGCTTAGTCAGCATATATATGTATCAGGTTATGTAATATTAGCTAATTCTGATACATTTAAGCTATATGCGCATTTACCTGCGCAGTGTGTCCATATTCAAGAGGTAGCGACCCACCTTAATGCAATTAAATACTAGGATGTTCTTGATTGTAAATGTGCTACAACCAATGGTACTCGCCGATCTGCTAAATGTATTGGGATATTTATAAAACCAGGTACATTCAACCAAAAAGGCCTGTGAGGTATGGTATTTTGAAACATTCTCAAATGGCTATACACTGTAATATCTGTACTGTGGGAGTGGCGGGGGGGGGGGGGCAGTATTACTGTTAGTCCAAGGATGGCCGTTTCCAGTGTTTCAGGTTATTTTGTAAAATTGTCAACATAATTATAAAGGAAATGTGCCTTTTATAGAAACAAAAAAATGCCTAAAATTTAACATTTATAGGTCCTAACAAACTGGTCTATCAGGTTTATACCCTGAAGTGTATACGCCATTAGTAAAATAGTGTTCAGGGTACCCATATGTCATTCCTGTAGGCCTACAAGTATCTCAACGACCCTGGTATAATTATTGGAAATCGATAATTTCTAGACCGGAGACCTTGTCATATACAATTCGTGCATCACCATTTATCTGAATGCCATACAAAGCATTATTCACTGCAGAGCTATACTGAGGATCTAACGCACTTATGATCCCGCCTTCAACCATGGCCATCATATCTACTATTGAGTAGAATAGACATTGTGGGTTTGCTTCAATTGAAATGCGTTGGTCTTCGTCTTGTGGGATCAGCACAGCAAGTGACTGCAATAGATAGAATGTTGATGAGCAGAATTAGAAATTTAAATTCACTTTTCACGTATGAATGAAATCCAATACATGTACCGGTAGATCTAGACAATATGAAAGGCCAACCGCTACACCGACACACACAAAAAATGAATACTGGTATGTAGGAGTATTAAAGGTGGGGGATAAAAATGCTGACCCCTCTATGTGACCTCAGAGGGGTTTTCGGCGACCTGGGTTGTTTTCCAGGCGACCTAGCGACCTGGTAGTACAATAATTTAAGCGACCTAGCGATTTTGAAAAAATATGTCTATAGCAAAAATGGTCTGTTTTAAAAAGACGACTTTGTAACCTGGTGCCCTTAATTTCGGCGAGGGGGTAGCTGTGTGGCAAGGCGTCGTTTGGACGGCCTAGCTGTGTGTGGACGTATTGGCCTTTCCTAAGAATGCAAGATCTGGTTCGTTTGAGGACTTGCCAGGAAGCCATTATTTCACGTAGAAAGCTAATTTTTGTTCTCAGTGATGCACGCACATGTAATGATGAGACCTACCATACATTTCTTAAATGTCAGTCCGTGGTTGATAAGATTTTAGCCATTTTCTAAGACCACTCCCTTCAATCCCAGATTGTTTCAACATGGCAGCCATTGAACTCTCCAAAAGGAGGGAGGAAAGAAGTATTTCACAACATTGGGCACTTTCGCTAGGCTCCACATTTTGAGAATGTGGAGAAAATAATTTAGCTGGTTACTTCCTGTTTAGTACTATTCTATGAATTTCTGATGGGTACCAGCGAAACTGGATATCCGCCTGGGATCCACATTCTCCAAATGTGGAGCCACGCGAAAGTGCCCAATGTCGTGAAATACTTCTTTCCTCCCTCCTTTTGGAGAGTTCAATGGCTGCCGGAAGTGTTTTTAAAATGGTGGCATTTCCTCTTTGAGCAAGACAGAGCCAAACCGAAACTTTGCAAAAATAAAATGGTCATTTTTAATAGAAAAAGGCTAGCGAAATGTACTCTATGTAATATGAAATGCAAGAGGATATGTCAGTGAATTAGAATAGCAAAAGAATCTAGCAGAAAAATATGCATATAAGTACAGAGGAAGGATTAATTGTTTGAGTAAATGGGACAACGCTCAACTGAGGCGGACGCCGAGGTTGAAAGCTCAATTAAGGGGGGTGGGTGTGTAAAACTACTAAAAGAATCATGCCCCTTTTTAGCAAAAAACAAGTCTATTTATTAATTGTGTATTTAATAGTTCCCCATACCTCGTTATTTCTAGATCTATCGTTTGTGATAGTTGTTGGCTTTGTCAACACTGTTCCTCTAGGCCTAGAAGCAGATGAACTTTCATATGACTGGGACGTAGCAGGCATAAGGAGGTCATGACAAGAACTCCTCAGTATAGCTTCAGACTTCAGGGTAGCACTTTCACTGGATCTAGACAACTCTTCCGGTTGTACTGTTCTCGTATTATCCATTGGGGGACGTGGTTCTTGCATTGTTAATGCCCTCGCATGTGTAGTCCTGTTCAAAGTAATAGGGTAAACAGGTCAAAAGTCGGACACCTGTCAAAAGTCGGACATTTCAGCATAAATGTAGCATATCTGTGGAAATTTTACCAATTTTGTTCCAAAAACTTCAGAATTTTATTATTTGTGTATTTTTTCTTACCATAGTTGATGGCCAATAATGTATGATGATTTTTAGTTGGTTTTCCAGCGCCTTGAATTTTGATACCATCATTTCCCATTTTATTTTTGGGAATTATTCTATAAAATTCGGACATATTTTCCTGATTTTTCCAAATTACCCCTTCCTCTTTGAATGCAATAAAGATACAACATCCCCAAAAAGGAGGGTATGGTTCCAGAAGTTGGTGGGAACCTTTATGTGTGTAGACATGATTTCCATTGAAGAAAAATTAATATTAGTCCATTTACCTGTTTTTTGGCACTAATTTGATAAATACAGTGAAATATATAGGCACTGTCCGACTTTTGACACAGGGTGTCCGACTTTTGACACATAGGACAACATCAAATGGCCAGTTTATTATATGGGGACCCCAAAATAACAGAATAAGCAAAGTATCATGATTCTGCAGGAAAACACTTCAATTTCCATGCATGGCACCAATTTTTGACATTTCAATACATTTGACTAAAGTGTAGGGGTATATAACCAAAAGTGTCCGACATTTGACCTGTTTACCCTACTCTTTGAATTTTCTACCAACACCTGGGTTTTCCTTGAGACATGTTCTCCGAATACTTCACTTGGACTGACCCTCACAATTTTTAAGTACTTGTTCCCGTTTGTATCCTCAACTGACACCGTTTTAATGCAGTCTTCTTTGACCGCTGGAGGCTTTTGCCTGTGAAGATCTTCGGTGCGTCTTACTCTTGCTCGCTTGTTTTGAAACCAAGTACTAACAAATGTCTCGTTTTTACTCAATTCGTTTGCTATTGCTTCCTTTCTCTGACGTGTGGGCCACGGATCCGATTTGAAAGCGACTTCCAGCGTCAACAGCTGGTCAGGTGATATGATGGTTCTTTTTCGTCGAAAATGCTTATCACTGGAAACTTCCGTGGAGGAGTCACTTTCCGATGCTGACATATCACAAGGTTATGTAATTTATAACATCTATTTGCATCAAACTTGACAAAGTTCAGTTACCGTACACACAAATGTCTTTTTTGTGTGCCGTTTTTTAGGGAGCACGTGTCTGGCGTGTCGTCTGCATCGCGACGCGGATGACGATGAGAAATAATCGCCCCCCAAAATTGCAATCAACTGGGGAGACGCTGAAAATTAGCCAATTCCTGTAACTCGTTTAAAAAATGTTATATCACGTATACAATTCCACCAAAACGAATGATAAAATGTTCTATGAGTATCATCAAGCAAGATATGACTTGATTTATCAAGATACTGCCCCAGATGTCGCGCGGGAAAGCTGGTGGCGACGTCTGGTGGCCATGTCAGTGTAACTATACGTGGCATTACAGCGGCATAACACGGAGGAGACACCGCGACCTATAATTGACGCCATTTTCTACCTCCCGGAGCCTGAGTAGGGCCTGTTTGGGGGAATATTTCAAGATGAAGGCTCTAATATTGACAGCGGGCAGTCTGCTGCTAACCTCAGCAGTCGTCCTCAATGCATACTATCAGAAGAACCAGTTTTATCCATCTGTAGTCTACATAACCAAGTCAAATCCAAGCATGGCGGTAAGTAAAATGGTAAACAGTAGCCTGAGTAGGTCTACACTACAGTCTGTAGTACAGACTACACGGCTGCACGACTGATAATCATCCTTACTAAATGTAGCCAGGCACATACATAACATAGCCAAGCCCTGGCCGAGGGCCTAGCTGATTAGGTCTATCTGATATCATATATACGCGTACGGTAGGATATGCCTTCATAGGCTATACTAGGGACTAGGGTAAGGCCTAACCCTAGGCCAGTTGTGGTACCGAACAACCTACGTCCAGCAGTAGGCCTACGGTACTGCGGGTAGTGTAGCCTACTGAACCGAACTACCGGTAGGCCTACCGTAGACTAGGCGAAGTGGCTTGAATGAGCGCACCTGCGCTTATAAATTCGGATGCCTATTTAAAGTCTACCAGCAGCTCCGCTGCCGGAGATATTGGCGCGGGAAAATAGTGGAGACAGCGTTCGTCTGACCTACTATGCTGCATGGCGGGAATGCCTTAGCATACCGCAAATAGGGTCGTAGTGGCGTGAAACATCATTCTCCTAGCATATGTTAGGTCTGTAGTTTCCTTCAGTTGAACGCAGAGAGTAGGTTGGAGAGTGAGCAGAGGAAGTGCATTCTTGGGTAGGCTCCCGATTTCCCTGTTGTTGTTTAATAAAGAGTAAGATGGCACCAATCAGCTCTAGCAGGGGTGTGGCAAGCAGCATCAAAGTAGGGGTGACTGAGTCTGAGGGGTATTTGACCCTTTTAGAGCCCTTTTTACTTTTAATAACCATTTTGGTTTGACCTTTTTTTGGGGGGTTGGTCAAAGCGACATGTCCCCAGACCGCCCACCCCGTTGCCACACCCCTAAGGCTGATATGGTGGACGCTTGTCTGTGTGATGTAGGAGTTGCTCCCAAGAATGGGGCAAATCATCTGATACCGGCGATCCACTGCCGCGAATTTGCTGCGTACTCAAAAAATGGCTCATGGAATACCTGGCCCACCGGTCTCACTGCACTATAGCTAACAGTATTAAGTCAACCAGTGCACCTGTGAATTTTGGAGTCCCCCAGGGTTCAATTTTAGGTCCTTTGCTTTTCATATTATTCATAATTGACCTCTCAGACTGCATACATAACTGTAATTACGCTATGTATGCTGATGATGTAGTCATATATGTCAGTTCCAGCAGCCCCGAAGAGGCTTTAAGACTACTTCAGGAAGATATAGATAGGGTTGGTGCATGGTGTCTGTTAAATGGCGTGACTGTCAATACCCAGAAGAGCATAAGCATGTATTTTTGGGTCTGATGGCAGGCTGCTGAACACTGGTAATCCTAATATAACCCTACTGGGTATGGTCCTGCCCACGTGTGATACATACCCCTACCTAGGCCAGGGGTTGAATTAGACAGCAGACTCAGCTTAAATCCCCACATAGGAAGGACTAAGAAAAGTTTAGGTAATAAAATATACAAATTTGGTAAGTTAAGAAAGAATAGCCTATGTCTATGGAAATTAGTATCCAAATTTACAAGGTTATGATTGCCCCAACATTAGAAAACTGTTTTATTTTACATAGGCTGTGCCCATTATGGGGAATTGCTTAAGCCACAACGAATCATGCCCTTCGCGGTCTGGCATAAGGACCATCAGTGTGGTTGACCTACATGCCCAGACGGAAGTACAATTCCTTGAGAGGAAACGTAAAATCCAACTGCTCATGTTAATGTGGAAAAAGGCTTATGGAGGAGAAGCACTAGAGCAAGCTAATGTACGCACCAGGCCCAGGGGGGACCTAAAGATTAGATTCAGAAAAAGAAGGGCTAAAACTAGTTTCTATCAAAAATCACCATACTAACGGGGTGTGAGCCTAGGGGATACCCTAGATAAAGATATCCAGAAACTAACAAATAAAACTAGCTTGAAATCATCAATTGAAAAATTACCCCTTGCTCTACCTGTTGCCTAAACCTACCATGTGCCTCTATCTACTACTCTATCTATAAGATTTCCATATACTCTTATAGTGCCATTCTACCATTATCAGAACTTTGCTATGCTTATGAAATGGAATAGTAGTGTGTCAACAATTCTCATTATTAATGTTGTATGTTATAGCTTTAAATACAATGCTCCCTAAGTAATAGAGTCATGTACATAGGCCCCAATTTGCAAATCCAAGTTAAATCCAAGATGGCTGCCATTGATGATGTCATAATCACTACCCATAATGCCTCAGTCAATACCCACAATACCTCATAAAATTACCCATGATGCCTTGTAACCCTATAAATACATCTCATTCCTCAATTGTCAAATCAGTCAGGCTTTGGAACTGAGGAAGGCCAGAGTGGCCGAAACTGTTTTCCACAAATAGCCCCTCAAAAAAAGTGTGTATTCTTTCCAAGAATAAAACCTGGAACTTTATTCGACAGTGTGGACATTGGTTCTTGGTCATACCCCCCAAAAACCAATTATCAGAACTTGTCTGTTTCCTTTCTTATATAAAATGTCTCCCCAAAGGATTTTACCGAATCACATCTTGGAGACCCCAACAACAGCTCGCGAATGTTCAGCACCATCAGATGGAATCAGATGATTGTAAATCCTCTCATGTGTGCGCCGAAAAACGTTCCATTACGGAATGATTTGTACAATATATCTATCTATCTAACTGCGATTTTGCTGCGAATCACACTCATGTGAGTACACATGGACATAATGTTCTAGCAGTGGACCTGCACCTGCTGCTGGAAGTCCCTACAGCAACGTCATCGCGAACGATGAGCGACGTGTGGGACTGTGCTCACAGAAAGAAAAAAAAGCTTTGATTTTTGCGAGTGGACTCATGTAAGCTTCTCTTGTACGGGTATAGTCGCAGCAAATTCACAGCATTGGATCAGTGCCTTAATTCAAGTCTATTCACGGACCTGTGCGAGTTTCAGGAGACAGAACTGCTTAATAAACTCATAGAGGCTAATTACATATTGCCCTATTCCATACACTGCCAGTCTCGGACTCCCAGCCCAACATTACCAGTGCCATCTGCTATGTATGATCTAGGGGCAGAGCTTCATTTCTCTTGATACCTATTTGCGCCACTTTGGTGGTGCAAATGGATGTTTATTTTTTATGAAATACAGCAGTGCCATTGAATTAACCAAGGAAGGCCGTATTACACACCCCCTGTTAAATACACCATGGCCGTATTGCACGGCCCCATGACGTCATCAAAATGGCAGTTTGTTTACATTTGAACGGTGTAGAAAAAGGCTATTTTAAGCCCTCTACCCCCCTAGAGGCCCTCATAATTTAATTTGAATCGGAAAAGATAAAAAAATAAACACAAAGGTACACTTGTTTTTGGTCTATTGGGGGGTTATTTCACTTGTTGACCCTCGGGCCGCATTTCACTCGGCCTGCGGCCTCGTGAAATACGGCCCGAGTGTCAACTCGTGAAATAACCCTCCAACATACCAAAAACTCGTGCACCTTTGTCTATGTATTGGTCAATACACATACAGAACATTATCTGGATCAAAGGGGTAATCAAATTAGCTAGCGGCTACTGTGTAATTATCACCTTTAATTGGTATAGATGTGTATTGGAGTAGAATGATAACCTGCTCCCAGCTAGGATAGACGCTGGCTGAGGCTGATACACCGCAGGTTGGTTATTTGACGTGCTTATAAACGGTGAATTCCCAGCAGGGAGTCACTATCAGTCACTCGGAGTGACTGCAATCCCACCTACTATAGACCAATGCAGGAATATATAAAATCAAAATCCTTCATTCTGATACATACTATTAGAAAGATAATGGTCCTGGGAATCTTCTGATATGAGACGTTGGCAAACACAGTCATTACAGACAATGTTATGAGGATTCTTCTAAAACCAAAGTACATGTATATACAACTTTATTATGAAAAAGTCACCCATTCTTGGCGCATTGGTCTATAGTATATCGAATCCTGCTGTAAATATGGGTAGCCTGGACAAAGAGTCTTTTTTCGGCACTTGGTTTGGCAGATCACTCATGCATGTCCACGATGTCCTACTCTGAATTATCAGGAGCTGAGCTTGCAGCAGATGTGGATGTGGGGACGTGGATTTGATGACATGGAGTTTTCATGTTTTCTGAAGAGTTACCGAATATGTCTTCCCCTTCCCAACAATGCCTACAGTATATATTTTTTGTTATGAGGCTCAGAGGGGCAAATAGTCTGGGTCAGTCGCACTTGAACGGCATGATTTTCTCAACTACCAATATGGCAAAGAACAGGGCTTAGGGTTGTGGTATTCCACACAAATCCAAGAGAAGCAAATATGACCCATCCTTAGATTTATACAACAATTATAACCAAAGTACATGTAGACAGTTTGTAGCCCTCGCCTCACAGTATCACAATAGGATTATAGGCGCTGGTCCAGGCAAGTTGGGTCAAGGACAGCCTTCATATACCTCATGTACCAGTGTTATGATATATTAACCGATAATACATGATGGTTCAATATGAATAATATGTCTTTGGCAGTCATTGCGAAAACTTTTTCATCCCACAGGACATTCGGTCCTGCAAATTTTCAATGTTAAATGACCGGCTACACTTTTGGAGGACTGGATAGCCACATATCTGATGATTTCAGCATTTTGGGTATAAAAGAGTTTTGTCCATTAAAATTACAATTTTTTTAAGAGCATTGATGGCCAAATCAGGACAGATGTATAGTTTTACACAGCATATTTCAGCTTTGGAAGCTCAAGTGAATTCTTCTAGTTCAGAAAAGCCCAACATGTGACTGGACATTGGGTCCTGCTACACTTGTAAATCTGCTGGACCGGCGGCATTTTAGAAGGACATTGCCACTGTCCTGCATGTTTTCGCAAAGACTGCTTTGGAAATGACGTACTTACATACCACTGTACTATTATGAGTAACAGAATATTGATTTTGGAAAATGGTGTAGCTAAATTGACGACATATATTTTGTCTTCCATAAATGTGTACACACATTTTATGATGTTTCAACGTGAGTGTGGAAGCTATGGCCTATAGTATAGGTACACTGGGTATGACTAAAAGTAAAATACAGTAGTATATCATTACATCACTAATTAATCATATTTCTATCGATTTCAGGTTCTCTACCTCCAGGCCTTTGTCTTTGTCATATTATCTGGAAAAGTCATGCGGAAAATCTTCTTTGGTCAGCTGCGTGCTGCTGAGATGGAGGTGAGTATGATGGCTTGTTGATATGGTGCACGTTATCATAATAAATAGTATAGACCTAGATGTATAAATGCAATCTTAAACGGATCAATCTTCTCTGTACTGTGTACATGTATTCTCAAATTACTGCACACCATAATTGGATACAAAAATACACAGTTCTATATAAGTCTTGAAGAAAACCAAATGAATGTTTACCATTACATTGTCTCAAGCATTTCATTGTTTGTGTTACAGCATTTGATAGAGCGCTCATGGTATGCAGTGACAGAAACATGCCTGGCATTCACCGTTTTTCGGGATGACTTCAGTCCACGTTTTGTTGGTCTCTTCACGTTACTCCTATTTTTGAAATGTTTCCACTGGCTCGCAGAGGATAGAGTAGACTATGTAAGTCCTTAAATCAAATAACAATTATCTCTTCAGAGAACCAATTTACGTGCCACCAAGTAAAGAACAATTAATGTAATCACTGAAAATTATATATTTTGCGTTTAAAAAGTAAATCTTGAGACCATGATACGTAAATGGAGTTTTTGTGAGTAAGGCACAGCATGTCCAAGGTTGTTACTGATATTTTGCTTCCATTTTCTTCCAGATGGAGAGAAGTCCAATTATATCGATACTCTTTCATATAAGGGTTGTGTGTAAGTACTTTCTTTTTATACAACCACACCAGACATCAATGTACACTTATATAACAGGAACAGAGCAAATGGGGTTGATATTAAACCAAAAATTTAACTCGTTCAATCTTGATCTGCATGGCCAGCTCGACGCTAAACTGTCAGTCCATAATCTTAACCAGCCAACCTGTTTTGGTGGTGAGTAGGGGTGTTCACCCACGGGGTACAGTGTTGCCGAAATGACATCGGCACATCGGCTTTTGCCGATGTAGAATCATAATGGCCGATGTGAGGCCATCAGACACCGGCCATAATGTACCATAATGGCCGGCCATGACTAGCTTTCTAGCAGTGTGTAAGATCTCGCTACACAGGCCACATTGGCCTGTGTGCATAAAATGTTTTCGGCAACACTGGGGGTATTGTAAAAAGTTATCAGCATAGCTACCTTCACAATTTTGTAGTAGAAAATATACATGGATTGAAAGAATACTATTTTCAGTGTTCCAATTTCTTTATTTCAGCTCTTCTATCGGTGCTGGGTCTAACGGACGCATACTTTATTCACCACGCTTACTATAGCACTCTCATAAAGGGTGCCTCGGTGCAACTCGTGTTTGGCTTTGAGGTAAATACCCGGTACTTAACAAATTACTAGTTTAATAAGTACTGTATTATACTGTCGGGGGGGGGGGGGGGTCGTATAAACCGCACCACAACCTGCAATTGTATATATGCTCTTGGTTATTTATAACGCATTGGTTATACGCGGGAATTTATGGTAACCGGACAAACGTATGTAGATCTAACTGACTATACTTGACATTAAATCAAATAGAATTCACCTAATCAGGGATGTAAGTCTTCAAACCTTTGTCGTAAATAGCTGATGTTGCTAACTCTCTGAATTGCATCTCTGATTTTCTTTATGTCATGATAATGACATGTTTTTATGTTTGTATTGCAGTACGCCATATTGCTCACAGTGGTCTTGACAATCTTCTTTAAATACATTCTGCACACCATTGATCTACAGTCTGAAAATCCATGGGAAAACAAAGCAGTTTACATGCTTTATACGGACCTTGTGTTAGGTACGTTTTATTGTCATTGGTATCAGGCACCACATATTTACGAATGGGAACTAATATACCATAGCAATTATGCACAAATGTTGTGCATTTTATAATACATGTAGTGTCAAAAAATCTAGTTGAAAATTCCTAGTTTAATTAACTTGCTTTTGGGACGTAAACATGTTTGCGGCTATTTTACATCCCTTATACTCCCACAAGTTGAAAACAGTTAACGAGTATGGATTTATTTAACTTTTTTGCTGCCGATTCTATGTTTTGATATTTAATATGGAGGAAATACAACGATTTTGATATATACGTGCTCATACGAACGTACATACCTAAATGCATTCCTATTATTGTTTTGCCTACAGGATTCATCAAAGTTGTCTTGTACACACTGTTCCTTGGCATCATGATAAAGGTTCACACCTTCCCACTTTTCGCTATTCGACCAATGTATCTTACAATAAGGTAGGTTACGAATTTCAGCTCTTGAAGCTAACAAGGCTGTATTAAAGTGTACTTATGATTCATTTACAAATATATTAGGTATGTTGTCACTATTCTTAGTGCACACATGTGTAGCGTATCTTTCGTTAGAATTACAATTGGTGTACAAAGATGTCTTATATAAATGGGTTCAAGAGTATGTAAGCGCGATTATGAATATTTGTGAAATTTCTTCGGAGGATCCAATAAATTTGACAAAACTGTCTTTTTTTGAAACAGAGCATTCCGCAAAGCACTCAACGATGTCATCATGTCGAGGCGTGCCATTCGCAACATGAATACACTCTACGCAGATGCGACGCCAGAGGAACTTGCTGCAGGGGACAATGTGTGCATCATCTGTCGAGAGGAGATGACAACCAACTGTAAGAAGTTGCCTTGTAACCACATCTTCCATACATCTTGTCTGCGCTCGTGGTTCCAGCGCCAACAAACCTGCCCCACGTGTCGCATGGACGTCCTAAGGCCAAATGCTCTGCGCCGAGGCACCCACCCCTTAGCGAACCAAAACCAACAACAACAGCAGGACCAGCAGCAACAGCAACAACAACAGCAGCAACAAGCACAACAAAGTAAGAACATGTTTAGATTATATTAGATGTTTAAAGGTGTTTTCTTTCACAGAGCGAGACAATCTAGTTTCTTAATGTGAAGTATGAAAATATACTAGTAAACCAGTGACAATGTATCAGAGTCCCAGCTATGTCTACACCTGGGACTCTGAGGCGCACCATGTGAGTGAAATGTGAACTATATGCCAACCACTATAAAAGGACTCCAACCCCTGCTGGAGTATTTATACTCCAGCAGAACTTTGACTGTGTCTCACTGTGACCCACTCACAGCTACCACCACATAATCTACGCCCTAGAGTCGTTGCCTACTTTGTACAACTACAATGGTGTGCTTTTCACTTCACCAAGAGTAATTTTAGTCGCATTTTTTCTGGAATGATGAAAGTCTCCTCTGTGAAGCCTGTTACATATATCTCTAAACGTCTATTGGATATTGTATTGGACTGCTAAACACATTGTAGATGGAGGAGTCATTCTAATCTCTAATTCTGCAGTGGCCGGTATGTTCCCAGGCTTTCCGGGAGGATTCCCCATGTGGCCACCGCAACAACAGCAACAACCCCAACAACCTGGTAAGACTTATATCGATGCTATTAAGTAATAATGTGACACAAATGATAATGCTTTAGGCCACTTAAAATTAAAACAGTCAAAAGGGGCGCCCCTATCAACTAAAAAATAAATTTAAAAAAAAAAGATTTTAATTAAAAAAAAAAAAAAAAATCCACCACAATTAAAGAGCAATTTACACCATCAAAAATACAAAATACACACTTTTAAATGATCCCATCGTATTCCCATGGCTTAATTATTTATAAATATATGTTTAATTCAATATCTATACTAAATATTAAGCCCATAGCAAGAAAGTGACTGTTATCAATTAAACCCATATTGCTTAGATGTCAAAGTGTAGCATTTAATCAATTCTAAGAATGTCTGGGGCTACCATGCAATGTGTCCTTACTGCCATTACAAGCTATCCAGTTAGACCCCCTTATCATATTGACGTGATCTCCATGATGTGTAATGAGATATGTGGTACTCTACACAGGTGCCAGTGGGACATCTGATACAACAACTACAACCACGACCAGTGCGCCTACCGCTGGCATGGCGGGTGATGCTAATACCGCAGCAGGCTTCCCCATGCCTCCACCCTTCATGATGATGCCCCCCTTCATGCCTATGATGCCACCTTTCGGTAAGTACCTACGCATAAATGAACGTGCAATCGATTTCCCACCTTTTAGGTTGATGGGGGGGGGGGGGGGAGCAAAACATTTTTAGACAGTTCAGGGTCAATTAGAGAGCTAAATTACACCTCTGGGAACCTCTCTATTCAGGCCCTAAGGGGGTGTACATTTGAACGTTTCAAGTGAGTTTCAAGATAAGTCACTTTCGTCCCTGGGGAGTGGGGTATGGCGAGCTGGGCGGACTAGGCCCGCAGTTTAGAACTGAAGGAGATCAAAACACTACTTGTCTCGGAAAATCCCATACATAATGTTCAATGATACAATGAGCATAGGCCCCTGAGACAGGTATGTAAATTGTTTTGGCGGATATTATAGTGGTACTCACCTACTATTTGACTTAATTTGCGTATACAGTAGCCAGTTATACTTTATAAAGTAAGCTCAACGCTATGAATGTCCCATCAATTAGCGTCCTGATGGTATTGCAGACTGGAAGTACTATGATCACATTTACCGTAAAACCTATCGCATAAGCCTAACTCGCGTATTAGCTGCACCTAGACTTTGGGAATGTCTTATCAGCCTCACAGTGGGGGGGGGGGGTTTGATTTTGGCGACTTTAATACCGTGGTATACATTCAAAACGTTTGTATAAGCTGCACCCTGGCTTTGGGAAGATCCTATTAGCCCGACTGCCGATCTGACTTGCATACCAGCCGCGGCCTATAGGGACCTAGGGATACCCTCGTTCCGCCGCCACCCACCAGGGGCCGCTAGTAGCATATGCTTGTTTGAGCCGTGAGGTGCCAGCATAAGTCGTGGGACAACGGACAGTCCCATCATAGGCCAGGGGCATGACAACCGTGGAGGGGGGGGGGGGCATATCCCCCCCCCCCACTTTTGACCAACACTAAAAAGGTCTGACCCAAGAGGTCAAGCCAAGAGGTCAAAGTTCAAAATAGGCCAGAAACCCATTTGTCCAAGAAACTGCTTGCCACGCCCCTGCAGGCACTTTCTAACATACTTTAGGCATTAGGGGAGGGTGTGTGTAACTGGGGGGGGGAGGGGCTGGGCTAGGTGTATGAGGGACAGGACTTATTTTTGTGCACCGGGTTTGAAGTCTGGGCATCAGGTACGGGCCCCTGAAGGGCTGCATGAGAGAGGACTTCCATTGAGCGCTAACAGGTACCATGGCATGGACAGCTACATGTATAGCAGTCGACTGGGACATTGGAGGAAGGGGGGCTTTGAAGTCGCTCACCACCTCCCACAACCCAATAGAGTATGGGAGAGGTGGAGATAGCACCTCCCACAGCGACACAGGGGGTGCATGGGTAGAAGCCCTAGGCCTATCCCTCCCAAAAGTCGCTCACCACGTCCAAGAACCACACAGAGGGCGGGGGTGACGGGTAGGGGGTCCTAGAATGAGGGCATCAAAGAGAAGCCTCTCTCACTCCGCCCTGTCACTCTACACCTAATACATACCTGATGCCAGAAATTTAAATGGAAGGCGGGTGGAGGGGGGGGGGGGGGGGTCACTCATCTATAGCAACGTGTTAGTCTAACTGTATTTTATGTGAAGACAGATTAACCTCACCCTCCTGTGCCCCCTCTACCCCTTCCTCTCCCACCAGCTCACTACCCCCCCCCCCCCCCCTGCCCCTCTAAATATTTAGTTTTCTACATGTCAACCTGAGGCTATGCATATACATATAATTATATGCGTACATGTTTTGTGTATTTGCAGAATAATAGGCCCAGGGTACAGATATGTGGTGGGAGGGGGGGGGGGGCATGCACCTACAAGCCACAGGGGGGCGCCACAAGGGCGAACATGCTGCCACCTGGTGCTTCCTTTGGTCTCGGGTGACATATCAAAGATGGCTGCCTTTCCTTTCCTCGGCGTCTTCCCTGATTGGTCAGGGAGCTCAGTCACGTGGTGTCGTGACGGGCTACGCTTCGAAGTAGTATTTTCAGTACTGCTTCTTTGTTTTTGTTTTTTTGTTTTTTAGGTTTTTATTTCAGTTGTTGTTCTTTCCACTGTTTGATGGTCTTCGTTATCCTTTTAATTTTTTTTGCTGTTGTTTTTATTTCTTCTTTGTCCTCTGTGTAGAGTTGTTTTGGTGTTATTTTTGTGTCTTCGTTGGTATGTAGTCCTTCGCATTCTTGTAGTATATGTTCCTGTGTTTCTTCTTTTTGGCCACACCCCCTGCATATTTTATCATGGAACATATTTCTGAAGTTTCCTTTTATTTCCATCATTCTCGTCCTAGCCTTAAATGTGTTGCTGGTATTGATTCTTGTTTGGGTGGTCAGGTAATTTGCTGCTCCCTTGTTGTTATCTTCTGTGTTAGCTAGTAGGTGTTGGTATTTGCTTTTGTCCTTTCCGCTTTCTTTCATTTTCCGTTCTTGCTCCTCTTTCACTTTCGTCTTGATTTTTTTTTTCCACTGTTTCTTTGTTGTATTTATGGGATTGGTATCCTCTTCTTCTCCTATCTCTTCGAGCATCTTTTTTGTAATAGACCACCATGAGGTTGGTGATGTATCTTCCTTAATACCTCTCTGGAATTCCTCTGATCCTTTATAGATCTTGTGCATGTAGTTTAGCCTCCTTTCTAGGATTCTGTGTTCGGCGTCTAAGATGTTGAGTTCTCTGTATATGCTTTCTCTTGGTGTGCTTTGGGGGATTTGTATTATCCTCTTGATTATGTTGTCCAGGATTCTGTTTATTTTGGCATTCTGTTGTTTATTGGGCGCCCAGGTTTCGCACCCGTATAGTATAATTGGTACTATGCATGTTTCCATGAGTTTCCACATTGTTTCCATTTCAACTCCCCTAAAGTTGTCGTCCTTTGCTATGTACAGTATTGTCTGCATAGCTGCCTCTGTCTTTTTTTGTATTTGCACTATGTGGTCCTCTAGGTTATTTCTGTTGTTGATTTCTTCTCCTAGGTATTTGTATTGTGGGTTGTATTGTAGGATGAAGTCGTCTATTTTGTGTGTTGCTTCTTGCAGTTTTTTTCCTATTTTTAGAGTCTTTGATTTTTCTTGGCCAAATTTGATTCTGTACCTGTTTTCTGTGTCCTCTACTACCTGTAGTGCTTTTTGGTGGTCGTTGTGGTTGTTCGAGGTTATTGCCACGTCGTCTACCCACAGTAGGCATTTGCTGTTAATTGTTTCGCTGTTTTTGATGTTTTTGCTTATTTCATCCATCATGTTTGCATATTGTGTCACTGATAGGACTCCCCCTTGTCTTATGCTGTTTCTCATGTAGATTTCTCTTGTTGGGCCTTTGTTAGTTCTTATCTTGGCCCTTAGGTTGCTGTTGAGTTTTCTTGTGATGTTCCATAAGGCCTTGTCACATCCACTCTTGCCGCCACCATGGGTAGCCTCTCACCCGTATACCTAAGGTTTTACGGTAATAGACTATGACCGTCACAATATATCAGATGATCTGTTACGAAATGTTTAGGTCACCTGATAGTATATGTAAAACGATGATTACTTTCAGGTATGCCTCCTCCAGTACCTGTAACGGATTTCCAGGGATTAACAGAGGAAGAACTGCGCGCCATGGAAGGCAATGAGCGTGCCCATCTGGAAGCCCGGGTTCAGTGTTTGCGGGATATTCACACCCTGTTGGACGCTGCCATGCTGCAGATCCAGCAGTACACCACTGTTATGTCAACCCTTGGGTAAGAATTCTTCATATTAAAAGACAAAATTCACATTTAAATAAAATTAAATTCACATTTGGTTAAACAGATCTTCAAGTAACCCGCATAGCCTTCAACTCGTGCTTTCTGGGCATTTTGGGCTGTATACTGGTGCCGCCGTCCCAATGCTTGCCGCATTTGGCACAGGCCGCGGCACCAGAATATTTGGGCTGTTGCTTTGCTATGAAAAATATACTGAACAGAATTCAACTGGGTCCTTAAAGACGCTATTGTAAAACTTTGCGTATAAGCTGCACCCGCGTATTTTATATAAGCCTCACCTGGAATCTGAAAATTGCTTCTTTAGTGCTGTGCTGTAGTAGCAAAAACCCTATAATAAGCAGCACGTAGCATATTCGACAATCCTAAAAGCCACAATATGTCCTAACCCACTGCTTAGACACGAGGCTTTATGGTAAATATTTGGTGCAGAGTTTGATAGATCATTGTACTACCATGTATTAATTAAATTCTCTGTAAATCTTTTTGATAATAAAAGGATTGGGTCCCATTTTGTAAAGGCTAGTGGAAACCTTAAGTGTAAAATAAATTGTTGTATTTTAGGGTGAACATGTCGCATATGTCTGCACCGGGCATGCCACCAACGATGTCACCAGCTGCCACCACTACAACACAGAGTGCCGACACGCCCAAGTGTGCCACCTCATCCTCCCCTACACCTGCCACACCCCCGCCCCCGGCCGACACTAGTAAAGCCGCCGAGAAGGCATCCACTGCAGGAGGTAAGACTGTTTAAATGTAGCGATCATCTGCTCGTTGTGTTGTGTGTCTCTGGGCAGAAAGACCATCTGCACTGATCAGGAACAAATAACAATTTTAAATTTTTTTTTTTTAAATTTTAACGTTTTGAAAAGTAAGGCCCAGTCTTCTGGTCTTCATTACATGAAGACCAAGTCAAATTATCTTGAGGGATACTTAAACAAATTGGGAGATCTAAATCACAATGAGGATCCGCTCTGCTAGTACTCGCATCAAGGATCATATACATTTGAATGCCTGGAAAGTGTATGGTGATTTAATTTAGATATTTAGTGTTGAAATGTTAAAAGGCTCATGAAAAGACATTTTCCTTGAATTACAGATGAGGAGGAACTGGAAGGTGCAGTAGGATATAGTGCGCCTACAGAAGAAGTTGTTCCTGAGTGGAAGGCTGACCGTGAAGACGAAGACGAAGAGGTTGCCATGGTCCGACGGAGACGCTTGCAAAAATTTGCCACCAACAGCGGCTCTGAGACGCGAGAAAAAGTAAAAGACAATATTGAATTAGACTGACCCGGGACCTGCAATTAATCATATATTTATACAGAGCATGTTTTTGTCATCGTGATGATGGTTTTTGAATAGGTGTATATGTTTTGAGGGTTATTTCTTATTGGGTCTACCATAGGCAACGTAATAGCGCGCTGCAGATTTTTCGTTGTAACGTTTGGTTTTGTTGTGGATATGATTAAAAATTTAAGTGTCCGTCTCTATATTTACAACTAGTCTTTTAAAGCTCCAACACGAGCACTTACTGGGGGAATGGGGCGCTAATTACGTCTTATATATAATGATGTGTAAGTATTGTCTACTACTGTTCTTCAGCTCTGGGATTAGGTGGGTGGGGTGTTATGTTACATATTCAAATGGAGAAAACTTATTTTGTGCATGAATGAGCCCAATTTAATAAAAAAGAAAAGGTTTCATAATCTGAGCAACAGTTACACTGATTGTATCCAGAAAATAGCTTGCTACTTCAACTTTACTTAGCGTTGAACTGCCAGAAAACTTATCTTGAGGTGTATGATATAAGGATGTTTTTTCAGAGCATCCTATATTGGTGTCAGTGTTGTTAAATTGCAGGGGACGTTTGAATTACATTATTTGCTGTAACTTGGCACCCGTCTAACATACAGTCGGTCAGTTATCATCATGCTCATTAAATTGAATACCCTCCATACTCCCTGCTCAGGAAGGGTTACCGTAGTGTATCTGAAACACATTGCTTAGAAAGTAATGAATCGTTGTGGCGGTTTTATTGTAGCCCCCTATGTATAAACCTTGTCAAAACTTTTCTGCCCTCGTGTACTTGCCACGTGTGACTGGGAATTACGAGAGAAATCACTTACTGATAGCGTCCATGAGCTATCGTTATGTATAATGAAGGGCTATGCTGCACTTACAATGCAAAGAAACTGTACTTAGAGCTAGATCTACATGCATATGTAGCATATAACCCCTAGGCAAAAGTAACTAGGGGTAACTTTAAATGCAGATGGTTCATATTTAACTACATTGCCAGGTAGAATGCTTACTGATACCAGACGTGTAATTCAGCCTGCTCTATCAAATGGACATATAGAACGGGATATTTTTTAATCAACCCAACTCTATCAAATGTACATATAGAACGGGATTACAGAAGAAGAATCCCACAAAAGAAAACACATGCAATTTTGCTTTATTTGTAATACGGTACCTACACTGTATAAGTGGCCGCTGTAAATATATATTTAAAAGATACCACTTGTATGTGGGGAATAAACGATGTGTATATGGAGAATAAACGTTTTAGCAACAAGATAAGTCAAAGTTGTTTCATTTCCTGTTCCCTCGTCCACCTGAATACTATAACTGGACCTTACTGAGTTGTCATGCAGTAAAACTATAATTCACTTGAATAAACACCTCCATTATGAGCCAATCCTCCACTTTGAGAGAATGCTATAAGCCGAATCAGGTTATAAATCCCAAAAGAGGTTTTACCATAGTGCAGTTTCAGCCATTAGTAGCAGCTCTCCCAATTATAGGACCATTTTGCGGAGATGAGGGAGTTTTTAACAACGGGGGGAGGGGGGCACAGGGGTTCGTGAGATTTTGCACACAGAACGCAATATTTTTCAGCCCCCCCCCCTCCCTGGTTAAGGGGTCCAAATTGTCTACTCCCCCCTCCCCACTGTTAAAAAAAATGAGCACTCACATTTAAATAGGGGCCTATTAAAATAGGCTTATTACATTACGGTACCCAAGAGGGAGTTATTGTCTCTTATGGGCCTAACCTGGGTTTTCTAAAGTAATCCGATTTGTTCAATCATTCAAAAATAATTTTCGCCCCCAAAAGTAGATTATCATAAATTGTACGAGATGTGAGGCTTAGAGTCAATATAGAGAGTGCTCATTTTTGCTCACAGTGAGGGGGGGGGGGGTGATGGGTTTTTACCCCGACCGTGTCCTGTCCAAACATTTTCACACCATAGGAATGTGCGAACTGCAATGATAAATCCAAACCTGTGTCATGTTTTCGGGCCCTTTGAAGCATAGTAACGCGCTGGCTTTTTGGCCCAAAACAGGTTAAATTTTTTTGCCCCCCCCCCAAGAGGGGTCCAAATTTTTTAGCCCCCCCCCCCCCCCCGGTCAAGGGGTCCAAATTGTTTTGCCCCCCCCCCTCCCCCAAACCACGGATGTGCCCAAACCGAAGAAAACCCACCACCTCCCCTCCCTGTTGATAGTGAATGATCACTCCCTTAGACTAGTGACGTATGTGTATTTGTTGTGTATCATCACAGAGCTTTATATGGTAAACGTTTTTGGTATCATCTATTCAGACTATTGTGTCATACTAGCTGCGTGGCGATCGGCAATACCAATGCCCGAAGACCAAATTGCCCGAAGCTTTCTCGATCCGCCACGAGCTGCCACCTTTCGACAGTGCATATAACTAATTTGCTGCGGAACTGTCACGTGAGGTTTGGCGGCCATTTTCATTGTTTTGAAATCATACGAATGCGCTGGCACTCATATTTCCAGTAAAATTACCACAGTGGCACAGAGATAGACCGATAAATATATTCAAAATACATGGAACATGGCCAGGCGTAGGCCTAAAGGTGTAACAAGACCTGCCATCGATAATACACGTGACGGTAAGTGCATTCTCCTCTGGCACCGTTGCAGTGTCACTGTCACTAGTGTCAGTGTCAGTGTCAGTGTGCACAGTACTGAGTACAGTCTGTGGCACTGGCAGTGTCACAGTGTGTGTCACTGGCCCCTGCCACTGTCATTGTCATTGGCACTGACACGTCCCAAATAGATCTAGACTAGCAAAACTTGAAGTAATCTAACTGAACGTACTCAATAGCAACACACGATCGCCATTTTGGGAAAATCCACCAACCACCCGCCCCCAATTACCCCGGCCCCCCTCACCCTAGATTAAGTATCATCTCTCTCACGGGCTGCGCTCTCACTGGCTGCCGTTTCGGAGATTGACGTTACCCTGTTGAAATTAGTGGAGTGCGAGAGGGTTACCAGGGTAGCTTTACCATGACAACAACCCACGTCATATAGACGTCAAGATGGCGGCCATTTCCAATTGGGTGAAGTTTTAGCTCTTAAATTGCTAAATTACACATTTCAAAAGATTCGATCACATTTCTTTTGGTGTGATCGACCTTCCTAAAGTATTTTTCTATCAATCTATCCCAAAATATTTACAGTATTAGGTGTTCCCTTTGTGATCGAGCACTTAGTCCACTTTTGAATGGGGGATTACAAGCAGCTCTGTTAGGGAGAGGATCGGACGAGTACACAGATAAAAGGTACACAGGTAAAAAATTTGGACCCCTTGACCGGGGGGGGGGGGTAAAAAATTTAGACCCCTCTTGCGCGTTACTATGCTACAAAGGCGCGCGATTTTCGGCCTGCGGGGGGGGGGGGGTAAAAAAATTTGCCCCCTCTAGCTGGGGGGGGGGGGTGAAAAAATTTCGCGCGCTCCGCGCGAAATCTCACCGCCCCCCCCCCTGTTGTTAAAAAATGAGCACTCCCTCAGTGGAATAGAGTCACACACCGATATACCTACTGGTATCAGAGATGTAAAGATATAGGCCTACCATTATTGACTCAGGGTTCATACCCTGAGGCATAGCTATACGACGCCTGGCTTTTCCTTAAAGACGTTTTTTAGCCATTTTAAAATGCATATTACTCAGTTTCTATTTTAGTTAGAAAAAATACAATACGCTAAAAGAAAGGGCAAGATCGGGGGACAAATATTTCCTTCAAAAAGTAAATCAATATCTCTTTTCTTCTACTCGCAAATCAACTGCGATCTTTGCATATTTTTTCTCTCTTTATGTTAAAGTCTTAAGTACTGTTAAATGACTACCCTCTAAATGAACTCTCCATAGGCTGCAAGGTTAAAAAAAAAAATGGAGCTGATAGAAATGCTCATCTTACCAGACTGGTGTCATATTTCTATCTTTTTCATTTAAATCAACCATCTCACTTATTAATATGTCATCTAACCAAGCTTAAGTACCCTCCATATTATTTAAATGAACCAGGAGAGGTGGAAGTGAGGCTGACACATGCCACACGTCGGAGAGTGGCGCCACTGGTACTTCTTGAACTGCGCGAGATGTCAACGTGTGCAGACAAAATTGTACCACCCGTATCTCTGCCGTTTATCGTCCGATCGACTCGCTTTTTGATAGGGACAAAAGGCGGTACATGCCCGCAGCCTGCAGCTGTCGCCCACACCCACCTGCACACCCACACCCACCTACTCTCCCACACCCACCTGCTCACCCACACCCACCTGCTGGCCTGAAATGGAATAACATACATGTATGACACATGACTCGAGGGTACTTTTTAACAAGGAATTCATTTCTGGTGCCAGAATTGACCAATGAATGGTGATAAGGGAGTACTATATCTAAGTACATGATAAGCTTACCCTGAGTCATCTGTGAGGCCACTCACAAGCTCAATCTTTATGATTTATATAGGGCCTTAGCAAGATGATCAGTGGATAGCGCCATTCCCACTGGTACTAGGTCTATTCCCAGTACTCACAGCAACCAGCCTAGCCAAATCTCGTGGCCGAGATTAGGGTACAAGCAGGGTGCAGGTATTGTGAATAGGTTGTACCTGGACACTCCTAATGTCACCTGTGTCCAGTATAGTGTAGTGGTTAGCACTGTGGACCCATGATGCAGAGTACTTGAGTTCAAATCTCTTCCAGGCAATGCCTGGTAATCAAATTCATAAGTACAGCAATTTTGGAAACAGAATACATTATTCACAATACTAAAGAAAATTTAGAAATATGTATTTAAAGGACATAGTGTTATTTGGCCTGGTAGGGATTTAAACTTGGGCTCCCAGCATTATGAGTCCACAGTGCTAACCACTACACTATACTGGACACAGGTGACATTAGGAGTGTCCAGGTACAACCTATTCACAATACCTGCACCCTGCCTGTACCCTAATCTCGGCCACGAGATTTGGCTGAGCTAGTCCTTGCAGAGCAAAGGGTTATGATTGTTACCAGTGCTCCAAAAGGTGGAGCCACTGTATCTCGCTAGAAAAAGACTTATCAAGCTGACTGATGTCAAACATATCAAGCTGACTGATGTCTAACAATTCAATCAGCAGACTCGATCGGCCGATCCAATCAGGAGATATCAAACATGTTAGATCGTCCCGGGTGGACGTCCCGTCACCTGTGTCGATTTTGAAAAGGGCTGTGTCACCTTGTTGATATTTACCCATGAATATTGGTTACAATCATGATCCTTTCTGTCTGGCAGCACATACTGGGGTACTGGAATGGGGACAGCCATGCCAGGATAATGTGAGCAGCCAATCAGAATTTAAGGATGGTTCTTTATGTATCCAATACAACACTATTAAACAGTTAAAACACGGGCCTAGAATCTTCACCCATTTTACCATGCTATAGGCCACCTACCATATTCCGCATTAGGCTTGTGGCTCTGCCACATTATGGCACATGGTGCTGGGTGCTAATCTCCCTTTGACCCCTAGCTTTCAGGAGGTGTACCTCACAGAATATCAGACTACTAGGCCTACTATCTGATCTTAGGATACATGCACAGTGCCCATGAGATTCACTTGATTGTCGCTAAGATTATACACCTTTTTGTCACTGCCTTCTGCTTAACTCGCACCCTTGAGACAAGTCTCTAGTGCTACTAGTGCCACTAGTGCTACTCATGCTACTCATTTACAGGCTGAGTCAACCCAGGGTGGGGCTCGAACATGGGACCTTCCGAGCGCACTGCCTTGAGCTACCACCGTATCCACGCAAAAAGAATTATTTGCTTGCAGCATCTGTACTACAATCCCAATCTATGGCAAGATATTGACGATAAATGTCTCCACCCGTGGGTTCGAACCATATCTCTGTAGGCTTCAGCTCTCCCTCACTCTCCAATATCCACCGGTGGATAATGGCCGCCACTCTTGTTAGTACCAAACATCTGCTGGAGAGTGAAGGCTAGGATGGAGATTTGAGGCGCGCAGAGACTACTCTGCCACAGACTGCTATAATCCTTTGCCAGTTTGCCTGGTTAGCTAATATTTGATTATCCAGAGGGTAGCACATCATTTGACATGTTTTCAATAAGGATCACAAAATCAAGCAGCTTGTGCACAAGCTCTCTATCAAAAAAAGATTCAAAAACCAACATTGCAACGTTTCACACATCTTCAACTACTTTCCGCGGAGGGTCACTTGACCCGAGGGCCGTGCAGTATGGCCCATGCAGAACGGCCGAGGGTTACTCAAGAGTGAGAAACGTCTTTCCCTATGCTTAAACATTGGAACTGACGTTCATACCATGAAATAAGCTTTAGTGTGGTACGCTAATTCATTTGTTCTGAATGTTATATGTCCAGGTCAATTCCTCTCAGTGGATAACCTACCAATGTTCTAGGCATCTATGTTTTCTTACATTTATTTTCAGATACGCTGAAAGATCCTCCGCTTAAGGAATGGCAGAAAAAGAAAGAGCCTGCAGCGGCACCCTTCTTTGAAAACCCTGCACTCACCCCGATGAAAATCTTTGCATCAGACAAGCTTGATTCTTCGTCAAGTGACGTATGTGAAGTGGAATGGGATGCGCGGAGTCCAATCACTATGAGTAAGTTTACATCCCAATGCTATACCAATGTGCAGGGTTCTCGACATGTCCATACCAATACTATATTTCAGCATATGTATAAGTTACACCACGAGGATCTTATTTATGTCAAAATCACCACTACAGACTGGCTGGTTCCCTCATAGGTCTGTTTTCTTTTGTCTCAATCCACCACCGTCTGTTAATGTCAAACCCTTCATCAAATCAGACCGTATATCTGACCCATGTGCGGTCCTTGTTAATTAATAATATCTGTTCTGAAATGAATATATTCTTATATCGTTTGTCATGTGTCTCTCTGGTATTACAACTTGAATTCATATTATTGCAGGTCAAGTCGCTCGGTATAAGAGTCAAAGTGTTGATACATCAGAACTGGTAAAGAATTACACAGAAGGGGTAAGCTTTTAAAATAGAAAATGTTTTTATAAGGACTACCAGGGGCGTTGTTTTTTTCCTCACCTTTTTCATGTTTCATTATAACATATTTATTTAGTAGAAAAAACACCAAAAGTCACCTTAAAAAATAAGGTCGGGAATATAAAATAGGTCGATTAGGATACCGGAACCCAAGTTTTTTCTTTTTGGCCTTATGTGTCCCGAAAATCTTCTGCTTTATCTGAAATCATCCCTCTTCCTTGTATCAGTCCTTAATATCTTCATGGAAGAGAATTATCTCAATCTCATGTCAGGCTGGCCAGATGGACTTTTTTGGCCCTCAAGAACAGCATTGTATTTACAGTGATGATCATGATGCATTCCTACATCGTAATGCATTGATGCACCATGACCGCTATACATTAACCCCTTTAATTGGGAGGCATAGTGTTGGAGTTCGGGTGGGGTTCCCTGGGGAAGTTGTCAATATTTAACAAGACTTTGTATGTATGGTCTGACGTATGTACCGTAAAACTTCGCTTATAAGCCTAACTTGCATCCTAAGTCACATCTTACAGTTGTTTCTTTGATTATTGCTAACAGAGACCACCCCAATCGTGCACGCCACCATTACTGAGTCTGTGGAGGGATCACAGTGACAGCGATGATGGAACAAACGGCACCCGATACCGTGCTCAGAGGTAGGTCACATTAAAGTCCTGTAAATTCTTAAACGGTACCGAGCTGTCAGCATTAGAATATTGCTTCTGTCTCAATAGTTGATTTATCTGACCAGCATGTGATTGGGGCTTTCTTCAATATCAAGTTTTCTGCTATCCGTTTACTCATTTTCTGCCCACAGTTATCTCCAAGTACATGTATTTAATACAGATGTAATACATATTCTCAAAACCTTATTAGCTTTACCTGAGGGTATATATGAACTACCGGTATATCATTTGTCTTAGAATTGTGTCTTGTACGCTTTATGTGTGTGATGTTGCAGGTTGCAGAGAGGTAGAGGGAGACGTACCCGTGGCCGACCGTCTGGGGTAAAGGCATCCGTCAGCTCTAAGGAGATGTTCCTGCAGCTAGAGTCTGTTCTAGAAACCAGACCAGACGGTCAGTCACATGTCTATACAACCATACACACAATCTCTATATTACACAAATTTGAACTGGTCACAAGCCAGAGTTGTATAGACTAATATAAGAGGAAAGTGGTATAGTAATTTGGTAATTCAGTAACAGTCTGTTGACAAGCAGCATTCCGTTTCTCCAGTTTTACACCTTAGTTTTAAAAGATGATAATCTGTTTTCATATTTGCTTTATATGTAATTTAACATTTATTCATTAGCGCTCCACTCCAAAAACTCATTTCCCTTTTCACCCACAGAAGACGAGCCGTTGCCCTTGCAGCCTGAAAACACAAATCGAAGATCTCCGAGGTATGGAGTGACTATTTCTTGGTATACTTTAAATACAATGATATGTTTTATGTAAAACTCAGATATTAAAGTATTTGTTTTGAAATCAATTACGATACGGATCGTACATGAAGTGACGCAGAAATAGACAATACCTTTGGAACTTTAAGTCTATGGATATTTAAGTTGCGAAGGATATATTTATTAGACGGTGCCATTGGTCTTTATAGTGTTGTATCTTTATAGAGAATGGCACCTTCTTTACTAGTCACTGAGGTCTGATCCTGGATCTAGGTGGTTTGGTCATCTAAGTGGTCACATTGCACATTGATACAAACTCATTCTTAGATTTTCATTATTATCATTGTGTGCACAACATGTATAGCTATCTGGACATGTTTTCAAAAGTTCACATTTCAATTAAGTTTTTGGTGATATTCAGTGTTTTGTGGCAAAAATGGGGTAAATTCTCTGTTATAGCACTGAATTGAATGGGGAGCTTTTTTTGTACTAACACTTTAGGGATTTACATTTTATACATACTTTGCAAATAGATATCATCTATTTGTTCAGACATCATGTAGATAAGATTTACCGGAAGTACATGGTTTGAAAATTAAATTCACATTTTAATTATTTTGATACAGACTCTTGATCGTTAGAGGACTCTTCATTTAAGGCGGTTTTGTTTGTGCAAAGTTAGGGTTGTTGAGCCGGAACGCCGAGTCAGCAAGTCTGGCAGGCGGCGGACAAGTGGGGTGCACCCTGTTACCCTCTGCTCCGCCCCCCCCCCCCCCCCCACCCACCTCGTTTACTGACCTCGCTGACCATTCCCGTCTCTGGACACCCCCCCCCCCCCCACCCTGTTACGGCACAGGAGGCTTCACATTTTAATTATTTTGATACAGACTCTTGATCGCTAGAGGACTCTTCATTTAAGGCGGTTTTGTTTGTGCAAAGTTAGGCCACTCAAAAAAAACACCTGGTTTCTCATCACCCAGCACTGAAAAATATGACGAGGGCGTTTTTTATCTAATTCTTTTTTTTTTTTTTACTGAGGGGCCAAAATGTATAGGAAAATGTAGACTTTTTGTGAACAAATTTCACACTTTAGTATTTCAGTGTTTATTGATTTACAGAAGTTGGAAAATGTAAGATATTCCTAGGGCACTGCATTACTGACAGTATAAGCTTTAATTTGATACCAAATATGACAATACTTCTCAAAATTTAACACATTTTTTCATTAAAAATGTAGAAAATTAAAAAAAAGTTTTTCATGATGCGCGCGGTGATGAGAAACCAATTTTTTTTTTGAGTGGCCTTAGGGTTGTTGAGCCGAAACGTCGAGTCAGCAAGTCTGGCAGGCGGCGGACAAGTGGGGTGCACCCTGTTACCCTCTGCTCCGCCGCCCCCCCCCCCCCCCCCACCCACCTCGTTTACTGACCTCGCTGACCATTCCCGTTTCTGGACACCCCCCCCCCCCCCCCGAGACTGCTGCCATTCAGGTTTGTAACCAACCAGTCACACCTCAGTGGCCGCCTCCAGTTACGTCATACACACGGGTAGTAGCCCCAAAGTGGAACCCCACTTGACCGCCACCTGCCAGACTGCAATGGCACCGTCTCCAAGTATACAGAATTGTTACTACACAAATGATATAAAATGAAATGCTATCATATTTTTAATGTATATTAACTCCAGATTAAACCGAACTAGTAGAATAACGTCTCCAAATATTGATCACGCAGGAATATTACATTTGAATATTTGTTTATTCATTTCCACAGAGTTTCAGTCCAAAGCTCAAGTTCAAGTCCGAGTGACCATTCGTTTGAGTTGTTTGAATCAGCAGAGCCCCCTCTAACATCAACACAAAAGGTGTTACCACCACCCGAACCTACCAAAGTCATGCATTTACTTGCGCAAAGTCCCATCCCGAAGACAAGCAAGAGTCCCTTAAGGGAAAAACTAATTCGTCAGAATAGCGCAACAGAAAATGTAACACCCAAGAGGCCAACCCCAAGTAGTGAGCGTGTACGGAATTTCAATCAGTCGATGGATGACCTGTGGTCAGATGAAGATCTATTCGACGACTCGTTTATCATCCGGGCTACTCAAGCCGGTTTTAACACCGTCACCCCACCACGCACTCTGAAACGTAAAACACCACAGAGCTCACCAGAGGTGACCTCAGCTAATAAATGTGGCAGGTATACCTTTACTATAGGTTCAGCCTCTAAAGATAGGAAAGCTTCGAGTCACACAGCCATCATCGGAGCAGACGCGCAACTTCCATACAGAAGCTACTACAACAGGTCAAGCAAAAGTCCACAAAACAAAGCTGCAGCAGAAGCACAGCAACAACCTCAGAATCCTAAAGCTACAAAGGAATTCAAGTTTGTCAAACCACTTACTTGCAAATCTCCACTTGCAGTAACAGGCCCAAGACATTCAATGAGTACCAAGAGCTCTCGCCAACCACCAACCTCGGCAGTCACTACTCAGACCACCAAAGGTATGGCTGTGAGATCAAAAAATGATAGGCCGATTCCAAACTCAAATACAGTCAACCCAAATAAACCCAATTCGAACTTATCAACGAATGGCCAAATCAAACCACTCGTAAATCAAAGCACTGCCCTGCCTACTCCTATAGCTCCTCTAGGTCCCCCTGCTATACCTGCTAGCCATAAATACAAAAACAAATTACTCGGTCGTGTCCAAGGAATCGAGCCTATTCGAAAGCCCCAAGCCCCAGCACAGAGAAGTGGACTGGACAAACCGGTTCGACATTCCACTCCACAGAGGAGGGCTGGAGTAGCTGCTATGGACACCAGTTTGACAGACGACCTGCTCGCCAGTCTGGCAGAACCAGATGAGCTACTGGATAGTCAAATGGCGGGAAGTGAGCTGCTCGACAGTCAGACCTATCGGGATGTGCTCAGCCTCTCGCCACCAGAACCAGCGGACGGAGGCATTGAAGCAGCCAATGGAGGTGCAATGGAGGGAGAGGGCCTGCACGTTAAGAGGGAGGTACAGTCTGTTAGTGCTGAAACAGCAGAACATATACCAGGTACGTTACATACATATACACATCTCTACCAACCTCTTAAGTGGCCTATTAAGTAAGAACCAGTCTATGGCCACCTCGATTGTAGTTGTATATATAATATGTGACCGGATAATTTAAGGGGTCCGTTTTATTGATACCCCTTCTCATGTACTGTCCGCACGTGTTCTCTCGTGTCCTATCCCCATGTCCTGTCCTGTCCTCACATGGCATAGAGTAGTGAGGCCCGGAATCATAGCTCGGGGTTCAATGTTAATGGTTTATACCTGCTATATATGCCATTTACGTCAGTGACATATACATACATTGCAAGTATTTTCATTGTATAAAGACTATTATTATGTATCCTATCTTTGTTTCCTATACTAAAGCCAACATATCAGGGACTGTTAAAGCTCTTTTTGTAAGTGGAAATATGATTCGTTTCTTGATTGTCTCTGCAAGATACCTTCAAAAATATTTAAAATAAAATTATCTAATGTTAATGACCCTACGCTCTCTTTCTGACAGATGATATGTTTGATGACTTCATGGACGAGGATGAAGCGCTCTCAGAGCAGCAACTATTAGCCATGCTGGATATTGTTGAATGTATGTATTGGGCCTCAGTCCGGTTCGTACTTAAACCCCAACCACCCTATATTATCAATATAAGGCCCAGAGTACCGGTCTTTGTACCACTCCGACTCTTGGTGGAAAGGCAGTAACTGTTGTCTTTTATTAAGTGATTCACAAAATGTACCATAGTATTCCCAAATGATCATTTTAAAAAGACCAAGGATCTGAAAGATATAAATCCGGTCAGTATTTTATCTACATGTTTTATCTACAGCCACTAACCACTCAAATATAATAACGGTACTTTATCTACATCTATTGATGTAGATAACGGTACTTAAAAATGACAGCTGTTAAATGCTGAATGTGTGCAGTAAAATTGTTCTAATGACCTGTCTAACAGGATATTAATTCTCATGTTACGTATAGTCCATCCTTAGCAAAAATAAAAAAGCACTTTTAGCATTTCCGTCTTCCCTTTGACTAGTCAGAAACTGATCAAGTACAAAGACAAATCTGCACGACAGTGGGACGTAATTGAGAAAGTTACCAATAACAAATCTCTCAGAAGTTTTGAAATTGTGCATGCGTTGATGATATGATTCTGGTTCCATACAAACCCATATTTTACACATATGTATTGCATTTTGCAGCTCAATGCAGTCAGGAAAAACGGCCGTGTCAAACAACGTGCACAGCTCCTATGTCGGATGTAGCAGTAGTGACTGATAATAGAAATAAGAGGACTGATGAACACCTGAAGTCAGGTGCCATGCTATTACCTGTGGAAGCAGAGCAGGTCATACCGCATGGTGCCACCCTATTGCCTGTGATAAAAAACGAACCCTTTACCGGACACAGCTCCCATGTGGGCACAGCTACAGTCAAATTGCAGCCAAATGCTGTAGGCCCACAATCAATGGATATTAAGAAATCACCGACACCAGTGATAAGCTCAGGTAGCAGTAGTAGCGGTGGCACCTGTAACCCAAAACCACACCCGTATGAGGGAGACAATAAGCATACACAAAGTGCTAGCCAAAAATATTCCAAAGAGGATATTGAGCGTAAAAAGCAAGAAGCCCTTAAAAGACGACAGAACCGTCTAAAGCTTGGTGTAAAACTAAAATAACGTGTTCTTTTGGGCAGGACATAGTAAGTCCTCATTATGTAAAGTGGTCCTGAGACTGGTGCTCAGTCGTTATCAAATATTTTGTATGTCTGATTTTATGTACCATAAAGCTTGGTTGAACTAAGCATTTTGTTAGCAGAATCTGCTCTAGAAAGTACAGTATTTTATAATACTCTGGTTACGATTATGGAAGTATGCCCATGTGCTTACTATGTAATGTTGTAAGTTACGTTCATAAGAAATCACCCAGAAAAGCCATGTGATGCTTTGCCAAAGATATCTTGTCTTGTTTGACACGTATTTTCCTAGGCACTCCGGAGTGATTTGATGTCAAAATGTGATTTATTTTGTCTTAATATAAACATATTGCAGAAAAGATTCAACAGTTTTGGCGGAGTAAAGGTGAATGGATTATGATTGCTTGAAAAAGAAAAATTGGTTGAAACAATAATAAAACCTTCTCACAGCATTAATTAGACTTGTTTTGTCATGTGAAATAAGGACCCACATCTATTGCATATTGATTGAGGTTACATGTGTTGCGTTCCCCCCTCAAGCCTGATTTCGCTAATATCACCATAAAAAACCCATGTCACCAAATCGATATAAGTCTGTAATCTATGACTGGCAAGCGTGAATTTGAAAAATTATTGTAAAACATTAAAACAAGAATTAGTATCATAAATCTTACAACATCCATTAACTTTTGATGTGGCCAAAATATACGG
The DNA here is from genome assembly GCA_947462335.1 of Harmothoe impar. Classification (NCBI taxonomy): domain Eukaryota; kingdom Metazoa; phylum Annelida; class Polychaeta; order Phyllodocida; family Polynoidae; genus Harmothoe; species Harmothoe impar. The sequence goes on from OX381704.1 coordinate 34,169,838, forward strand.
AATCATGTCAAAATCGTTACTGATCCGTAGAACTGTAGGCGTTATGGGCAACCCAGAAAAGCCATGTGATGCTATGGGTGTCTTTAAAAGTCACAGTTCGTGTTTTGTGAAGAGGAATATTAGATCGAAAGCCCGTCTAGGGCTTATTAAGTCTCATGAAATCGATACAATTGGATAGCCTTTGACCGGGTGATGTCTTTGACCAATGCACAATGATTTCATTTTTTACAGGGGTAAAGCAGGTGGGGAAAAACGTTTTTTACGGGATAATTTTGAGTTATAATCATGCAAAGACAGTCAAAGGCCACTCAAAATATATGGTCCGTTTGATGATTCCACAGGTTGCTGGGCTTGCTCTGACTCCTCTTGAGGGGGGGCGTTACCATACTATATGGTTCAAAGGGGGGGGGGGGCAACATTTTTCGCCGCCTTCGGCGATGGGGCACACAAATTATTCCATGTGCATTGAGGGGGGGAGCGTAAATAATTTTCGCACCTCCACACGAAATCTCACCACTCCTCCCCCCCCCCCCCCCCCCGTAATAAATGTTTTAAAATAGTTTTACCCGGTTTCACCCCACCTCCCCCCCCCCCTTAAGATTGAAGGCTTTGCAAGTTTCGCCCTCCCCTACCAATGCCCCCCCCCCCCCCCCCCCCCCCCCCCCCACTGCCAAAAGTTTGTACCCGGGTTTGTACCCAGAGCTGATCAACCTTCAGGTGGAAGTGTTAAAAAGGCGCGAAACGAAGGGGGCGGGGCTTGGCAAACATTTATGGGTCAAAACATTTGACGCGACAGGTCCACCAAACAAAGATGGCGGCCTCCAGGGAAGCGGAGCAGCTGATTTGACGCAATTTATCTTTTTACTGTGGCAGCAATTATCTACGGAGGATATCCACAAGACAGTTTGTTGCGAATAGCAAGATGGTATGGGTGTCTCTAAACGTCACAGTTGGTGTTTTGTGAAGAGGAATATTAGATCTAAAGCCCGTTGTCTCAACGTCGACGACGACGTGGGCTCTGCTTGTAGCGATTTAAGGCCAATATCAAATTCTTACATCACCCCAAAAATGTATATATTTCCTGAAAGCTCTATGCAAACGTAAACATTTAAAGCAATAATTAGCTTTATGGATGGATTATTGTGGAAGAAAATGCCAGTTGAAATATTCGAATTGTATTCATTTTCTGTTTGAATTAGGCCTAGCAGGGATTAAAATAATAATTTTAGAAAATTTCAAAACTGGTGTAGAAGGATACTATAGGACTGTAGAAGTGTGAGAAATAAGTTTTATTAGAGTATGATGTAATTTTGATTGTTTCAACAGGTCATTTTAAGGGCCTGTATGTGAGAGCAAGACAGGACATTTATAAGAAACAGGAACATGTTAAAATTCATAGACAGATATCCCACTATCACTTAGGATGGAGCCGTCACATTTTATCTACGAGTATCAGGGGCATTTGTCATTCTAGGGTCCATATTTTCTTTGTTGAGGGGCCCTATTTAAAGGCTACATGCCTAGAGTCAATAAATAGGGGTTCAGACAATCAAAAAGCGCAAAAAAGCGCTGGGTCTGATCTCTTTTAAACCATGTAAAATGGATACCAGACATGTTTTTGCATGACCACATCTATGCGGAATTCTGAGGAACTAAATATTTTTAATTTGACAGCCTTTGAAAGTCATGATAACATTTAAAACATATATTAATCATCTGTGTCTTATATGCTCCATGGATTGCAGTAGGGCTCCATTAGACGATGGGTGGGGGTCTTTTGGACAAGCTCTCCAAAACTCAACATGATAGGTTAGAAAATGACTGTTTTGGACCACTTTCCGTGAAAAATCCCTTTTTTCTAGTCCCCAAGTAGCACTGCAGCTGCTTCCATGTCACCCGTATTTGATTATGTTTTTATGCATCTTTCCATGCTCGGAGGTAGAAAATATTATAATATTTGGAATCCTCATGCATTTCTACACACAGAAGGGTATAGGTTAGCCTGAGAAAAAATTATTAGCCCCCCTATTAGCCCCATTATAAGACTGCAATTCCAGTGTTGACAGAATAGCAGGGCCGGGAATGGGCCCTGGCCTTGCATCGCTACTGCTTGTGCAGTTCTGGTTGGACGGACGTGAACATCAACAAACACGTTTTTGAAAATTTGATCTCCCAGATTAAGTACCGTCCGCCCATACATACTGTGCTACAGTCTATCTCAAATCCTACAGCATCATGTCTACCTCTACAGTCTATCACCTGAGTTGCCGTTGGAATGAATATCTGAGGATACCACAGAACGAGCGGAGCGTAAGTACAAAATCTAAATATATACACCCTATATTATATAGCCTCTTCTCACTGCGCCCGTCTGCGGCACTGGTACTGCGCTCGTGACTAGCGAAAAAATGCCACAAAAACACCAAAATTTTCATATATCAAATTAAACCCTAAAGTACTAACATGCAGTGTTGCCGAAAACATGTGACCTGTGTAGTGAATTCTTACAGTTACACAGGCCATTTGACTTCTACAAGTAACAAAGTCTATACTATAGTATAGGGCGTTCAGGCCATTTTTATTGAGCCTTTTTGAGGGCAGAAAAGTTGTAATTTTTGTAGAGGATAGATAGACAGGATCTTAACTAAGAGAATTCTGAACGAATTGTAAATCTACCACCACTAGAACATAGTTAAATTGGGGTTTCTTTGCAAAAAGTAAGGTGTTTTGGGAGGACAAGAGAGCCCTGTCTAACCATGCAGTGGATTGGTCCTGAAATAGCACTCCCCTGCTACAGTGTGAGTGGCAGGGATCCACGTGCAGTGGAGGGTGACTTACATAGGGAATGTACTACCGGTACTCCTAAAGGCTGCTCCGCCCCTGGATGCAGATGGAGGGGCTGCTCCGCCCTTACTGGCCTTAGCTGTAGATGTAGGGGCTGCTCCGCCCTTTGATCACTTTTTGCTGCCAGGCTTATCCAAATTATTTACCACTGATAATGCTGCCTGAACTGCATCCTCCACTCTTTCTACACGATCATCTACACGAGACATACGCTCATCAAAAAGTCTAACAGCCTCTGAGAAATCAAAACTTACTGGTGCCTTGACCTTGACAGGCCCAGGGCCTTTGGGCATTTTTTTCTCTGGAGTCTTTTTTGGAGAATTCCGGGAACCTGAGCCCCGGCTGGTAGCATATTGGCTTGTGCTCACCCTAGTACTCCTCCTATGATGCATCGACAAATTAAAGTTTTTACCACACAAAGTTAAGGCGACGGGCATCGACGCCGAGGATTTGAAAGCGAGTGACGTCACCAAAAGTTCGTCACAGGTTGGTATGGTAACGCTAAGATGGCGGCGCATTGTTTACGTTGACCGAGGCGAGTTATAGCCGAATACGCAGGCGTGGTACTCCACACAAAAGGTAGATCCACATAAGTGTAAATCTGGGGGCCAATTCCTTTCCAATCACTTTGTTCTTCAGACAGGAGATAGTAAACAAATATGGAAATTAAATGTATGATCCCACATTTTTATGCCCCTCTATTTTAAAGGTGATTCCATGACTTTTAGGAAATATTTTGCTGTAGATCTGGATCTGGTAGTCCATATAACATGTGGGATATATGTAAATGTAGGCCTATATCTTAGCATTACAATCCAATCATTTAGGAATTGACTGCACAAATACCCTCTCCTAGAAATCTATTCTAGTACAGGGCAGTTGCTGGGCAGCTATCAATTGCTAGTGCCAAAATGTGGGCCTTTCTACTTACTTACATGTATTCATATAAAACCACAAGTGGAAATATACAAATCTTTGCAGAAACCACACATTGTGTAGAATGAAACCATAGCTTTCAGATAGTGTGAACATAACTGTGCTTTTTGGTGTCAATTAGCCATAAATGAGACATGAGTGTAAATAGAGGGCAAAACTGCTGGTTGTCTGTGCCATGGTAGGCCGCTCTGAACACCCTTAAGTCTATGACAGTCATAGTCTCATACCGGTAGGTAGCCACAGTCACAAGGGGGGAATGGCATTATCTGTCATGTGGTTTAAAGCAATCCAAATAGTTAGGTGGCATGATGGGGAGCATTTACCTTTTGGAATTTTGTTTCTAAGTTAAATAGATCCTGAGATTTTGTCATTTGAAGATCCGTGTTATCAGCATTTTGGCACTATAGGGCATTAGCAAGATGATCAGTGGATAGCGCCATTCCCACTGGTAACAATCATAACCCTTTGCTCTGCAAAGACCAGCTCAGCCAAATCTCGTGGCCGAGATTAGGGTACAGGCAGGGTGCAGGTATTGTGAATAGGGCATACCTGGACACTCCTAATGTCACCTGTGTCCAGTATAGTGTAATGGTTAGCACTGTGGACTCATGATGCAGAGTACCTGAGTTCAAATCTCTTCCAGGCAATGCCTGGTAATCATATTCATAAGTAAAGCAATTTTGGAAACAGAATACATTATTCACAATACTAAAGAAAATTTAGAAACATGTATTTAAAGGACACAGTGTTATTTGGCTTGGTAGGGATTTGAACTTGGGCTCCCAGCATTATGAGTCCACAGTGCTAACCACTACACTATACTGGACACAGGTGACATTAGGAGTGTCCAGGTATGCCCTATTCACAATACCTGCACCCTGCCTGTACCCTAATCTCGGCCACGAGATTTGGCTGAGCTGGTCCTTGCAGAGCAAAGGGTTATGATTGTTACCAGTGGTCCAAAAGGTGGAGCCACTGTATCTCGCTAATGCGGAATAGGCCCACACGGCCACAGGGTTATGCTTCAAACACGGTTTACCCCGAACACCAAATCAATACCGGTACTGGCGGTAGTACGTGTTTTAATTCTGACAAATGCCGGGAGCAATATAGATCTTCATACAGAGCTAGAGTGGTCACATATTTACATTTTGGAAACCCTGCTGGGTATATGCAGGGAATATCAACTGTGTAAGATGATTTACCTATCTCACTCTCAGGCTAAATTCAAACGCTTGAACTTGAAACTTGATATACAATCGAATTGATCATCACATCTATGACTTTTGCATAACAGGCTACATTTATCCATTGTAGTGTGGAGGTTTATAAAATGCAAACTACATTTTAGATTCTTCATCCATATGTATATTGACTCTGACATTCAGACAAAGCCCTTAATCCTATGTTATGCAACGTATTATCAAGAAAAGGTCATTGCCGGGCTTAGATTATCCTGTATGGATGCGTTCATAGAAGTATACAGTGTTGGAGTGTATGCATCACTTCCAGCTAACATGGTTGGTTGGACATTGAACTGGAAGTGGGCCAAGCCTCTGTAGCAGCCGTCAGCAGACTGACCAACCGGTCACGTGTGTCTGGCACCTGGGTTAATCTATATACACAATGTATTATACAAGCCTGAGTAGATCTCACATTGTGCAGTCACAGCAATGGAACCATCAACTTTAGTAGCAGTAAAATGAAGGAGCAGTAAGAATGTCTAAACTATGATAATGTTTTATATATCCAGAAGAGAAAGGATGGATGAAGCTCTACATTTAATATGTCAGACTTAGCAGATGCAATATGCAGCCGTCTAACATAGCCCAACATAGATAACCAGACGCTCTACGCGGCACGCTCCTTTACCTGTGTCAGCTGTGAAGCTTATCACTATCAGGTAATCTGAAGATAAAACGGAAGGTAGAGCTGATGAAAAAGGTTTATGTACATGGTTTTATTTTTTAAATTTTCAAATCTTACCTTGCCCAAAACATCTTGTTGAAGACGCTTATTATGAAGGCCCGATAAGTGGTGTGGACGTCCGTTGAAGAAAGCAAAGTCATTCTGATAACAATACGGATGTCCTAAATACATCAATGATAAGGAGTACATATACAGGTATCCTGGCACCAGTTTAGTGGGTAAATACATCCCAGACACATCCATGGTTAAGGTACGCACCACAAGATGTTACGCACCACAAGGGAGGCCAGCTTATAATTGACCATTATATCTTACTGTTTGCGGATAAGTGAACAGGTCTATCTACACATTGTATAATAACACTGATGATGTACATGTACTCAGAGACAGTTCCGAGCGTTCACACGAGAAAAATAGGGAACTGGTATAATGCCTCGAATGCCATGTCATCCATGCATGAGTTTTATAGTACTGCTTAATCTAGAGTACTACGGTAATTACACCTGTATACTGGTAGTCAGTTTGAGATTTCGAATATGTTTGCACGTCTAAAGGTCAATTAGATAGCCTCCCCCATGTGCTTAATCATAGCCGGCGATTTCCTCAGACACTTGAATCCAACTGGATCACTTGATTTCAAATGGATCTTCTGAAAAAGAACTACATCATGTACAAATACACAACATGTCTCTCTAAGGTTAAAATGGGTCAAGGTCCTGACACGTCTTTCCCTGCTCAGATAAAAAGAGAAAAAAAGTCTCAGTAAATCGGCATAGGCCAAGTCTTCCGGCATAGTTATAATTTAAAAAGAAATAAATAGAAGAACAATCCCAACCAGACCCTAAGCCTTTAACACTCTGATGTAAATCACTCTTTTAATCTTAAGCTGTGGTAAAACTATGGATATTACATTCTTCTATGACGGAAGAGGCAGACTATACTTAGCGTGATAACCGATAGATAAGATTTTTTTTCTGCTTAAAAGCCAACATTCACCCAGTATGGTTCAGGGGCCAAGCCTTGACCTTTGTCAAGAGACTCGTACACCTATAATGACACGGGTACTGCTCTAGGCTAGATCTGTGGAGTAGGTACACAAGTCTTGTCCTTGCCCTGATATGGCCCTAGGCATTTACAGAGGGCAGTAACTCATTTTGTGTGATGTCTGAATGGAGTAGGGATCCAAAGGCGAAATTCAGTTATCCAATTAGGGATGTATATGATAAAATATACACGACTGTGTTAGCTTGTCCCCCGCCCCCAAGAAAACAACCGTCTACACCAAAAATCAAATGCATGTTCCCCCGCCACGATACACTGCGTAATGGATTTAAGAGCTTTTGAATTTTGACGTCTCCCTTGCAATAAAAAAGACATTAATATAAAAGGAATTATCCACCATACAATTGATTTGGCCCTCAGCTAAAACATCTTGCCTGCTTACCTCCAGCAACGGAGACATGGGGACAGTGTCGCCACCTGGGAACAATCACATGGATTAACACAAGGAGATGGTGTGGACATGGATGCAGGATTGTGGCGATCAGTCTCAGGCCCCGACTCTATAATAGTAGAGTCTGGGCAAATTCAAATAAATATCTTGTTTCACTAACTTTTCCTCAGGAGTTGACCAATCAAATCCTGTACACCAATTCCTGTGCACAGCCTGACGGGAAGTAACAATCTAAGTATAGCAGTCCCACCAGTCACATTTGGAGCCCTTGTGGTGGAAAAGGGTACTGGTTGAGGGAGTCTGTGTGGCGATGGGCGTTGAGAAATTCACTTCTTTCAAACTCAATTCTTTCAAACTCACTTATTTCAAACAAAAAAGTCGTCAAGCGGAAAGATGTTAAGTGGACAGTAGTCAAGTCAAAACTTGTCAAGGTGCACCATATTAGCACAATATCTTCTTCTTCAAGCACAAGATATTTGGGGACGTTAGGACAAGGGTAAGCTATCTTAGGAAGCATCCCCTGAGAGACCAGGGGCATTTACTTGTGGTTAGTTGGAAATAAGGGTTGGGGTGGATTGAGAGGGCAGTTGGTAGATTAGGAGGGACAGACTGGGAACAAGTTTGTTCTTTTTGTTTCATATACCGAAAGGTGTCATATTGGCATACTTGCGACATTACCTAACTCCATCATCTGATGTTTAGGTGTGTAGTGTCGGAAAATGGCATACTTGCGACATTACCTAACTCCATCATCTGATGTTTAGGTGTGTAGTGTCGGAAAATGGAGGTTTCATGAAATAGACAGGACATGGCAACACCTGTGGTGTCACTTACTACATCGAATCTAAACGGTAGACCTTTAATAACGATATCAGCAATCCCAAACCCCCGTCTCATTTTCTTCCCCCCCCCCCCCAACCCTCCTCTCACTCTGGGTCTTATGCATGTCTGGACAAACTTTCCAGGTAACATTTACATCCTCTCCGTAGTCTTAAAGGTACATACCATGCGTAGTGTTAGAATATGATAGATCCAAGTGCACAGTAGTGTATCAAATCTAAACGGTAGATATCAGAAACCCCGAGCCCCTGTCTATTTTTCTTCTTTTTTTTCTCCTAGAGTACCTAAGATCACATCCGAGTTATACATGAGACTTTACGACAGTCAATTAGATCGTATGCCCCTTTTGAGATTGTCCCCGGCCCGATAACCCCTTATGCGCAAATGTTGAGAACGTCCCCGACCCAACAACCCCTGACCCGGAAATGTAGGTCTCTTGGCTAATAATAGATCAAAATAAACGTACAGTCACATACAGTCTATATAGTACGTTCTGGCCAAAGCTCACAAGTACTGACCACTTCACCATCAGTGTACACCGCCCCCCTCCCCTTCCCTCCACGGGGATCTAGGTGGAATGACCTGTTGAACCAGTGCTAGGACTTTAAGCTCCAGAACTCAGACCTCCAGACCTTGCTGATGATCTGACCCCTGCCTTTGCACATTGCAGTCATTCACCCTTAGGCCACTCAAAAAAATAAAATGGTTTCTCATCACCGCGCGCATCATAGAAATCAGGTTTTGAGGAAAACTTTTTGTTGTTGCTGATTTTTTATAAAAAACATGATAGAAATAAACAAACATTGGCATATTTGGTATCAAATTAAAGCTAATAATGCCAGTAATGCAGTAAGGTAGAAATAACAGTTTCCCCCACTTTTAAAGATCACTAATTTCTTAACTACTAAAATGTGATTTTTGGTCATGAAAACTTATGTTTTCCTATACATTTTAGCCCGTGTGTGTAAAAAAAAAGGGAAAAAAAAAGCCTCCCTCGTCAAATTTTTCAGTCCTTGGTGATGACAAAGAAGTCTTTTTTTAGTGGCCTTAACCAGCATTTAAACCACGGTGGTGGGGCAGAACAATAGACTTCGCACCTTGTTTATATAGCATACCTTGGTTTAAAACAGATAGACAATGGTTATGAAAAGGTATGTAGATTAACCACAGCTTTCTGGTAGGGCGACTTGGGCTTCGCCCTCGTCTGGCCCCCACCAGCAAGCTGTGGTTAATTCTACATACCTTTTCATAACCATTGTCTATCTATTACATATACATACCAGTAAGCCGCATGGAGTTAAAGTAGCCAGTTAGCATTTCAAACTCCTCGAGTTAAAGTATTATTTGCTCGATATGGTAGAATTTTCAGTGGTAAGGGATTACAGTGTAGTAATTCTGCACTGGTTGGAATAGGTCAGAGCTAAAACCTGGGGCTAAAACTTACATTGTATGAAATAGATATATACACATGTATATGTACATGAATTATAAAGGTGCACCGTTTTTAACATTAATTATTTAAAATTCCTTCATTGAACCAGGGCACCCCTGTGCCTGCAGGTTCTTATACAACCGGTATTTTTGGCAATCTGCCTGCTTTTTCTGTATCAAAAATTGCAAAATAAAATGTATCAATGCAGCATGTTGCAAGTTTTGATCAATGCCAATCCATAGAATCAGTGCCCAAAAGAATCAAGGCAACATTTGATGGTCAAATAAAGATTTAAAAAAGGTCACACAAACTGCACAAAACCAACTTTGCCAATGCTAAAGGATAGGGATCTAAGTAAACTAGAGACATTCACCAACTGGCAGTTTGTACAGAATACTCTTTGTTCTTAAATAAAACGGAGGTGAGACACTTTTTGAGACACTGTTTTGCATGTTTATGACGTATACCTTCATGTACCTTCACAGACCTGAAGGTTTGTTCGAACTTTGCACAGCATCCAGTGTGCACACCTTACAAAAGCAGCACTTAAAGCGCTTATTAAGCCCTACAGAGAATATGAGGAGGGGGGCAGTGTGTGTGTCCGGAGATTATGCATGTAGGGCGGGGAGTGTGGGGGGGGGGGGGTGATGTGGGGGGGGGGGGGCAGGGTAATGTGGGGGTGGGAGGTTTGATGTGGGGTTGGGGGCTTGGTTGATGTGGGGTTCCCCAGGTAGGTGTGGTGTCAGGGGTAGATGTGGGGTCGGGGTAAATGTGGGTTCGGGGGTAGATGTGGGGTCGGTGGTAGATGCAGGGCCGGGGGTAGATGCGGGGTCGGAGGTAGATTTGGGGTCGGTGTAGATGTGGGGTCAGGGGTAGATTTTGGGTCGGGGTAGATGTGGGGTCAGGGTAGATGTGGGGTCAGGATATATGCAGGGATAAATAAGGAGCAACAGACTGTTTAAATTTCATTTCTACACCAATTATTAGCTGATCTATCAATATTTAGGTATTTTGTTGCATTACATTTTAATGCAACACGGCCTTATTTAATAATTGTGAAAAAAATACACACATGCGGCCCTTGTTAGGGCATGCGGGCGGTGTCTGCAAAGCTGATCTTTTTTTTTAAAGTGACCTAAGTCATCTGGACCAAAAATAGCCTGTACTTGTACCAAAATTTCCCAGTTTTCACCAACATCTTTCGAACTAGAGTATATTCTTTCAGTAGATTTCCCGCGAGGTTTTACGGTACACAGGCGTAGCACATCTTTGTACAGTGTCTGGGGTCCTGTGCCAGTCACCCATGACCAGTTTTGAAGGAACCTGGGTTCAACCCTGATACCAGGGTCGTTGGCCTCTTCTAGGTGGGCGACTATTAAACCCGCAGATCTTACTGCACGTGCAGTAACAGTCAGAGTGCAGTCGGGACAGGTACTCAGCTCTATATATAGGGGCGCTGGGCCTTTAAACCCAGAAATGGGTATGGCATGTCATTACACATCCCATACCAGGCTAAATACTCTTCTACAAATTGGTCCCAGCCAGGGGAAGGGGGAAACATGTCTTGGCACTTCATGTACATGTAGTCCGACTACTACTACTGTACAAGTGTGACAAAGTCCCACATTTGTCACGAAATGTTGTATTAAATTAGAATTGAATTAAATGTCAGCAGGGCAGGCTGGCAGGGGTGTAACACACATTTGACCAACCTTAAAAAAGGTCAAACCTATAAAGTCAAGCCAAAAGAGGTCAAAATTGACCAGAAACCCCTTTTGCCCCCCCCCCCCCCCATTCTGAGAGTGCTTTCCACGCCCCTGTTACAGCCAACATGAGACAGTCTCGGACTCCCATATACTGGTACCGCCGTCCCACTGCTATCTCACATTAGCTCAGGGGCCGGCCACCAGCATAGGACTCCCACACCATCACAGCTCCGGCTCCCTATGCTGAGCATGGTATGGGAGCACACCTTCATCTCACTTGAACATTTTAACACCTAGACATGACAGAGGCAATGTAAAGTGTGGATTAGGGTGGGGTGACAGCCTGCTCCCAGGCTATCCAACTGGTAGGATAGTCGCTGGCCGAGGCTGAACATGAGAAGCTTTCTGGCTAACATCACTTGTGCCTACGTTTTCACATTCACACGACCCCACAGTGGGCTACACGCCCGGGGGAGGGGGGGGGGGGCACTCACTCTATGACAGAACCCGCCAACTGCCAAACTACCGCCTGCCTAAAACCTGGGGCCGCCAAACCACCGCCCCTCATAGGACTGCCCCCTGATTCCTCACATATAAGTCACCGCCCCTGTTTTTTCAGGTACTCCTGTAACACTACCTGTATTTCCTGATGCAGACAGTGCAGTAGACATGGATAACAACTGTTTTCTTTACATTTATCATTTATATGTTACTAAGACCCAATGACTGGTCCCTCCTCTAGAGTTACCGCCCCCTATTTTTGAGGGTACAAAGAGTCACCGCCCCCTAATTTCTACATTCACCGCTACCGCTTCCGTGAGGCATTTGGAGGTGGGTAGTCATTTCAGATCTGAGTGCCCCCCCACCCCCGGGCTACACGCTATGGTAGAGACCCACAATACATCATAATATGAAGAAGTTGTGAAGTTGGTGCACATGGGCATATCACCACATATGATGTCATAGACATCTAGACACTTTTACCATGCGTTTTGGGTCGTAGTGTTAAATAAAGGGGGGTTGTAAACTCCTTTAATAGCCACATGGCCGCCCTGTTAGAATGCAGCGTACACACCTGGGAACACATAGGAACAAAAGGTATTCAGCCGCCGCCCATTGCGGGCATCCTTGTGGACAATGCATCTGAGTAGACATAGTGAGAGCATTCGTTCTGTTGTACAAGGGCTAATACCATAATGCAAAGAGTACTTGGGTCTAAACGGCTTTCTGTGTATTGTCACTTTCCCGGAGAGATTACAGATTAATAATAACCCTGGAAGAGCTATTTTAGTATCTAAACAGGCACGCCCGCATGTTTGCTGTACGAATTAGAGCGACTTAAAGGGGGACTAAAGGCGCAAATCTCGGTACCCCTCTACCGACAGTCAGAGTGGAGCCGGGACAGGTACTCAGCCCTATTTATAGGGGCACTGGGGCTTTAAGTACCAATGCCAGGGCTGGGGTGTAATCTATTTATTTTAAGAGTAATTACCTTACCCCCTCGCCCAACACACCCGACCGGGCGACAGATTGGTCATAATTATTGTCACGGTCTTCCAGAGGGGTGGCCAGGGGTTGATGGTGGAGAGGTAAGGCCCAAAAAAAACAGTTGTGTTCAGTTATCCCTAGCGACCCTATGTTTTTGGCCCACCCAAATTTATATATATTTTAAGGAATTTTAGTGTTTTTTCTACCAAAATACAATTTTGTACTGAAATTATTTTTTTCCCGAGAATTATTCGAAAATGAGAGGAATTTTGTCTCAAAATCCTTTTAAAAAATTTGGTAAAAAAAAAAAAATCGACCTTCCTACCCTATTTTTTTTTGGGCCATGTTACCTGAACACAGTTTCTTTTTTTTTGGCCTAACGGTCAGGTCAGCAACTACCGTACTATCGGTAGTCACATCGTGTAGACCAGACAGGAGGGTGGACACCAGGCAGATAACCCTCTCTATGCCATGTCTGCCGCCTCGTGGGAGTACACCGTAAAATAGTTCACCATTACGTATGATGATAGGTCACATGAGAGATGCGCGCACGGGGGGCAACTGCAGACCAGCGCGCCCCCTACCGAGACGCTGTAACGGAGGCAGATTGAAGTGAGGGACAGGGAAAGAGGGGAGGGGCATACCACAGCCTCTGGCTCTGCTGCACCCGGACTGGGTCTGGATCATACCGCTCCTCCACCACTTGTACCCCGGGCCTGTACACGTACCTTACCTGGTCATGGTCAAAGACGTGGGCTGTGTGAAAGTTGAGCTATATTTACTTGTATGTCTATATATACCGACCATACATCCTACACCAGAAGCAGTCTCACACGGGTACTACTGGTAGGGGGTGGACGGGTTCACACGGCTCCCTCCCATACCGCATGCTGTCAGGTGGATCCCAGCACTGCTAACGACCACACAGCCCCCACAGTGGACGTGGACTTATTATATACATCGTTGCTGCTGGACAGGGGTTCCCTGCCATCTAAGAGTACCCATCAATGGTATGTTGGCATTATTTGAGTTTGATATACTGGTTTACCAGTGTATGTACTATGTATGTTATACGATACGTGACACCCAAGAAACAATATGAATAACCTATTTAGGTATGAGTTATAGCTATGGAGACCAGAGTACCAAGGATTGGGTCACAGCAATATCATTCAAACTAGGATGCACACTTTTTAATATCCCTTCAGTATATCATGCTCTTCGCTCATTGGAAACATCAATCAGATGATTAACGTGCATAGATATGGGGCCCTTGATAGGGGGTCCCCATGTCCTATGTCGATCTTAAGTAATGCTCATGTCACCATGTCGATCTTAAAGAATGTTCATGTCGATTTTAAAATATGTCCCATGTCACTAACAATTTGTTCATCATGCCCATGTCACTAAGCCCCAAAAAGGCCCATGTCGCCGTGTCGAATTTAGGGGTCTAGGGCCATAGGTATGTCCGACATAGGCTTGTGTCGATGACATGTAACAAAAGTACCGATAGATGTCATCATTCACTGGATAGATGGCAGAGGCCTCTGTTATATTTGCCCCAAATTAATTGAGAGACAGTCGAGGCATCACTGCCGGGGGGGGGGGGGGGGGCACTCAGATCAGAAAGCATGCTCCACGGCCAAACTGGGCTGAACTACCTGCCCTGGCCACTCCCACTAGCGTTCCTACCAAGGTGCGCGGGCTCAGGCATGCCAGTCTACGGCCAAACGGCCTACGGAAGCGTAAGTTCTGGGTCTCAACGTTAGGGGGCAGTGCTGGGAGCACTCCTCATACATAGCCAGCGGTAGTTGGTGTATAAAAAAACATTATTACAGACAGTGTTATAAAGGAGTCTTACCAGACCCTATTTCGCCTATTTCCTTTACTGTCTATGCTGACAGCTGAGAAGATATAGTAAACTGAAAGGGAAATCAATTATCAAATCCTTTCTAAACCAATTCTCTAGGGATATACTGTGAAAGTACTTATATTCACGGGAGTAAATTTTCGCTGAAGTAGCAAAAAAGACTAATTCGCAGGTATTTATTACATACTGTAGCATATAAGAATTTCGCGGATTTTTCATTTCTGTGAATATAGCGAAAATATATACCCAGCAAAATAAAGTACGACCACAGTATGCAAAGTGACAACTAACCCCATGCCCCGTGACAGCGCACCCCGTGCCGGGGCACGTTGTCACGGGCCAACTTTTTTTAAAGATTTAGGTCATATGTAATAATGGTTATTGATAGTATTTCATTAAAGTGTTCCACTTAATGGTGAAGTTCAGTATGATTTTTTTGATATACTTTTAAGGCTCCTATCATGTTATTTGAGGGATGTACCGGTATATTGCAAAGTCCGAAATTGTGACTTTACATCCCGTCCTACTAGTGAAATGGATCCATATAAATTGTGATACTATCGTTACACACGTTTGTTCTAAGTGTCCATATTCATAATCATTGGCTCGATAATGCATCACATAACAGAATAAACTGATTGCAGGTCAATGACCTCTCAATACCTCAAAAGGATCTACATATACCATTATGTGAGGCTAGCTCAAAATATAACTTCTGTAGCCTTTCATAACCATAGCCTATCTATTACATAACATGCAGGTCAGTAATCTTTCTCCAGATTTCAGGAGGATTACTCTTTCATCCCTCCATACTAGGCAATGGTCCCCCATTTAAAGACCTCCGTTGAGGATAAGGGTGTAAAGCAACAGTATTAAACAGGGGGCATAAACATGTGCAGCGAACCTGAATGATCCCCTCCCAAATGTGTACTACCGGGACCCCCATACGGCTCCCATACCAACACTTCCCCATTCTCTCTGCTCTGTGGGATAGTCGCTGACCGAGGCAGGTGAATGACCGCTGTGGCCAATGACTCTCACAGTCAACCGGTTTTTCATATCTAGAGTTGGTCAGCTTCAATCGTAAGGCCTCCACACCTCCACTTGACAAATATTGACCCAGTCTGGAGTTCGTCCAACAAGTGAAAACCTGAACCCTAGACGATGTGGGCAAAAGACGATGTGGTAAGACCTTAATTGTGGCCACAATCGTGAATGATGTGGCCAATCCCTGTGAAAAATGTGGACAAATCTGTATGAGTCCCAGAGTAGCTATTACCTATCTAATATCCATCTAATATTATAGACATCCCAGAAACAAACATACCTGATTCACTGACCTGACCTTAAAGAGAAAGCCAAGTCTCCCTAGATGCTGAACCATTAGGCCAGCCTTGTTAAGGTTACATAACACCTGCTATATTTAGAATCAACCGAATGGAATGCCCCATATCCTCACCCTGTGAGCCTGTATTCTCCAGCAAAGTGCCACATGTATAAAGGCTAAGGCAACCAACAAATATGTTGCTGGTTGTTCATATAATGATGAGAAAAGAAATTTCCCCATTATTACATCCAGATACATGGATATGATAAAAGCCCATATTATAGAGGGGCACACATCTGGAATAGTTTGGACTTGGAGGTCCAGATGACTCCAAACAAAATGATTTTCAAAGAGAAGATTAAGAAGAAACTAGGTACCAACCTGAAAGGGGTTAGGGGAAAATCATGCTCCACGGCCAAACGGTTGGAGGGGGGGGGCATAAAACATTCTGACCTCTTGGACAGGGGATTGATAACTGCTACAGTATGAATTTGCCAGAGTTTGTCCACAGAAATTGTCCACATAGTCCATTGGTCACATTGTCCATTTTTAGCCACATCATCCAGAAATTTGTCCAATGGCCACATCGTCCATTGGCCACATCGTCCAGAAACCAAAAAGTTGATAAAATCTGGCAAATGAAGTGAGTCACAAATGTTGTCACACTTTTGCGGGTCAATAAAGTAGTATTAAAATATGCATGTTGTTCCTAATATAGCTACATATACCCTTTAGCCACCTAGTATAAAAATGCTCATAACGTTTGTCTGGAATCATTACCCACTTAGGATATTTCTAAGAAGAATTCTTTTATAATATCTAGAGCATATTCCTCATCTATCATTGACCTTCCACTGGACTAAGACTCCGTCGAGGAACATCATTTCAACACATTTAGATTGGTCTACGCAATAGACACGTGTGATTTTTGCCCAAATCAACAATAATGAAGCCCATTATGGACAGACTCTACCCCTTGAAAGGGCAAAATAATGACAACATCGTATATTTATCCTCATCGTCCACATTTTGTCCATATTATCCACAATGTTTCTTGACTTGTGTACAATACGTCTGATGCATCAAAACAAACTAGACTGACTATGATGTTGTTGAAGCAGCTTATACTGAACACTACACCCCCGCATGTAAGGACACGGGGCCTTGAATCTGGAGTTAGCCAATCCATAATGTTGGGTGGTGAGCAAACACTGCTTAACAGATTTTGTCTATTTGTAATGTAAAGACTTGTTATTCTTACATGATATTTGGTATAATCTTAGTTTAGGTATATATAGTCATGTATGCAATTGCCTGCCTCATTAAATCGATGCAATAATAGAGAAATAACTGGTTTGTTTCTGGTTATCTTCTGGTTATCGTCTAACTATACACTAGACTGACTATGATGTTGTCGAAGCAGTTTATACTGAACCCTACACCCCCCGTCACTGTAGGAACACTGGGCCTTGAATCTGGAGTTAGCCACTTTATTTTGTCCTCCCTGCTTTAGAAATTTCCTGAGGTGTTCCTACAATGCCCGTGGCGGTTTGATAAATTTGAGCAGACCCTGGAGAGCAGCCAAGCAGGTCCTTTCTGCATGACTTCTCACAATCAAACGACTATGTAAAAGTAAAAATTGCCCCCCCCCCCCACAAACACATGCTCCCAGGCACCTTAGGGAGTGTTCATTTATTAGTTACACGGGGGGTGGTGTGTTTGGAGGGGGGGGCGTGTAAGCCCCTTTTTAGTAAAAAAAACAGCCCGCGCGTTACTATAATTCAAAGAGGCGGGGGGGGGGGGGGATTTCAGTGCCTTCGGCGAGGGGGGGAGCACAAAACATTCCACACGCTCTTGAGGGGGGGGGGGGGTAAAAAGTTTTCGCCCCTCCACGTGAAATCTCACCACCCCCCCCCCCCTGTAATTAATAAATGAACACTCCCTTATGGGGATCAAACAATACAATGGGTAGTTTCAATATATAGACCATACACCCTTGGGGACCATACAACCAACAGTGTTGCCTGGCTACCCTTGGAGTACGGGGAACACTATCAGTCCTCACTGGTTGGTTCTACCTGAATGTACCTGCCTATGCTTTATTTGATCCCCATTGACCCTCAGCACATGGACCCATAAATAGACATACTGGTACTAAGTAACTACTATTGTATCTACATGTATGGTCTGCGGCTTCTTGAATTATGCCACACTTTTTTTCTCAAGTAAGCAGGACAAAATAATAAAAAAAATTAAATAAAATAGAAATTAGTCATTTACGTTTTTCTACCTAAAATCTTTAATAATGGTTCGATTTACACACCGTAGACACTGAAATATAGCAATTTAACTGGAGATGCTGCAAATATTGTATGTGTAAAAAAATACTGCTAGACTGATGAAGCGAAATATCTGATGTATGAAACATGTTCATGACATTTCTTGTAAAATGCAACACCATGATATCATAAAAGTCCTCACAAACCAGTTATGTTCACGTACCTGCAAAGAAGCAAATTATGTTAGCAGGAACCTTTGATGAGAAGTTTATGACATTTGATTTATTTTTGTAATTGTTAAGATAGCCTCTTTTTAATTCTGATTACAGAAGAAGGTCGTTTCCCTGGATCGCTTTCTCAGAGAATTCATCAATGCTGACGAGCCGTCTGGGGAGGGGGACTCAGCAAAAGCGTACCATGAGTTCAGGTAGGTCATGTACCATACCGTTACGATGATACGCTGAGGCGGTCTTCAATTTGAAGGGGCTTATTTATAAACCTGGCAGAGCCGGGTGAGACAGATTACTAGACACAGATTGTTTGACACAGACATGCCAGTTTAAGGCTTATACCCTTGGGGTGTATTGAGCACCTGGATTAATCGGTCAGGGGTTCAGTCAATGGTCAGTCTATGGAGCGTCGACCGGCTCTTTCTTTTTCTTTTTCTACCCGACGCTATATCACGACGGTTTGCTACCCCTAGCTACTGTTCGTCCTTGCCATCAGCGTACACTCCATACTCTAATGGCAATGGAAGGGGGTATTCCCACCACCATACAGTAAAAGTACACTCCATACTCCCACCAATCAAAGATGCGTCCAAAAGCATGATAATAACCCCCTCCCTTATCTTTGGGGCCCCAGGCAAATATCAATGTAATTTAGAGTTGCCATTTTTTCGACTTTTGCAGGAATTCTTACTTTTTTTGAGCTGTAATTCCTCTCTTTCATCATATTCAATTCCTACAGAAATTTGACCAAAATCTAGAGATGTTCAACCATCATGGACCAGGGAGTGAATATCTGGTTTTCAGATAGCATATCATAAAGAGCGTCTTGGGAACCCTATAACAGCCTTATATAAGTTGAAAATGCTCTTGATGGTATAACCTTATCTTTGAGTGGGCATATATAGACATATCAACCCTTGCTCGGTGTAACAGGTTATATAAACTTCTTGTACCCTTTTTATATAACTCATGTGATAGTGCACTTGCTTTTAGACTTATCTTTGAGTGCGAATTTTTTTTTTGAGATAAACCTCATTGCTTTATTGCCGTGTTTTTCAGGTTTAACTTTGGCACTGAGCCCCTTAGATTTATACTGTTCATAATGTGCGCATTTCAAGAAAATCATCCTTTGCACATGGTTATAACAGTCGCAGGAAAATAATGGCGTTGATGAAGATGAGTCAATGAAAAACTTTGTGGTAGACAAGAACATCATTCAAGACATAACATGGCTTTTACAGGACAATTGACAAAAGTTTACTAGCCAAGAAAAAAACATGTTACATGTAACTACATTTGTATAACAGTCCATAACAGTGGCAAATAAAATGCCTATTCGAAATTCTTCAGTGTAAAACACATGTGAGAGCTCGGAAACATTCAAAAAGTAGTAGGGGGTGAGCCTGCACGTTCCTATGCATATAAGGGCACCCCCCTCACTTGTGATGCTTCCACTCTCCGGCGCCGAAGGCGCTGGTCTTCAGTGTAAAGCACATGTGGGAGCTCGGAAACATCCAAAAAGTAAAATGTCAGCATTTTTGAAGATCAATTCTTAACTACTAAAATGTGAAAGTTGTTCGCAAAGAGTCTATATTTCGCTATACGCTCTGAACATATTCACAAAATAGAACAGTGCTATTTGTATTTCGCTCGACACGCATCATCTCTGCACACGCCCCCTTAGAAGCTGCTCTCTGACTCTGTAATAGTACTTCAGAATACTTAGTACTTCTGATAGTTGCCTTTAGCAGAATATCTTATTATGAAATGAAGATAACACCTTTAATTTCGCCGTCCAGGATGTACCAATAACCACTGCAGTCAGTCCACTTAAAACAGCGTTCAGTCAAGTGGCATAACTCAATTTAATTAATTCCAAAGGATGCTCCGCTCAGCACCCAACAAGGAAAGAGATAGATAGAGTTTAATGTCTATGCCTACATTTAGGAAAGTAAACATCAACCTACATGGGCATGCTCATTATGTAGGCAACTATATTAATAAAACCCCACTTATGTCGAGGTTGGTCTGGTTATGCACTCAGCCCCAATGAACTGGTGTGGGGCAGACGTCTGATGTTAGCACAGAGCTCTGAGAGCTGACAGGCGTCCCCCTTTCTGAACCCTGCTCTATAACTGTGCACACTGTCCCATATGCCCATGTCATGTGGACCATACCACGTATATGTAGGATACTACAACTACAAGCAGCCCCCCCCCCCCCCCCACACACACACACTACCAACACCCGGCGGGTATATGAGTATTTTTCATGAAGGCCGAGTTTACTCAGAGATAGAAGGTCTGTTTGTTGAACGATCCAGTGAGCGCGTCTCCCAGGTCTTTCACATAGGTGACTGGATATCCAGGATGATATTTCCACGTCGATGGGAAGTCAGATGAGCAAATCTGATGACTTGAAAATGATGAAGAAGAGCCCTCAAGTGGTTCAACGGTTATGTCTCAGCCCGATCCTGTAAACGTCCATCAACCTAGCCTTTGTTTAATGATCAGCAATTATCCACCTACTGATGACATGAATTGCCTCACGTATAAGCCACACCTAGACTTTAGGATAATTCTATAAGCCGCACAGGGAGTCTGAAAATTACTTCCGTAAATTCCCGCGTATAACCCGCACCTCGCGTATAACCCGCACCCCGACTTTGTGAGAATAATATAACCCGCATCTGGGGTCTGAAAATTGCCATTTTAGTACTGTATTATGCTAATAAAAACCCTCGCATTAACCGCACCTAGACTTTGAGAATATTGTATAACCCGCACTGGAGGATTGGTTTGCGTGTAACCCGCGGGTTATACGCGGGGATTTACGGTACTTTGGTACTCAGCATACTATACATGTACTAGCAAAAACTCTTCTGCAAACCGCATCCTATATAGTGCCTCTACGTGGGTACCCACATTCTTGACCATGTCGCTGTGTCGATTTTAAGCAAAAGGACCGTGTTGTTGTGTCGAATTTTATGTATACAAGAACATAGAGAAATGTATCTGCATGTCGATTTTTATCCTTTATTTTTCTGTGTCCGTCGATTTTTAAAAGGGCCGTGTCGCCCGTGTCGATTTTTACACCTGTAGAGGCACTATATGGGCGTGCTTGGTATCAAATGAGTCCGATTCGCGGCTTGTACGCGACAATTTACGTTAGGTTACAGTATAACTTACATACTCTGTGGTTAAGAAAATATAGAATTCTTAGTCTGTGGTATTTCATAGGATGTAACCTGGGATGTAACCCCAACAACTGTACCTCTGTATACTACTGTGACTGCAGAGGGGTTTTCGGCGACCTGGCGACCTGGGCTGTTTTCCAGGCGACTTTCCGACCTGGTGCAATAATTTTTTTGGACAAATTTGGCTATAGTGAAAATAGTCTAAAAAAGCGACTTTCCGACTTTAGGCCCTTAATTTCGGCGACTGTCCGACCTGAGGGGAGAACCCCTCTGCACCCCCACTAGTGTTACTAGTAACAGAAGTCCTCCCTTGTATCACCTTCCATATAAAAGCTGTCCCTCTGGCCACCAGAGTGCAGTCCTATTAGCCTGGGGAATTATGATTTATCTAGAGTTAATTGAACGAGCATGGGGGCATTGTACTCTTAATCTCGGGTTTCAACTCTAGTATGTCATGCGAGTCCAGTCCGGGTCCAGTTCCGTCACACATCAGCCATTACTCTGGTACTACAGTCTACATGTACTGTTAAAGCTTAAGTGGGGGATTCGGCTTAGAGATGGGGTTGTCCTATAGGAGGGATTTTATGGTATATGTGTAATACAGATACCAGGGTGCTAGTCTTATCTTTTGTGAAAAACTGACCCTCTGTCTGCTCATAGGTTACAATAAAAATGAATAAAAAACGATCCTGGCTTCAATTATTAAGTACCGGTAATTGTCTGATTTGAACTATCCAGGCATGTTTCTAGATTTCTAGTTCCTATAAAAATCAGTGAATACCTTTTTGAGACCATATTGCCTGAAACACACCTTCTTTATTTTCTTCCCTAATACCAAGTTTTAGCCCATGTATGAAGGTTATACACATGTGTAGATAAGAAGTGATAACAGAAATGCAGTAGTGATACAGAGTAGTAGCAGGCATACTCTGTTCTCTATCGGACTGTGCCCTTATCAGTTGTACTTAGGGACACACAGAGCCCAATCAGAGCTTACTGGGGGGGGGGGGGGGGGGCATGCATGTATGCCTCACACACTATCATGTAGCACAGACCAGCTAGTTTGGTACACACACACACACACAGGATCACTCAGGGAGCACTGTCTAATGTATATGCCTGATGTTACTGCAGCCACCTCATTAAGTCAGTCTACTTTGACACAGGAGGTGCTGAAGGCGATAGGAATATCTATACACATACTGTGACATAGACATACAGTTAGAGTTTATACACTTTGCCCCCGCCCACCAGTGCATGAAGAATACTGCCAAATGCGAGTCTGGTCATGGTGGATTAACACGGGTAGTGTGCAGAGGAACGT
The DNA here is from genome assembly GCA_947462335.1 of Harmothoe impar. NCBI lineage: Eukaryota > Metazoa > Annelida > Polychaeta > Phyllodocida > Polynoidae > Harmothoe > Harmothoe impar. The sequence goes on from OX381704.1 coordinate 34,192,692, forward strand.
GTGTACATGTGTAGAGAGAGGCACATAGACACTGGTATGGACACCAGGACACACAGTATCTAACACGTTGACGTCCTCTATCGACACTACAGGTATTTCGAGTTTGTTCCTTACATGATATCCTCAGTACCAATTTGAGAAGAACCTAAGATAGATCACAGAACAGAACATTGAGATGGCTTTTCATCCCAACAGAACTCTCAGCATTGGACCAACGAGTGAGTGGTACATGTGTACTTACGGTGCCTTAACTACTCCTGAATGACGCAAACATTAAATGTTAACTTATACATATCAATGGAGTCATGCACTTATAATACCATAACTTATTGTGTATTGCCCGTATATCGCGTATTACTTGCACCTAGACTTCGAGAATAATGTATTACCCGCACCAGGTTATGCTAGTTCAGTACTGTGCCTTACTTCAAAAGAAAACTCGTATAACCCGCACCCAGATTTGGGCCACATCGTATAACCCTCGTTGGAAGTTTAATTCGAGTATATCCCGCGGGTTCAACCCTTATACTCGGTAAGTTAGGGTATAACGTACTTAGGAGATAAAATCTGGAATATATCCTTTTTATTGTGTGCTTTAACAGAATCAACGCAGTCATAACTTTCTTTACAGTATATTTTTAATATATATTTATCAGTGGTATTTATTTGAGTTGTGTATAATTGTTGCCTGTGGTTGTGTCCTTGGCGTTGGCCTCATCTCAAGGTCCACACTTGGTTGCACTTACATAGGTCTATGTCGACATGACCGCATTAAAGAATAAGGAAAAAATAAAAATAAATAAAAAATAAGGAAAGACGTTATATAAGTGTCCTACTTAAAGATGGGTTAGGAGCTAATTTGGGGTCAATTTTTATTTTTCATTTTTTCAACCTATTTGTGTTCATAATGTCCATATAAATATGTGTGTAGCCTTTTAAATCATTCTGATACATATAAACCTATAGAAAGTAAAGAAACTCATGGTCAGAATAGGTCAGGGGACCCGACTCTATTAGAGAAAGGGGTCCCCTGACCTGGTTTTCTGGATATTTTGTGCATTTATAAGTATCTGAATGATTTAAAATGCTACACACATATTCATATGGACATTATGAGCACAAATATGTTGAAAAAAATGAAAAATAAAAATCTACCCCAAATTAGCTCCTAACCCATCTTTAATGACACCATGTTAATGGTTCAGGACATTGGGAGATGGTACATGTATTATACGTTAATGCCCTCTAATTAATGGGTTAGGTGGGTTAGGAGATTTAAATTACCGACCTCTCCCTGAGAGGATGTGGTAGTATCACAAAGAAGCTGGCTTTTGTTAGACTGGTTTACAACAATTGTGTTATATAGGCCGTGTCTAAATACTGGTATATATTTGAACCACTTTCCCACCTCATCTTCTCTGCAGTATTTTATAGTATACAGTAAAGGTTGAACCGACAGGTATACACCATCACTCACGTTTTATTACATCTGAGGGGTCATTTGTCATAGAGTGCAGACTCTATCTTTTGTATCTTATCATTCCTTATCTAGAACTCTGACCATCCATCATGTAATATTTTATATAGGACAGATTGGAAGGCTGAATACATGTTAAAGACGTAGGTGGTATGTATGGTGCATAATATGTTGTAGGCCCAGCTTGCTTTAAAACATGGTATTGACACACATGTTGTACACAATCTGTTTTTGATGTACACAAATATCATATTAACTATAAGTGAGAGATTGAGCAGAGATGCCACTTTTCCTACTTTTGCAGGAATCCCTACTTTTGAATGAAATTTCTGTATTAAATTAATTTCATTCCCTACTGAAGATTTACCAAAATTGTTAGATTTCCTACTTTTGATTAACAACTGTGTGGCATCTCTGATTGAGGAATAAGGATATTTAGGAAAAGAGCCCCAGGATAAGAGCAGAGTCCAATGAGGGAAACCCAATGAAGCCCAGTAAAGCTTAAGTTACTGCTGTGGAGTGAAGTACATTTCATCATCATTGTATTGACAATCCTATCATCCGAATGGGGATTTACAAATGCCATCGATTAATGTTCTGTGGGTGAGCGAGACCATACGTTTTACCAATGTTATAAATCTAATACTAATAATAAATCAACACAATCTGGTATCCATAAATACAGATACCAGTAGTAGGCATGGGTATTTCTTTGCACATGCATTTGACAAGGGCGGGAGATGGTGGGAGGGGGATGAGTAGACTATTAATCAATACTAGGACTTAGGATAATTCCACCTCATTTCTATCAGTATTTGGTTTAACCGACAAGGACTCCATGACTGAGTTGCTGTCTATTTCGGGAAAGGACTGGACATTTATGTATACACGGCCTCCGTCTGCAAACAATATCTGCCGCAGCCTCAAGTTGAATGACTGAGAGCTGACCCCGGACCCAATCTGTCATCCAGAACAGGCGGCCTACTTACTTTTTTTTGACTCAGGGTATTAACCCTGAGGAATATACGACGCTTAATCTCCATTTTAAGACAGTTTTGGGACATAGGAGAATGCTCTCCATTCAGTGTGTATTGGATATAGACAATAGGAGACAAAACACATAGATAGCTAAGATTCTATGTGAAAATCAACTGTAAACTTTGACAACTTATTTCTATCTTTTCTTTATATGGTTGAGTACTGTTAAACGACTACCCTCTAAATGAACTCTGGCTAGACTCTAAGGTTAAAAACTAAAGTGCTGGAGAGAGAAATGATGTTTTGACCAATATTCTGTCAATTCTATCTTTTTGCATCTAAATTTACCCCCTAGCTTATTTGAAATACCCTCTAGCTTATCTAAAATGCCATCAACATTATTTAAATTAGCTTTACTGGCGCCACTAGTACTTGTCGTATGGCGTGAAATCTCAACGAGACAGCACAAGAGTACCACACCGGCAGCATAAAAGGAGTGCAGAGCAAAATTGTACCACCCATATCTTCGCCATTTATGGTCCGACCGACTCACTTTTCGTTAGGGACAGAAGGCGATACGTGCCCGCAGCCTGCAACTGTCGCCCACACCCACCTGCACACACACACCCACCTGCTCTCCCACACCCACCTGCTCTCCCACACCCACCTGCTAGCCTGAAATGGAATAACATACATATTTGACACATGACTTGATGGTACCTTTTAACAAGGAATTCATTTCTGATGCTAGAATTGACCAATAAATGATTATAAGGGAGTATTATATCTAAGTACATGATAAGCTATAGACCCAGCTTACCCTGAGTCATCTGTGAGGCCACTCACACGCTCAATCTTTGCATTCTGTTGACTACCCCTAAGCATGTCCAGCTTAAAACACGATTTGATCATATCTGCGTGTCTCTTTGGGGGCTTAAAATTCATTTTTATTGGCAGCACACTATTTGACGCAATGACAACCACAATGCTGTAATCTGTGCAAGCCCCGTTCCTATACAATTGAATACTGGTCAAATTTACTAAAGCACCAGTTACTGCACACATTTTGATTGAATTAATTTGAGCTTCCATTTTAATACAAGGTTCACATAATTTTACTGCATATGTATAGGCCTACATGTAATACAAGGTGACTTCATCTGATTAATTGTGAAGAACACATAATCTAAAACAGTCATAAAACTAGTAGCAATTACGCTCCCCCCCCCCCCCCCCCATAGAACAGCAGACCAAACAAGCTCATCGCACAGCCTACGTACGAACAATTTGTTTGTAGGGGAGACTGATCATATAATAACAACAAGGGGAGGGGGGAGGGGGTAATTCCGCAGGAAATTGCTTAGGCCAGGCGGGGGTAAGGGGAGGGGGGGGGGGAATATCACCCCTTTTCAACAAGAAAGCTTGCGCATGTGTATATCTTCACTTTGTGTATGTGTTTGTGAGCAATAGTCTATCACCCCCCCCTCCATACACACATTATTGTTAATAAGGAAGCCCTAGTATATGGCCGTATATGATACAGTGGTCTTACATCATCTCTAGTACTAGCACCAGTACTGGAACCACTCCTTCCCGTGTCACATGCACACACCACAACCACTCCATGCGGCCTCCTCCACACAATGTATACCACTGGCATATCTCATGATTACCACTCATAAATATCCATTTACTTTCTTTCAGTCATCACTGATTCCCATGGCCTACATATAGAGCTATAACACTTGATGTCCAATGGATATACTCTCCAGTCGTTGTACTATCAGATTGTCATTGATATAGGAGTTACAGATCTGTATGGGGCTAACACTGCACAGCCTATCGTGTTATCTGTCTCCTAGAAAGTCAAGTGTTTTAGTGACTTCCCCTGCCAACTATACAACTTACAAGAGTCCATTTATATAAGCCAGTTATCAGTTACTGGGGACGCTAAGAAGTGTATTTTTGATAGATCTCAACACACCCCAAACCGGTTTCCGAGCATTGCAGGATACTGGGATGAATTGGAGTGATCAATTATAGATATGTGGTTGGGCGATTAGAAAGCTATTATGAGATGCACCAATCATTTCCCAGTCATTCTTCTACATGTTATTATGTCTACATGGAAATAGTGTACAACAATCACGACTGCAGGTGTATATGCAAAGTATGTAAAGGAGGGGGGGGGGGGGGGCGTTTTTATGCATGGGTACAGCATGTCTCTTGGATTTTGTCGAGGCAGCCTCAAGGTCCCAGTGAACTTTGCTAATGAATGAGGGGACCTACTAGTAGCTGGTTCATATTAGTTGTTTTAACTTAAAATTTGTTTTAAGCCCTAGGTAACAACTGAAGCAGTTTCGGTGAAGACCTAAGGGAGTGCTCATTTTTTAACAACAGGGGGGGTGGTGGATTTGGGGGGGGGGGGTAAAAAATTTGGACCCCTTGACCGGGGGGGGGGGGGTAAAAAATTTAGACCCCTCTTGGGGGGGGGATCAAAAAAATTCAACCTGTTTTGAGGGATAAAGCCCGCGCGTTACTATGCTTCAAAGGGGCGCGAACGCGCGCGATTTTCGGCCTGCCGGGGGGGGGGGTAAAAAATGTTGACCCCTACAGGGGGGGGGGTGAAAAAATTTCGCGCGCTCCGCGCTAAATCTCACCACCCCCCCCCCCCCTCTTGATAAAAAATGAGCACTCCCTAATCGTAGTCTAGCCATCAATTGTACCTAAGTTTTAGAACACTTTAAACACAGAGAACATAACCCTGGCCTCCCCCATAGCACTTGTTTATGTCCATTACCATGGCGCACCTTGTTATGGTGCAATACCCATATCACACACGCCATCATTCATTCAGCCTCAGTCCGAGGCCGGTGTACTACACTTAAGTTGGCCACACTCCAGGTCACACAGGCATATCCATCTTTTATATATTAGGGACACGGGGATCAAAACATCTCCTCAGTGGCACTTATCATCTAGGATATATCTTTAAAACACCACGAGGTGAGTAGACTCTTACTATTCAGGTAAATATATGTATGTATACTGATAAAAGGTGGGGAATCAATAAAAGAAATAACTTTTTTTAATACCTGTATGTCTATTGGCTAATGAAGGCGGCCAGTATTTTCTTAGTAAATCATTAACTTAGCATGTGCATTTTAGGCTTTTACTTAAATTGTTTCCTTCAAATGACTTCAACCATTTATTTATTGTAAAGAGGAAGGACAGTAGTTCAAAGCGACATGATCGATTTTACAGGAAAATATTCAGGGAATCAAATTTCAGAAGCTAATATTTTTTCCTGCTCAATAGGAGTTTTGCTCTTCGGTTCTAGATGACAGCCATGTTAACAGGAGGCGTTCTATCTTTGTCTCAGAATTTGCAAGAATTAATAGTTATACATTTAACCTGTCATGTATGTGGCGAACGAGCATATGTCAGAATAATGACCGTGATCTTTATCTCTGTCCACTTTTGAAGAGAAAGTTATTTTAATAAATACACTATTATATAGACTACAACTAGCACCAGTCCTTCTGTAGACGTTATGTTTTACTGCATGATATACTCCAGATGTTTGATAACGATTACACGGTATGGTGCTCCGTGTAATGACAATTGCTCCAGACCCAGGAAAATTAGTTTTTATTAATGAATGACCTCCCTGGCCTACACGAACATTGCAGTAAACACCTTCAGTGGATAGGTATGTCTGGTACACAGATGTACGGTTACGCACTACTTGCGACCCATTAGTCTAAAGAAAGAAGACATTCTCATGTATCAGACAAGTGAACGTTTTACCTGCGTATGTTCCCAATATCTGAAGGGAGCTGGGCAGTTACGAAAAAAAAGAAGAGACATGTTTGAATCTTGTTGTTCAGAAATATAATTGATTATCAGGGCGTGAGGACGTTACGTAAAGCAATTGTCGCGTGAATTGTATAATCATAATTTGTCACACTTAAAGCGCTTCATCCCATTTAACAGTTTAATTATAGTTTGTGCTTCAAATTGCCAAATCCAATCTGAGATTTATATCTTGCCTGACACCCATGGTCATGTGAGGGACCTACAATAAATATCGGCATCAATTAAATCTTCAATAAAGGATAACTAATTACCGAATAAATGGAAGTGATAATGAAATTTGAGCAGTGTAGATGTAATGACCAAATCCAAATACATCGCTATGAGAGCACAGTTTGGAGGAAATGGTGGAACATGTCCAGGGATAGCATCTGGTAGCTGCGACTAGTCAAACCACATTTAACTTCATAATACAAAAATGTAGTTACTAGTAAATTTTCAATATTTCAACGAGTTGTAGTCTTATCTCTTACCGGGTTCTATCATCTTTACATTAATGGCACCCATGTGATATTGTCCTTGGGGGTACATGCCCCAATGCACTACCTGGATACCAATTGAACCAGTTCCAATCATTGATTCAGGGTAGTACATGACAGCCATGACTGTCAAATTGAACCACCTTCATTTAGCGATTTACGATGGACGGACATACACGGAAACTTGTTAGGTTTCACTCAGTGATTCACAACCCCAGTCAACATTGATGGAAGCTCTTTACCATTTGGGTTCCTGGTCTGTAACATATGATGAGATTATGCGTTCTTGACTTGCATATATATTCACATAATAATCCATATGGGTAGACTCAAGGCAGTTTTATATCTTACTGGCATCACCGTGCCTCATCTTTAGCAAAAGTGGGATAAAAGGGCCATGTCGTCGTGTCGATTTTTATGCATATAGAATATACTAGGGCTTTGTAAAAATGTCTGTGCCCGTCGCTGTTTAAAAGGGCCGTGTCGCCCGTGTCTATGTTTAAAAGGGCCGTGTCGCCCGAGATAATTCTCTAGGAACATCATTTTTAAAAGGCATTAACTTCATGGTCAATATGAACATTTGGGGTGAAAACGTACCTCCAGCATCTAGGCATGCCTAGTACAACCAGTACACCCACTGTTCCACACTTAATACTTGCGGTCTATACAACGGTGAACTCTAGATGCAGCACCAAGCCACCTTTCACTTTTGGACAATTTTAATGATGGATCACATATATGGGGCGTAAGATAGTTGTACAAAGCAATTATCACATAAACTTATCATAATTGGCCAAACTAATACCTCTTCATCCGACATAACAGTTTAGTAGTATTTATGCGCAATATCAAGACGCCTATCTAAGCCAAGATGATCATGTGAGGGGACATCAATGCTGTGCATATACCGGTAGCCATTAACATTTTAACTAATTAGAACCACTTGCTGAGGCTGGAAGTGAATTAGAATGATTATGGGTATAGATGTTTAGATTATGACAAGTAGATGCAAACTATTTCAACTGCATCGAAGCTGAAACATCATATGAGAGTTCCTGTCGTTATCTATCACGATTATCCTTCTAGCAATGGCATGCATGTGATGTTGCCTCGGGGGTTTGTAGTAGCGAATTAGTGTATTTTGTTGGATTTCTGTTAACGCTGCACGAGGTACTTCAAACGGCGGACATACCAGGGCATTACTTGGCTACCAGCTGAACTACCTTCATTCATTGATTCACAAAAAAAAAACTCAGACTCAGTGTACTATTTCGGGGTTTTTGAAGACGCCGGTCTTCCCGATCCACCTTGTGCATTGAAATGGTGGAAATAACTCGGGGTAGTAGGCCTACATAGCTGCTAATTGAACCACCGTCATTCAGCGATTCACAACTCCTTTCAATTTGATTTAGGTAGCGTCATGGTGTGAGGAAGCCCCATCTCCCTTCACCCCAGATCACAACCCCTTTCAATATTGTCGATAGGTTTTGCGTTGCTGACCTTCGACATTGTATACAATAAAATCAGCCTCAATCCGCATTAGCCTAAATATTATGGGGGAGATTTTTTGTTGTCCAGGAGATTTGTTCAATGCCGTTTATAAGCCACTGAATCTATGAATAGCTAACGTGCGTTCTGAAGATGTGCCTTGAATGAGGAAGACATTGTGCACCTAACGGTCTGACACACAGTTCTTTCTCAATACTTACTTCAAGTAAGGTTAGGGAAGGATTTGTCAAGGAGCACGTGTTCAGCTACACGAGACTGGGGTGTCCACAGACCTCTGGTACATGTACTAGAGGTCTGTAGTCTGTCTTAAAGTGGCATGCCGTCGTCCCACTACTATACTTGTACGTGGAAGATCCGCCCAGACTTTACATTGAAAGCCCTATGCGACTACTGGGGGTGATTATTAGTCTACTTATGACGTCACTACATGTATAATGTAAAGTCTAAGGAGTGCACATATATGTGAGAAAACAGTCACAGACTAAAACATTCACAGTTTTCTACGTTGGTTGGCGCCCATTTGGTTACATCTTGGTGGCTGTGATTTATGTTAAAACATTATGCAAGTTGACCGTGTGTATAGTATAGTATTCCTTTATTTATACTGAGTAAGATACAGAGGCCGCGGGCCCGGATTACGTACTTCCCAGAACACCTTGATGGCAGGCCAACATTGCTACAGTCATATCAACAGCTATATCTAGGGGCATGGGAAGAATTCTTTGATTGGAAGACCCAGTGGGTCCCAGCTCATCAGCTTATTGTCACCAATGCTTACATATAGTATATTTAGGTAATGTCAATTCTCAACGCCACTGGTTAATATTCTTCTTTGCGACAGTCAAACATTCTGTTTACACAGGAGAGGGTGACGTCACTTCCGGTAGTCAGATTCGGCGCCAAACCCGAGTGGAGAAGAAGGGTGTCCATATAGCAGCAACTCTAAACACATATTTGGAGGAATATAACAGGTATTTACCTTTTTCAAGCTCATATTTGTATCATTTTGGTATCATATTTGCACAATTGAGGATAGAATTAGGTTCTACTTTGGCAGTTTTTTTACAAAACTTCTTTGGAAACATGAGCGAAAATCGCCGGTGGGCGAAAATTGGGGATGTCAGCTCATGACAAAAATTTGTCTTCCATTTGATTTTGTATTTTCCCAAATGTGCAAATATTGTTCAGTTTTTCACAATAATTTGGAAATTGACATCCAGTTATAGTGGAAAATTGGAGTTTAGATTGTGTAGAGCTTAGTTGCTGCTAGGGGCTGGCATGATTCAGCAAGACCAGTCATCCATCTTGGATTTCTGACTGAGTCACTGATTTATGTTGGCTTTTTATTTGTTATGTTGGCTCACAGTGCAGTACTGCTGCTTCATTTGTTGAGGAATGTTTCAATAGCGAAACGAGCCTTCATAAGGAATAAAATTGTGATGGGATAAACTCATATCTGCAGAGATAGAAATTTATCCTATTATACACTGTAGATCTCTGTTTTATTAGTGAATACACTTTTAAAATAAAGAACCAGGAAGGACTTACCACTGTCTTATGCATGGTCAAAGACAGAATAATATCAACTACTACCTGTCATAACAGCTTGGCAGACTCTAGATATTGGTTGAAGTCAAGACACTTAAAGCTTTGCTTGCTACTTTGTAGTTGACACCTCAGTTATTCTTTTATAACTCAGTTATAGAAGAATGGCATTTGAGGTTGTTCTCCACTCATACAGACTTGAGTGAGGTGAACTGTCAAGTCAGTGTCAGGTGTGTCTTGTTGTACTTTGTACATGTTTGGACCAGTCCTTACCAAGACATATACCTTATGCCCAAAATTTCTTTGAGGCATTAAATAACTCAGTTGTGTTGATACAGATCCACACTGAGTGCTTGTGTTGAATACACAAGTTTACCCATACCTTATGCCGAAAAATTCCTTGAGTTAGGCATTTAAGAAGTTTGTGTTGTTGTGAAATGAAAACACAAAGAGACTTAACTGGTCCACCTTTTATAGGGTCTCATTTATGTGCTTAGGGTTTGTGACTGGTAACACAAAATACCTATACCTTATGCCGAAAATTTCTTTGGCCTTGTGTTTTAATCCCCACCTTAAAACACTATTAGCACACATGTCTCTTTGATTTGAACATCAAGATGACTTAACTCATGTGGAGGTACCTTGGGTTTGGACTAGTTTCCAAAAAGACCCACACCTTATGCCCAAAAATTCCTTGGGTTTCACGTCACAGACGTCGCTGTCAGTCACGTCATAGACGTTGCCTCTGTCAATCACGGCGTAGACGTGACAGCTGTCAATCTTGTCCTAGACGTTGCTTCTGTCAATCACATCATAGACGTTGCGGCTGTCAATCACGTCATAGATGTTGTCGCTGTCAATCACGTCATAGACGTTGCTGCTGTCAATCACGTCATAGATGTTGTAGCTGTCAATCACGGCATAAACGTTGCTGCTGTCAATCACGGCGTAGACGTTGCAGCTGTCAATCACGGCGTAGACGTTGCAGCTGATCCTCATGTAGGAGACGCTGGCGTCGCAGACGTGGCCGCTGGCGCTAGCGTCCCAGACGTGGCCACTGGCGCTCGCGTCCCAGACGTGGCCGCTGGCGCTCTCGTTCCAGATGTGGCCGCTGGCGCTCGCGTCCCAGACGTGGCCGCTGGCGCTCGCATCCCTGACGTAGGCGATGTTGCTCGCATCCCAGACGTAGGCGATGTTGATCACATTAATGGTCTCACGTTAATGATGATCACATTGATGGCGGTCTTGTTGATGCCAATCATGCCCTAGACCTAGCCGCTGACGCTTGATACTAGCTGGCGCACATTCAGTCTATATTAGGGATGTCGCAGACATAGCCGCTGTCGCTCAAGAGAGTTGTAGCCGCTGGTGCGCACGTTGTAGACGTTGCAGCTGTCAATCACGTTGTAGACGTTGCAGCTGTCAATCACGTTGTAGAACTTGCAGCTGCCAATCACGTTGAAGACGTTGCAGCTGTCAATAAGGTCATAGACGTTGCAGCTGTCTTTCACGTCGTAGACGTTGCAGCTGCCAATCACGTCGTAGACGTTGCAGATGTCAATCACGTTGTAAACGTTGCAGATGTCAATCACGTTGTAAACGTTGCAGCTGTCAATCACGTTGTAGATGTTGCAGCTGTCAATCACGTTGTAGATGTTGCAGCTGGCTCTCACATCGTAGACGTTGCAGCGGTTAAACACGTCGTAGATGCTGCAGCTGTCCATTACGTCGTAGACGTTGAAGCTGTCACTCACGTTGTAGACGTTGCAGCTGTCAATCACATTGTAGGCTTTGCAGCAGTCAATCACGTTGTAGGCGTTGCAGCTGTCAATCAAGTTGTAGACTTTGCAGCTGTCAATCACGTCGTAGACGTTGCAGCTGTCAATCATGTAGTAGACATAGCAGCTCGCATCCCAGACGTGGCCGCTGGCGCTCTCGTTCCAGACGTGGCCGCTGGCGCTCGCGTCCCAGAAGCAGGCGATGTTGCTCGCATCCCAGATGTGGCAGCTGTTGCTCACATTAATGGTCTCACGTTAATGATGCTCACATTGATGGCGTTATTGTTGATGCCAATCATGCCCTAGATCTAGCCACTGACGCTTGATACTAGCTGGCGCACATCCAGTCTATGTTAGGGATGTCGCAGACATAGCTGCTGGCGCTCATGTTGGAGGCATAGATGCTGGCCTCGATATCAGCTGGCGCACATTAAGACTATGTTCTTCTAGGACTTCGCAGATGTAGCTGCTGGCGCTCACGTCTGAGGCGTAGCCGCTGGAGCTCACATAAAATACATAGTCGCTGGCGCTCAAGAGAGCTGTAGCCGCTGGTGCGCACGTTGTAGACGTTGCAGCTGTCAATCACGTTGTAGACGTTGCAGCTGTCAATCACGTTGTAGACGTTGCAGCTGCCAATCACGCTGTAGACGTTGCAGCTGTCAATAAGGTCATAGACGTTGCAGCTGTCTTTCAAGTCGTAGACGTTGCAGCTGTCAATCACGTCGTAGACGTTGCAGCTGTCTTTCAAGTCGTAGACGTTGCAGCTGTCAATCACGTCGTAGACGTTGCAGCTGTCTTTCAAGTCGTAGACGTTGCAGCTGTCAATCACGTCGTAGACGTTGCAGCTGTCATTCACGTTGTAGACTTTGCAGCTGTCAATCACGTCGTAGACGTTGCAGCTGTAAATTATGTTGTAGAATTTGCAGCTGTCAATCACGTCGTAGACGTTACAGCTGTCAATCATGTCGTAGACATAGCAGCTGTCAATCACGTCATAGACGATTGCATGTCAAATCGTCGTAGACGTTGCAGCTGTCAATCACGTCGTAGATGTTGCCGCTGACAATCACGTCGTAGAAGGTGCAGCTGTCAATCACGTCTTAGACGTTGCAGCTGACAATCAGGCCGTAGACGTTGCAGCTGGCCATCAGGTTGTAGACGTTGCAGCTGACAATCAGGTCGTAGACGTTGCAGCTGGCAATCAGGTCGTAGACGTTGCAGCTGCCCATCACGTCGTAGATGTTACAGTTGACAATATACTCTTAAGTATCCAATTGTCTAAGCCCTCATCCACGTCACAGACGCAGCCGCTGTCCGCTTTTGTTTTTGGTTTGGACTAGTTTCCGAAAAGACCCACAATTTTGGATCACTTAAGAGTTGTGGATACTTGAGTGCACTTTACCTGGTTAGGGTTTTGTACCTCTTTGTTTTGGGGTACCATTCAGTTGCAGCTGCCAATCATGTTGTAGACGTTGCCGCTGTCATTCATGAAGTAGACGTTTGCACCTGTCAAGCAAGTCGCAGATGTTGCAGGTGTCAATTACATTGTAGACATTGCAGCTGTCAATCACGTCATAGACGTTGCAGCTGCCAATCATGTTGTAGACTTTACCGCTATCACTCACGATAAAGACATTTGCAGCTGTCAAGCAAGTTGCAGCTGTCAATTATGTTGTAGATGATATAGGTGTCACTCAGGTAGTAGCTATTGCAACTGCCAATCATGTTGTAGACGTTGCAGCTGTAAGTCGCACATGTTGCAGATGTCAATCACGTGGTAAATATAGCAGCTGTGAATCACATTTGTTGATGATGCAGCTCTCTCTCATGTTGTAAACGCTACAGCTGTAAATTACGTGGCAGACATTGAAGCTGTCAATCATGTTGTAGATATTGCAGACGACATTCTATGGCGTAGATATTACAGCTGTCAATCACGTCGTAGACGTTGCAGCTGTCAAACACGTAGACCTTGCAGCTGTCAAACATGTCGTACACGTTGCAGCGGTCAATCACGTCATACATGATGCAGGTGTCAATCACATCGTACACGTTGCAGCTGCCAATCATGTTGTACACGTTGCAGCTGTCAATCACGTAGAAGATGTTGCAGATGTCAACCATGTCATAGACGTTGCAGATGTCAACCATGTCGTAGACATTGCATCTGTCAATAACGTCCTAGACGTTGCAGCTGTCAATCCGCCGGCAAACATGTGATGTCAATCAAGTAGTAGACGTTGCAGATGACATTTATATTGTAAACACGTCAGCTGTCAATCACGCCGTACACGTTGCAGCTGTCAATCACGTCTTAGACGTTGCAGCTGTCAATCACGTCTTAGAAGTTGCAGCCGTCAACCAGGATGTTGCATCTGTCTATAACGATGTAGATGTTGCAGCTGTTAAACACGTCATAGACCTTGCAGCTGTCAAACATGCCGACACGTTGCAGCTGTCAACCACGTTGTACACGTTGCAGCTGTAAATCATGACGTACACGTTGCAGCTGTCAACCACGACTTTGGAGGTTTGTCGTTTCCACCGCTTGCTTTCGGAAAAGGGCAGGGCTTTTGGCACTGTTAACGCTGCCAGATGTGCGTTGTAGGTTTTAGTGAAAAACCTTGACAACGGGAAGACCATGGGCACCCAGTATTGGGTGTGCAGGGCCGTCCGCACCGCCTATAGAAGGAATCCTCCTTCTCCCAGATATAACAAGTTCTGGGATATTAGGCTGGTGTTCAGCATGTTCCAGCGTTGGGGTGCTTGAAGGCTTGTCCACCCAGTTCTTGGGGTTCAAGCTAACGATGCTGATTCTGCTGGTGTCGGGCCAAAGAGGCCAGGTCATCCCAGCGCTTGATCTCCGCAATCTGACTTGGCTGGATTCGGGGTCTGCGCGTTTCGTTCTGAAGGGTCTGATGAAAACAGCGCGTACGGGGGAACCCCTCAAAGAACTGGTCCTGGAACCGTTCCACGAGGAGGAGACTCTGTGCGTCGTCTGTGCCCTGAAACGTTACGTGCGGGTCACGGAGCCAGTCAGGTTGGACAAGGAAGGGCGAAGGAAACACTCGCTCTTCTTGTCCTTCCGCAAGCCATTTGGCGAGATTGGGCAGGACTCATCAAAGAGATGGGTCCTTGCGGTGCTTTCCGCAGCTGAGGTGGACACCAGGGTATACCGAGCTCACTCCACCAGGGGTGCCAGCACCTCTGCGGGAGGGAGACTCGGTGTATCTACTGCTGTTTTGCTTAGACATGGGTCTTGGAAAGGTGCCAAGACCATGGCTAAGCACTACAACAAGCCTATCGAGAACCCCAAGCCTCCCAAGACGCTAGCCAGGATCCTCCTGGAGGACTCTATCGAGTAGCTGGGAACAAAATTTTCAGAGCCTTTTTGGGGGAAAAGACACACCTCAAAAGGGGAGAATTTTGGCCCTTTTGCCGTAACGATAGTTTGTATGAACTCTATTGGCTGATCATAGTCATAAGCCTTACTAGAGGCAGCAGTATCTGTATGTGATAAAACTTTTTCTATGATGGACAATTACACTGCCACAGCTGTGGTGAACTGTATGGCAGTTATGCCTTCTTTGCTATATAGCAAAATGTCATGCAACCTAGTCAAAACCATATCACAAGGCAATTGAACATCACCTTTAGCTGAAATAAAGTATCTATTTTCTGTTATCCTATATGAGAAGTTACAGTCCTTTATGGGAGAGTAACATTATGGGAAATAAGCAGTGAATCTAGCTGAACTTTGAAGTCTCCTGTGTAAACAGAATGTTTGACTGTCGCAAAGAAGAATATAAGATTAATCGAGTACTTACCATTTATATAAGTATGAAGATTAATCGTTGTTCTTCGAGTGACAGACAAACATATCTGTTTAGTACACAGGCCCACCCATCCATCCCCAGGATGAAGAAGATTACTACTAGCGGTATAATCTCTCACCTACTCATGAGGGTGCTATTTAGACTAAGTAAAAAGAGCACTACTGTGTACTATTTCCAGATGTTTTACTTTCAGCAAAAGATTCACTGCATGTGGGCGCCTATCTGACTACCGGAAGTGACGTCACCCTCTCCTGTGTACTAAACAGATATGTTTGTCTGTCACTCGAAGAACAACGATTAATCTTCATACTTATATAAATGGTAAGTACTCGATTAATCTTATATTAATTTTGGTTTAAACTGAGTGCTCTTGACTGTAAACCTCACTCATTGCTACTATGACCACCTTTGTTGTCTGTTATCTCGGCATACATATATACGAATGTCCAGTTGTAAATTGTCAAGCTCACAGTATCAATCAGAAACCCCCATGTATGTGGGATGCCGTATCTTATCTCATAGTCATATATCAGAACATCAACTGTATGTTGAAGATATGCGTAAAGGTAATGCCCACCGTGGCACGTATGTACCGGCAAGGGAGTATTCATCTATTAAGTTACGGGGGGGTGTAAAAAATATCGATCCCTTTTCATCAACAAATATATAAAAAGTGTTCACACCTCTGTGTGAGTTTTACCACCCCACCCCTCCCCCTTATGAATTAAAGAACAACTCCCTAACCAAGACTGGAAGTGGGAGGGGGGGGGGTGATGCGACACTGGGTGACGTGACCCTTAAAGGATAGATGTGAGACCCCAGTCGAGGATTTCTTGGGGGACACTCCCTCATGTAACCAAAACAGGTCACCCTGACATCTCACCCACAATATCAGAGCATTATATGTCATATATTTGACAGTAAAATGATGGCAGTTTGGGTCAATAGAAGGTTTAATCTGGGCGTCCTCTAAAGTGTGTATAATGATATTTCAATTATGTTTTCAGTGACATGAAGAGTGTGAGTAACCTGCTGGCGGGTGAGTTGCTCGTGGACGTGCACCATGTATGCTCCACCAGTGACGATGACGACACGTCCCACCTCCAGCAGTACCTGCTTCTCGGCCGGGGCGCCACCCTACTTAAGGTCCTCAACACCATCGGTGTGCAGGTCAGTCAGTTATCATGGTTGTCATATTCATGATAAAAGTCAAGATTATAAGCCTATTGACGGCCATAGATTGCAATTGTGATTGCGATAAATCAAAGATTGAAATTACTTCCAGCGCATTTCCTGGAAGTTTATCCAAACGCAGTAGGCTAATATATTCATGGCTGCAGACATCGTAGCAATATGTTTAATGTACACTTTATACTCTGTACATGCATTTTGTCAATCGTTCTGAAACAAATATTTGTGTCATGTTACAGGGTGTCTCGTGTAACAGAGAACTCGGTGATCTTCTCGCCACATTGTTACCGCTTTGCTGCAAGTTCCCATGCTCAAAGGATGTGGAATACGCAGGTATGTGTTTTTTCTTGTTCTTTTGTGAAATGTGTTTCACTTCTAAATACGTGATACAATGTAGCTGTATTTATGTTTATTGTAATGTTAGACGAATGGTATTCTTACATATGAATAACATCTCTGACATTGATAATAGATATATTGCCCCCTACCGTGCATATCTCCAGAAAATATGGATTGAATGACAATGACAGATACCAGAGAGATATAATTGATATACATAATTTGTTATTATTTTTACTTTATCAATAGGAGGAGCCCTTGCAGCGATTGATAGTTGCTTCAAGCACTTACGGACACGGAAGGTGGCTAAGCCAGTCACTAAGTTCCCCACTCTGACCGAGGTGCGATCCTCCAGCACAACCCACAATGTTGACGAACACACGCACTGGCCGCCCCAGAGGCCCCCAGTGCGGAAGAGTCGCTCATCCAACTCAGATGACAGCAGTGAGTCAGACTTGGATATCACTCATCCACGCCTCCTATCTGGATTCAGGTAAGTTCATGTTACATAGTACGTAGCTATTACTGTTGATTTCAAGTTAGTAAAGTCTTTGAATAATATATGATGCATTTGCAGCACAAAGGCCATTTTACAAATAAAAAGTGATTCTATAGCGAGAGTAAGCAATACTTACCCATACTTCATCAAATATGCATGTATAAGCATCTATCATGAGACAGTTTGAGAGGTGTACTTGTAAATCATGTTAATGCTTCTACAACTAAAACTGGGTGTATGTACACTTCAGGCTGCGACACCCATCCCTACTGCACGCCGGTGCTACGGCCGAGGTGCTCGGGGTGTTCCCGGGCCTGCTGCACGACGCGCCGGACGAAGACGGCATCACCGACCCCACCCACGACAAGGCTAGCTTCAGTGTCAGGCTCCACCCCCTGGAGCTCTGCCTCACCATGCTGGAACTGATGCAGTCCTTGTGTCAGGGAGATAGTGTGGAGCTGGCCCAGACCAGGGTGGTGTCCTTCATCGTCTTACCACACCTTAGTCACCTCCTCTTTAGTCTAGTGACAGAAACACTGGTGGAGAACCTGGCTCTCACTGAAGGATGGACCCTGCTTCAACAGCTGTTGCTCATCAGGTCACTAACCCGCGCCACCCTTGCCGTCATGTCGCATGCCAGCGTGCAGCCCAACGGTGTGTCCTACCTTGGCAGTCATGGCTGTGTGCTGCAACTCATCGAGGCTGCCAAAGTGGTGGCCAAGTGTTTGCCACAGCCAAGGCCAGATGGAAACTGGTCAGAGTCAGACCAGGAGATGCTGTTGTTTGTTGACGATGTTATGTATGGACTTCTTATGCTGTTTCATTCAATGCTTCAAAGCATTCCGCTCAACCCGTCCATATTGAGTAGCTCACTGAAGCTGCTCAATGAGCTGTGTGACCATGGACTGCAGCTAGTGCAAGTGGTGCTCGTGCACTGGGAGCGTCTGGTGTCTTCTGTAGAAGCCCACTCGGCACAACACAATCTGGCAAAGGAACACATCATCGGTATAGTCTCCAGTTTGGGCCATGTGATGGCCTCCCTGAAGAAGGCCAAAGTGGACTATATCCACATGATGAAGTGCCTGAAACGTCGACACAAGAGTTGTGACTTCACCCACTACACCCACCACCACCACGACATCCTGGGCATCTCCTCATCAGCCTTCGCAGACTACCTCGTCACAATGAGCGACAGCTATGGCAGCATGGAGATGATTAGTTCTGAAAGTTCTGAGATGAACGGGCAGGCCGAGTGCATGCTAGCTGTGCTGGGGGAATTCATCCTTCAAGTGCTCGTCGACGCACAGACCAAGTTACTTCAGATCCGTCTTTTGGCCTGTATCGAGGAGGCCGGTCTGTGCTGCTGCATGGCTCCGGGCCGGATACAGCGCCATCTACTGACTCAACTGGAGAAGCAGACGCCCGGCGTGCGGAGTTACGTTCTCTGCGTGCTCACCAAAGTGCTGATGGACTTCTGTGGGGGCGCGGCACACATCCAGAAGAATGCACGCGCCATGTGCGCAGTGTGTCGTGATGTCCCGTATGCATACCTGGACATGGCTGTCGGTACCAGAGAGCACACCCAGCCGCGGCATGAGGCTTCAGACAGTGCCTTGTCCAGTAGTGAGGCCAGCCTGCACGAGTCTGGGAAGGTGTGTCATCCCAAGTGGCACTGCCTGCGGCAGTTCCTGCCGCTGCTTCGTCACAAAGACGAGGCGCTGAGTGTACAAGTAACCCAGCACATGCTCCGCCTCATCAGCCAGGCGTCAGCCATGTTCAAACAGCAGCTCTTCCACAGTGTCTTCCTGCCCCTTCTCCGGCAACTCAAGAAGTTCTACCTGGACCCTGGAGGGGAGGGCACTGAGCAGGGTAATGACCTCTCAGAGACTGTCGTCCAGTACTGTCTCAGTGCGCTGCCACTGCTGCTACATTCCAAGGTCGCACAGGACCTCTTCCATAATGTAGGTGGCGTCCGCCTTCTCCAGGCTTTGATCAAGATCCGCAGCCTACGTAAATGTGTGCTCAAAGTGCTCCAGGTGCTGATTATACTGGAGGAAAGGAGCTGCTGGGAGGCCTTCCCGCAGGAAACTGTGATACTCGCCGAGTCAAACACAGAGCCTTCTGATACCGAGGGAGTAGACCGGAGGGTGCCCGTAGAGGAAGCAGACGGCGATACCATGTCTGTCTGTGATGCCTTTATGGAGGTCGTCCTCACCCACACCCCTGAACTAGAACACATGACTAGAGAGGGCGCTGATCACGAGGAGGCTGTATTGGAGAAGAGTACCATGCTCCTTGGCCTCCCCTCTGATCGACACGAGCTCTCCATCATGTGTGACGTGTGGAATGCCTGTGCCACCCTCTTCCCGTCCAGCCAGCAGTTCCAGCAGAAGTTCCTCCACTCAGGCAGCCATGACAGGGCCCTGGGATTACTGAGGAGTGCTCTCAACAAAGTTGTCAATGCCACAGAGGACCACCTTACGGCCATCATGCCGGGCTGGGACCGGGGGTCACCCTTCCAGTGCTGGCTGTCTCTCATAGAATCAACTCTATTTGTCTGCCTTAGCTACAGCGGCTCCAAAATAACGTTTGGCACGGAGGTAAATATGTTGTTACTTAAATGTTCAATTAAATATAGACCGTTCCCTTTAGATTTATATCCATCCCATTATGTAAAATTCTAGGAATTGAGAAGGTATTCCCTATAATTTAGAGTCTTTCTTGGCAGCTATAGATAAGTAGAAGTGAGACCTGAAATGTTGAGTTAACCATTCCATTATGTAAAAAGAATTGTGGTCAGGTTTTAGCGTTTTATACTGGATGTAAAGGTTGTTATCGGAAGTATTATGATACAAAAAAGTATAACAATGTACTTGTACAGTATCTGGTGACAGAGCCTCCAGTATCTGGTTATGTAAAGGTTGTTCTCGGAAGTTTTATCATGATACAAAGAAGTATTACTATGTACTTGTACAGTATCTGGTGACGCAGCCTCCAGTATCTGGTTGTAGAGCCATCAGAGCAAGTGATAACAGCCTGGCCTTCAGATGAAGTATGATATGCTATGTATATAGGGGTCAAGCTGGTCGTCCTGTAGGCGCGTCCATTGCTTGGTCTGGTACCAGCAAGATAAGGACTGATAGCAGCCATCATGATGGGTACCAGCTGTTACATAATGCACCCTAAAAGTGAATGCAGGGTGTTTCTGATTGGTTGATAATGCATCCAGCTACACGCCTATAGGCGTCTAGCTGGATGCATTATCAGCCAATGAAATAATTCCCTGGGCTTCACTGCGGAATGTTTAGGGTGCATTATGTAATAGCCTGTACCCATTGTGATTGCTGTATCAGTGCTTGTCTCGCCGGTACAAGCTTAAGTAATGGAGCCGCCCACAGGACGACCAGCCTGACCCCTATACCGGGGTAGCTGGTTAGATCATCAACCAATGGGATAATTTCCTGGCCTTCACTGCGTAATTCTTAGGGTCATTATGTAACAGCCTGTACCAATTGTGATAGCTGATCAGTGCTTATCTCGCCAGTATCAGATCAAGCAATGGACGCCCACATAAGATATCCAGCTACCCCGGTATATAGGCCTCTAGCTGGATGCATTATCAACCAATGAGATAATTCCCTGGCCTTCAGTGCGGCATTCTTGGGGTGCATTATGTAACAGCTGGTACCCATGTGACCGCTGTTATCAGTGCTCGTCACGCCAATACTAGATCAAGCAATGGATGCGCCCATAGGGCGACCAGCCTGACCCCTATACTCGTCACACGACTTCCGGGCCTCCTGGTCATGTTTTACAGTATTGGGGTAGATAAAGTTTCGTGGAAGTAATGATTGAGAATCTCCAGTGTCTGGTAATTGTCTGTACTGACCATAATGTGGTCAAGTGTTCGTGGTAAATGTGTGCCTTTCAGCAGAATCGCATCGAGAGGACACGTCCTTGTTGCCCTTTCTGTATCTAGCCTCTCTATCTCACATCACTCTGGCAATACCTATTCCTGTTGTCCAGCTTTCGCCGAATTGTGGTCCGTCGAGGGTGGTACTATCGCT
Source organism: Harmothoe impar (assembly GCA_947462335.1). Classification (NCBI taxonomy): domain Eukaryota; kingdom Metazoa; phylum Annelida; class Polychaeta; order Phyllodocida; family Polynoidae; genus Harmothoe; species Harmothoe impar. The sequence goes on from OX381704.1 coordinate 34,214,266, forward strand.
TGCGCACAAGGACAAGTTCCGGCCACACTCTAACCCCAAATATCTTCTAAAAGTTCTGATATTTAGAGGGTGATTGACAGATATGTTATGAATCAGGGAATGTTTTTATCATATTTGTTCACGGGAAAAACTAAATATGTCTAGATTGGTACCATCTCAAAGAGGAATTTGGCGCTAGAACTTGCCTAAGAGCCATACAAGATCGCGAGACTTGTTGTGTGAACTGCTGATCACAATTGGGCGAATAGATAATTGTGGAGAGGGACAAGATAGTACTGCTTGTGTCATTGACAAGTAAAGTGCTAACTTTATAGAGCCACCATAGAAAAGTTATGTGATCGAAAGCTTGAATAAGAATAAATCTCATGATTTTAAACAGATAGGGCCATCATTTTTAAATTTAAAATTATTTAATCATTATCTGTTACTATCACCAAATGCACGCTTATGAGACATATTATAAAACGATATTTTTAATAAATATATATGTTTCTAATATACAACCAAGGAAATGTTCAGAAGAGAAAATCCACAATGATATCTATGTGGCCTACTTGGGGTGTGTGGGTTGTTGTTCAATATCTTACTAGTATGTCCTCTGAGCAAACTCTTGGTAGCTGTGTTAATTGTAGACTGTTTGTTCAGACTACCTAAACTTTATAAATTGAAATTGAGTTGAATTAATGTGTGCCTTTATTGTAGGAGCTGAGTCGGGAGAAGCTGCTCCATGAGGTGCAGGGCTGGCTGCAGCATAGCCGGTCCCTGAGCGGCCTGGCACGCCGGGCAGTGTGTGACACGCTGCTGTCCTGTGCCACTTCACACCGCAACATGCGTGACATCGTCAGCAATCACACCTTTGCCGTCATGGTGAGTGACATCATGTCATGTCCTTTACCCATTGGGCAATGTGTCTTCCCTGTCCCCGTCCCTCCCCATACAACAGCGCCCTCAGCGTTGCCGTGTAACCGTGCATAGACATAGTGTCCGGTGCTCCAGGTACCCTGTCTACTTTCTACTCGTAAATGTCAAAACTCTTGTAGTTTTGCCATCATAAAAGGAACAGTGATGATTAATGTGGGTCGTATATTCGTGTAACATGAGGCCCAATAATAGGTTTGACAGACGTTTTAAGGACACGCTGGGTCATCCCTTCATCCCAGAAATCCGAGTGTACTAAGATTTAAATCATGATAGATGACTTAATGCTTTGATCACTTTCTATGTGCCCCTACATGGGTTAAAATCGACACCAAAAGCTCATTTTATTTACAGAAATACTACTGATTAGGTATTTTTTATGTATCAGAGGGATATTTGTATCGGCATCATGTACTATTGATTCCTTGGAAAGCAGAATGTACTAAAGAAGGATTAGAGTAGATAAAGGTGGTATTCCATCTTTGAATATGTATACGTGTATAGTAATGTGATTTCGTTTGTACATATACTTAAATACACATACACATATATATAGAGTGTGATTTCTCTTTGACAGCACCTGCGGATTGACGATAGTGACGAGCGGGAAGTATCGGAGGTTAGTGATTACTGGAGCACTGCCAAGGAGAGCGAGACGTGTCACACCGAACAGGGCTACGAAGCTGACAGCGAGTTTACTCCCGATGAACATACCAAACGTAAGCACAGATTCTTATCAGTTTTCCCCAGTGTGGTTTGACAGTAAACAGCGTGAAGTGTACATACATGTGCTGCTTTTAATTCATAGAACTCATAATCAGAAATTAGTTAGGTCACATCAAAGTTGCTATATGTCAGTGATGACCACGATGTTCCTTAGATCCTCATATCGACACACAACTGTAATAACTCACAGGTAATTACCTCAGATTTGACTCTTAATCTCTTATCTATCTGCCCTACAGTGGAGGGTGATAGGGAGGGACGACAGACCGTGCCTCTCCCCCCGCGGCCCCTGCCCACACACGTGATGCACCACCCTGAGCTGACCCGCCTGGTGCTCGAGCTGCTCGTCCTCAGCCCTGAACCCACCACCAGCTCTCAGACGGAAACAGGTGCAAGTGCAACAAGTGCAACAAGCTCCCAGGCGGAGGCAGCCGACAGGAAAGACTGTATGGAGACGGAGACAGCGGGTTCTCAAAAACAGAGCAGCGAGTTCAGTACTAGCCAGGTCAAACCTGCTGTATCCATGGTCCGCGATGTTTCAAAGACTGAGGGCAGTCCTGATACGGCGAACGATGGAGTGCTGGCTCACCTGCTGCTGCGTCTCATCTCCTACGCCAAACAGAGCGCCCACATTGCCAGCACACTGTACAACCAGGTGAGACTAACAGCTCGGTGTCTGTTAATGGTATCTGTTCTGTCGTGAAGTGCTTTTGAGTTTGTTTGAGTTTTGGATATTTTTATTGAAAGATATCTCCGTTAAAAAGTGTTTGTAGTTTTACAGTTTGTGTTTTCATACATAAATTCTAAGGATCATAATACTTACTTCTACAGGAGGGGCCCGGGTATACCTTTTGGCATAGCCTATGAACGACGTTATATGCCTGCCTACTTTTTAGTTGGGTTTTAAAATATATCATCACCCGGTATAGTTGTAAAGGGAGATTGTTAAAATATCAAACCAAGGGAGTACATGTATAAGCAATAGGTTAAGATTGCATGGTGCATCCAATGTTTGTTTGCTTGTGATTGATAAATGATCGTGTTTTCACACACAATAGGTGTAAGTAACGGATCATTAACGACCTGACGCTGCTTACTGACCCTTGATAGACTAGTTCAACAGTCACTCACCTCATTAGGCCCATGTCTATATATACATGTGTATATACAGCCAGAATGCACGTAGTGGAACGAAGTGTATAAGGGTGGCACGACCTGTACCAAACATATAATAGGTGGGCCTAATACATGTACCATGAAATTATTTCCTGACAAAGGTTCAGTCCTAAATGTAGCATGCAGCAGTGTATGCATTTACATGAAGGGACTTGACTGTGTGGGCAAGGCCATGACGGTGAGAATAATTTGAGATAATTTGAGGTGAAGGCATTTTTATGAGAAATCAAAATGGGTCAAATATACCTCAAATATTCATAGATCATCCCAGTGTAATAATAACAAGTCTAGATATGACACACAATATCTTAATCACCAGTTGGTTAGCCAATTTCACTGACCGACTTCTCGCATAATTGGTAGCTTGATATTACTGATAGACCGTAGCATGTAATTATATGTACATCATTAAGTCAACTAGCCAACGTCTTACAGTATACACGACCAATTGTATAGTAATTGGGGGCTTGACATTTGAATACGCAGTAGTTTATCATTTTATTTTTATGGAATACAGCAGTCCAATTGATTTAACGCGTAAAATAACCCAGTCAACAGACTAAAGCTCGTGCACCTTTGTCTATATATGCACGGTATGTATGTGTTGTATACCCATGTTTCTAAAAGTGTACATCAGGGTGTCCTTTATCATATGTTATTGAACTGTACCTCAAAAATGCTGTAGGGTATATCATTGGTAGCTTCACATATCATTGCATACTGACTTTCACATATCTATTATTCCTGCTTCCATTACAGGGCTTGGTTGGGGTGATTCTGGAGGGCATCAAGAGGACGGTGGGTAGCGGACCACAGCAGGCAGTGGAGAGACAACTCCTCCTAGACCTGTTCCTACTCATATCTCAGCACGCTTTCTCCTCCAGGGAACTCTCACTCTTCCTTGATCTCTTCAAGAATACAGCCTTGCCAACCGTAAGATTCTGTGATAATACGATACGTTTTTAATCATAGTTGATAGACCACATTTATTTCAAACGTAGCACAGTTTGGTGTATTTCCAACAGTAACTGTTTTGTTTTATAAGTTTAAAGTGATTCACCAAATAGTCTTTGTGTCAAAAAGTCTTACATGTATTTGTGTACTTCATAGGGGTCTCTCCTGTCCGCGGCTACCTCACTGGCCGAGGCCTTCCAACTCAAACCGACATACATCCTTGTATTCCCTGTGGTACGGACTAGTCCCACCGCCTTCGAGCTATCCACCCGCTCAATCTCCTCAGATATACTGGCTGCCTCCCTCAGGCCAGTGGAAGGTGAAGAGCCGCAGAGTGAATATGTAGAACTGCTGCGCTCTAGTAATGTGCAGGAAGCCCTAGATCTGGATACCGTCGGCTCATTGGACGGTCCGCCCAGCCCACAATTAGCCTCAAACAGGTGAGTGGTCTCATCCCTATACTGTGATAATCAGACACACTGTTACCATCCAATGATTTAATTTGACAGTGCTCGAAAAATAATATTTTATTCTTTACCGCCATTTGCTTACATTCTAATACACCATGAGCCTTGTAAATATGTAGCAATGTAAGTATGTGGTGAGAGACTTGATAATATTATCAGCATATCTCTTGATTAAGTCATTGTTGTCTGCTTTTTCCAGGTCTCCATTGTATTGTGCGCCCATCCAGATGAATCTCCACGACAGTCTACGTTGGCCGCGGAGTGACCGTTCCTTTAGTCTGTCACTATGGTTACAAATGGAGGGCCGTACCAAGGGAGACGTCTCCTTCATGAGACGTTCTCGGCGAGTTAGCCGTGCTACGGTTATGGAAATGTCAGCAGAAACCAGTCTAGGTATGTTTTTAAATATTACCTTTCATTTAGAAGTGTTAGCGGTATTGTATGGTATCATTGTACTATTTAATGTACTATCGTAACATTCTTAAACTACATGTATCACACACGAACGGTTCGTTTTCTGTGAAATAATTGTTAAATAAAACACCTCTGTATTCAAAAATGACTTCCCATGTCAGATCGCTAGTATGTTGATTTTAAATTCCTTTATAATTGTTGCATTGTCACAGTGAACCCAGAAGCAATATTGCCAGCACGGTTGAGGGCAGCGATGTCGCGAAGTGCCACAAGCCAACTGTGGTCTGAGCGGTGTCTACATCTTGCGTCACTTGGTAGTGAACGGCAACGGGTAGAACTTTGGGCCGATCCAGATACAGGCAGTTTGATATGCAGGTAGCTGTACATACACTATAAATCTTTACTTTTATTTTGTATTGTAAATATGCATTAATGCATTCAGCACTTCTCAGTTCTATAAAATCATTAATTGTATGTCAATAGCTGAAAATTATGCCAATAAAGACATGTCAGCCCTTAATAACCTATATATCGCCCCTGTTTATACTATGTCGACAGTGTATAAGAACTGAGTACAGCTTATCTCTATATATGGTCTTATCAGATATTGATCGCTATCTCTCACTAGTCATATTTATCATGCACATCACATAATCCCCTGGTATATCTTTCTGTTTGATATATAAGGTAGTATAAAGGTATTAAAATATCTTAAGTACCGGTACATGTATATATTACTAATATACAATCCATGACAACATATTGGGAGATAGTAACATATGCATCAATGTTTGAGTTGGTAGTATCATTATAAGGAAAATAAAGTAATTTAAAAAAAAGAGGCAGTGAGAGAAAGTCCCATTCTGCCCTGCCTGTTGTGATATAACTAGAATACACAACTGTGTACAGGTAAAGATAACTTTAGACACCAATCCTCCATTTCTACTACAGACGCCTGGCACAACCAGAGGAGGGAGAGGAGGTGGTGGCTGGGCAGGCGTGTCTAGCTGGGCTTCTGGGCTTTGGGTGCTGGGAGCACCTGTCTGTCAACTACCAGGAGTTTAGCCACGATGGGACCAAGAGAGCTAAGGTCAGTTTTAGTGGGCAGTGGTGAACCCGTGTAGCCTGGGGCCATGTCCCACTGCTGCTTGGTGGGATGCCAAGCGGGCCACGGTACGCTATTGTTAATAATATATTACATGTATCTACACCAACACAAGGTCAGCACTCTGGTGTAAATAGTAGGTTGTGATATGTCGGAAAGTTGGATGAGACCCAGAGACTACCCCAGTTTTCTGATTAATTTGAAATTGTGACAAATTCGGTTTCAATTACTTTTTCCTTTTGGCTACTGTTCTTACCACCAGATATAGATTAAATAGCACTAGTCACTACGGTAGTAGAATTTGATACCCGCGATAACCATCATTTGATGACAACTTACTACAATAAAATATCAGATATATTTTTAGTCCCGAGTCATCAATCTAGTGAACTGTGTAATACCGATGATAATTGGTATGTGAGGCCTTCACTGGAAAGTAGTGACTACATTTATCAGCATAAACAACAATGTGCTACATGTGATCTGTCGTCGGAGCTCTGAAACGATCTTGATATTAGCGTAGATATCTGCATAAATAACGTGAAAAAACACCTACTATAAGGACGAGTTGGGGAGACTCCCCTCCACCATGACCATGAAAAAAAGACCTAGGCCCATGTTATTTTACAAATAATTGTATAAAATGATATTTATTCTCATCCACTTCAAAGTACCAAAGATATTGTAGTGAACTTCATCTAATCTAATCTGATCTTCATCTGATCTCAAATCGTATCTGCATAAATAACGTGAATCCTTCTGTCCACAGCTAAGTGCGTATGTGAACGGATGCTATTCACGAGAGGCAACCTTTGATCTCCAGTCCCGAGGCATTAGGAAAAAGAAGGCTTCTGCTGGTAGCACCGACTCCGACTCTGTGACCCTGCTCATGGTGGGACACAGTCTGTCATCTAAGGAGACCGCTCTCTCACCGGGCTCCTGGCACTTGGGCAACTTGATGCTCTTCAAAGGTATAATATTTTACTTTGTGGGGGAAAAAAAATATAATAAGATAAAATTCTACTTTTTGTGTGGGCTTCCTGGGCTATGGTAAGATGAAGGTGTACAATTACGTTCAATTGGGTTGAACACCTCCGGCGGTTATGTATCTTTTTTTTTTGTACTTTGGCCTAAAGCCAGACTTACACGGATGAGTGAATAGCCTTCACTTATGTAACTCCATCCTGTAAGGGGCTAAATGCCAGTACCTAATAGACCAGACAGGTATTTAAGGAGTGGAAGTGGTTGCCTAATGATACTGTTGTTCAACTAGTTGGGGAAAAAACACTCGTAAAGAATTCAATATGAATACAAGGAGGTTACGAAACGTGCACCAACAATGACAAGGTAAACAACCAACCACTTGTCGACGCTCCTTCTCTAGCCTTCTAACCTGTTAAAACTGACGGGAGAAAAAAGTCCACTGCATACCTACGTTATTGGTGGAGACATACCCTGGGGGCATTCCACTCGCCATACATTGTATAGTATCCGTGTTTTAATGTGGTTTATCGGGTTTCAGAAGACAGTGCACTGAATCGGGAATCATCCCTGTTTAACCAGAATTGTGGACCACTGGGTGTACATCCACATCTATATTATGTGCCAACATGATGTTTCTTTGATACGACTTAGCAGACCTGGCATTAGTTATGTTTATGTAGGACTGTTCTTTATTCATTATGTATCAATAAAACATGAACTAAAAACTCACGCGATTCGTAACACTCCATTTATTTTTCACAGGCACTGTTCTGAGTCAGTCGGTCAGCTTTCACCTTTATACGCTGGGTCCTGATTGCTGCTCGGTATCACAGTGCGACTCTGCTGATCTGCCGACAGACTACCCGCGACACGTAACACGCGACTTGTTACAGCAAACCACACTCAACCTGGATCTCTTCACCACCAACCAGAACGTGTCACTCCAGCCACTCAGGGTGAGAGCTTCTCTTTATTTGCTGCTCTTAGGGGGAGAAAGTGGGGGGGGGGATTTAAAAGAACAATGTAATTACCCCCTCCCCACCCTTTTCCCTCCTAAACATATGGGTCACACTTCAATTACATTTCTTATAAATAGGTGACATCACTGCATGTCACTAGCTTATCCATCGCTGTTTATTGTGTTTTTTTATTTTGTTTTCCTCTTTTAAAATCGTTTTTAGTTGTGTATAAAGTTGTTTCATACCTGGGGGTGAAACTAGATACCGGAAGAAGACTAGCACGGCTGAACAACTTCACTCCCCTCCCTTCCATATTCTACTTTTAGCTCTTTGCCTTTGGCAATATCCCCAAACTATTAGTTATCAATCTATGCGAAAATAGACTGGTCTAACTGGTTTTTGCTAGCCTTAAGAGGTGTCAATGGATATATACATATATACATATAAGTCTTCTTTGAGGATTTCTCCTTTTCTTTTCTAAGATAACCTTTTTCTCTAAGATAACATTTATCTAAAGCGATTCATTGTTCTTTATATTACAGGAGAATATGGTGGCGATGTATGCACCGGCTCAGCTGGCCACCTTCAACCTCTACCGTCCCAGCTCCACACAACGATCAAACACTGCACCAACTCCATCCACCCGCAACCACCTCAACCACCAACCTAAAGCAGTGGCTGTCCACTTCCTAGCTGGGGTTGATGCGCAGGCCCACACTGGCCTGGGGGATGCAGTCAAAGAAATCGGCGGCATTGGTGTTTTCCTCTACCTGTTTGCATGGGTATGTATTAATGAGCAAATTCTGTCGCAGTCAAAGTATACACAAGAATCAGGAACGGAACAGCTTTTTGATCCAATTAATGTAGAAATGGTCCATTCAATTGTAATACTATGTACGTGTACCAAAGAGATGAATAGATGTACAACATCATGTACAGTGACAATCATTAAGTGGCCCATATAATGTAGATAGGCATAGAGAGTGGTCATTGGCATTAGTAGCGTGTGGGAGGAATACCTCCTATATATACATGTACTTTACCATATGCATGTATTACTAGAAGGTAATACTAAATCTGTGTCTGTGTGCTTGTTAGGTGGTGGAACACTCGAATCTGGAAAAGGAACAGGCGCAGGCTCTGAAGCTGCTCTTCACGCTCGTCAGCCGGAACCCGCACCATGCACGCGAGTTCTCTGACATGGGTGGCTACTCAATGCTGGCCAAGGTGCTCGGATCTGACAAGTGCATTATTGGCTACGATTTACTGAAGGTTAGTAGTTTCATCGACGTGTACATATTAATGCATGCTATTGTAATATAGCATGGAATCAGAGTGGAATCGAAGAAATTACCTGTTCTGTCTCCAAACTTGCACCACTGTCGAAAAGGGAACCTCAGGGGATCTTCCATTGGGAAACTGGTCATGTAAAACGAACTACGGTCATTGACATTGTAACATTTTGTGATCAGGTTTTGGCATATCTGATACAACTACTGCCCTCCGCCCCACATCCCCTACACCACTGCTAGGTCTGACATCCATATCTATTTCTCATGCAGGTGCTGTTGGATGCCATGCTGACCCGACCCATACTGCGCTACGACTCAGCCAACCAGGAGTGGGTTCTGCAGAAGGAGACCACGGCACTTATCCGTGACGTGCACGTGGTGTCGGAGCTGCTGCTGGCGTGGCGCGTCTGGGACCGGGGACCTGTCCACGTGTGGCACACGGCATTCACCGCGCTCGAGTACCTCCTACGGGACGACCATCCACACCAGCAGTTCAACGCACGTCAGCTGCACAACATTGGCCTTGTAGATACCCTGCTGCTCATTTGTCTAGTAAGTGTTATTGCAGTCCATGCACATTAACATTGACTGTAGATGGTACTGTCACAGAGTGAAGCTCAATATTAACATAGAACCCTTACGCCAGTTGTAAAAAAAAATCGGGATTATAACACAAAGGGCTCACCGTCGTACCACACATGCTTTAAAGAACTGATACCTATTGTAGGAGAGAATCCAAGACTCGTGCCCGTCGTTGCCTGTGCCGATCTGCCAGTCGATCCTCAACCTGACAGCGGGCATGCTCGGCCACCCGCCGGACGTGCACATCATCATGACCATCTGTGACTTCCTGCTGCTGATACACCCAGCAGCCAGCACCTACATCAACCACACGCCCGACGAGTTCTACTTCATACAGAAGTGGGGTAAGGGTCTTGTCTCCTGCACATACCTGCATCCTATTCCTTACAAGGCAGAGTATCTGTAGACCTTAAAACTTTCATTAAAAAAGATGTTATTTCACTATTTTTCCTCCTGTAATTTCCACATTACAGTTCATGTACATGTATATACATTTCTAGGCAATATCCAGAATTTGTAAAATATCATAGAGAATGCAAAAATCATTTACATTTCTTCATAATAATAATAATAATACTTTTTAATTCAGCTGGCAGGAAGTCACCACGTCGACTAAGTGGCATGTTCACGGGCACCAAAACATCAAACACACCTTCTTTGACATCAACACCTATAAAACGCACTCCTTTAACCAGTGCCGATTCAATGTCAGATGATTCACAGAGTTATATACCAGAAAGTGAGTTTTCTCTGAATAATAACGGGAGAGGGGCATATATGATAACTTCTCTCTGACTTGCACTTAGACTGCTGTAAAATCTAGTTTCTAATATACCAGAAAGTAGCATTCAAATCGATGTTTAAAGAACTTTAAATGCTCGGTCGTAGCCTTCTCTTATCACTCTCCTAAATACAAATACAGCCTATAAGCCTGAATTCTGGACAGTATAGATAAACAATTACACAATCCAATCCAATCAAATCATTTAGCGTTCAGTCCATGTAGATCTATTATTTCTTCAGTGAGTCTTCCCACCCATTATCCTAATCGGAAGCCTGAGGTCATGATTTTTGGATTTTTATTTTCCAGACCATCTGTCCCGATCACAAAGTCTGCCAACAGTGGCCGAGTCGCCACTTTCTGGTCAGGACGAGCAGCGGTCTCTGGAGCGGTCACTCACAGTGAGTGACTGTGACGCTGTAGACAATGCACAGTTCTTATCACCCACTGTCCAGCTGGATAACCTTGTACCTGCCCTTATCATAGACCAGAACAGGGAGGTGACCTCTGAGCTCGTCACACACGCTGAAGCTGGTGACCAGCCCGCGGATGATGCAATGAACAGTTCAAGGAAGACATCTGGGAACAGCGAACCGGTTAAGTTCTATGTGGAGACGGGCTCCGAGAGGTCGTCCGTTAGTAGTGCCACTGGAGTAGCGGATGTGTCCAGTGTGGAGGCCAGGAACAGAAGTAACGCCAACAACAGACAAGCGGTAAGACTCAATCAGAGCAGCTCACACAGCCGCATCAGCTCCCACCAACAGCACGGCGGCGACACGTCCGAGGATGAGAATGGCAATAGTATGGTGTCAGGCTCGTACCGGGTGAGTCGGTTAGCTGCAGCACGGGAACTATTTCACAGTACACCCAGCTTTGACCAGCTGTCGTCCAGTGCCCCTGACTGCTTGGTGGCAGAGGGGGGCATTGACCCCGAGGCCTGGACACAGGAGAAGGTGAACAGCCCCTTCAGTGTTGTCAGTGATGGAGACTCCCCTGTAGATGAAGAGGAGAGAGGACTTGTTCACATATCTGTTGGTAAGTATAGCCATAGCTTATAGTATCTTCACGTCTTTGGCATAGCACATTTACTTAATGTTCTTATTAACGTGGGACCAGTTATGGGATTTTAGATGTTCTGTTCCTGCAAGGTGAACACTGGTACCTTGCTATGTCAGTTCAACATATAAATGTATCTAATATTACGACTGACTGGGACATCTGCACCTCGACACTACCTTGGATCTACTGGCTGGTTGCCATACTCGCCCCCCTGAAATCAACTTCCGTTGTCAGGGTAGTCCCCATTAAATGTATCTAGACCACATTAGATACCATTCACTAGTGCGGAGGTGTAGATTTGAGTAATTCTCGCATGAAAGAGAGAATTGTATTAACTGTACTGCTGTGTGTGTTGTTTGTCAGGCCTGTTGGAACTGCTATGTAACATCCTGGTACTTCTCCCGGAGAACGATCTCTCCAAGATCCTGGGCGTCATCCTCAAACCCGAGACCCTACTTGTCATGGCGCACCATCAGGCGCCGGAGATCCGCAAGTCCATCGTCCGGGTAAGTAAAGTAGCTGAACAACATTAGGGGTCACACAAGATGGTAAAAAGTGTTGATATGATACATGAGCACCGGAATCAATGGTAATATCATGAATTGAGCCTTTGTCACTTCTTTTGATTCATTGCTCACTAATAGAAAAAAGAGTGGGAATTGATCAGAAACAAATCTGTATTCATGAAATTTTATCAATAGTTTCTTGATACATTCTAGTTGCTGGATATGTTCTTCCATCGCGCTAACCTGAAGCAGAAGGAGCAGTTTATGCGTCAGCAGGGTTTCCACTTGTTGGCATCCCAGCTCTACCAGCACGCGGCTTCCCAGCCGCTACTGGAGGCCTGCTTCACCGTGCTCTTTGGGCGGCCACATGCTTTGGAGGATGAGTGAGTTACTCACACTTTAATTTTTAATTCTTTAATTTTAATCATCTTATCTATACATGTAATTCCCTCTTATTCAATCTGAATCATCTGCAGTGTCTGTGAAAAAAGAAAAACATCTGTAGGTATCTTGAATGCATCAAGCAGGTAATATTTGACCGGGGATTACTTAACAAATATTGAATACAGTGATGAACCTATATACTCGTGTATTTACTCTTGTCTAACTTGTTCCGCAGTTTTGAGGGGGCACAGTTGTTGGAGATGAGTCGAGTCCAGAAGCAAGCAGTCATACCCATTCTGGCGCTACTTGAGTCGGCCGCATCCAACACACCAGTCGCTCACTTCACTCTTGTCCTACTTATGAAGGTATGGGTACATTTTCACCAAGCATTTCACAGTCCACAATGACTCTAGCTCTGTGCCATGTATTATAACTCGTGTGTGTGTACTTTATCTGACCCGTATATATATAGTCCTTCTTTAGTATGACTGATTCATGTATAGACATCTTTACACATGATTGTATAATAATCAGAGCAGCATACCTTTAAAACCAGTTTTGAAATATGATGTATGTTTCATCATAATTTGTTGTATATAGAACTACATGTAGTATCATGTGTGTGCTATATTGTATCAGAAAGACACATGTTGTACTAGATTGTATAACCATGTTGTGCTATTTGTGTAGCTGCTGGAGCAGGTGGACTGCCTAATGCCCGTCATGTTGGAGAACGCGCTGACTGAAGTCTTGTGTAATATGCTGAGTGCCGTGCACGCCTCGCCGGGCCGCCTCAACGACGCAGGAGCCGACGAGAGATACATGCTCATTGAAGACCTACAGCACTTCTTTGCTGTCATTGCAGAGAGGGCCTTCAGGTAAATACATGACTAGTCAAAATGGTATGTTTTGTAACTGAAGGGTATATATGTGAGCTCTTATTCTAAAAGGAGGAGTTTAATATTTAAATTTGAAGAAGAAAATAAAAAGATAAAAATGTTGGAGGGATAAAATTGACTTTTACTATTGATCTTATTCGTGGAGATCTAATTTCCCAATGTTTATTCTCCTTTGCAGTACCAGCGGAGTAGCATACTACCAGCACTTTGAAGACAGTCTGGCGCTGCTTCATGCTTTGGAAATCAGCGAAGTAGCGAGATATGGTAAGCATTTTAGATTTACTTGATTTAACCCTAGCCGCATACTCCCAAAATCACCAATACTGTTGCAGCTTAGCAAACTAAAGATGTCATATAACAAGTCTATAAATTAAAACACATCAAGAACATCATTCCATTGGTATTCATGTTTTGGTTATTGTTTTTAGGCATTGAGTCAGAAGAGGTGGGCAACATCCGTAACATCCGTGCCCATGTTCTACGTGCAGTCTTTGACTATGTCAGCGGCCGCTTGGAATCCTCAGGAAATGGACAGCTCAATATGTCCACCAAGGGTAAGCACAACTTTCTCATTTTGGGACTACAAAACGTAGAAACGGTTAACAAGTGCATAGAAACTAATTTGCTGTATAGAGTAGTATTATACTTTATATATTGCACCGATTAGATAAATAGAACGCCATTACCGATTGGACGGATGCTGTAAATTAAGTGGCACATTGTAATTCCCTTGATATAATCTAACAAAGTCAGATGTGCCATATATTGCAGTTGGTAGCCTCCTGTCATTCCTGCCAGCTAAACGCTCAACAGCAGAAGGTAGTTCTGTGAATGCCGACTCCTCGTCACCCCCGTCTGGTGGATCCCGGTCAACCTCTCGTCAGAGTGCCCCTGCCAACCTGTCACGGATGCACCAGAGTAGTAGCGGCAGCTACCACTCAGACTCACCCGGCTCGACCTCAGACTGGTCAATGGGCAGCATCCGGTCACCTTCTGTCACAACAAAGGGTTTCCATGGTAACAAGAAGATGGAGATCGGACAGGGAGAGTTACTGGAGCGTTTCAAGAAATTGGTTGTCCTCGCTTCCGAGTTTGTCATGTATTCAGGTAGGTTTATCTACTCAAATAACTCTGTTCTTCTTGTAATGAAGAGGTAATTCTCTTGGAAGAAATTTGAAGCCATGTGTGAATGTGTTTTTTAAAAGAAGATTTTTTCTTTTTTTACAAATTTATGGAATACTTTTCTTTTCTTAATTTAATTTCACTGCTTTTCTAGGGAAGTGAACATTATTTCAAATTAAGTCTCGTTTTTTCTCCCTTATTTCAAGTGTAGAGTATTAGATTACCGATTGGATCCTTACAAGTTTCATAGTACAGTGTAATTAATCCCTTCCTGTATGTTACAGTGCCTCGACGAGGGAAACAAACCTATGTCGAAAAGAGGTTATCAAGGCTTGTCCAAAACTCGATCGAAGTCATATCCTTTGAGAACGACTTTGCCAGATTCCTTTCGGATTTCCTTGTAAGGGGGATAGTAGTTGGCATGGTAAGGCATTATCTTTTACTTTGATGAAAAAATAGTTCAGTGCCGTAGATTTCTTTTGCATATATCGAATATACCACTACAGCATACACTATTATTGATACATGTACCACATGAATTTAAACATTGAAGCAGTCTTACAACTTCAATTAACCTTGCTACTCCGTAGATAATTATCAAATGTATTTATTTTACAGGAAAGATCGTTCTTCCAAAGGAAAACATTACACAGTACAATCATGTGGCAAGCAAAGGATGTATTACGTATTCAGGTAAGATTAAACAGACTAAGCACACAGTGACAAAACCTACATCATGTTTAGCTTTTGTAGTTCATGATTAGAGTTAGTAAAATGCAGAATGTATATGTATGTACAAAACGCATGCATAGGCCTACTTACTGGTAGGCAGCTTGTATCAGATTTGATGTAAGGGTATCATCATCATGTGAATAATGTACACATATATAAAGACCCATTTAATGGGCATACGTAACAGGGTGTAACTACGTGCATATTATAGTTAATAAGTGCTTACCAAATATCGTATCTCACCCTACAGTTCAGCTCGCTGGTGGCCCATCTCATGTCCCCGAGTCAGCCTCTAGGACAGCGACTGTTCATGATTGAGCTGCTTTGTAATGAGGCCAAGAAGCAGGAGGTGCTCAAACAGGTCATCAACATAGCCAACTTGGTAAGTCATCTTCTGTCAAATGCAGTCTCGGTGTGGGTAAATTCTGGAAGCATAGAAGATACATTGGAATTGGCGATTTTAAAATCATCGGAAGCAGGTTATTAGACTCACAAACGTCCGATGGGATAGCCATAACTCTATATATTTTAAATGCCAGACATTGTACATTTCTCTGACGCCTCATAAAATTGGTTTCAAATTCTGCTGGCTTTTGTGATCCTAATGGAGAGGCAAAATGGAAATCACAATCCTTGGTAATATTAATAACCGAAATGTGGTTGTATATTTCAGGGTCAGAAGATGGTGTTCTATCTGTATGAGCTACTCGTGTCCCACCTGGAGCAACTTACCAAGGCATACCGAGAAGAGGTTGATGACCTCATCACCAGTCTTGAACAGTTGAACCTCAGAGTGCTGCGAATCGGCCATAAGATCTCGGCCAATACAAGGGCCATGATCGACGAGGTAATTGAGGCCTTTTCATGAAAATATATTTCTCACTCACATTTCGATTTGATGCAATTGAGAAGTACTTTATAGACTAACGATCTTTCTATCGAATTGAATTTTATATCTAAACTATCCATGTATCTTGTATCTAGGACCAGAAACTTTGGCAGATGGAAGGCAGGCGCGAAAAATCACACTGGCTAAAAAAACATGATGCTGCAAAACTCAGGTATGATTTCTTACTGTGATATTATGGGTCAATGCTTGCGATATTTGAGTTACGTTCCTGTATTACCGCTTCTCTACGAGGTGGTGATTCTGTCAGAAAATATGATAGTAACTGACCTACTAAGTAACCCGTTACATATGGTTTAGCCTTAATATTTCAGCAGATTTATACATAAATCATGGTTTATTGACTTGGTAAAAAGTCTAAATAATCCCTATCTATGCCCTACAGGCTCTTGTCGAGAGTTGACACGTTTGCCCGGAGGATCTCTGGATGTGCCATGGAGTTGACACAGACAGTCGTGAATGCACAAAATGCTGAACGCCGAAAGTTGGTGGAGCATGTCAAAGCAGGCATGTCCCAGAGCCTCAGTGTTAAAAAGAGCTGGCAACAACTGATCCAACAACTCAGCCATGAAAGGTAATGATATCATCTTTATCATATGTCTGTGCCGTCCGAGGGGACCGGCAGACGAGGACAGGTGTGGTCGACCCCCGGTACATAGTACCACCAGGGGAGGTTAGACATTAGGCTTGGGAGTTTGAGAAAATTTCACCAAAAAATGATACCCATCTTTATCATATGTGCTTATAACGGATTCATACATTATTTGGACCGATAATGAAACTTTATTATTAGCATAATTCATGTTTATAACCTGTGTCTAGTCAAAAAAATACTTTCAAACCTAAAAACATATAGGCCTACAACATAATCATAATGATAGATAATTCAGCCTCTTCTAGCAAATTGTTTGAAGCAAATATAGGCTTTAGATAGGCCTTTTCAATATCAATATTGTCTTGTGATGCCAATCCTAAGTGTACATACGGTATTACATCTAAGGCACAATACGTAACACAAATGTAGGCCTCCTTTGCTTTACTCTGATTTCGCTCCTGTTTTATCCTAGGGCTGTGTGGCACTGCCCCGAGTCATACCCAACATCCTGGCAGCTTGATCCGACAGAGGGACCGTGTCGAGTCCGCCGCCGTACCCAGCGTTGTCACCTCTCGATAGGAAAGAGGTACTTGGACGAAGGCTACCAAGAAAAATTGGGTAAGCATAACATTTCAAAGAGATTCTTCTATCTTCTCTATACACATATTAGTTCAGCACACATACTGATAATCGTGTAATGTTGTTGTTATTAATTAGAGGTTTACTTTAACTTTTCAGATGCTGAAACCAAAACGCCTCCACTATCGTATCTCTTCGATGAGGATGTTATGACTTCAGATTCAGCTGCGCTGATTTATCGTCTGCACACAAATGAAAAAATACAGTAAGTGAAAACGCCATGACTCTATCACGGATAAAAGCAGTTTAAGGCCTTTAGCACAATTTGCTCTTTAGTATGACGTGATGTTTGTGAGATGTTTTTGAGCACGGTGTTTTCAAAGAGAATAAATCATGGCTGCTCACATTTCTGTCTATTATTCTAAAGATGTCATGTAAATCAGTACCCGTTAACCGTTATAATAAAATGATTGCAATATAAATTACCGATACAACCCATAAGACACAGTATATATCTGTTTTATTCGAATGGGCATTATCATCCTTTGTACTAGTAATAGCGTTAATCACAGTCTATCTTCTTTTGCAGACACACATGTCGTTGCACGAGTGTTACGCCATCTAGCGAGACGCCGGGAGAACTGCTGATCGGGCAGAGCAGCGTCTACTTTGTGGGTGACGAGGCCATCATGGACGCTAACTACACTCAGGTGCTGCTTGGCAACAAGGACCTTCTGTCAATGACACTCCCCAACGAAGACGTCACAGAGATCCACAAGAGGTGGTACCAGCTCAGAGACATCGGCCTAGAGGTCTTTCTCACCAATGGCAAGACATCACTTCTGGCCTTTGGGAACATGAAGGTAATAGAGAAATCTGGTCATTGTTACAAATCAGGGGTAGACACTAACTTTTTCAGCTGTGGGCCACCCGGGCCCGTAGCTCCAAAAATCTATGGGCCCGGACTTTTAGCTGTGGGCCAGCGAATATATTTTACTTTTTTCAAAGAGAAAATCATATTAATTCCTGATTTACCAATGTTAAAATGACACCAAATTGCTTCATTTCCTCACATTTTTCTCTTTCCAACGACATATTACATGTCTATACTGATCAGTTATATTCCTATCAAATACCTTGCAAAATTTCCTGTGGGCCACCCGGGCCCATGGGAAGGTAATTCTGAAGAAAACTGAGGGCCCGGACCCAAAATTGCGGGCCATTGGCTCCCGGGCCAGCGCTAGTGTCTACCCCTGCAAATCATTTTGAAATTGGTCTATGATTATGATATGAAATACTCTTTTTAGTGGTAGGCATTACTAGCGGTAGGTTGAGACTGAACTTGTGCGTGGTTGCATTGTAGGAGCGGGACTCGGTCTACCGACTGCTGCTGTCACAGGAGTTACCCAGCCTCATACAGAACGAGAACCTGACCGCCATCCAACAGATGTGGATGGACCGACGCATGACAAATTTCGAATACCTTACCCACCTCAACAAAATGGCTGGCCGGTCATTTAATGACCTCATGCAGTATCCGGTCTTCCCCTTTGTACTTGCCAAGTATGATGAGAAGATGCTAGACTTGGACGCTCACTCGACTTACAGGTAGGTTCAAAAGTTACTGTTTAATCCCCTCTATATCTCTGCTACTGCTAAGTATATGTTGTAGTATACGCCTATGAATGGCATATGTATGTAAGTGGATTATACAATGAGTTGCTTATAGATATTAGGCTTAGTTTCTGAGTTAAGGTTTTAACAATAGGTCATTGTCATCATCATTATTTAGAATTACAACTAATGGTTTACCTTTGAGCAATTTGAGTTTTGATCATGATCTTTTACAACAATGAATTGTCATCTCGTTGCATCCATTGCTAAAACATATTTTCACACATTTTTCATCTCACTTGCAGGAACTTGGCCAAGCCTATATCGGTTCAACATAAAGAACGGGAAGAAAAATACATAGAAAACTACAAGGTATATATATATACAAAACTACTGATTTACATAACCCTAAAACATTGATATAGGGAGATATTTCTACGTGTAGCCGATATCAATCATAGAACAACCTTGATAATTGCTTTTGTCGTCATGTTTCTTTTGGCCAAGCATTCGTATTCATGAATTTCAAATCTTAAAGAATGTATTGTATTGGTTTCAGTGGTTGGCCATGGAGAAAGAAAGGCTAGTTGAGTTAGAGCCAACGCTATACGCTCCAGACCCTTACCATTATGGGTCTCATTACTCCAACTCGGGCACAATACTCCATTTCCTTGTACGTGTGCCACCCTTCACGCAGATGTTCTTGGTCTATCAAGGTTAGTATTTCAATGTCCATGTATATCCAGCTGGGTTATCCATGATGAAGATAACAATTATATGATGTGCAGTTAACACTGTAGGACCTATACAAGACCACATGATACTGCTCTCCATTGACGGCCGTAACAATTTAACTGTAGCAATTAGAGACAGAAGTACCTTAGTTTAACTACCCATGACTCAGTGATGTTATGATATACTTAACATTTTAATACCGTTTTATTTTCAGACAAAAACTTTGACCTGCCTGACCGGACATTCCACTCATTGCACACTGCTTGGAGGTTAGCGAGTGAACAGTCAACAACAGACGTAAAAGAGCTCATTCCCGAGTTCTTTTACTTACCAGAGTTCCTCACCAATACCGAAGGTAATTTTCACAAAAAAAAAGTTCAAGAAAGAATAAAAAAGCTATGTTTATCTGTGTGAATATCATTCATTGTCAGAATAAAGAAATAACCAGAAACATTTTATTCCCGGGCTCTTTTATCTGTGTGTAACATTGAACATCACATTTAAGCAAACTTACAAGGTGGAATACCATATACCTATGCACCTTCACCTAAAAAGGATTGGATCAGTTCCACCACTTTATGAGGACAAACGAGATAAATAAAAAACTTTTTTTTTGTTAATGTACAGGGTTTGCCTTTGGGTCGCGACAAGACGGTGTGAAGGTGTGGGATGTGTTGCTGCCTGAATGGTGCAGCGGTGACCCGCGCATCTTTTCCCTCATCCACCGCCAGGCGCTTGAGTCCGATTACGTCACACAACACCTCCCGGCCTGGATCGATCTCGTCTTTGGTATCAAACAGACCGGAAAGGCCGCCATTGACGCTATCAATGTCTTCCACCCTGCGGTAAATTGTTTTCCCTCCTAAAGATCTTGATGAATAAGATGAAATAAATTCTTCTTCGCGACAGCTAAACATTCTGCTGGACACAGGAGAGGTGACGTCACATCCGGTGGACAGATTTGAGCGCGGAATCCGAGAGGAAAGACGTGTGCCCACTAGAGCAGCAAACACACACATATTTGGAGGAATTTAGCAGGTAAGGAACTTTATATATGATGTATTTTACACATATTTGCACAGTTGAGAAATATCTAACCTTTGATATTGAAAATTTTCCTTCAGATTGCCGAAAATGTGACCGAAAATGTGACCGAAAATCCGCCGGTGGGCGAAAATTGGGGATTTTCGGAAATTGGGATGAATGGTCATCCACATGTTTCTAATTTCTCAAATGTGCAATTATAGTTCAGTTTTCACAATAATATGGATTTTGTCATCCAGTTATAGTGGAAAATTGGAGTTTAGATTGTGTAGAGCTTAGTTGCTGCTAGGGGCTGGCATGATTCAGCAAGACCAGTCATCCATCTTGGATTTCTGACTGAGTCACTGATTTATGTTGGCTTTTTATTTGTTATGTTGGCTCACAGTGCAGTACTGCTGCTTCATTTGTTGAGGAATGTTTCAATAGCGAAACGAGCCTTCATAAGGAATAAAATTGTGATGGGATAAACTCATATCTGCAGAGATAGAAATTTATCCTATTATACACTGTAGATCTCCGTTTTATTAGTGAATACACTTTTAAAATAAAGAACCAGGAAGGACTTACCACTGTCTTATGCATGGTCAAAGACAGAATAATATCAACTACTACCTGTCATAACAGCTTGGCAGACTCTAGATATTGGTTGAAGTCAAGACACTTAAAGCTTTGCTTGCTACTTTGTAGTTGACACCTCAGTTATTCTTTTATAACTCAGTTATAGAAGAATGGCATTTGAGGTTGTTCTCCACTCATACAGACTTGAGTGAGGTGAACTGTCAAGTCAGTGTCAGGTGTGTCTTGTTGTACTTTGTACATGTTTGGACCAGTCCTTACCAAGACATATACCTTATGCCCAAAATTTCTTTGAGGCATTAAATAACTCAGTTGTGTTGATACAGATCCACACTGAGTGCTTGTGTTGAATACACAAGTTTACCCATACCTTATGCCGAAAAATTCCTTGAGTTAGGCATTTAAGAAGTTTGTGTTGTTGTGAAATGAAAACACAAAGAGACTTAACTGGTCCACCTTTTATAGGGTCCCATTTATGTGCTTAGGGTTTGTGACTGGTAACACAAAATACCTATACCTTATGCCGAAAATTTCTTTGGCCTTGTGTTTTAATCCCCACCTTAAAACACTATTAGCACACATGTCTCTTTGATTTGAACATCAAGATGACTTAACTCATGTGGAGGTACCTTGGGTTTGGACTAGTTTCCAAAAAGACCCACACCTTATGCCCAAAAATTCCTTGGGTTTCACGTCACAGACGTCGCTGTCAGTCACGTCATAGACGTTGCCTCTGTCAATCACGGCGTAGACGTGACAGCTGTCAATCTTGTCCTAGACGTTGCTTCTGTCAATCACATCATAGACGTTGCGGCTGTCAATCACGTCATAGATGTTGTCGCTGTCAATCACGTCATAGACGTTGCTGCTGTCAATCACGTCATAGATGTTGTAGCTGTCAATCACGGCATAAACGTTGCTGCTGTCAATCACGGCGTAGACGTTGCAGCTGTCAATCACGGCGTAGACGTTGCAGCTGATCCTCATGTAGGAGACGCTGGCGTCGCAGACGTGGCCGCTGGCGCTAACGTCCCAGACGTGGCCACTGGCGCTCGCGTCCCAGACGTGGCCGCTGGCGCTCTCGTTCCAGATGTGGCCGCTGGCGCTCGCGTCCCAGACGTGGCCGCTGGCGCTCGCATCCCTGACGTAGGCGATGTTGCTCGCATCCCAGACGTAGGCGATGTTGATCACATTAATGGTCTCACGTTAATGATGATCACATTGATGGCGGTCTTGTTGATGCCAATCATGCCCTAGACCTAGCCGCTGACGCTTGATACTAGCTGGCGCACATTCAGTATATATTAGGGATGTCGCAGACATAGCCGCTGTCGCTCAAGAGAGTTGTAGCCGCTGGTGCGCACGTTGTAGACGTTGCAGCTGTCAATCACGTTGTAGACGTTGCAGCTGTCAATCACGTTGTAGAACTTGCAGCTGCCAATCACGTTGAAGACGTTGCAGCTGTCAATAAGGTCATAGACGTTGCAGCTGTCTTTCACGTCGTAGACGTTGCAGCTGCCAATCACGTCGTAGACGTTGCAGATGTCAATCACGTTGTAAACGTTGCAGATGTCAATCACGTTGTAAACGTTGCAGCTGTCAATCACGTTGTAGATGTTGCAGCTGTCAATCACGTTGTAGATGTTGCAGCTGGCTCTCACATCGTAGACGTTGCAGCGGTTAAACACGTCGTAGATGCTGCAGCTGTCCATTACGTCGTAGACGTTGAAGCTGTCACTCACGTTGTAGACGTTGCAGCTGTCAATCACATTGTAGGCTTTGCAGCAGTCAATCACGTTGTAGGCGTTGCAGCTGTCAATCAAGTTGTAGACTTTGCAGCTGTCAATCACGTCGTAGACGTTGCAGCTGTCAATCATGTAGTAGACATAGCAGCTCGCATCCCAGACGTGGCCGCTGGCGCCCTCGTTCCAGACGTGGCCGCTGGCGCTCGCGTCCCAGAAGCAGGCGATGTTGCTCGCATCCCAGATGTGGCAGCTGTTGCTCACATTAATGGTCTCGCGTTAATGATGCTCACATTGATGGCGTTATTGTTGATGCCAATCATGCCCTAGATCTAGCCACTGACGCTTGATACTAGCTGGCGCACATCCAGTCTATGTTAGGGATGTCGCAGACATAGCTGCTGGCGCTCACGTTGGAGGCATAGATGCTGGCCTCGATATCAGCTGGCGCACATTAAGACTATGTTCTTCTAGGACTTCGCAGATGTAGCTGCTGGCGCTCACGTCTGAGGCGTAACCGCTGGAGCTCACATAAAATACATAGTCGCTGGCGCTCAAGAGAGCTGTAGCCGCTGGTGCGCACGTTGTAGACGTTGCAGCTGTCAATCACGTTGTAGACGTTGCAGCTGTCAATCACGTTGTAGACGTTGCAGCTGCCAATCACGCTGTAGACGTTGCAGCTGTCAATAAGGTCATAGACGTTGCAGCTGTCTTTCAAGTCGTAGACGTTGCAGCTGTCAATCACGTCGTAGACGTTGCAGCTGTCTTTCAAGTCGTAGACGTTGCAGCTGTCAATCACGTCGTAGACGTTGCAGCTGTCTTTCAAGTCGTAGACGTTGCAGCTGTCAATCACGTCGTAGACGTTGCAGCTGTCATTCACGTTGTAGACTTTGCAGCTGTCAATTACGTCGTAGACGTTGCAGCTGTAAATTATGTTGTAGAATTTGCAGCTGTCAATCACGTCGTAGACGTTACAGCTGTCAATCATGTCGTAGACATAGCAGCTGTCAATCACGTCATAGACGATTGCATGTCAAATCGTCGTAGATGTTGCCGCTGACAATCACGTCGTAGAAGGTGCAGCTGTCAATCACGTCTTAGACGTTGCAGCTGACAATCAGGTCGTAGACGTTGCAGCTGGCAATCAGGTCGTAGACGTTGCAGCTGCCCATCACGTCGTAGATGTTACAGTTGACAATATACTCTTAAGTATCCAATTGTCTAAGCCCTCATCCACGTCACAGACGCAGCCGCTGTCTGCTTTTGTTTTTGGTTTGGACTAGTTTCCGAAAAGACCCACAATTTTGGATCACTTAAGAGTTGTGGATACTTGAGTGCACTTTACCTGGTTAGGGTTTTGTACCTCTTTGTTTTGGGGTACCATTCAGTTGCAGCTGTCAATCATGTTGTAGACGTTGCCGCTGTCATTCATGAAGTAGACGTTTGCACCTGTCAAGCAAGTCGCAGATGTTGCAGGTGTCAATTACATTGTAGACATTGCAGCTGTCAATCACGTCATAGACGTTGCAGCTGCCAATCATGTTGTAGACTTTACCGCTATCACTCACGATAAAGACATTTGCAGCTGTCAAGCAAGTTGCAGCTGTCAATTATGTTGTAGATGATATAGGTGTCACTCAGGTAGTAGCTATTGCAACTGCCAATCATGTTGTAGACGTTGCAGCTGTAAGTCGCACATGTTGCAGATGTCAATCACGTGGTAAATATAGCAGCTATGAATCACATTTGTTGATGATGCAGCTCTCTCTCATGTTGTAAACGCTACAGCTGTAAATTACATGGCAGACATTGAAGCTGTCAATCATGTTGTAGATATTGCAGACGACATTCTATGGCGTAGATATTACAGCTGTCAATCACGTCGTAGACGTTGCAGCTGTCAAACACGTAGACCTTGCAGCTGTCAAACATGTCGTACACGTTGCAGCGGTCAATCACGTCATACATGATGCAGGTGTCAATCACATCGTACACGTTGCAGCTGCCAATCATGTTGTACACGTTGCAGCTGTCAATCACGTAGAAGATGTTGCAGATGTCAACCATGTCATAGACGTTGCAGATGTCAACCATGTCGTAGACATTGCATCTGTCAATAACGTCCTAGACGTTGCAGCTGTCAATCCGCCGGCAAACATGTGATGTCAATCAAGTAGTAGACGTTGCAGATGACATTTATATTGTAAACACGTCAGCTGTCAATCACGTCTTAGACGTTGCAGCTGTCAATCACGTCTTAGACGTTGCAGCTGTCAATCACGTCTTAGAAGTTGCAGCCGTCAACCAGGATGTTGCATCTGTCTATAACGATGTAGATGTTGCAGCTGTTAAACACGTCATAGACCTTGCAGCTGTCAAACATGCCGACACGTTGCAGCTGTCAACCACGTTGTACACGTTGCAGCTGTCAATCATGACGTACACGTTGCAGCTGTCAACCACGACTTTGGAGGTTTGTCGTTTCCACCGCTTGCTTTCGGAAAAGGGCAGGGCTTTTGGCACTGTTAACGCTGCCAGATGTGCGTTGTAGGTTTTAGTGAAAAACCTTGACAACGGGAAGACCATGGGCACCCAGTATTGGGTGTGCAGGGCCGTCCGCACCGCCTATAGAAGGAATCCTCCTTCTCCCAGATATAACAAGTTCTGGGACATTAGGCTGGTGTTCAGCATGTTCCAGCGTTGGGGTGCCAATGAAGGCTTGTCCACCCAGTTCTTGGGGTTCAAGCTAACGATGCTGATTCTGCTGGTGTCGGGCCAAAGAGGCCAGGTCATCCCAGCGCTTGATCTCCGCAATCTGACTTGGCTGGATTCGGGGTCTGCGCGTTTCGTTCTGAAGGGTCTGATGAAAACAGCGCGTACGGGGGAACCCCTCAAAGAACTGGTCCTGGAACCGTTCCACGAGGAGGAGACTCTGTGCGTCGTCTGTGCCCTGAAACGTTACGTGCGGGTCACGGAGCCAGTCAGGTTGGACAAGGAAGGGCGAAGGAAACACTCGCTCTTCTTGTCCTTCCGCAAGCCATTTGGCGAGATTGGGCAGGACTCATCAAAGAGATGGGTCCTTGCGGTGCTTTCCGCAGCTGGGGTGGACACCAAGGTATACCGAGCTCACTCCACCAGGGGTGCCAGCACCTCTGCGGGAGGGAGACTCGGTGTATCGACTGCTGTTTTGCTTAGACATGGGTCTTGGAAAGGTGCCAAGACCATGGCTAAGCACTACAACAAGCCTATCGAGAACCCCAAGCCTCCCAAGACGCTAGCCAGGATCCTCCTGGAGGACTCTATCGAGTAGCTGGGAACAAAATTTTCAGAGCCTTTTTGGGGGAAAAGACACACCTCAAAAGGGGAGAATTTTGGCCCTTTTGCCGTAACGATAGTTTGTATGAACTCTATTGGCTGATCATAGTCATAAGCCTTACTAGAGGCAGCAGTATCTGTATGTGATAAAACTTTTTCTATGATGGACAATTACACTGCCACAGCTGTGGTGAACTGTATGGCAGTTATGCCGTCTTTGCTATATAGCAAAATGTCATGCAACCTAGTCAAAACCATATCACAAGGCAATAGAACATCACCTTTAGGTGAAATAAAGTATCTATTTTCCGTTATCCTATATGAGAAGTTACAGTCCTTTATGGGAGAGTAACATTATGGGAAATAAGCAGTGAATCTAGCTGAACTTTGAAGTCTCCTGTGTCCAGCAGAATGTTTAGCTGTCGCGAAGAAGAATATAAGCTTAATCGAGTACTTACCATTTATATAAGTATGAAGATTAATCGTTGTTCTTCGAGAGACAGATAAACATATCTGTGGAGTACACAGGCCCACCCATCCATCCCTAGGATGAAGAAGATTACTACTAGCGGTATAATCTCTCACCTACTCATGAGGGTGCTATTTAGACTAAGTAAAAAGAGCACTACTGTGTACTATTTCCAGATGTTTTACTTTCAGCAAAAGATTCACTGCAAGTGGGCGCTAATCTGACCACCGGATGTGACGTCACCTCTCCTGTGTACTCCACAGATATGTTTATCTGTCTCTCGAAGAACAACGATTAATCTTCATACTTATATAAATGGTAAGTACTCGATTAATCTTATATTAAACAGGCATATTTTATAGGCCTATATTAATATCCTAACAATTGTGATTATATGTGGATGTAATGTTGATATTACATACCTGATGCAAAAAACTTGTTTGTTTGCAGACCTACTTTGGCACTGATGTGGACAGTATATCTGACCCTGTTCGGCGGACAGCCATCAAGACAATGATAAAAACCTATGGCCAGACACCTAAACAGCTCTTCAAAATGGCGCACCCAATGCCACCAGTACAGAAAGCGGGCAAAGAGAAGGTAAACATATGGAATTGTCATGCCTCCAACATGTCACAAAACACATCTGTTGAATACATTAAATTCATTCCGCGTTTAATTAATCGCAACATGTAGAGGGTTTTGTACGACAGCATCTAATCTACCATCAACCTACCTGAGTAAGTTGGCTGAACTATTTAGTCTACATGTACCAATCGTTGTTCTTTTTTAAATTTCCACAGTGCCCAGCCATGAAATTAGTTACCGGTCTGCGATGGGGTAACTACGTGGGGTCACCGGACCAACCCGACCCGGTCATGGTGTGGAGCCAGAACCACGGAGCCCTCATCTCCTCACTGGTAGCACTGCCCACAGATGACGTGTTTGGCCTCGGCTTGAACAGTTGTCTGCTTGTCATGTACAGCAAAGAGAAAGGTAGCGTTTTTACTCGTAAAATAAAGAATTTCCAGTTACACATTTATTACTCGGTATTTAAAGTAAAAGTTAAATTCAAAGACTGATTTACAATGCTTACCCTTGCCCGTGCCCCCTAGTAAAGTATGATTATGGTGAAATTTCCAATAAGTGCATTACATGTATATAATTATATATAAGTGATTTTTGACACCACTTTCCCGTTTTTTCTTGAACAGGTGTGACGGCAGTGAACACGACGGACGTGCTATGGGCTGCTATCATTAGCTGGAACCACGCAGACGGCATTGTCCGTGTTCAGAACCGGCGTAATGCTCCTGCCGTCAACCTGCTGCACTGGGGGCTCAAGGAGCGGGTCACGTGCTGTGCCGCTGTGCCTGATTGTCGTCTGCTCTTCTTCGGGAGCACTTCTGGTGTTGTTACAGTCGTTAACACAAAGTTTAATGCAGACAAGGTAAGGGGGCATATCCAGTTTTTTTTGTTGAGTATTTTCTTGCAACAATAGAATACAAAAGAATACAAATATTTTGTATTAAAATTCTTAAAGGAACCCAACTATGGGACAAAATATGAAATGGAAAATTAAAAAAAAAATACAAAAAATACAAAAAATGAAAAAAAAAATGGGGGAGACTAGTTTGGCGAGTCGGGATGTATCACTCCAGACTGATGGCACACAGTTTGTATTAGCTTGGAGTTTTCATTGCTTCCCGACTATACCTATGGCTGGGCTTTCCCATGCTGTGGTAGACTTACACCATAACAAAGGCCTGTCCCTCTCACACCATGTCTATGTGGTGTCGGAGGTTAAAGAACCCTTGCTTCGGTAAATGTGTAGGAGCGGGATTTCTATCTTTTGGCTCATCTCATAGATTCGATCATCCTGGATACGATCATCCGAGGTAGGCCTTCGGCCTAACTTCTTACTTGTGAAAAACTGAAACTTGAGTAAGTCTCACCTGCATAGTCAGTGGGACGTTCAACTACACAAACAAAAACAAAAAAAAGCCTAAAAATCTTTACCATCTGCTAAAATGTATCAAATTACAAAACAAGCATTTCAATATGTGAGATCACACGTTCATTTCCACTCTATTGCATACATCGTTGCCAAACGACAATGTAAACACCATCGTAAATGCTAGGTATGTCTCTGCATGTTATGAACGGGTCCACTGACGAGTTTTCTTGTCACAACTTAGGTTAGCAACCTGCAGGTGTTTGGCCGCCGCCAGTGTTTGTACGGTCACTCTGGGGCCGTCACAGACATGTACGTATGTAAACCATACAGCGTGCTAGTCACCACCAGTACAGACTCAACCGCCATCATATGGGACCTCAACAGGTAAGTGCGCCATGGCATCCCTTTGATGTAATTCTCGAAAATTAATGACACGTACACACATATAATCTCATATTTTAATAAATATCAGAGAACTGCACCTAGCACCGCACCTAGTATTTTAGAAAATTGTATAACCCGCACGGGAGGTGTTACAGTAACCCAATTTTAGGACACAGAGAAATAAAACATTCCATGTTAAGATAATTATACATTTGGCACCTATATATGTATGCTGATACCTGTATTGTATGTGTTGCAGACTGTGCTATGTGCGTACAATCACAGACCACAAGGCCTCTGTACAACTGGTCAGTGTGAGTGACACGTCAGGGGACATTGCCACTGTCAGCCACGCAGGTAACTTCAACATTCTGACATTACATCAGGCTATTATTTTGTGTGATCCATTCTGGCCAATCCCTTTCATTTATACATATAGACCATATACATTGTATATGATTGTAGTAATGTTTTTCCTTCAATATGGCCTATACTAGTTCATGGAAATCAATGCCATTGTGGCTAACTGGATTGTGGTGTATTGTAGTTTTTTTTACAATGTTTTATTTGGGAAGATATACCACATCAATAAGATAATGTATATTAAATATGTACACCAGATTCGGCTGGCCCCTCTGCCACCTAGACTAACTAGAGAGTTATCATCCCAACGTCATTAAAGCTATATCTAAAAAATGCAATATAAATCAATGATTTTACCTTTAAATAAATCTACAATAGACAATTTTCAACATAAGAGACATTGCGAGAAACATGTGCATGTACTCAGTCGTATATCTTTCTTCTTTCCTAGGGAGGAGATCGGTGCTCAAGCTACACACCATCAACGCTGCTTTGGTGGGCAGTGTGCGATCAAGTCGAGCTATCCACTGCCTAGCATTCTCTAAGGCTCCCGAAGGACGCGCAGTAAACATCATAGCGGGCGGCCTGAGTAACGGAACCATCCGCTTCTGGAGCACATGGGA
Organism: Harmothoe impar; assembly: GCA_947462335.1. Lineage (NCBI taxonomy): Eukaryota > Metazoa > Annelida > Polychaeta > Phyllodocida > Polynoidae > Harmothoe > Harmothoe impar. The sequence continues at coordinate 34,244,229 of OX381704.1, forward strand.
CATGGCGGTGGTACGCGACATCACCTGGGACAAGTTCACCAAACCTATTGCCAGGTGAGTACCTTGATGACAACCATTAATAGCGTCTACCTTTTCAATGGCATCACAATTCACTCAGTGTGACGGAGTCCTAGTTCAAGGCATATTCAGTATTGGAATCAGGAGGGTCCGTTATTTTATGTTCGCTGGTTGAGGTTAAAACCACTGATAAGGCATGCCACGATGGGTAGAAAATATGAACAGGTACCAGTCTTATCAGTATGAAAATTATGGGATGTTTCAGACTTTTTTCGTTTCTCCACCATCACATACATGAATAGTCCCTTCAGTTTAAACATGCATTTTCCTGTTTTCTTTGACAGCCTGACCTTCACCCACGACTCGCAGCGCTTGTACGCAGCAGATGTGGACGGCACAGTTGCTGTCTTTGAGAAACCCAAGTCTCCCACATCCAGGACTAAACCAGTCAACTTCATATCCTTCCTGTGAGCTCCATGTTAAAGTATGGCTGAATACAAAGTCTAACCAATCAGTATTTGTCCTAAGGATTCTCCAGCCGGAGTTATGTTCAATAAAGGTCTTCTTGGTGTGCATACCGTAGGCACACCTCACCGGGACCTTGTGTGCGTAGTGGTGTGTGACCTCAATTTGCTTAGCGGAGTTTGGGGCGCGCTAACGCTGTAATTTCATGCGTTAGCGTGGTTGACTGCTGTTGAACATATCTCGAGAGTAAGCCAATACATGTACTGTGAAACAGTGGTCTTACGACAGAATGTATTGTATACATATATATGAGGTCACACATATCCCAGTGTATTATGTCATATTAGGAATGAAAAGGATTGCTGGCACACTAAACAAATGCATAGACTGGATGTGGTTAGGGAACAGTAGAACAATGTATCAAGAAGAACTCTCATCCAGAATACATGTTATCCGAATACCATTGCATTTAGTCAGGGCTAACTTGGCAGGGCATACTACTTGAAGATAAGAAATGCGAGCCTGCTTTTGAAATCTATACATCGATTGTATAAGTATTAGCTTGTCCAGTATTCGATGAAAACCCGTCTTCTCTGTTGGCTTCAATACCGCTCTCCTAAGTCTAAAATACTCTTGGGTTTACGAACAATAACTGTACATACACATATATTATGTCTAACTTTGGCAAAGCAAATAGCCAAAAAACTGAGTCCAGAATCTGTTATGTCAATATGAACTCTTTGTCAATTTACTGGCACCGAGTTATGAGTGAATACTCAACGCGATATGTATGTCTATGTTATAAAGATTTGTATAGTCTATTCAAATACGCAATGTCATTTCATGAATTGTACACTGTTAATTTTGACCAATGGGTGTATAGTGGTGCTATTTATAAAAACCCTATTTGGCTATTTATACCTAGAATTAATTTGTTCATAGAAATATTGCTGTAGAGGAGGGAAATGGAACAAAGAAGCTAGAATAGGGATGTGTTGGCGTTATGCCTCTATATCTACAAGAATGTCAAGATATGTCTGTATATGTGAAGGAAACATGCCTTTATATCTGTATTATTCCTCAATACGAATGTACAAAACTGTATAAACATATACATAGCATACCGAGATTAAGTAATAGATTCAATGACAGCTAATATAATGAGTTGCTTGATGCTGAAAGTACACGATGTATTCTTTCTTCCTCGAATTACTTACCCGGTAATAACTTTATTACAGTATCTTCAGACAGCCATTCCGAATCATTACCAATCATGTGATACCGATTTTTCAAATTAAATTGTTCGATGGGTGTAGAAGTAACTTCCATGTTATTCTTATTGGAAAAGAAAGGCCACACACATATACCAGTTAGCGAAAAATCACAGAAACTGCATTCCAAAATGTTATTATTCAATGAAACCCATAGTTTCAAGTGTCTATCAACATGATAGTCCATGATAGATATATTGTCGGCCGTACATGATACATTCATAATAATGTATGCTAGATTTATTTTTGAATAACTGTGTAGCCATCGTTGTTCTCCTGTGATACTAACTCGTCATACACATTTTGTATAAATATGTTTATGCAACATAAACACAGCTTCTAATTATGTCATCATAATTTGTGGAATAGATAATTAATTGTAAACTGGACCTTTACTTGTCAATGGAACATTGGTTACAATATACCGTAAATATTATCAATTGAGTTCATGGTAGATGTCCACCAGGGATTGCCTATAATTATGATCAGGCCCTTATATCTGCAATTCTTACAAAGGAAATAAGCCAGACAAGAACTGCGCTTTCACTGTGTTCTGCTCGCCGAACAAACAGGTCACAGGACACAGACGATTCAATACACTTTTATGAAGTTGAAAATCGAGATGATTAAATTTGAATGAACCGGCATGAACATTGTAGTACATATTTTGTGCACATAGTATGAGATACAGAATTCACTTGAAGACTTTTAATATAATCCGATGTAAATAATTACCTTTCAATGTGAATTCAAAGATACGACGTAGACCTACGTTTACGTGTTACACGAGAGTTATACGATGTTCGAAATTGTATGTTGTAGAAAATACAGTATTCCAATGAGATTTAAATTTCTTTGAGGGTCACGAAATAAGTATCGGGTAAATATTAGAAACATTGGTGTTGTTTAATACTGGCAGTCCCAATTATTTTATACATTTTGTATACAGTGTGTTTGATTTGTGCATTCATGTGTTGTAGAATTAGATTATGTGTAGGTTTCCGCCTCAAGCTCGTCTGAGAGTTTGTTAAGAGGGGTGCCCAAGAAATCTGTAATAAGCAGCCTGGTCTAGTATATGCAGACGTGCTGTCTTTGTATATAGTAGCTGGTTAGGCCAATGAAATGTGTGTATATTCTTTTTTTCTTTTTGCAGTTTTGCACTTCTGTTAATGCACAGCATAATCTGTATGTAATTAAGCCCCTGATTCTGTAAGCAGTGCTGCCTTTCTGCTGCATTTGCCAGACAAGCCTGGTAACAATGGGAGGGTTTACTTCCCGTTGTCTATAGCTAGAAGCTTGTGCCAAGTGCCCTTATGAACTGTAAATCATTATACACGATGATTCAATGTTTTATACATTTTTAATACTATGCAACTATTGTTGTAGTCCTGCATTTAACAATATAGTGATTGAATATGAGATGAAGCATGTACAGGAATAATAATACCTTTGTAAATAAATCTAATGCCGTGTCTTAATGCTTTCTATGGAGCATATTTGAGAAGAGATGATGTATATATTCTCATTTCGTTAAGCCCTATCGTATAAACTTCTTTTTTCAGAGGCAAGTACCAAGTTTATACCACAATATGTTAGTTGATTATGTATAAACATATATTACCGGTAAACAGAAAGCATGACCATCCAATGGCCATGCAACAGGTTTATGTTACCATTTACTTAGCCGGAGATCTGTATTGTAAACTTAAAATGCCATTTCAAATGCTGAAACATTTTCGCATTCCATCTGTATTACTCACAGGATGAAGTTCTGGAATATATCTACCTAGAATTTTCAGATAACTAATAGCGGGAAACTTGTCAAACGCGTCGATTTCTCAAGATATGAATACATGGTGAATTATAGAACAGTACGTAATGTGGGCATAATGTGTCTTCCAAAATAACATTGCCAGGTATATTTCAAAACGTTTTGAACTGCTCACAAATTTAGTTTGTTGGAAATGCCTTCACACATACATGTAGTATGCACGACTAGAACTGTCCGTTTGACATATCCATGTAATGCGATTAACATTATATTTGATAATAAAACGCATCTGACACCATTGATTTCTTTTTCACTGTCATACTTTTCATATTGAATTCCACATCAACTAAGCCTCGTTTTGGAGCAACTTTTAAGTCACTGATATAGTTACGGTAATGAAGATTGCGTGGGTAATAAGGGTGTATAAATGAAGAGAATTGTCGATACACACGAGCCTGAAACTATCTTTCCAACATGTAGTGATCTGGATAAAGGCGAGTAAATTATGTCATAATGATATTGACGGTCCCAGTTTACACCGGTGGTATGGGGAAATTATTCATAATGATATGAAACAATTGCCTATTGAGCTAGTGGGTGGTAACTTGAAGTAAACTCTCAAGTAATATCTCAAATAAACCAGACTTCACACCCTACAGTATGGACCCCATCCTCCAGTGTATTTAATTGAGGTATTCATGAATCCCTCCCTCCCGTCCCAAAGTTGTATGGCCTATAATGACACCCCCAAAGGGTTTATGGCATTATGGACACAGATAAAGAAACTGAAATTATCTTTTTTTTACAATATTTATTCATCAGGTAATTACAGACGTTACAATTTGATTCAAAACGGTGAACCAAGAATATTTTTATCGCCTATGTATGAGAGTAAAACATTGCTCCTATATTGGGGATGGAATGTGTTTTTCTAACGGCGATCATTTACTAATTAGTTACAAATAAGCAAAACATATTGATCTATGTACAAAGCACAATGAGCTGTCTGGGTACCACAAGTCTATAACAAGCAATGCTTTAAACATGTAGGCCAAAGTGATAAAGCAAAGGCTTGATTAGCTAAGTCTAATGTATATCAATAGTTCATCCGTAGCTGCAAGTACAATTATTCTAGGCTGCTACACTGAATATAGTTTATGTACATCGATTTACATCAATACAATTGAGAATTTATACAAGGTGTTTACAGGAAATGTAAAGGAGGAGGCATTGTATCTTCTCTTAAGGATATGTAAAACATTTGAACGAACTTTTACTTAGCAAACCCTTTTGACCCATCAATTCATCAACTATTCTGTATTTTACCCCCCGCCCACACACGCACTTTAAGGGTACCAAAAGTGTGCCATAATAAGAGATTTGGGATAACATTTATTGCCACAAAATGCAGTGTAAACATATAGCGCCAATTTGACAGTGTATAATAATAACATCAACGGAAATAGCAGGTAAACAACCCTGGCTATTTAGTTTGATTCATAAATTTCAGACCATGCACAGCATGTTCAAATATCTATATTCGCCATTCCTTAACATTTTTATACTAACATTTCCGCGTTAAGTTATTGTATCGCTCCACTTTGAACCCACTGCCACACGTTGAAAGTATGTGAAATAATGTATCACAGTTTAGATGAAGGAGAATTGTCATGCTCATTCTAGAATTTCATTATACTCATTTTACGTTAGTCATGGTGCAGTGTTGACAACCATTGCTGTTTACCAAAATTGGATGCGAAATTTTTCAAAGGGAACTGTAAACATGTCAATATTGTCCACAACATGACTATATCTGATAAATACGGGCATCATTAATGTATATGCACAATTGTTTCACCAACTACAGCTGCTGACGTTAAAGGAATACAAACACCACCAAAACTGTAAAATTGTATATGTACATCAGTGGTATGTTCGATACCTGGTTCGTGTAAAACCTTAAGTAGTATGGCGTGTGTTGAACACCCTATACGTCATTTTTCACGTTACACATTAACGGCACAACGATACTATTTAACAACCAGAATGTAGAATACGCCGAGTTTCATGGCTACAATAGCTGTGCACATGGCAATTAAGAGACCTTTACAGGAGTGATAAACACATAGCTGAGGGTGGTCAACCAAATGTATTGAAATGACCCAGAACACCCTCACTACTGCCAACATCAAATGTAAGAAGCATCAACCAGATTGATACCTGGTAGTGATACATGTAGATGTTCCTAGAGGAACCTTGATTGACAGCTCCAGAACAGAACAAGTAGATGCGTCTATACCAAGTTAAAATGTTATCCGTACGCAGCATGTGGGCTTTTATTCCCCCTTTATCAGTCAGTCTGTTTGTATTAGTACATGCATGTGTATTACGTTTCCGCAACGTCCACTAGACCGGACGGCTAAGCAGTATGCTCACCTATCATTCAATTTTCAAAGATGTCCAATTATTTTGTGATGTCATGTTTGCACATAAAAATAGTGATGATGCCTTCTGTCCGTAGTATATGGCATATTTAACATATTAAAAACAGTACGTTTTGAATATAAAGCAACCCCGATATGTCCAATCTATTCAAATAGAGATTCACAGAGGAAATGCACAGTTTTATTATATATTTGAAGAATCATTTTCTTCATCTTGAATGCTCTCAGATCTGATACAATATGAATGCTCGAAGAGGGAAAACTAATGTATGTATATAGATCACGCCCCCTACTTCTTTATGATCTCGCTATATCAAAAGCAGTTAAGAAGTACATTGTAGTATCAAAGAGGTAAAAGCTTAGAGTAGTACATGTACATGTACTATAGCTCTTGCCTCTCACAGGCTAAGGACTGGTTAGTGAATTTCTGACATCTAACTCACTTCAGCGACTTGTTGGCAGAACTGGAGGAGACGATTGGGGATGACTGTTTCTTCAGGTTGGTTGTGTTCTGTAGTGGCATTGCCTGTGTCTGCCTCGTTTCCTGAATCCATCTCTTCATCATCAATATCGTCTTCCTCTTCTTCATCCTCGTCGTCTTCGTCATCTTCTTCCTCCTCACTGGCCATTTCTCCAATATGCATCTGTGGCTTCTTTGAGCGGACCTTGAGGTAGTCCTCATAGGCCATATGGCGGATACCTTTAGCAGTAAGGAGCTTGCCATGCCTTGTTTTGAGATGACGCTTGTAGGTGTTGCGCGTCTTGAAGCGGAGAGGGCAGTCGGTGCAGTGAAAGGGGGTCTCACCAGTGTGACGCCGGAGGTGTTCCTATAAAGAAACATTTAACCAAATTGAAGTGACATCACAGTTGTTATGTTTGAAAATTACGTTATTTAGATTATATTGTACCAGTGATTATAAATTCCAATTTCATGTTACATTGTCTCTTAATAAAGTTGTCAGCGTCAAGCTATGGATAGTTGTAGTAAAATATATGTGCATATTAGTTGAGCATCTACCTTGAAGTGGCTTGGGTGCCTGAATTTGCGACCACAGTCCTTGCATGTGAAGCGGCTTTGGTTGTTGTGAATCAGCATGTGGTAGTTGAGGCTATGTTGGCGTGTGAAGGTTGTATTACAAATCAGGCACACAAACGGCTTAATTCCTGGAATAAACGCACAGCATTTAGAAATCGGTCAGAAAAGTCATAAGGCGAAAACAAAAACGTCAAACATACGTATACACTATAAACATGTATTAAGACTAGGCAGAAGGTATGCGTGTAAAGCTTACAAAGATTGAGCGTGTGAGTGGCCTCACAGATGACTCAGGGTAAGCTGAATCTGAACCTTATCATGTACTTAGATATAGTACTCCCTTATAATCATTCATTGGTCCATTCCGGCATCAGAAATGAATTCCTTGTTAAAAAGTACCCTAAAGTCATGTGTCATACATGTATGTTATTCCATTTCAGGCCAGCAGGTGGGTGTGGGTGAGCAGGTGGGTGTGGGAGAGGAGGGGGGTGTGGGTGTGCAGGTGGGTGTGGATGACAGTTGCAGGCTGCGGGCATGTACCGCCTTCTGTCCCTATCAAAAAGCCAGTCAATCGGACGATAAACGGCGACGATATGGGTGGTACAGTTTTGAACTGCTCTGGATGCTCCTTTTATCCTGACGCTGTCCCCGGCAACTCTCGTGTTGTCTCGCGCAGTTCTCGGAGTGCACAAGAAGTTGCAGTGGCATTCTTTCATTCAAATTTAATTTAAACATTTCATTGTGTGTTTGAGGGTATTTCGAGTGTAGAAGATGGCATTTCTGCGTGTGAAGAGAGAAATATGGGACAGATTGGCAAAAGTTGTCATTTCTATCTTTGCTTTAACACTGGAGCCTATGTGCCTTTCATTTAGAGGGTAGCAATTTAAGAGTACTTAAGAGTTTAAGGAAAAGAGAGAAATCACTACCTAAAGATCGCAGGCGAATAACAGCAAGAAGGAAAGACATTTCAATTTTTTTTTGAAAGAAACATCTGTCCCCCGACCTTGCCCATCTATCCCTTTGGTCCTCTGATGTCTATCTATAACACAGGCTGAATGATAGACATTCTCCTATGTAACAAAAACGTCTTAAACCTTGGTTGGGTCGTTTAGTATTACTCAGTTACCCTGAGTCAAATACTCATCTGATAACAATTGAAAGTCTCAAACAAAGAATGCACCATAGATGGTCAGTAGGGATGCATCAATATGAGAAGTAGTGGTTCAGATGCTACTAACCTGCGTGACTCCTGTAATGGTACATCAGTGTTGCCGTTGCTGTGAATGACTTATTTTTGCAGATCTTGCAGAGGAGCAGCGTTGCCTCTTTTTTCTTGCAACGTAGCTCACGGATACACTTTAAGGCCATCTTCTATAAACGGCAAATATAACATACGGTATATTCTAGTACCCAGGGTATCTTATTACAGTGGTACACTTATGACAGGAAACAGATCACTTCTATTTGACGTACATAACACCAAGAGGATTCTGGAAGTATTGTCAATCTCGCCTACAGGGTTGAACTTTTAATTTCAAAGACAAACTAGGGTGTGCAATTTCATCACCAAGCGCTCAGATAATAAAGATGCACAATGACCTAAAAGCTCAGAAGCCCCCCCCCCCCTCCCTTTGCATCGCTCTTCCCAATTTGAGACTGAACTTGTGAAGAACAGTGCAAACGAAGTTCATATTCGTTGGTGGCTTTTTTTTTCTATAGAAATTTCCAAAGAGACGCACCCTTTCCCATTCTGCAGAACCTTCAATGACTCTCCTGGCCTCTCTGACTCTCCGACGGGGTACTTCAACAGCTGCCTCTTCATCACTTGACGACATCTCTTCCTCTGGAACGACCACTTTTCCACGCCGAGCCAACTCAGACTTCGGCATAGGCGGATACGGTCCTATTTTTGGTTAAAGACAAAATCCATTAGCCACTACATTTGCTTTGCAATGTGTTAAACGTGAAACTTAACCATATTGGACATATTTCCGTCCACTACTGTAGCTTTTTTTCCTTTTTGTTGTTATTGCGGAAGTATTGGGAAACATTTCCATTTCCGAAAATATCTTACAGGTCAATAGACATTTTTCAAGGGAATCAATATTTTTGACCATGCTCGTTAAAAGCCTTTGTCATTAACTAGTACTAAGCTCTAGCATTGCACAGAAATGACGCGTTACAGTCACGCACAAAGATTATTGCATATACAACTACCACCAACTGCAATCTATTACTACAACTACAAGAGAATATTAGTTTTCCTTACTCGTCGCATTTGAACCTCCAATATTGTGCTTTCTCATGATTTGTTCGAGGGCGTCGTTTTCCTGGACAACAACTTCTTCAGCGCTCACCAGAGGGGTGCCATCAGGAGCAACAGGGATACGGGCTAGTCGGATGATGGGAATGTGAATATTGTTGAGGGTAGGGACAGTCCCTGCGCTTACTTTCAATGTCAACGTTTTGTTTACATTTTCAGCACCTTCCGCATCATCAGAGTTCAGAGCGTTTTTGATTCTTTTGCCAGAACTACGCGCAGCATGGTCCTCATCCTCTAAATCACTCATATTGAGATCTGGGAAAACCTTGTGTAATGTGCGTTTGCCAAAAATATTTGTGTAGTTGTGATCCATAAATGGCTGTGTGCGACTAAGTAAGTCTATGATAAGTTGCTCATTCTCTTCTAAATGTCTCTCGTTGGTATTTGTGATGTCCTTTCCGTTTATTGTCTGAAATCCTTGTGATTGTTCATCCTCATCTTTATTTTCCCGGTTTATACACACACGCAACGGTGCATTGCGTCCAACAAAGTTGGCACCAGAGGTTGCCTTTTTTGTGCCTACAGGCCTTTTATTTCTGCCTTTTGGTAGAGTCATTCCTGAGCTGCTGTCTGAGCTGTTCTCAGCCCACATGCCAACAGAGTCCTGTGCTGCTCGGCGCATAGGTCGTTTTGCAGACGGTGAAGAAGGTGAACTTTGAGTGCGCTGAGTTATTGGCCGCACATTTGTGAAACTTTCATTGCCACTCTTTCGGGCTGGCCCTTTAGATGCTTTATTGTTTTGGGCTTTTTTTTGTTTAGCTAGTTTTGTGGTGAGTTTCTTTTGTGCAAGAAGTTCAGCTGTAAAAACATAAAATGATATTACGTATCGGTTGATTTTCAAATACCGTAAATTCTCGCGTATAAGCCTAACTCGCGTATAAGCCGCACCCCTAACTTTGACAAATTATACAAGCCGCAGAGGGGGTCTGAATATTACGATTTTGGTACTGTAGTATAGTAATAAAAACTCTCGTATAAGCCGCACCCTATATAGGCATGTTTGGTATCAAAAGAAAGCTGAGTCTGACTCGCGTACAAGCCGCGGCTTCTACGCGAGAATTTACGGTAACAATAATAAACTAGTATCGACCCCTCATCATAATCTAAATTTAATCTGATACACACAACTTGAATATTTCCGGAATTAAACAATTGGTATCGCATAAAGTCAAACTTTGCTTCTCCTAATTACTCACAACTCCAACCATATGAACATTTAGTATACTATTACACTATGCTGGAATTTTTACGTTGAATAATTCATTACTTTAATCATGTTTTCCCACTGCAGAAGTGAAGCGTGACTATCTCACTAAGTTTAATGGCTACACTAAAGATATGATTGATTACCTTGAAGCCTTTTCTTTCTGGCAGGGATTGGTTCCGCTGTAAACTGTTCTCTTTCACGTGCCAATCCTGAAAATGGTGAAATCACAGATGAATTAATTCAATCCTCTTCATAAAACAGTGTTTTCTATTACAGTAGTTTTCACTACATATGCCACAGAAGTAAACGTTTTGATATTTAAGACGAAACGCAATTAGTGTACTCTTTGGACATACCGTAAATTGCTATTGAGACCACCTAGATCTTTTGGGTAGCCTATTTAATTAGTTTACTCACTTCTATATAGAACATGTCGATTAGCTAACCGTATACAATATAAAGTGCTGGAAAGTCATATAATGTTACTTTATACTTTTATTATTATAAATGCATATCCGTACCTTTCATTAATTCGCCAATGTGGGTAAGGAGATGTGCCCGGACTCTCATCCTAGCCCGGTTTTCATTACCGAAGCTGGAGAAAGTTTCGTGACATTCGCTGGGAATTAGGTAACATTGATATGTGTAGTTACGAGTCATTTCATTTGCTGACATCTCTGCAAACATATTCACCAACGCCTTGTCTGATAGCATCCTTATCTGCTCTAAGGTGAGGACATCAAGTGACTGCACACTTCTCTTTGTCAACTGCAAAGTTTAGGGATAGACATACGGGTTAATTTTTAAAGATTTCACATTCTTTTGTGATAGGTATTGCATTGACTCATGAGTTAGAACATAAAATGAGGATGATCAAATTTAAAAGCTGTATCATTAATGTTTATACATGTATAGATGGGCTATGACGATAGAGGTCCTATAGACGCCAGCCATAACAGTTGGTCATGATCTTAGCTTTCTAATAGTAAACGAATTTCTCAAATACTCCAATTGTGAGTGGAGTTAGGGCCATATTTATATCTTCAGACTCAAACATTTGCAATTGATTTTATATCTTCTTAGATGAGCAGACAATTAAAGTATGTCATTATTAGTTTGCTTGCCATTTAGGGTGATATTTCCTTTAAGATGCACATGTATATGTGGCCTGCATGAAGGAAAAATGACCTGTAAAAGATCCAGAGACACAGGCCACATTGACCTGCGCATGGAAAAAGTTTTCGACAACACTGCGACAGTGAGTGTTTTTTGCCTCATTTTTGTCTCATTTTGCCAACGATGTACATGGATATCTATATTTACCTTTTTAGCAGTGCTGGGCGGACTCCTTCCTGCTGCCAACCTTGGCTCCTTTTCAAGGGTCTCTGTTGCCACTTGAGCTAAGACATCAAGGGACATCTGACCTAGAGACGATCCCATATCTGCACCACTATTATATCCCGTGAATACCATTTCTTCTTCCTGCTTGATATCTGGCTCACCTTCAAGGAATATAATAGACAATGACATACATGTGCTGCAGTGCATTATATCAAAAATGCCTATCGAAGAGGACAGACTGTTTGACAGATGAGTAGTTCTGACACTCGCTTTTTTAAAACAAGATATTTCTTTTCTCAGTGAGATTAGTAGCGTAGTCGACGTAATAAGGGCCCTGGGCGCTTATAAAATTATTTTCATGGCGTTTCAAGTACTTGAGATTTTAATTGTCTCCAAAATCGGGGAAATTTCAGCCTTTGTTCTAGTCTAGAACTGTCCCAAAAAGGGGAGGGGGCGCTTATTAGGGGGAGGGCGCTTATTAAGTCGACTACGGTATTAACCTTAGATATGTATACCGTATTCGACGTAATAAGCGCCCTCCTCCTAATAAGCGCCCCCCCCCCCCCTTTTTGAGGCATTTTTAGACTAGAACAAGGGCTCATCTTTCACGAATTTGGTGACAATTAAACTAAAAACGTCATGAAAATAATTTCATAAGCGCCCAGGGCGCTAATTACATCGAATACGGTATTGTATATCTATGACTTAACCAAGGAAGGCCGTCATTTTTTAAGGGGTATTCGACGGGTGGGGGGAGGTCTTCTTTCTTCGACCTAATCTTGCGGGGGGTATTTTTTGTCAGTTTTTGTGAAAACATCCACCAGTCCAGCAGATTTACAAGTGTAGCAGGACTGAATGTCCAGTCGCATGTTGGGCTTTTCTGAACTAGAGGAATTTAGTTGGGCTTCTAATGCTGAAATATTTATGATCAATATCTAGATCTACTGGGTAAAACTCTGGGGTAAAACTATCCTTATTTGGCCATAAACGATTAAAAATAAATTGTATTTTTAATGGACAAAACTTTTTTATATCTAAAATACAGAAATCATCAGATATGTGGCTATCCGGTCCTCCAAAAATGTAGCCGGTCCTTCAACATTGAAAATTTGCAGGACTGAATGTCCTGTGGGATGAAAAAGTTTTTGCAAAGACTGTTTTCTTCAACTTATTTTTGGAGGGTGGTGCGGGGCTCTCCGGACCGAATACAGACGAAGCTGCCAGTCTACCCCTACTGAGTCCTAGTCCTAGCAAGGAGCTTGAGAATTATGACTATTCTTTATCACTTTATGCATGTCTATGATTTAATGGTCCTCCTAGCATAGCCCAAGTAGGCTACTGCCTACTGTACTGGCTAGGGTAGTAGGGCTAGGCAGGGTATTTACACCTTTCTGAAGTAGAGGCAAGTGCGATTTGTGAATCCATCGGCCATAGATAATGCATGTTTGCAGACTTATTCTTGATATACTGTGTCACTTATTAGTATTGCCATACTACTTTCGCTTGACGATCTAAATAAACAGACAACAGAATCAACAGAAGCAGACAGCACATGTGACATGGGTCATGGCGGATTCAAAAATGGCGGATGTGCAGACAACTCCAGATGAATCGACACAACTTTGGCATTCTACCTTGTCGTAATGGAACATAGATGTACAAAATTGCACACGCCATCATGTATATATTGCCATGTAGCCATGTATCGATAGGCATCAGCCAAAATTGGATATTTACCATCGAAAAGCAATTTTATCTTTTCGAAAGAATGGTTGGAAGGCAGATCCTCCCGCGTAGCAGCCGATAATTTTTTGACCACGAATCCTTCATGTACACCCTCGTGATTACTATTGATATTAACAGATTCATGTGTATCAATAATTTATCCTTATTAACAATCATACTTACTCTCCGTATCTCTTCGCGAACCCGTTTTTCGGGGCAAATATTCACGGCGTTTTCGGGTCGCCATTTTCCTTGTTTCTTCGCTCGTCTGCTATCCAACAACAGACATTACCATGAACCTAAAGGAACGTTTGTGTTCATTTCTGTATTTTTGTCTTGCCAATATTTATTTCAAATACCATTTTAAAATACAAAAAAATTAAATTGATTGGGGTTTAGCAAGGTAACGTTTGTTTTTATGCACATTTAATGCTTTAATTCACCTAGTTTACAGCCATAATCGCAGTCATGCATGGGATCTTCACAAATGGTCACTAGGGAATGGGGTAAAAAGCATACACTGCTCATTATCTCATGTTTAAACCCATATTTAGACCTAAAACACCGTGAATCACCCATATATGAAGCGGTAGTATGATACTTAAGTGTTATTTCTAAATACTGTGCGCGACTATTTCGTAAATATGTCCTGTTAATGTGTATTACTTCAAATATTTTCAAAATGACAGAATGTAGCAGACCACCTGGTCACGTGACCCAATGTTTCAAAATGGCGACGACAGGGGCACCTGCCATTCATGTGTGAGGGCAAAGTACTCTACAAAGGATATTCTGGATATACGTGAAGTGGAAAACGTGGATTAGAGACAGGTAAGGAAAGCTTATGCTGTTTTAAAGCAGGAGATGATATTTATGATGTACTACTCATGACACGGGAGACATAATATAAAGGATACTGACTCCGACTCTGTGGTCAGTCCGAATCAATTGGGCTGATTGGCACTGGAGTTGAAAGGAGTGTTTTGACAGGGATGATGAGTCACTCACTCACACAATGATGTATTCCAGACTAGTAGACAGTTGCAGTGTTCATGCCCATTACCAATACACATAGTCATAGATGATGTATTCCAGACTAGCAGTCAGTTGCAGTGCTCGTACACATTATACTGGTAGATCGACTAAGATTGATCTACAGGTAATAGTTTTATCTAGGCATTTATAGGCCATATAGGGGGTGGGGGTGTAGACTACACTGTAGACTGTAGTCTGTACATATTATATAGGCCCACCTATGCCTAGACTAAGGATAAAGGAGGCGGGTGCAGTCTACAGGAGAGCGGCACCCCTTATTTCTATGTGGTAATGAACACTGTCACAATTTGTAGGCTTGCAGTTTATTTAGGGAGGATTCATTATTTATGGCAGGGGTGGGGGTGAGCGTTTGGCAAATCGAATACGTAAGAAATAATTGGCCCCCCACTTCGGAATAGGTTGAAAATAAAAGGCCCCCCCCCTCGGAATAGGTTTTTTACCTACAAATTACTACCTTGCAATAAATACATACATTTGTAAGGTGTTTTAGTATAAACGTCTCATGATACTTGCTTGGTGAGTGATAATAGTCAAACCTCAGACACTCGAGTTTTTCGACTTACATACCGTTGAGTTTAAGGCCCTCAGTCCTTATAAATTGGAAGCTCCCATACCCTCAGTGCTTACATGAGGCCGGCACTTTTTTGAAGACTGACAAAACGGTGGGCTATTCTGAGTGTCAAAAGTAATGCAGTGAGAAATTTTCTGGGAGTTTGAGGAAGATTTTTGAAAATATTGACATAATTTGGTAGAATATAACACAGGCTGTTACCCAAATTTGCGACATTTTAAGGGAGTGCTCATTTTTTAACAACAGGGGGGGGGCGGTGAGATTTCGCGCGGAGCGCGCGAAATTTTTTCACCCCCCCGCTGGAGGGGTCGAAATTTTTTACCCCCCCCCCCCGGCAGGCCGAAAATCGCGCGCGTTCGCGCCCCTTTGTAGCATAGTAACGCGCGGGCTTTTTCCCTCAAAACAGGTTGAATTTTTTTCACCCCCCCCAAGAGGGGTCTAAGTTTTTTACCCCCCCCCCCGGTCAAGGGGTCCAAATTTTTTACCCCCCCCCCAAATCCACCACCCCCCCCCTGTTGTTAAAAAATGAGCACTCCCTAACGTACTAAATTCACAACATTTTTAGGAATACCTCTAAAAAAAAGCCCCCCCCCCCCTAAGAATAGGGTGAAAAAAAAAAAAAGCCCCCCCCCCTATGAATACCCCTAAAAAAATTTGCCCCCCCCCCCCTCAAATGCTCACCCCCACCCCGGCCATAAATAATGAACCCTCCCTTAGTACTATATGTTTGTACAAAGTGGATTAGACGGCAATATTGTGCAGATCTAGTCTTAAGTTACCGGGTATATTTGGTGCCCTTAGGGAGTGGTCATTTTTTAACAACAGGGGGGGGGTCGGTGGATTTTCGCTTGAGCGGGTCGACATTTTTTTGGTCCCCCCCGTGGGAGGGGTCGAAATTTTTTTGGTCCCCCCCTCAGGCAAGTTGAAATTGAGCGCGGCCGACCCCTTTAGGCTATAGTAACGCGCGGGCTTTTTCGCTAAAAAGGGGTGCAATTTTTTTGGTCCCCCCCTCAAGAGGGGTCCAAATTTTTTTGGTCCGCCCCCTTCAAGGGGTCCAAATTTTTTTGGTTCCCCCCCCCCCCAAATCCACCAACCCCCCCCCTGTTGTTAAAAAATGACCACTCCCTTAGATTATCATTGTGGGCATATGGTCCTGAAATAAGGGAGTGTTCATTTATTAATTACAGGGGGGGTGGTGAGATTTCACGTGGAGGGGGGAAAATTTTTTACACCCCCCTCCCTTGAGAGCGCGTAAAGCGTTTTGGGCCCCCCCCCCCTCGCCGAAGGCGGCGAAAGTTTTTCGCCCTCTTTGAACTATAGTAACGTGCGGGCTTTTTGGCTTAAAAGGGGCTGACATTTTTACGCCCCCCCCCCTCAGGAGGGGTCGGACATTTTTACCCCCCCCCCCAAACCCACCACCCCCGCTGTTACTAATAAATGAACACTCCCTAACTACAAACTACTCATGTTTATAACTTGTCATTCCACTGTAGGGCCTATGTCAGTTGTCACTATAACATATGCTTCTGTATCATATTTGTATATATCCACGACCCATGTATCTCATGTACCTCTCGCAGAGGTTTAGAGAAATAAAATCATTGTCATTGTCAATTTATTTCTATCTTTTGATCCTATCGAACTGTAGGCCTACTGTTAAATTGCTAGGTACTCTCTAAAATAGACACGATGGGGGTTCAAGGCTTTTGCCAAAAACAGAGAAGAGAGAAATCAGATTCTGGCTGAAAAAGTGGTACTGTTTCTCAGTTAAATGTTCCCTCTACCGGTATCTTAATCAAATTGCCATCTATCTGACTTATAGGGCGACAGGTAGATCTATACCTGCCAACTGGAGGTTTACAAAACACCAGAACCAGTATAGCACCAATTGACCAATCAGAGCACCGCTATACTGGCCACGTGACTTGCTAAGGCAGGTATAGTCTTAGACATCCTATTGCCATCTGACTTGGAAGATAATAGACACATAGACACTTGCACAGCACGAGAGGTGAAGGAGACTTCGCGAGTTCTCACAGACTATGAGAATTGAACGAGGTTCCGTGAGAGTTGCACTGGGGTCAAAATGATCTCCACCGCCCACCGGGTGAACACAACTGCAAAACAGGAACGAAGATACCGTCGGCGTTTAAGGTCCGAACGACTCGGGCTATGACGGCCACAGCCTCCTGCTTGCCCAGTCACCTGCTATCCCACAGCCAGCTGCTCACCTACAGCCACTGCCTGGAATTCAATCACATATAAAGTATGAGATATGAAAGTGGGATATCTCCTGGAGGTTACGATTCTGCTGTCAGAATTGAGAAATACCTTCTTGTACTCAAATTAGAAAATACAAGACCAGTCATTTCACTATCTAATGACACCAATGGAATGTGTGAGGCTTGTGGTGGCCTGGTAAATAGCACTGTATGAGAAATAGTAGATAACAGAGTACTAGTACCATATCTACCTATACACTGGTTTCATCAGTGGTCAACAGTAGATGACGCTAGTGTCGACCTGGGTAGTTTCCTCTATCTACAGGGGCTGATCTGGTTACCCACACTTTTTTGGTCAGCCAAGGGGGGTGAGAGAAGCCCCAGCCACCTTGTGGTGACAGTACCAGACACTGGAGGAGGGATACTTACCCCAGGGATAAGACTTTCAGGCCTGTGATAATGATTAACACCATCCCCTGTGGTGGAGTAAGGTACATTTAATCACCTTGGTGCCCCCTATGGGCCGTTTTTGTTCATGTTACCAGTCCCCCACCCACACTCATTCACCCCCACCTGCACCCCTCCTCTTGTTATGGTTTTACACTCATATTTATCATGATATAAATCATTTTTGAAATAAGATATTGGTCCAATATCAGAGGCCCATATACTTACACTATTTCCCTTTAGACATGAGAAATTTCTAAGCCAGGGGAGTATTATTTCTATATGATTATTGACATATTGTGAGAGGTGTGTTAAACCTATGGGGCCCAGGGACAGGGTTAGGAGTTAGCCCCTGCAGCAGGCTGCTCTACAGGGGCTCCCCCTAGTGGGACATGGCTGATAAAACAAGTGTATACATGAAAAAGTGTCCTATCACCGCCAGCAGCCCGCTATAGCGGCCAGAGCATCTAACTTACTGAGCTAAATATAAAAAGATATTACTCAAAATTGATGAAAATATTTTCTTACTGGACTTTCACATCCCACATTCCATTTGTGTTTAAAAACATTCAAGGAGAAGCCATGGCAACACCTCATTTCATCTTTCGATATTTATATTTTTCATATTTGGCAAAAATATAGAGAACTAAATATGGCAGTGAGAGGTTAACGAGGGAGCTTGCTTTGATAGATCTATTTGTTATATGATTTCATAGGCCACACTTGCCGGCATGTCTGCACTCCCGCCCGCCTCCAGCTGTTCTAGACACTTTTGTACAACGGACAATTGAAGCAGCCCAGGGTTCACGTTTTGGAACTTTACTTTTTTTTATGTGCTAAAGCTTTAAAAGGAGAAGAAAAGTGTGAAAACTACCCGTACTTTATTTCATAGTTGTCACCATTCTGCGCAATATAGATTTAAAAAAATGTGTCTATAAGGTTACCCGACCCTACCTAGCAAAACATGGCCGACCCTGCAATTTTGAAAAAAATATTTATATTTTTAATAGGTCATTTTGGGGCTATTTAAGGGTCGATCTCATAGTTCACGAGTCAAGGCAGTTGTTGAAGTTTGTGGGTCGATTTCTGGGTAGGCCTACTTTTCAGGCCAAAGTTTTAAAAAAAATCTTAAAAAAGAAAACCCGACCTACCTACCCTAGATTTTCAGACCATGTAACCTGAAACACACCTTTTACTTTTTTGGCCTAATTGGATTATTAGCAAAATGACACCGATGATGATTCTGGGGGATTTTGACACCGGCAGCAACTGTCTAACAATAGTATATTAATAACAGGATTAGACCGATGGTTCGCTCGACACCTAACTGGAAGCGAGAAAGAAACTCAGCCACCTGGTAGACTCTTGCCATAGATACATGTATAATATGAAACATATTGTGTGTCTCCGTCTTTATCTCCGGTCCATAGGGGATCCATATGAGAAGGAGACGCTGGTAACATTTATCACCGAGCAAATTTCATCAAGATGGCATTTAATGGATCAGGGCACTGGCGATGGCATTGTTGGCACAGTGAATTGGGCATGTTGGCTGCAGGGACCCGACAGGAAAAGTACCAAGCCTCCACCCCACTACTATAATAGGCCGCTCAACTTGCCTCCCTTGCCCCACCCCCTCACACTACTGCCGGACCGCGCCCCTAGACACCCACAACACCCATTCATCCTGGGTGCCCCCGACACAAGCAGGTCACCCCAGGCCCGGTCCACAACCGGTTGTTGAAAAAGCCCCCATCACTCACCCTGCCTCTGTTGCCACACACCAAGGACAATAAACCGTGTCAATGGTGACGTTCTTGTTTTACTCAATTAAGTAGATGGTAGAGTAAGTGGTAGCTGCCCGTGCCCATGGAAAGCTATGGAAGGAACCTGCACTCGTAACATCATGGTCAGCTGAGTGCCAGTCTGGGTCGCCTTATCATAGATGCTCATATTTCACAACACGACCCGTTAACACGTTTTTTTAAATACTATATGTCACACTTAACCAGAACTATCATTTAAAATAAAAATTAAATGATAGAATTAAAGGTAGGGAATACATTACGTTGATAGGATGGATTTATCAAAATGTAAATGTAAATTCCATTGGTAAAGACAGAAGACTGATATGTTATATGCTACATAGCCAATAGGACTAACTGTCTAACAATAGTCTGATCCTAGTTGATCAGCCATAGTCTATAATGTTGTATATTCCATAGTTTCAACAGGAAAGATGTATTTGTCACCCTATACGGGATGTTATGGGAATAGCACCGGTTCCTGTGTCCCAGATACTACCTCACAGACACAGGGGAGCTGCTCGGTGAGCTACTCTAGCGACCTCTGACGGAACCCGTGGTACCCGTTCTATTGTAATCCTAACCGGTCCTATTGCCACGTGTCTCGATAAGATAGCCACAGCCCACATGTCCTATTGTCCAATGTGAACATTATGCCTATCCTCTTACCAATTGGGTGGACGACCCTACGGCCTCATATCATCAGCCCTATCTGGCCTATCTAGCACTCGCCTCGAACGCCATGGTTGCAATGGCTCAGTTCTTTTAAGTTGGCATTCACTGTAAGACCAGGACTGCGTTTCACCGGCCATCACAAAAATGAGAATCGTTGGAGAATTTCGAAGATTATTAGAAAAAGAGCTTGGGATAGTGCATATTTAACTCAGACAGGAGGGGGAAGACAGGATAATGGGGGTCGACCCCTAAATTCGACATGCTGACATGGCCTTTTCTTAAAATCGACATGTGACATGAGGCCTAGTGACATGCGATATTAGGCTTAAAAAGATAGTGACAGGGGACATGGACATTTCTTAAAATCGACATGGGACATGAGCATTATTAAGCGACAAAGATATGCGGGCCGATATGTGAGATGGCCATTTCTTAAAATTGACATGTGAAATGGGACCCCCCCCCCTCCCCATCTATACCCCCAGGATAAGTGAGGCCGGGATGGGGAAGGGGTGACAAGGGTGGCAGGTAGAAAGGCAGTCACACGTGACAGGAGGTGGGAAGGGATCGAGGCAGACATATATAATCTCTATATGGTGGGGAGGGATAGGAAGAACAGTTGATAAAACTGCAGCATCCCATGCCTCGTAAAACTAAAAACAATGTGCCTGCCTCTGCATCCCACCGCCAGCTTATTGACGTCAGCATGTTCTACAATATGCAGCATTGTCAGGGATGATGGTTCTGTTTTTGAAAATAAATCCATACGGCGACATGAAAGCAGGTGTGCATCTCTCTGGTGACCTCTCCTTTGAATGGCAGCTGTTAACGAGCCATTCAGCTATTAATATTTGGATGTTAATAACACTTGTTTTCTATAGGGACTGCAATCTGTCTTTACACAATCTGTTTTTACACCATGTTTTAGTATGCTATATTTGTGTACAATACCTATTTGTACAATGTATATACATTATGTCTGGTGTCATATCCATTAGCTAATGGACAATACATGTTGTTCTGAGTTCAATGTTCAATGTTATAATCTATTCACGGATTACTAGGTCCATAATAAACATTGGCAAAACACTTGTTTATTAAACGCCATAATATGTAACATTGTTGTGTCTAAGCCTATGTGATGCGATAATACGGTTTACGAAAGGGCCTATGATATTGTGGAGAAATCCTTGACATTATAAATAGCCTTTATATCCCTCTCAGGGTCATGTGTACATATGTAGGTGACATGGTAATGTATACGCGTAGGTTGCAATGGTATCACAAAGAGCACCATATGCCCTCTCGTCAAGTGTTAACGTTGCCTAAGTGATATTTATCCTCATAATATTTATGCTGTTATAGCAGTTCTGGGTCAGGAACACAGTAGCAGATCATGCCCCAGTTAGTGGTAACTGGTGACTAGATCAGTGGATTATCCCATGACATTACTTCGCTAGCATGGCATGTATTCAGTACGTACCAGTTACCATTGCTACTGAAAATATGACTTCATAAAGACAATATATAGTATGAGGTGATTCGTGGAGTCATGCTCCGCACTAACTCAGCACTCTCTCAAAGTCAGAGCTAGCAGCACATTTTGGCACTGCTATAGTTGGCTTTGCCTGGAAGGGAGTGGTGATTTTCCACCAAAACAACTTCATTCCCGAATTCTCAGGTAAGAAATTGAGTTACTTAAGGCGGCGGGAAGTACCCCATAACGAACCGCATGTAGAGCCTTGACGGCTTTGATGGAGCACGACGCGGCGTTCATGCATGAAACGTCGGCTATTGAATGTCCACTCCGTCACCCAGAGTCAGTGAGCAGCCCCAGGAAGGAGCCGAGAGAGCGGTTTTCTTAAAATAACCCAGCCAGCAGGAGTATCTGCAGAAGTCCAGACAGTCTGCACGCGTCTCCAGGTAGTGGCAAGATGCATTCAGAGGAGAATCATGTGAGAGAGCCAGACAGATAGTGCCTGGGTAGATGAAGTGGTGTGTAATTAACCTGATAACGTCTGACGCTGCCCGCCATTTTACAGACTCTTCCTAAAACCTGTCCCTGTCGTCTGGCTTCCTGCCATCCTGGCGTT
Organism: Harmothoe impar; assembly: GCA_947462335.1. NCBI lineage: Eukaryota > Metazoa > Annelida > Polychaeta > Phyllodocida > Polynoidae > Harmothoe > Harmothoe impar. The sequence continues at coordinate 34,266,699 of OX381704.1, forward strand.
CCACATAGGTACTGCTTCCTTAGAACCCCCTCCAATGCCTCCCCCACCCTCTAACTGCCACCATTCTCAGACTATCCCCGGCTAGCCAGTTGTTGCCCATCCTCTGCCTCCACCCGACACCAATTTGATTCCCTTTATAAAATGCTCGCGGTGCAAACATATCAGAAAATTACTTATCGATGCTGGCTGTGGTGCCAGACACGCCTGGGGGAGGCGGGCAGCGGCGACTGGTGGCCGCCAGCCTCATAGAGCTATTTGGAGATATTCATGAAGAGCTGCTCCAGAAGCGTCGCGTGGGCTTCTTCTGCCTTACAGGCCAGCAAAAGGACGGGATTGCTAGAGTGAGCAGGAGCGAGCAGCAGCCCCAGGTTAAGAGCAGATCACCACGTATACTAGCACCACCTGCAGACCCCACAGGGAAATTATAATCCTCAGCCATTAGATTCCTCCATCCCATCCTCTGAAAGAGCTTTCATTGGCAGACACCTCAGAGGCATATCATTCCCACATATGTAGCATTTTGGCAGGTCATGTCTAATTGACCATGCTAAAGGGAAAACATAACAATTCGGAGCTCAAATGTTGATCATAAATCAGATACCGGTTTTTGGTGGGGCGCTGAACTAGATCCAAATAAACACAGGGTCTGTGTGATACGTAGGGTGATAATGCTTTGTATTGTCAGTAAACATGTAAGCACGCTGTATTATATGAGAAAACAATGAGGGCCATTCATTGATCTCTGTGGACCTTCAATGGTGCTTACGTTTATAAAGCACTGGAAAGGAATTCGCTGCCATGTTCCATACACTTTATATAATGCACGTTTTCTACGTCTTTCACTTGCTGGCTCAGGTCCTCACCCAGGGTCTTGGGCCCCAAAAAAACGGCTCCATTTTTCATCCCAAATATCGCTCCAACTGTTTAAAATATTAAAAAAAAAAAGCTATAGTCCAATAGATAGTATGAAGAAATACTTACATATCAACATTAAAATATCGTTGGTTGAGATCAGAAGATAGATTAAAAACAAGAAAGATACTCTAAAATGTCATGTCTAGGCCTACAGTGCCCCTATGGCAATGCATTGTCCATAAGGATCAGTGTTAATGCATCCAGAAAGCTGAGGTGAGACGTTTATGTGAGACGCTTTTTTAAAGACAACCAGCAAAACAAGATAGTGACTACAGTGGCCTTCTGTTTCCTCCCTGTGCTGAAGAGTTTTAGTAATGGTATCCTGGTTTGGTGTAACCAGGGGCTATCTCTGGTGTAACCGATTGTTCAGCATTTCAAATGACAGGGAGCACCTCCAGACCCCAGCGCATTTTCATCTGCTCAACTCTCCCTGCTCTGCATTCCCCTTCAACCATTCCCACTGCCACGGTCAGGGTGATGGTTCTAGACCCGTAAAGTCGATATGGCGACATGGGCATTTCTTATAATCGACATACGACATGAGGCCTAGTGACATGCAACATAAGGCTTAAACGGATAGTGACAGGGCCTGGGGATATAGACAGTTATTAAAATCGACATGGGACATGACATAGTGACATAGACATGCGACATGATCATTTCTTAAAATCGACATGCGACTTTGGGACCCCCCATCAAGGGCCCTAGGGTGGGAGAAGCTCAGGTTGTATGGAGGGATAAGGCACGTGACCTAGGGGTGGAGAAAATAAGATACTGGTGCAGTTCGTGTGCGTCTACACTGTCCACTGATTAGGCTACATTGCCCCAGCGCACAATATATGTGAACATTTCAGTTAATAGAGTAAATCACTTAAGCACCCTGACCCTAAGCCAATTGTGATGTAAATCACACGTTCAATCCCTTCTTTCTTTTATGACCTCTTCTGAATACGACTATGTAATCCAACAACACTAACACTGTGTCTACGTGATCAATCAATATGGTTAGGCTTTTGAACCTAGATAAGCCGTGCCGTTATGGACAGCTTCTATTAATAAAGTACACTCAAGTAGCTTATCCGTTAAGCCTGCCGGAGGTGGGGAAGGGGGAGGGCTATGGTTCATGGCCAGAAAAAGTTCAATCAACGGGCAGTAGAATATGTAGAATTACTATTTTAGTAGCCTACACCAGTTAAGGGCATATATGTCAGCATATGTATGCACTGATATGCACATACAACATGTAACATTAACTTGAAGCTGGAGCCTTGTTTCTCTCATAGCTTTATTCCGCGGCTGGCATATTTGATACAAAATGTACGTTGTGTTCACGTATCGATACACCAAAAAATGTAATCGGGAAGACCTTTGTTAAAGAGGAGTACAGTTGGTATGTCAGTAGCGCACCTATCGTTCTCTCAGACACAGCATGGTAGCTCAATATGTGTATCAGTCCATAACACACGAATATTCGTGCTGCCCTGTCTTTTGGTGTTTTTTTCTTTGGACGGAGATGGTCAGGGATGCATTTTCTGGATTGCAGGTGTGTTAATTATTTTAATGTTGCAGAGACATATGGTTACCTACAAAGATGTACCCCTTTTTCAGTATTCAAGTGTTTCTATTTAGATTTCTCACGTTCATCTCGAACTTGCCCCGTTTAACGTGGAATTAACAGACAAAAGGGGAACCCCCCTCTCAATTATGAATGTACGACAAACACATTCCGTCGATGTTTTATCAGATGACAATTGAAGCACAGCTGTCACTGTGGTGTCAGAGTGGTGTTTGACTCTGTGTGCGTTGTTCTAGTCAGGGGGTGCTGACAGGGCACATTCTGTCTGTACAAGTGGACTTTCCGAAGGGGGCAAACACTGACAGCTGTACATGCTATAGCTGTTTATCTGTACAACTTGGCTAACGCCACAGGCCTGATGTGTTACTATCTGTCAATACAAGGCCCAGTGATAGTTCCCTACTGCCCGGTAGATAGATGCACAGGCACTTGGCTTGATACAACAAGTAGACCTACTGCCCGGGTGGGAAATAGTGTCGAAGGAAAAGAAACTGATTTTAATTTTGCCAAGACCCTATAATCAAATGCATAACGTCTCGCATTAGACGCATACTGTAGTGGGATAGGTAGAGGTGTGTGATAGCACATTCACTTTGTATGTGGTATGGCTTCTAGGCACTCAACTCATATAGTGTAAGTGTAAATGTGCCAAGCCGTAGAAGAAAGCGTCTTGAGGTGCCACCCATGAAACAATGAAACGGAATTTGACGTATCATCCATCATCGTACCGTCGTAAGCGCCGGGTACTGTGGTCGTACTTTATTTCGCTGGGTATATATTTTCGCTATATTCACGGAAATGAAAAATCCGCGAAATTCTTATATGCTACAGTATGGATTAAATACCCGCGAATTAGTCTTTTTTGCCACCTCAGCGAAAATTTACACCCGTGAAAATAAGTACTTTCACAGTATTCAATAAGCGCAATAAGCGCCGGGGTTACAGGAGACTTAAAGTGGCATTCTCACCGAGCGTTTCCCACTCGCAATTCTAGTACTGTTCTAGTCTGCTATGTGGTAGCTGCGAGTGGTGGGAATGCCCCTTTAAAATATATCTTAAGCATTAAAATTTGAATAAGCGCCGGTCTTGTATACGTGGCGGGGATGATCATGCCTCCGAATCAAGTAGCGCCGGGGAGCTTATATGCGACGGTACCTTAGCACCGGGCAAAGCATCACGGCGAAAGTAGATGTAATATGTAACAAACGTGGAGCACTAGAAGATGAATTATACATGTATACACATTGTATCTAGACGCTATACTTGGTAAGTATATATGTTCTTTATGACAGGTTTATTTTTCCATAATGTCCTGTTGTCTAGGTGATTGTGGGGCTGATTTAGCCTGTAGCACCGCGACTGTGTAATAGATCGCCAGTATCGATCGTTCAGATTGCTTACCATTATGCCCGTTCATGTACAATGTTATTGATCAGTTTAGTATACGTATCAGTTCAGAGAAAACTGTTCTCTTTTTAGTTAGGAAAAAGGGACACACCGTGAACGAGAAAAGATCCATTTAACGATAGGTGGTTGGCCCAGTTTAAAAACTGATTTCTCTGTCAAATTATTGATGAACGGTAAAAGAAAAAAATCACCAGTTTTGTGGTGGCTTTATGAGGTATTTTCATCATAAGATGTGTATTTATACGGTAGTTGTTTTTAGTATAGCTGGGTGTGCGATTTATATAGATCACACACAACCAGCTATAATAAATGGTGATGAGACGCTTGTCAATTTGTTTCCCCGTCAAATTAAAAGACCGTCCGGTACTATATCGCGATAGTACAGTAAATATTGTCATGGAAATGGTAATACATGTACTTGGTCATGGGATTTCACGGATATTCTATCAATTTTTTTGTGGGAACTCTGTCAGCCTTTTAGAGATTATCCGTTAGTGGTTACCGTATGCACTAGTATGTGGGAACCAGTGTTGCCTTTTTATACCCTCCCTAGCCATTTACAGGGGATATTAAAGATGGCGATGGTGGCATAACTGGCAGTAGAAGGCTATGTAGGAGTTGTATGTCCACGTGTCGTGCCATCATGCCATAAAACTCTGTAAACTGTCACGGCTACCTTCACTGCTGCTCACCACGCCATGTGCAACCCTATCCACTTACCCATTACCCATTGGAATCAGCATTTAAGAGTGCAGCATTAGCGTCTTGAAATAGTAAAAAGATGTCATATTACAAGCAGCATGGAGTGGGTTATGGCTCCAACATTATGTATTCATGGCAAGGGGGGTAATATTTCTCCATAAAACCGATGAATAACGTGAAGATATATTATGCATGTGCAAGGTTAAATTCATGTAAAAACAAAACATAACATTCCGATGGATAAGCAGCTTATTTCATGTGATGATATGCAAGGTTGCATCAGGTGAGCACATGCATTATATGAATATGATCAACATATGTAGACGCATTTATCATATTAGGAAACATATAATTAAGTGGATGGTGTGTGAAGAGTGTATAAAATCATCCCTGTTATTGATAATGTAGTAACAATGCATTACGTGTGGCTTAACATGACATTGTTCATGATTTATAAAGGGTAAAGTACCCATGAGTCGACTACTTGGATCTGTGTATCACCTATGAGCTATTTTGGGAACTATGCTGTATTATGCTAGCCAGTCAGGGTTATCTAAAGATGAGTATGGACTTTTTTCTGAGATCCTTGGCACTCCAGATGGTAATGTCCCAAATTTCCAATCTAAATCGTTGAGTTCCTATGAGTTTATGAAGTCAGAGGTACTCAATTTGTCTACACCAGTACCATAAGTCAACCACTTTGGTACCTTGAGTCAATCATCTTAGTACATTGACACAACCTTTTCACAAGGTCGCTAGACTGCAAAATTACGACAAATATCTATTTTTGTATTAGTTTTTTTCCCCGCAAACATACCAATCGTAAGGAAAAATGGATTCTATAAATATTGCATCCCAATTAACAGCACAAGAATACATTAAGTAGAAAGCCCAGGGTCTCGGGGGTTGGCGTGGAATTCACCTATTATAAGTTGGGAAGTATGTCCAGATATAGGTAATGACACATGGTAGCATAGGCCTCTTATGGGGAGAGGAAGAATTCACTTCCCAAAATGGTAAAATAGCAGAAAGCTGAATCTCGCTTTATTTTGCCAGGGCAAAATGGATAAACCCCAATTCAACGGCTATTTATAGTTGTGTAGGGAACGAGGTCTGTGTCATAGAACCACTATTTATAGTTGTAATTTGGCATTTAAGACATTGTTCAGTGGTTGACTCAAAGTACGTAGGTGACTCAAAGACATGTTACCCTAAGAGCAAATGTTTCTTTGTCACATTTCTTAATGGTATGGACATTATAACAAAGAGATCTGAACGGACTTCCCCTGCTGCCATGTCCCTTCCCAAGGCCTAATGACAGGACACACAACTCCCGCAGGACTAATCGAAGTCCATCCCAAATCAATTTGCTTTTCATTCATGCCGAGGCCACTGAGGCGGGCAGGGGCAGGAGGCTGGAAGGCCTCGTGGAGGATGTGCCCCTGGCCTTTGTCTGTTATCGCTCTCTTTCTGCGTGATTTAAGCACCGGGCACGTCCTGCCGCCGGCACAAGGCATAGACCAGTGCCAGCTCTCTGACAGAAGATCAGACTATAGCTGCTGTCAGTAGTAACCACATGTGATGTATTAATTCTGGTGGATTTGACACGGGCGTGACAGAAGAGATGCCTTAAAAGCACATGGCTGTTGTATTACACACCCAGCCCACGCTTCTTGGTAGGAAATACATTTGTAACATTCCAGCCCTGCTACTTCATGCAGTATGGTATGTTCGCAGTTGCATCAGGAGGGGGGGCAGCATATTCTGAGGAGTATTGTGTACTCTCTGTTTTTAAGCGCACAGGAGCTTATAAGGGTGTGGGACAATTTCTGGATGAAAGGTGTGTACATACTTCATGAAATACCCCTAAGTGAATTAAACAGTTGCCTCACAAAGTGATGAAGGTATGTACTTATCATGCCTTCATGTGATTAGACTTGGATCACAGTAGGTGCTATTATAGAAATTATCTAACCTGCTAGAAGCTGTCTATGTGCTATCCATACTGGATCTTAAGATTAGACATCAAAAATAAATGAAAATAGATTTAGCACCTCTTTCCCCCTGAACAAGTCCTTACGGTCTAACAGCCACACTCGATCTACTCGGCCCGTTCACTCTGTTAGCTGAAGATGTACTCTTCATGTTCAAGTCCTTCTATCTGGACGAGCACGGAGATTACTCTTACATATTACAGTCAAAAGGCAGGGTACATGCTAAGCTTCATCGCCTCCACCAGATCAGAGTGTCTGACTGATTCAAGGTACACGCCCATCCAGAGCCTCCTTCCTTCACCCTCTACGCCACTTCTTTTTTTTTCTTTTTTTTTTCTTTTTGTGTGTGTGTGTGTGTGGGGGGGGGGGGTTACGGATACCTCACACATTTCAAAAGCACGGAGGATGAAATAAGAAAAAAATGAAATAAAATTAAAGTCAGGCTTTAGACATTTTAAGTATATATTGTGGAGAAATTGGATATCCGAATATCAATGGGGAAAATAAAAGGACGATCAAACTACTGTAGTATAGAAAAACAATGCTATTTTAGTAAACTCACTCACTCATTCACTCACTCATTCACCCACTCACGCACTCGCTCACTGTCACCCTCTACTCCATTCCCCATGTTCCCTCCATTGTTCTGTGCCCTCTTTCCTATGGGTGTCACCCTAAGACCTCTGCCCTTCCTGTTGCCCTCTGCCCCTTCCGGGATGCCTGGCACCTTAGAACATCTGCTGCCCCCTGCGCCCCACGTACTCCGCACCTTCTCGCCTTTTCTGAGCACTTCGCCGAGCAGCTCGTTACTTATTCACAAGGCCGAAATTGGTGTCGCGAAGATGAACTAAGCTGATTAGAGTCTTTATCCTGATGAACGTCCATGAAATATTGAGTGCTTGGCGCTGTGAAAGGTATGGTGGGTAGGAGCATTACGGCAAGAGGTGGCGCTACGGGAGTTGGGGGCAATGAGCGCAACCGTCACGCCCTCTGTGCACACAAAAAGAACTAACGATTCAAAATGAGTGGACTGTTTGGGAAGTTGTTTTTTTTGCCATTCAGCCATGCTATTCCAACATGAAAGGCGCCGCGACCACTATCAAAGTTGCCTCCCTTCGATCTTCATCAATATTCTTCCCTATGTTTGTATATGTGTGTTATATAGCAATCAATCTCCTCTGATTGCATTAACTGTAACTTTTAATGGCGCCTGTTCGTGAGACACTGTGCGCCTCGCTGTTGCTCCAACGAAGACTTATTCCGTAATATGGGCATTGTGATTCACACTAAAACATCTATCAGACTCTTTAAGCCCAGAATTAGTTAAGTGTCCCCTACATTAGCGTTTTTAACTCAGGGTTACCACCTTAATCTTATACACCGTGTTTCAAACAGCCATTTCAAGATAGTGAGACATTATTTTGAAATGAAGCCAGGGTAAAGGCAGTCTCGGACTCCCAGCTCAATTGTATGCTATGGCCTGGCGATGTCCCCCACACCCACCTGCTTGCCCACACCCACTGTTGACACTGTTGCTCATATCCAGTTGCTTGCCTGAAATGTGGTTACAGATAAGTTGTGTGACATATGATTTGAGGGTAGTTTTTAACCAGGAATACGTTTCTGCTCTCAGAATTAACACATAACTCATTGTTCCTGAAAGTATTAGGGAGTGCTCATTTTTTAACAACAGGGGGGGGGGTGGTGGATTTGGGGGGGGGGGGTAAAAAATTTGGACCCCTTGACCGGGGGGGGGGGTAAAAAATTCAGACCCCTCTTGGGGGGGGGGCAAAAAAATTCAACCTGTTTTGAGGGGAAAAGCCCGCGCATTACTATGCTACAAAGGGGCGCGAACGCGCGCGATTTTCGGCCTGCCGGGGGGGGGGTGAAAAAAATTCGCGCGCTCCGCGCGAAATCTCACCGCCCCCCCCCTGTTGTTTAAAAATGAGCACTCCCTTACTTCAATCTTTCAAGCAATCAAATCAATCAGGTAATCATCTGGACCCTGAATCCTTTGTGATGTAAATCACAACAGCAATCTTTATCTTGGTAAGAAATCCTTGGAAGTTGTGTCGTCTTTCCTTTAATATGGGAAATCTGTTTTGACAAGAAGTGTGACCAGTAATTAGAGGCAATGATGAGCTTATTATTAGCCCCCTCTCAGAGGGAGCAGTACAGGAGTTAATGAATCTAGAGACACATGTTCATTTGGGGGATGGCAGGCAGACTTCCTCAGATTGAGAGTTTTGAAATGCTGTTAAACTGGTTTAGATATCAGCGCCCCTTGACTTGTGCCAACTGTGACACTTGATCCAGGTTCCCAATAATCCTACCACGTTTACAATCTCACTACCGGTACATACAATTACATTTCATTTTGGCACTTGACCATTCTCCATAGAACTATTCGAACGTGATCAAACTACAAAATCTAGCATATATTACACCGATATAAACTGAATCGCACTTGGTCTCATGTTATGAACTGACAGGGTTCTAAACTGTCGCCGATATAATGCATACAGAGCCATAGCCGTGGTTTAACTACTACATACAGTTCATACCTTATATGATCGATCTGTGTTTATCTACTCCCCCTCACAAGGTAACCAGTGCACGACCCCTTTTTGACACACTCTCTGATATTGTCTCTACAAAGGATGCTGACCTACGGCGCATCCCTTCTCATGTACACATACTGGGTTATCTACATTTATTGCCCCTCCTTTCTTTTACTATATATAGATGGCGCTTTAATGTGCAAAGCAGTAGGGTATACCAACATAGGTTATTAATCCCATGTTTCCTTGTGCAGTGAAAAGCAGGTTCCAACTCGCCCGGGGTGCCTTAGGGCTCGTTAGAATCTTAATTCCCCTTCATAGTTAAAATTAATCGGGTAATTTTCAATTGTCTTGTATAAGGTCCCAGTTTTAGTCCCGTCATTTTTAAACATGCCCATAGGTGTACAGAACCTATAGTCTAGATTGAATTGAATTGTTGAAGTATTCTGACCATATTCTTTGAGGGGTTTCCAATAAAAGGGCTCATGTGAAATATAATGATAAAGACAATCCATATACCTACTGAATCAAATTTAGGTTTGAACTGCAGGCCTACAAAAGGAACAGACACCCGTGCTTTGTCCAACTATATTGAGTACGAACTATGCTAGATCCCCCACCCCCACCCCGGCACCATCACCAACTAGCATCTGCACGAGTTTCTCACTACACCAGCAGTCTGAATACTGCCCCTTCTGGGTGCAGGTCGGGGTCACGTCGTCCCCCAAGACGCTCTGATCGGCGATAAGCCGCCAACACTAAAAGCCGCTTTGGTGGTGCCGCTTGCCGCCCGCCCCGCCCCGAGTGATGATCCCCCATAGGTACAACCTTGTATCTCGGCACCCAGTCTAGGTTGCCATCTTGTCCCCCAGAGTCACTGCTGGTTCTGAGTGGCCAGCGCGTGGTCTGCATTAACCGCACAAGGGCTATCTATACATGGGTAGCCTCCCCTACCACTACTGCTAGCACGGCGGTGCTGCAGTCCACCCGTTGAGCCCCTGTTCAGCGCTCATGAAGACACCTGGTCGGCGCAGCGCAGCATGAGTAGCATATGGCTGCGGCGGTTTGTCTCAGGCGCCAGCACACACAGCGCCGCTCGGACCACACCGAGTCATCAGCACCCTGCACTACTACTACAGGGGGAGGGCTGCAGGTAGTAGTAGAGCACCAGCAGGATACGCAGGCTGCTGATGGGGCGGGGTCAGAGCACCCCATAACCTCACTGACACCACGCCCTGTTAATATATATACCTGCAGCACAGCAGTCCAGGGCTGGGGAAGAAGAACCCCTATAGGCATTGGACTAGGGACGAAGTGCGTCGGAATGGCGCGGCGACAGGCCCAGGGGAGCGGTGTTGTTGACACGTTGTGAGGCTGGAGGACTGTGGAAGGTGCTAGGAGCACGGGAGGGACTGAGACGGGAGGTGAGGAGGGGAGGTGGGCAGTGACTGGGACCTAGGGGAGGAGGTGCAGCACGCGGCGGCCGACGCAGACAGACTGGCGTGGAGGAGCAGGGAACGGCGCAGCAAGCAGGGAGACGGATAACAGGAGGCGGTAGTGGTGGGAGAGGGAGGAGGAACAGCGCAGATCCCACAGGCTACTCCCCACCACAGCAGCAGCAGCGTACTGCCGTGTACTGCTGTAGCCGCCTGCCTACCTACCACCTCCCTACCGTCAGCACCAATGTGACACCCTACCTGCCCTGTGCTGTCCCCACCACCCCTTGTCGGCCCGTTTCCCCTGGTGTGGACAGGGGTTGATATACGGGGGCTAGTGTCAGCATACCGTCGCCAGGACAACGTGGGAAGGGCACTAGATGGGGCGGAGCTGCCGCCACCGGCTCTCTCCCTACCGCCCACGGAGTGTCCAGTCCCCCCACTCCACATACGGAGTTACTTTGCTGGATTGGACCCTGTAACTATGATGTCAGTGACTACATGTCCGTAGTGCAGTGTTTCTAATTAAACCAGAGGATGTAGCAACAACATCAACAACCAGCACTTCTAACCGTGCCTAATACCGCTATGGTAGGATTAACCATGAAGGGATCAGGTGTACTGGGGCCATAGGTCAACGGCGCCGCAAGGGGTCAACCTTCCCTCCTCTGGGGTCGTACAAGACCGGGTACAAAAGGGTGGCGGATTGCGAGGCGGAGAGCTGTAGCCAGGTGAGTGCCCGTCAACCCACTATCCTCCCCAGGTTTACCTCCCCACCCATAGCCTCGGGGACATGACGACAGCACCGGAAGTCCTACAGGAACACTGGGGCCTGGTGGGAGTCCCCCATCCACCCCATGGCAGGTTGCCATGGTGACCCTAGAATCCTTTTTAAGGACGAGTAGAGGTAGGCAAGGGGAACAATAGTAGAAGAAAAAATATGCTGTCTGGGTGGCTCTCAGTGGTGAGACATAAAAGCAAGAGATGAACGCCTGCCGCTGTGGGATTAAGAGCCTGGCGATGCCCTTTGTATACACTTATCTTTGACATTCACTGGCTAATAGTACAAATGTCAAATGAATCTTGGTGGCCGTGATGTCTATATATCTTATCGTCGAGATCAGGGAGACCTATACTCTAGAGGAAGAAGTCAATATACTATAAAGATAGTACCTATGATGTTTTCCAAGGTGCAAGTTATGAATGCCAAAGTGGAAAGTCAACGATATTTACTGATGATAAAACTGTTGATGCTATCTCCCTGAACGATAAGTCATGGTGTAGAAGCCCTGTATAGAAGTCTTTCTGTTAACCCGTTAAGTGTAGCAGGATGCCTCAAGACTTCATGTGACAAGCTGTATGTCCATGCAATTGCTGTAACCATCTACCAAGACCTTAAAACGGCTTTCTGTTTTATATGCACTATGGGCACTACGCTGCCATTAAAATATTTTTAACTAAAGGCCTGATTCTGGCTACCCTTCCTCCAAGAGTAACAGACTGTTGGAGCTAGGACCGGTAGTCAGGGCCCGATATAACGGAGCTGGGCTTATAAGAGGCTGCTTTATTTGGCTTTGTAATCAGAGCTCTTTGGTACAGTATTTGTAGGTGCTGGTAGCAGTAGATTAGCTCTAACCTTGGTGGTGTAAACCTGAGGGGGTGGTAGCTGGCCTGCTGCCATGGCTAAGGGAGCCCCAGGTGAGATAGCCCCTCCCCTCCCCTCTACTATTCTGCCTGCAGGCAGACAGTGGGCTGTTAAAGTAGTATCTGGTCATTAAAAACGCCCCTGCTGCTTCCACCAGCAGCGTGTGTGTTGTCTGTCTGTGCGCACTGGCTGAGGCAGTGTTGGCCCTGCGTGGGCACAATCCGCCCCACACATGGCAGGTCCCCAATTACTCGGCCCGGGTGTCAGTGCTACATGCTTCGACTATTTAGCCTTTCGGGTCAGTTCAAATGGCACCGGTCCGGCAACAGAGCCGAATACCTGTCCTAGGCAGTCTCGATATGTAAATAGAAGCTCTGTTTTCGACACTATCATTTCAACCTGGTCTCTTTATGTTTTTAGGTCACTATGCACCAGCGCAGGCCACACCTGGGGGTCCAGTACATACTACTGTTGTGGCTTGAATAAGCACAGGGGTCTTGAATAAGCGCAGGGTAAATAAGGGTATTGATTTGTCAAATTAGGCCATTTTTTGGAGATTTTCTTTGTATAGGGATTATCGTAAGGTTTTATATGATACAGTTAACATCTCAGCCTCTTATTGACTGTATGTGTATGTTGGTGTACAGAAAAGTGTGGATGGTGCTGCTGACTAGATTGCAGCCCACTTCTTGATGAGGGGTGTAGATCAGGCATTTTCTAGGCACCTGCAGTGTTTTCCAGTTGATAATTTGAAGAGCTGCTGATCTACAGACTTCAAGGCCAGCTTGGTACGGGCATCCTGATTGGCTGATGAGTGATCAAGATACAAGCCTGGACATCATAAATCCTGCTGTGAGAAGGGGACAATATTCTGGGGATGCGTTCACATGATAAATCCTGCTGTGAGACAAGTGCAGTGTTGCCTGGATTTGATAGATCCTGCTGTGAGAAAGGAGATAATTGTCCAAGCACAAAACACATTTGATTTCCAAGTTGTATGCAGTGTTCAGCTTTTACAATAGAAGAAAAACTCTCCTCCCGAACCCCCAGAAAATACTATAACAACAGAAAAAAAGCACCTCGCCCGTCACCCTTTTTCTAAATATTGTTTGCACAATTTTCAGCTGATTTTCCTTTAAATACCCTCTAATCACTCCCAACTCCATGCTCACCATTCATGCTAATTGCATGGGGAAATCTCCCCATTTGTTTACAATTTCCACTTTACTCTCTGTGCTACTTGTTGTATCTCGAGTTAGTCCAGGTCTTGTAATTTATAAAGTATTTTATTCATGGAATGATTTTCAAAAATACAGTACATGTATTTAAGTATGAGAATGATTCATGACATGTTATTATCATGTGATGTCTGATCTTATTGGCAATGCTCATTGTATAACAGTGGGTTAAATGGTAGTATCAGAATTCATAAGCACAGGTGTGCTTATTCAAGCCACTCAAACTCATATTACCAAACACAGAGCTGCTGTTTATATAGAGCACCTATTCATGAATTACATCTACTTACACTATAGTTGGCTGAGAGAACAAAAGAAATAACCTAACTGTATTTTACATACATGGCTGGGCCCCGGCCCGCTGTATGTGTATGCGGTCCGTTGAGCACACTCTCCTAATGTGAGTGTATGTCAGATATGATACGCATGATTAGCTGGATAAGTGTAATAAGCCTTGGACACTGGTAATTATCCATACAATTACCTTATAATTACCTTATAATTGGCGTATAACATTTATACAGCAAGTCACTTGTACCATACCTAATGCTTAAATATATAGCGGCTGCTAGAATGAATGTATTGTGTATAGACCAAACACAAACTCCTCAAAATCAAGACTAGTACATGTAGACACATTCAAAGAGCATTTCCACTCTATGGTCCTGTGTAATTATTTGTTAGTACTAACGACTGACCACACCAACTGCTTACTGATTGACATTGTGATTGAAATAAGTTCCCTGAACTGTAGAAGCGTGTGTAGACGCCCCTACAGCAAATCTTAAACCAGATCAGGCCTCATCAGAATAGCCAACGCAGTTTCTGAATCAACCTAAAATTATCCCCCAATGTGACCCGAGCAACTTGGTGATCTTCTGGGTAGTTCCAGAATCAATTTAGCTGGGATGCCCTCCAGAAGTGCACCATTTGTTGGTGCAGAAACGGAATCGGACTGTGTCATTGCCTGCTGGCGCCACAATGGTGGGTCCTGTGACTGGGCCCTGTCGACGCTTAATTACACCCAGAGCCACTGCTGCTGCTGCCCTCTTGCCTAGTCTTCCCCCACCCCACCCACCCATCCCCACACACAGCGGCACCTCACCAAGTCCCTGCCCCTTATTCAGCATGGAAGGCCACACAATATTGTTTATTCGGAATAGCTTCACATATAGGATGTGTAGGCCTCCGGGTGTCCCGCTTACAAAATCTATTGCGCTGCACGGCAGTGCGGCGCAGGGCCATTACCGTCGGCGTGTTAGTGCATCCTATGGGTTCTCCACATATATAAAAAGGCATCTAATCTGCCGAGATCAGCAGGTTTACGTACAGTATATCCAATGGGAGGCAGGGTACAGGCCGGGTTGGGTGAGGTGAGACGTGCTAGGTAATCAGGCATGCGACGTTACGGCATTAGACCTATCAGATACCGATAGATAGCGCCACATGAGTTGCGCGGCGCAAATACCAGGCCGTCAGCGTACATCATACAAGTCCCCTATCTCTTTCAGCGATGATAACCTCTGACGACAGACTGCCTTCCATGCTGTCCTCTACCAGCCTATACCCCTCTACCAGACGCTATGTGTCGGGCGCCATGTTGTCCCCCAGAAGGCAGAAGTATCTGTAGGCCAACAGCCATCAAACTCTGGCTGGTACCCGTGAGTGGGAGCTTACACTGTAAATAGTAAGTGTAGGTACACAGTTGAATCTACTGTAGTTTTATATCAACTACTTTAGCTTTCAGTAGATTCTACTGTTTTACCTACAATAAACTATACACCTACAGCAGATTCAATTGTGCACCTACAAAAATGGCAACCAACTGTTTACAGCATAAAGAAACCACCAACGCCTCCCATGCATTTCCGTTTCCTGTTTATGCTGCTTCCACCGTGCTGCTGCGGTGGGCCCGTTGGTACACGTGCACTACCGTATACATGGGATGTTTGGGGTTTGGCTGTGGTTGTGGACGGCTGTGGTGTGGTGTGGCCCCATGTACTCTCGTTCTCAAATCCATGCGAAGGTTTTTGCTAGGTTTGGGCAGTCCCTGTGGTTAGCTCGATACCAGTGAACAGGCACCAGAATGGAACCAGAAAGTATGATGGCAAAACTATCATCAAACATTCTGGTTCCTGTTCACTGGTTCCAAGCTACCAGCAGGGACTGCCCTAACCTAGTAATATCAAGGTTCAATTAGGTCATAGTGGTTGTCACCAAAGCCTTCCTTCTGGCAGATTTGAGAACCAGAACATGGCCCCATGCTGCAAGACACCTGATGGTGCTGGTTTCTGTCCCGCGCTGACTGGTGTATCATATATATATAGATATGTCGGCTACAGTGTGGCTAATTTACACCGGGCACATCGTGGCAGCATCCCGTCACACTGCACTAAGTGTGGGCGCACAGCACCACTCTGCAAACCGACATGTGCAGAGAGATGGAAATGTACTGAATTATGCAGGGGGCTCTGCCCCATCCCCACCGAGCCTTCATGCAAAGCGGAAAGGTACCCTTTAGAAATGCCGAAATTCATTTAATCTGTCTTTAATCTGTAATGTGGTTGCTTATGACTGGGCAGTATTTGGGATTGCTTGGGGTATTTGGGAACATGTATTCTGTTAAATTAGTTGCATATTGATCATGAACTAGACATGGCCAGGCATGCCTTTTAATGTGCGTTTCTGGGAGGCCGCTTTCCTCTAACTTACAATGTCTGGTCATTGTGGCCTATTTTGTCACTTTCCAGAATTATAAATTATAACTATGGCTGTCACTGACATATAAACTCAATGCAGAACTATATGACGTGGCACCCTATATATAAAAGGCAACAGTTTTGTCACAGGAGATGCCTCTACTCGGAGAGGTAAGTTGAGCCAGTGTTGTGCGAACCCACCCTAACTCTCAGCTTCATACCAGACTCCACACTCAGGAATGAAGCGCTGATGGCATTTCCCACCGGAATAATCCCATCGCCACAGGCATATTATATGACATAAGAAGCGACTGTGGCGCCCTCTAATGGCATCAGACGGCACTGCGCACGTTCCAATCCCACCCCCTCCCTTCCTGTGCTTGTCCACGTGGAAGTCTAGTGTTGCTATCAGCTTCCGTGTCCAAGATGGCCATAGGTTATGTCTGCTGAAGTAAGTGGCCTTCACTTGGACGTAACATCAAGACGGCCCGACTCGAAATAATAGACATTGGCGATGGATTGGGCTAATGCAATAGCTATCGCGTTACGTCGTTTCCGTGGCAGTGCCAATTTATTTATGCTGAGTCGGTTAAACCGATTTTCTCATGGCAAATTGAGCCAACTTTTTTCAGCATTGGTTCAAACCTATCGTATATATTATGTACTGATAGGAACGTGGACAAATGGGATATTTTAGTCAGTAATTTTAGGAATTAATCAGTATGTGTTATGGACAACACCTTCAGGATCATCACCAGGAAAGGAGATTTTACTGTCAGATCCCGGAGACACATTAGTGTAAATATAAATGTCTGAATCTACTGGCCAGAACTAAGCGTAATACCCCTTTAAGGCCGACCAAAAACAGTATTACATGTACCAGTATTTGCTGGTGGTGGGAAGCGAGATGTTTAGCAAAAAAAACTGCCCTGAAGGCCGGGCCTTAGTATGCTAAATCCCATAGAGTTATGATGACTATAGTCGTTGATCGGCCAGCCATGGCATCACCTATAGTTGATGCTCGGCCAGCCATGGCATCAACTATAGTTGATGCTCGGTCAGCCATGGCATCAACTATAGTTGATGCTCGGCCAGCCATGGCATCAACTATAGTTGATGATCGGCCCTAGAGTAACTGTGCATGATTGGGGTTGAGAGGTACAGCTAACACATTTCCAAATGACGGTGTGTGGCTTCCTGGTGGCTCCCTGTACTAAAAGTCAAATTGCCCTGAAATGGGCTTTATCCACGAGCACGTTGCTCTGAATCCCTAAGAAATACTATACACCCTATTGTATGTAATGTGAATTTCATCACCTAAATGGATAATCACAGTTTAACATTGAAATTATAGTATCTTGGTTGATCCATCACTAAAAAGCATGTGTCCTGAGCGTAGTAGTATATGGAAATAGATGCATATCACTGACATCAAGATATGCTTCTTGTTTTGACTCCTACCTTTAGTAGCATTGCCGTCAACCATTCCCCTCACACTATAATATAACTATCCCATTCGCTGCCACTACTTCAGCCCTACCACAGTTGTGCGGGTTGCTGCTAGAGGAGTTATGAATTTCCCCTCGGAGCAGCTCAGAGCCGCTCAGCCTTGTTTCAGCTGACCTGGTGTTCACCATCTCCTCCCCCTACCTCCTACCCCCTCGACACCCCCCTAATTAGATCAGACTCTTCCAGCAGCCTGAGAGGCCGGGGGCGAATTGAGTTGGTGAGCCCGTGGCCGCTAGTTCCGTCCAAATGGTGGCTGGGGATGTATACAGCATATCAAAGAGGTGACTGAAATATTCACTAGCGGACCCCTTTTATCCTGAGGACTCGGACTAGCGTGACCTTGTCAGTGGCCATTGATGGATTCTATAAAGATTTAAGTGCATTTTTCCATCTGCTTGAAGAGCATTCCTTCAACTGCCTCACACACCCCTAGTAAGGAATCTGGGTGGTGTATATCGTAATGAGCTTTTTAATATATCTTGGCACCATGTTTTAGATATTGGCCGGCCACATACAATTCATACTGTCATAGGCTAGAAAAGGCAGAGATCATAAAAGCATTAGTCATCTTCCTATCATGTTTGCTATGCTGGACGCTCGTAGAAAGCGTTACTAGATCAGATGGCCAAGATACTCCATCCTAGCTCCTGCAAATGGCGTGGAAGCAGGATGGGGTGTACAGAATTCCACACAGGGGATTTATGTGATTAATGACACCAACCAGATGTCACGAGCCCTAAAGGGGTTATAAACTGTAATGGCAGGTCAACTCGTCCTATCTGGAACAGCCCAAGTGACAGCAGCAATGGTAGCTAAGCTTGAGGCTTCTAGGTGTATCATATTCAGCATACTAGCCAGGTGACCAGACACTGACTATATTGACATAACCTGGCTGTGTTCTTGGGGAAATTAACGGGGCCTATGGACACTCCACTCTGCAGATCGTGATGGCTGCAACTCACACTAGGACTGTCTGACTTCCAACACCCCACACTGTCGGAGATTTATCATCCCTTTGTTTCGCTGTGATCAGTCGCAGTTGGGCAACCGGAGGGGTGTTAGCGGCCAGTCGGTCTGTAATTAAAAGGAAATGAGGGTTGCGTATATCAATTTTAATGCCTGGCCTAATGGCTGGAATCAATGGCAATCTGTTTCGGGGGGCGACTCATGAAGCCTTGCCGGCCTGACCTGCTCTTCTGCCCTGCTTTGGAGCCCCTCCCTCCTATCGGCCCCAGAGGAGTCCAGCTCCAGCTTGAGCTAATTGTAATGGATCCTGGTCCCGGAGCTCTCTCACCAGGGGACTAGTTACGTTCTATTAGGTTTAAAACTAGCATATTGGAGCTCTACATGAAAAATGAATGCATTTGGTGTGCCTATTGGGGGTAGGAGGAATTATACCACAGCGCATATACTGTTTCAAACATTAGAAACAATGGATAAAAGGCTCTTTTAATTTTAAACGTGCACAATACATCTCTGAAAGGTTAGTGTACTGTATAGAGAGGATATTGTAACTGTAAGGAGCATTTTGTGCATTTTCTCTCAGCGGGTAGCTTCGCCCCGGGCCCTCCCCTCTAAGCTGAAATAATACCCCCATCCCTATTACTGGTCTATTGGACAAGACACACCCATCATGGTTGCCCAATTACGTTTAAGCTAGGGGCTGTAAACTTGTTTGATTTTTATTGCCTCGTTTTTGGTTTGAATGTGGGAGATGGAACTGGTGAGCTTTGAGATTAAGTATGGTGAATATATTGGTGTGTCTGCTCTTCTATTGGACCGTTTAATTAACCTTATAAATGGGACATTGACCGACAATGCTGCCACACGATGTAGTGCAACCAGTCGTTGCTGTGTCTATCCATCTTATGGTCTACCGTCATTTGACTGTCCAATCAGTGAAGCTAATTGCATTGGTAATATTAAAATGCTGATCCTTTTGTCTATACAACATTATAAACATATATAGCATGCATTATTGACATATTCATATACACGATACACAGCTATAAGAACAGGTACTGGGTTGTCCCTGATTACATGAATATAGGAGCAAGGATATTCAAAGCAGGATAACAAACTTAGGCAGGATACTAAACCTAAGTAAGCCCCCATAGCATTATGTAGCACCTGCACGGATTGGTGTCTCCCCTCCACCCTCTCTATACATGTACAAAATCATGAGGGAATGTAGCCATGCCCCTTGTTTGTGGCATAAACACGAACACTGCATTATGTATTAGCTAGAGTAGCACCGCTAGATGGCGGTAAAGCACGCGGTGGTGCCGACAGGAAGCTGTATGCCCCCGCGTGTGACAGTGGCGCCATCTAGCGGGCGCTGAGGTGGCCATGATGCAAACACCACCTGACTGCAGGGTGTGTGTGTGGTGGTGGGTGTGTGGGGTGGGGGGGGTGGCTGCAGTCATCCGCCTTGGTTGCGTTGACAACGACCAGAGCTGCACACTGCCCGCTATGTTGACGCTCCGTGCTGCCATGTCTGTCTGTGCGCTGATGGTAACGGGAACAGTGATCCGTTTTGGCTACTCACCTACTGCTCAGCATACTTAAAGCAACTAGCCTCACTAGATCGACATCTATACCTCTATTCACTACCATTCAGTATACATGTATACATACTTGTCTACAGTGGCTACCTGGCCAGGTTAATCCTAAGCTACAGTCCAGACAGACTTTATTAGATGAGAGAGCCATGTTATGGTTCCACTGTTATTTGTGGGATGCAAGAACGTGTAACAATGGATGTATCATATATACTTGTTTGTATTGATCAATATTTTGGGTAAACCATATACCCAAAATTGACGCACTGCAAAGTCAATTATATTGATCGCTTGAAATACATAGAAGTCGGAGAGTGTACGTGTGAGAGGGCTCGTAAAGGGTAGCGTGCTCGGATGTGATTTGGCACTGCAGAAAAGGTAGAAATGACAGGAGGTAGGTAATTTGGTCTAATGCTGTCCAGTGGCCAACCCTATCTGTGAACATGATACCTTATGTAACTGCTATGACTGAGTCTGTAGTAGTTGACTCAGGGAGCCATGCTCCCAGAGTCTTATGCGACGCCTCTGTGAGACGTTTTTCAGGGGAAATTATATTTTTTTCATTTTCCAAATCTTTCATAGAAACATTAGGCCAATCAATCAAAAGTACACGTAATCTGATAATTGAAGTGTTTTCCTACCCAGGGATCCAAGAAACATTCTTCTAGCCCTACTGGAACCCCCTGAAAAAAATTGCTAAAGTAGACCTTGCCAAAAAACATCATTTTTTCCTCACTGTAGACAAACATGAAAGTACTGGTGTAGACATTTTGTCGATTTCGGCATTTAGTGTAAAACTTATGGGGAATCAGAATTCTGGGTAGGTGAGACGTTTTTTGTCAGACCAGTTTGCCATCTGTGGACATAAAATCGATGTGGGGTGGATAGGGTTTGTTAGGTAGCTACTTGAGTTACCATAACTAGTATATTTAGGAGAACGCGTGGAGTAGAGTTGATGATGAGGTTTATTGCACGCAAGTGCCGTCGAGGGTGGTACACCGAAGAACCCTCAAGCAGGCACGTCCAGTGGATATCGTATATAGGAAAGAGTGAAGTTCTCACTGGTCAGCAGGTGGTGATATACCTGCCTCACACCCAGTGGGCAAACTTTAGTTGATTCAATGTTGATTCAACGTGTGTAGTGACATGATATCAACAGTTGATACAGGGTTGTCATTTCGTTGATATTGATGAGGTCATCAACGTTGATCATTCATCAGTGATTCAACATTGATATGGTCATTGTGAATCAACAATGAATAAACATAATAAATAATGACTTACATTGATTTAATGTCGACTGCTGATGGATAATTTGGAATTAAGAATATAGTCATGTTTTAAACCTAAATGCAGTATTCTTATGTAGATGCATTCCTCACAATTCATAAATTTCCATTACAACATATTCCCCCCATTTCTCCTAGATTAAATGCTAATTCTAGCACCATCTAGGGCAGGGGTACATGAATGACCTCTGGTGATCACACGAAGAGGCATTCATATCCATTTCAAACTAACCTGGTCAGGACTGAGGCTTTATCTATTATTCTTAGCAACATAAAGGGTGTCTTACTGAAACCATGCATTAATTCTTGTCATTTTATACCAAATGTCAACCAAATGCACACACCATAGTTGTCAATGAAAATGAATGAGATTTTGATCAATTGTATACATTGATGAGAAAATAAGAGCTTATAATTAGGGAAAATATATGTAGCATGTAGATAGATTTGCTAAGGAGTAGGTTGTGGAGGCACCTAGTGGGAAAGGCGGGAAACACATCGTTGATTTAAGGTTGATATCGAAACATTGCATCAATGTTGAAACAGGTGTTGGTTGACAATGTTGAAATAGTAACATTGCATCAACGTTGAAAACATGTTGATCTACCCTGTAACCCTATATCAACCAGTTCTCAATGTTGAATCAATGTTTTGTGCCCACTGGGCAGTGATGTCATCATACCCTGCCCGGATGGCGACAGGTGTCTCGGGGCGCGCGACCCCAACCCACCCTCCCACCCAGGGTGCAGTGTGCATCCGGGGGGGGGGGGAGAGGGGGCGCGAGTCGCCCAGACACCAGCACCCTCCAGGTGTGTGGCAATCCCCACACCTAGGGGTGAAACTCCAGGTGTGTGAGGATTGCGCCACAAGGGGTCATTGGGTGCATTGTGAGAATCTCACAATGCAGATTGTAAATGTTAGGGTTTCAGTGCGTCCACCAGCACTCTGACAGGTTGGGGTTTGGGGTGTAGTTGAGGTTAAGGGTGGGGCACACTACAGACAGCACACTACAGACAGCACACTACAGACAGCACACTACAGACAGCACACTACAGCCAGCACACTTCAGACAGCACACTATAGACAGCACACTACAGGCATGCACACTACAGGCAGCACACTACAGCCAGCACACTACAGACAGCACACTACAGACAGCACACTACAGCCAGCACACTTCAGACAGCACACTATAGACAGCACACTACAGGCAGCACACTACAGCCAGCACACTACAGGCAGCACACTACAGACAGCACACTACAGATACCTGCCCTGAGTCTTTTGTGATTAGGATCACACGCTAGATTTTTTTAAATCACCATGGGGACAATGGCAGGACATCTCATTCTGCATGTTTCATTTAATTTCAACTTTTTAAAACAATTCACATTTTGATGCCACGAGCTTTTACTGCATATATCATACAAGCAAGTTATCCCTGTACAATATCATCTACTAGAGATATGTACGAACATCATCTTCCCGCCTTCGCATCTTTATGTCCCCATAATCTCTATGCCCTTTCCCCCTGATGATATAAACTATTATAGGCATAAATTTAAAACGTCGTCCACAATATAGTACCATATGAGGCATAGTAGTCAGTCGGTTACCTTGATGAACCATAATTTAAAAGCAGGAGAAAGGAAAGAGATCAGATTAAATGTGGATGAAAGCTCTATTAACTCTAAATTATTCCACAAAAAACCTTTGACTGTCTCTGCAGACAGAGATGTCGTGATAAGAACGCTATGTAAAACGGCAGACACAGTTGAGTTTGCTATATTTTATCTTGGGTGTCGTGTTCGTTCCAGATTCTCACCATGCACTGATTCTAATGGAGAATCATATTTACTGTAATGTGAGAATGGAGCTCTAAGCAGAACGTGATATTTAATTGCTCTTCTTTCCATTATAATTCATTTGCATTTTCCAAGTCATGTCCATTGTGGGAGCAGACAAGCCGATTTAATGCACCGGGAACTAAATAAGTAAATAATGACATTGACTCAGGGATCTAGGACGAGCACCCAAAGAATTGTGTCATTTTTCAGAATTTTACTTTTAAAAATGTCCAATACGGTCAATTTTCGAAAAATGTAAGTGTTTTCCTATACTCTCCTTCAAAAAATCTCGCTGAAGGCCTTTTCTATCCCCCTGAAAGCATTAGCACCTAGTTATACATGTATAACTAGTACGTAGAATATGGCTACGTGTAGTATAAAGTAAGAAACGGAGGAGTTGTTATGACAGCTCTTTTAGAAGAAGAGGGAATGACATTGTGTGATGGTTTCCGTCCTAGTCAGATAATGTAAGTTTTCCCATTGTGTATTTGTTATATGTGTAGATGCACACATGTAATGTATTGTTGCAGACGCCATACCTGTGTCTCCAATGCAACTCAAGTAGGTCTCACCTTGCACCATCTGATCGTATGTGCTTCAATTAGACAAGACTGGACTCTGACTCCAAAGGTTAATGCCGGAAGTGCTAATGTCATCTTATCTGTTTGAAGTAACCCAACCATTAAAGTCCTTGGATCGGGTCTTCTCATATTGGGAGCACGTCTGTAGACTTGGCCCCTGGGAAGGCCTTCTACATTTTACACAAACCTCCAGCTTAGGCAGTTTTACCCAGGCGGGGAATAAGTAAAATGGGCATGTAGCACGGTCTGTTTTACACAGGCTATGAGAGAAAGTAGTATATAACAAGGTCTGTTCTACGCGGGCAATAAGAGTAAGTAGTATATAGAAATGCCTGTTTTATCCAGGTCATAGGAGTAAGTAGTATATGACAAGGCTTGTTCCACGCAGGCAATAACAGTAAGTAGTATATAGCAATGCCTATTTTATCCAGATCATAGGAGTAAGTAGCATATGACAAGGCCTGTTCTATCCAGGCAATAAGACTAGTAAATAGTATATAGATTCAATGCTTGTTTTATCAAGCCAACGAGAGTACCTTCCACGGGTCATAATAGTAAGTAGTATATCAAACTGTCTGTTTTAACCACATCATAGGAGTAAGTAGTATGACAAGGGCTGTTTTACTCGGGCTATGAGAGTAGGTAGTAATATAACAATGCTTGTTTTACCCATTCATGAGAGTGCATTGACCTAATATAATATATTGCAGCAATGCGTGTTACCCTGGCCATGGGAGTACTTTGTGGATAGTTCTTTTTTCCGTCACTATATGTTCGGACAGACACCTAGTTGAGGAGGCAGTCTATCGGTGTTACACCAGCTCCCCAGACCTTGGGGCCCCGTGCACGGCCATACTGACGGCCCACAGAGGAGGATTGCTCTATAGAAGACCGATCGATCTTCGTGCTCTGACACCCCCATGCTCTGATTCTATATAAGGACGCCGCGATAAACCCCCGACCACAAGCATACCTCCCGACCTGCCTCTATCTCACCCCTTTCCTTGCTTCTCCTCTGCCCTACTGCTGTCCAGGTACCGGCGATTTGATCAAGTCCCTGTCAGGTGGGCCACGCATTTATGAATCTATATTTCACGCCCTTCCCTCCGCCTCGGGGTTGGTAGTGGCCGCGGGCACCAAATACTGACTAATCCTCTGTGGTCTCTTTATACCCACATAGAGGGTGTGCCGCCGGGGGCATCTTCAGTACCATTACAGCCATTTACCACCCACACGACCATCCCCCTTCCCAAGTATGTATATATAGACTGTCCGGCTAGCTATATTGCATGCTGGGCTAGTAGGCAATATAACATTACCACCGGCATCAGCCATTTATAAATAGCCACATGATATTACTGAGAAATGCGATAACAAGTTAGGTGATGAGAAATAGACAGGATGTTAAGAAAGTAGCCGATGTATTCATTTGAGTAGGATGAGTCGGTATATGGTGTGAGCAGGGTGTAAAGTGGCCGGGTAGGCCTATACGGTGATGGTGATGCTATCTGTGAGTTTGTAATGGGATCAGGAATCATTGACGGTGAGAGGCACGTATGGTGGAGACTGTTTATCGGGTGTAAAGGCCGGTGTGGACGTGGTGCTGTGTGATATGTGTCTGCTTATTGAATGCTGGCGGCAGGCTGTGGCGGCCGGACGTTGTCGCCCACCCCGGTCTGGGATCATTGAATCAGCACCGCTTTACAAGGCCAGGCCAAACAGTCAGCTACCGATTGACCAGAAAATTGCTCTCCATTGACGACGCGAGTCTTTTTACACGCGTCCAAATAGCTTGGTGAACCCCACCCCCTGAACACAGGTCCGTAACATCGCTGACGCCCAGGGCTGCGAGGAGGGGAAGGGGTATAGTTAGCTGTCCATTATGCGGGCCATAATGAGGCAGATAAAAAAAGGGGGATATATAGGTTAAACCGAAAGAAAATGAACCCTTGCTCTTAACTCCATGCTTTAATACGGTTTGAAGGGTATACCCATTGTGATAGCTGTTGTCTCTGTGTATTTTGCTGCATCCTGTTGGATTCCATGGCCCTTCAGCCTGGGAACATAGGGAGAGATTAGCACATGAGAGCCCTTCCTCCCTAACGGTAGCTAATCTGTGAGAACCTATTGCGTTGCTGTGGTCCCCATACAGTCTGGATCTCCTGTTAACCTTTTACTGGCAGCATAGTGCTTTAATGCATGCCCTTTGTTGTCATGATACAGCGCTCACCAGTGTTGCATTCATGCTTAATTCCAACCCTACAGGGTGGATATATACGGATCAAGCTATAGGTCACAGATGCCTAGCCGTCTCAGTCATTACTATAGATCTGATACTGGAGAGATAAAGACAGAAACATATGTCACAATCGGTACCAGTTACAGTTACACAGTTACACCCTGATAATTCCACAGTAAATGGAGGGATTTATTTCATTTGAAAAAGTGTATCACCGAAGCTGCGTTGGTGTATCATAACAAAGGAACATGGAACTTTGAGGCATCATGTTGTCATGGCCGACCAAACTACCCAAATGGGGTACGCATAAAAGCCTGGTTTAGGGTGCCAAGTAACAAACATACATAGGATGCCACATTATATTGTTCCTTTACTATGAACGGAAGGACATGATTCCATCAATAGTATTATGAGGGTGGAGCTAATTCGGGTGGGGTATAACGTGAGAGTTTAAAATCAACTTTCCGAAGTTAAAGCACTGCGGAAATGAACTAGCACCCATTGTGATGAGCGCACCTATAGGGCGGCCCCCTGCATTCCCCTGTTCCATTAGGACCTGTAGAAGGGGCTGTAGGAAGCAACTGGAGGCAGCCTATTGTGGTGATATTGGTGGGGATGAAAGGGGCGCCCGGCGGCGGGTGTCACGGCGTACAGACACGGCATTAACCGCCAGTCGGCGCTGTGTTAGCCACGCTCCGGGCACCGTTTACATCGTCAATGCCATCGAACGGCGCCCCGCTTCCAATCCGAAATCAACGCTCTCAAAAACCTTAATGTCATCCTTTTCATTTTGGTGGTGGGCGAAATTAAGTCCTTTTAATCAATTCGAAACGTGCACGAGAGGGTGGGGTCTGGCAAGATGGCACCGACCGTCCACAATAGGTGTCCCGTACGTGGGTGCTCCTGTCGATAGGTGACATTCAGTTGCGGCCTTTGACGGCGCATGTGTGGTGCTTGACTACTGGGGTAGCGGGCGGCAGTAGTGGCAGGACTAAGTGATGGCACTTTGCTACCCCACAAGGGCAATTAACGAGCTATGCCCCCGACTGTTGGTAGCCAAATGTTAATATGGTTGATTAATGGGAATTCGGGTTGGCCCATAAAGGTTTGCATAGGTCGAGCGACAGTATGGATCATTGTATACTGCAGTAGCGGCTGTATGGTTACGGCGACTAGACAATAGGATATGCAGGGCAAATATCTCACAGCACTTATCGCCCAGGCCGCTCCCAGGACTATATCCAGGACTCGGGGCTGAGGGCTCAGTAGAATAATATGATGATACATAAGTTCTGTATGGTAGGCACCAGATGCAATATCTATAAATGGTAAAGCTATACTGAATAGGTTGAGAGGAGTCTTTAATATCCCAGTCGGCGCCGCAGCGGCAGGCTGATTCAGTATTCATGCTGTTTCCAGGCTATGAGTTTTTTTAAGTATCCATCACCAATACAAATCAGAAGCCGCTTCACATATTAAGATTAAAGAATTTCTAATCGATATTAACACCAAAGGTATTCAGAACGCTGCTTCTATAGATAGCATCATTGATAAGCACTCCCCTAAAGGCTGGAGTGTTTCTTTGTTGGTTTAGCTACACGTGCTTCATAGAGAGTTCGCCTCTGGCAGAGTGAGAAATCTAAGGCACATAGACTCTCCAACCGCAGATCTGAGATGTAGGGAAACGCTCAGCGGACGTGATTGGAGCCTTCCGTTTAAACTTGTGTCAATGTCGACAGAGGCCGTCCCAAGCGTAGAAGTATATAACTGTAGCACTGTACTGTATCAAACCAGTCAGTGTCGAGTAGTCATGTTAGCATACAGAGAAAAAAAAGATGAAAGTCAGCAATGTGTCGCCAAAACCGCCTTCATATGAAAGTCAGGCTGACTGACTGTAAAGAGGGTCTAGTATCGCTTGACTTTCGTCCAGCATCGCTGAACCTTCTCTCTAAACAAGGCCCAATCCTGGTTGCACTCAAAAATCCCATTCAAAATAATACTGTCGTCCTGAAAAGGGAAGGGTGTGCTATCAAAGTGCATCAGAGAGCATCAGTCATTTAGGTATATAGCAGTATAGGGGTACATGTCCCAACATATCCAGAGGTGATCCCAGTATCTCAATGTAGGCCTACATGTAATTAACTTCCACATCCACAAATCAACATGAATGGTGTCTTACACCTGACCATTATTCTCAACACTGCATGTATCTCAGCTTGGTAGCAAACAAAGAGGACAAAGAGGCATTTCCTGACTGAAAACAAAGTCAGACTGACTCTGGTATGAACAATTGTCTTGCCTGACTTTCATTCAAACTGGTTGTATCGTGGTCGAGCATCAAAGCTGAAACATATAAACCAGGATAGAATAAAAACCGTTCCAAAAAAAGGGGAAAAAAGGCTGAATCTCAAAGGGAAGTAACTTTATGTGACTGCTAAAGGAGGCTCAGCCTGACTGTTGTTTAATGGAAGTGAAGGTCAAGCAGATACAATTCTCTCACATGAGTCAGAGCCTGACTGACACTTTTTTCTCTGTCTAGTTAGTTCACACAAGCATGGCATAATTTGGCAGGTTATCGTGCATTTAGATAAACGACCGATTCAGAAGACTGCAAGGCATGGAATTTAAACGTATCATATGTTCTGTTCCTGCCAAACGTCTAAATATAATAGAACATTTGACCGGTGACCATCTACACATGAAAAAGCTAGTATTTTATCTTTAGACTACTGTGAGAGTTTACCTTTGGCCTACTTTTAATGCGTATATGGATATGCGCTTTGATTTTAAACCCACTATTACTGTACTAATAACTGTAGAACTTAATAGGTGCATGGTTACTTTCAAAGACAGGGCACAGATAATCAATGGGTTGCAGGCTCATAAGTCGTGTGGACAACCTCAATTACTACTAATAGAAGTATTAGCGTTAATTGAAATATGATGGTAAAGGATTACCCATCTGACATATATGTCATGTTGTTGAATGCTACGTATAGTGATTACATTGACATGGGTATCAGTTGATGGTGGAGCCTCCCAGTTGTCATCACCCACTGATAACAGATAACGCCGCATCTTTTAATTCTCTCAGGGATTCTACTTACCCCTTATTAATCGTACTTTCCATCTCTCGGTAGGGTTCATTATCGAGATTGAAACTTGAATCTTTAATGTAGATAAACACATCGGACTGTGGTCGCTGGGCCTGATTGCCTCCAACCGAATGCTTTCCTTGATTGCAGTAGAGATCTTTAATAAGACATTCCATTTGTGAAACGTATTAACAGTAATATGAGTCTGACTAGAGCAATCTTACAAGTGTCTAGGGAATAGAATTGAGTAACCTATTCATCAGACAGACAAGTTTGTCCAAGGCTGTCTTATTGACACAATTGATGAAATGCAGACCCAAATCCGCGCAGATTGAATTCATCCAGTGCCCCGATCTGTTCCATAATTTGTCGTCATTACATCAATAATAATCCTGGAAAAAGACGCTAGCCCCCTTTGTGACTGTAAAATTAGAAGAAAGCAAAGAAACAAACCATGTATAGATTATTAAAATAGAAATAGGACAGTGTGTACTGTAGTGAATTGTGTCAAGAGGGTTTTTTGCCTGCTTGATGGAGAATGATCCTAGGAATGCTGTCGCCTGCTGGAGTGCAGGATGATAGCGTGTTCAATGTGTCATCGATGAAGCTATTAATTCCAATTAATGAGAGGTGTGCCCTGCCTAATGAGTGATCACAGGCAGCTATTCCCGCGTGCTTTACTGCGAGGTGATGGAATGGCCGAGAGGTTGCAGTGTGCGACTCTCCGTCACTGATAGAAATGGTTGTCATGGTTACTTACTGGCTTTTCCTGGAAAATAGCTATACTAGTATACAGCATCGGACCGATGTATCACGCGTGTTGATGACGTACTCTATTTGGCCACCCATATGATGAATACAATGGCAGGGATGCCAAGTGTTACGATTTTTTCGTAATTTTACGATTTTTGACCCTCATTACGACCATTACGATTTCTGGTGGCAAACTACGATTTTTTGGAATTTTTGAAGTGTGTATACAAAATAGGCCTATCCACTATATTTTGTGTTGCAACGTGGGAATAACCCCATTGGATCCCCTTCTTTTGATTCTGCTTGCTATACACCTGCCTCCAAACTGTTCTGATGTAGTATTGGAAGGCATTCATTATTACATCATGAAATGGAGGATAAAGCACAAACCCATGTGCAAGAGTATTCTAAAGGATATACCATTGTTACGATTTTTGTTACGATTTCAAGTAAACCTTGTTACGATTTTGGGGTACAAAAATCGTAATAAATACGATTTTGGGGTCGGGTAACTTGGCATCCCTGCAATGGGGGACTGCACAGCGTTGTGGTACTGAGGTTCTTAAATAGGCCTACTCACCACTAAAAGAAATACCAGCCTTCTGATAACCATAGAAATGGTCTTAGAATGAGGGTGAACAGCAGGAACTGTCTAAAGGGATATAAAAAGCAATACTGTTGCTAACCCCCCACCCTACCCTCCCCAGCCCCTCATACTGCAAATACTTCCTAGAAGGCGGTGCCTGCTCTCCTTGTGGTGGCCGTGGTTGTGTACTTCTCATTTCTGGGATTGTCGGCTCCAATTTTGGCAGTCCGGCAGGGGTAGATGTTAGGTGCATAATTGAGACGGCGTTATGGGCGGGTCAGCGGCATGGGGGTGTTGCCATGGTTACCTCCTCTGACCAATCGTCATCTGGGCTCTTGTGAGCCTCCAGCAGCAGCCGCCGTTAGTGGCCGATACACGAAAGGATTATTTTATAGCCATCCGAATTAATTAAATGGAAAAGAACGACCGATTTGATCCTTGTTCTAGCGGTCCGGAAGCCATACAGTAGGTATTTGCTCTCATACAATAGTGTCATGACAGGCCGATTGTATTGTAGCATATTGGCAAGGGCATGAGGTTAGGGTAGGGTGGGGGTAGAATATTGCTGAATCCTTCATTGGTTCTGAGAATCTGAACTCAGAATGAGAATCTCAGGTGGTAATACGCACACACAGAGACGGGGGACGCGATGGCGGCCTATACAAGAGGATCAGTTACAGACCTATACTGTGACCATGGACGCCGCTGTAAAAGCCCGAGGCTGTGGTTCGGGATGTGGGTGGGTGTGGGGGGCAGGGTGTCGGAGGTTAATCTCTCTTTCCCTTTGCTGCTGCTTATTTGCCGAACTCACCATGCACCCTCACGAGCACATGGTGAGCATATGGTGAGCTCGGAAAGAGCTGCTCGCCTCTTGGCACATATTGATACCAATCCCACTCACCCTTGCCGTGATCTTGCTGCAGTGGTCGATATGACCATGTAAATAGATAACCCTTAAGGAGTTAAAAAAAAGAGTAAATTGTGCTCAACATTTTGAATGACCAAACTATCCCGGATCCTAAATTTCCCCAGAATAATCCGACCTAAACGGGTATAAATATATCAAATATCAAATCATAATATAGTTCACATCCCGCCCCATCCTGTTGGGTCGTATAATATAAGAACCAATGTTAAATATCTGACTAATTATTTTAGAATGCCCCTCCCACTCCAACTACTGCCCCTCCTGGGCATTGCCACATTAGGAACCCCTGTCCTGCACCCTTCACTCCTTCCCCTCATTACCTACAGTCCTCTACTGACGGCTCACTTGTCATTTCCCCAACAGGAACGTGAACCAATGTCCACATCTTGAAAGCTTTGCCGTGTTCGTCGTTCAAACCAAGATGGCTATGGCAAAGTTTAATGCTACGCCAATGCTATAGAGGCATATGTCCTAGTGGTGGCGATAGGATAGTTTACGCATATCCCAAGAGAAGCAGACGATTATGTAGTATGGTTGGATTAGTTAATATCGCCCCCTCAGTTGAACAATGTGAGTTATTGATACAAAACTCACCTATCGTAAGAAATAGGCTCACAATCAGCCCACAATCAAATTCACCACACCACAAACATTACCTTGTGCTGTTGCTTTTTAAGCCTTAAATTGCATGCCATGCATCTGATTTAACTTTGTAATTAAACTAATTTTATGCAACTGGTCGTTTAGAGGTTTGTGATTCATGCGAATCAAAAGATCAGGCGATATCCCTGAAACATTGACCATTCCGATTAATGCATGTATCAGACAAATGGAAAATTGCAAAAAAAAACAACACTGGTACTATGGCATAGAGATGCCACTTTTCCTACTTTTGCAGGAATTCCTACTTTTATGCTGGGAGTTCTGTATTGAATTAAGCTAAGTTATGAGTACTGTATGTGATCAATGTTGGTGTAGATCTGTACATACACTTGCATTTTATCAGTTATGCTACTAATGCTTATATAATAGGGTAACTGATAAAATGTAATACAACCCCATGATCTACGGCCTTTTTCTTCTTTGGGGATATGGGTAAATAGCGTGTGAACGGGTATAGCTGACCATTAATGACGTCCGACTTACAATTAAGAGTGCAAAATGTACCGATGCTCAATGATGTGCACACATGGGCGATAGTAATAGTTGTAATATTGCAGGTCGTAGAAAAAATATAACGTTGGTAGTGTTTTGTGAATTTATTATATTAACGATGCTCAGCTTAGGAATAGCGTAGAACGGACATTTGCCGAAACTATAATGCATTATAGATCAAGCGGCAGGGGGAGATAAAAGGAAGCTGCTCCTCGTTACATTGAGATTTCTCGCAGGCTAAGCTGCTCCTGGTGAGCTGCTCTAAGCTGCTCCCATCCTAGAGCGGCTGTGACGGTATACCCCTGGCGGTTGGGGATCAGGGCTGTACACAAGCCCAGTCAACAGCTGTCTATCGACAGTCTCCTGATATTAGACCGAGGTTGTGCTCCGGGCGTGGTATACGTTTTACAGAGGGAGCTCTGTTCTGTTCTAACCGTCCAATATAATATATCTTTATGTCTAGAGGGTGATGTGGAGCCTATATTCACCATAAACCACAGGGTACAGTTTTAGTATCGATAGCAATCAGAATGACTGATGGTATAATGACAGATACATAGGTGTCGGTGTTTTATTTTTGACCTTCTACAATGGTCGGTGGCTGCACAGATAGGCTTACTAAGGGTGCTAGGATGTCATGGACTGATTGGCGATTTATCCTTTAATCTATAGCAGTGCATGTTTCCACAGCTCGGCTCACATGCAGAGGTAACTATTCCTCTACGTACAATTAAGTAAACTTTAAGAACTAATCTAGAATGTGCACTGCTGACTGACTACCGGTACCTACCTACCACTGTAGTGGTACATTTCCATGATACGTTTATTGTATAAATCATTGCCATAGCTGAATTGCTTAACCATTGCGCCTAGTGTTGCATGTGTGACCAATGCGTTACTGTCAACGCCATGCTTGACGGAGGTAGTTAATATTGAGTAGCCAGGTAAGTGGGGAGGCTGTGTGGAGGGTACCCGTGCCTGCTGGGATGTGGTAGAGGAGGCTGCTGGATCATAGCCATGTGGTGTTGATATCATTAGCCGTACCAATCATCACGACAAAGGCCCTGGGGCCTTTTCATTTCGCGCTGCAATGCGGCCCCCTGGGACTGGCTGCTCCTGCCGTCTACGCATACACTAGGTACACATAGAACCCAGAGTAATCTGATAAAAGACAAAATAAAGGGGACAGGTTTCATCTCCCTACACCCAACCGCCTCTCGCCTAATCAGAGAAGATGAAAAACATATACATAGAGGAGAGTAGGCTCTGATTTGAGGGGAACCATGAAGGACTACTGTCTCAGACGCCATCTGGACTTATCATTTCTGACAGAATCATTTGAGGATAGGCCTTTTCTAGATTAACTTGCCACGCTTCACTTTATATGTGTGATACCTGTTATCCAAACCGTACAATTTTATTCGTGTCCTGTTTTACCCTCTTAATGGGGGGGGGGGGGGTGAATTACATTTTTGTTTGTTTCTAAATGTACATGTTCACTCACTTATGTCAATCCGATGATGAATACCTCCATACTGATCCTTAAATGGGCCACTGCCCAGGGGGTCCAGAAGTTCAGCCACTTTCGACTTTGATCCCGAATATGGGCCGACCATTCCTCTGAGACTTGCCAGATGGCCTAGGGGTGTGTGGTCACAGTGCACATTGTACCTAAAATATCTCTCTCCATATGAATAATGGAACACACGCTGTAGGCCAACAAGGCGATCTGGAGTAGCTGGTACTTTTTGTATTTGATATGACATGGGGGTATGATGGCAAGGCATAGCAGGTCAAATAAGTGGGATGAGTGACATATTGAAAACATGGATACGACCATATTGTCATTAAGAACGTAACAATACTTAATCAATTATATCAAATTTAAATTTGAATAGATTATGTGTAACTCCTTTCTTCAGAGTGTCGGGCCAGTATAAGCCTAGTTCTAATATTTGAAGATAACACACATACCTGTCACAATTCAATACCACATCATTATCATGAAAGGAATACTGGATTGGGAGGATGATACTACAGTCGCTGGTGACCTAATAAATGACGGGCATGCGGAGATGCAATCTGTGCCTGTGTGTACTATAGGCGGGTATAGCATTGTTTAGACAATTGTCTGACGATATACTGTAGACTATAGTGTGGCTGGGAAGGCCCAGACATGGGCAGGTAGTGGTGTGAAGGGGTCTAGAGAAGGTAGAGATAGCCATCGGACGTTAGCTGTCTCTACACATCTTCCCTGAGATGGGCGAGCTGCTAGACGGATTCGGCCTCCGCTCCTGCATGTCCACTTATTGTGAGTTATAGGCTATTGTTCCTATGCAACAGTGATGCAGGCAATTGGCTATGATCACCATATTTTAAGTGAAGGAATTCAGTCAGTTATTATCTGAGAAATGAGTAATAGTAGATATACAGCATCCTACCCTCGTATTGGATATGCAACAGATATAGAATACATTGTACTTGACTGACAGAGCGTATGGACACTACCTCGTAATGAGGCTTGGGCAGATTGGCTGTTTCTAGGTACTGCTATAGCTGCAAGTGCCGTTCGTGCTTTGTATGTTTTACCATGGACAATCTAGTTGAGTGTGTATCACTTGGATGTGTTTTCGATAATGCCTAAACATGTGCGTCAATGAATACAGTACATTCTAGAAGTTCCCGGGCCTCCTGAGTAAAGGTGGAACAAAGTAGTGTAGGGCAACAGTGAGTAGGCGCAGGCTATGCTTTGGAGACGTCATGACAGTTTCCGCACTTTGTTATACAATTAGCATTCACTTGTGAGGCAATGTAGTTCCTCGTCGGGACTGGAGGATGCTTTTAAATGGTAAATCTTTGTATTCCATCGGATCTGCGCTGTATTTAAAGACATAGCCCCGTTGCTATGAGGAATGGCCTATAGGGAGGGATACCGGTGGTACATACATAAATCACCCTGGAGTGGCCGGCACGAGGGAGGTCCTGTCACGGAGCGACTCCTGTCACTGATCGACAAGGGCCATGTTGTTTACAGCAGGTTGCACAAGCTGTTCTGTATTGCCTCCGACATTTCTACCACTAAACCCTACCATTATATATATAATGTTAAACATTACATTACGTAATAGATAGACTATGGTTATGAGAGGGCAACTAAAAACAACCATAGTAAACTGGCTGGTACCCTTATCATGCCTACAGTAGTTCTGTTCTTAGTTACCCTCTCATAACCATTGTCTATAGATCTGTAGCTGTAAGTTAGCTTTATATGTGGAAAATAATAACCAATGTGTGAACTCTAACACGACCGTCGCAAGCGATCCACCCCTACCCGATATGACTCGACTTGACCAGCCCTCCCTTCTCAACCAACACCCCTTCTAGGGAATCAATGCTGTGAACTGACAAAACCAAACCCTATGGGCTTGTGCTGTGTGCGTGTGTCTGGTATGTGTTGAGCTTTTAGAGTTGGAGGCAGGGCGTCACCAGAGGGCTTATATTGCACACCGGTGGCGTTTGTTTGCGTTTTTGACCACTTGTCTATGCCACTGTAGCCTGCAGAGTGTTTTCTGTGTGTCTGAGCCGCTACCCGCCTCTTTGGTGACATCAGAGGTGTAAAGGACCATGACGTGTTGGTGACAGAGGAGTGAGTGCCTGTCGTGTATTCACCCTTAGGACATGCACAACATACCACCACTATGATATTGTCCATTTGCCACTGTTCAAAAAGTATTGTTACCTTAGGAGGAGTATGGATTTGAGAGGTTTACCTCGCAACGTTTCAAAGAATGAGGCAAAACTCATGCTACCTCTCCCTCTAAAATGGAAGTCGCACAGAAAAGAACCCAGTTATTGCGTGGTGGATTTTCAGTTGCTGGAACAATGGCAAAGTGCTGTTGGCCGTGTTGGTGTTGTAGCAAAGAGCTACCTGCTCGTGAGCTGCTCCTGCGTTTGTTGACTACCTATGGATCTGCCGTGAGCTGCTCTGTCCTGCATAGTGGAGGGGTGGGGGTGACGGATGGCGGCGGCGGCGGCCCCGTTATATACAGCAGCGGGCTAGTGTATACATACTTGGGGCGCTGGGTCCGCTTATAAATTCTCCATAGAGGAGCAGCTCGTCCAGGGCTGCTAGATCATCCCGGGGACCGGCCCCAGTTCTGTAGAGCAGCTCAGTGAGGGATGGCCCAGGCAGGCACTAGGCGCCTACACTGCGGGCCGCCACTTAGCCGCCTATCGTCCTGTTTGTAGTTAATAAACCAGAGTCGTCCTTACCGTCAGTGACAATAATGGCCAGCAGTAGGCCGAGGAAGGGCCTGTAGTTGGTGCATCATGGTGGCTGTGCACAAGCCCTTCCCCACCTTCAGATGTGTGACAGTCACAATGGGCCGCCTGTTGTCTAACAACAGTTGAGTGGCTGAATTAAGCTGGGTGGGTCAGTTGGATTACGGCCCGGTTTCATACTCATAGCCATAGGGCATGGTTTCGTCTAACGATACAACTCAACACCCGATATTGTGAAGTATAGTGTAAGCGGCACTTAAGTCGGTTGGCAGTAAGTTTGTTTCAACGAAAGTTAATACATCTTGATCAAAATATCCATTGACTTTAGAAGTTCAACTATCGGTAATACTGGTCTAGATAATATCATCCAGAAATGACAAAATATCATTTGAATGTAAAACGTATAAGCGTGATGGGGCCATTAGTAGTAGATACCCTATGCGTAACTGAGTGTATGTCAAAATAACCATGGCAAACTGACTGGTGGCCTCATATATGCATATCTTAATTCTCAAACATTCGAATTTCCCCATACCTTCAAATCTCCCCACACGATTCAGTTTTCTCCAAGTATTCAAATCTTCACAAAAATTCAAATTTTCACAAAAATTCAAATTCACAACTGTGTACAGGCAAGGGAAAAGGGTACTCCGAGGAAAAAGCCAACTTTGAAATTGACGTCATAAGCTTTCCAGTGAAATATTATACTAGAAGATATTATTTCTAGTTTTTGAGAAATGGCTTCATGAATATGTGTGGGCATCACCCTTTCCAAAATCCCAATAAGCTCTATGTCCCATATTTTCCAAGATATCCCTATTTAATTAGCATTATTTATGATAATTAGAAATCTATGATACATTTTCATTCTTTAAGTCATAAAATTCGATCTAGGAATGGTAACTTTGTTCTGTTTTCACCATGACAATCCTCACAAGTCATTCTATCAATTTATGTCTTGATTTCCTCTATTTGGAATAAAAATCATGTTTCCATGGCAACACATATCAACAAGCACACCCATTTATGCTTTAAAACGTTCCCTTTACCTTCCAAATAAAGTAGCTTTTTACCAAAAATGGAATGTTTTATGTAATCCTATTGAATTCTCCAGAAAAAAGTACACGAGCAATTTTTAGCCTAATTCTTTCATTTTAGGCCATAGTGGCGCCCCCTGGTGGCTAAAATCAGAACTAATCCCACGGGGACTATCCTTTCTGCTTGCCTTTACTATTCATATCTTCCTGAATTACACGATGGAGGTTTAAAGGAGATTTGAGAAAAAGTCACACTGGTAGACCGTAGTAATGCCATGCTTAAGCTGTCTTAGCAACACTTCTATTTCTCTTATAATTATGTATGTATTTGAATTATAAGAGAAATCGAAGGCATATGTTTACCTTCCTGTCCCTATATTTGTCTGCTCATGGAAGTTTACTTATGCAAGTTCACATGCTTTGAAGTTGCTGCTGCTCCAATCCGAAGACGTTTTCACCAAATATTTACACGCCACATATCACATCCGGCGTCTGCTACATTAACCATTTCTCCTGCTTTATATTACAAATGTACATGTAATAGCTGAATTTACTCCCCATATAATCTGCAGTGTATGATATGTCATCACTCAGTGTATTGTTATTTCACAATGAATAATAATAATGCCATTCATTCGACAATGTGATTAACGTAGAGCACCATTATAACACGCAGATAAAAAGAGATCCAATTGATCACTTGGTGGAAACTGCTGTTCTGCCTGGTCGGTCAGAGGGTCAATCGAGTGATTATTCGTTCTTTTCTTTTCAAGTTTTTGTCAGGATTAGTTGGCGGTAAAGTGGTTCACCAGCAGTCGGAAGTGACTTTCAAATATAATATGGATTTGCCATATAAAATGTGAACAGTTAACAATCGTCTGTCAAATTAAACCCATCCTTCTGTGTTAAAAACAGAAGATCTCATTTCAAGCGTGTACCCTTGAATAATGACAGATACAATCCAACACCATTAACCTTTATTTCATGTTCTGCTCTCCAAGGGAATGAGTTGTGCTGCTCAAGGTTTTTTGTATGTCCAAGGGCAGGTTGTAATCTCCCCGAGTCAGGTCCTTGTAAACGGCTCTGGCTTGTTGACCATGAGAGACTTGCCTCTGGGCGTTCTCCTGTTGACTGGTTTGGCATACAGGCAGTGATGTGGTCAGACCCCAGGGGAGGGGGAGTCATACATGGAATAAGGCACGGCTGAGGGGTGGGGCCTGTGGGGAAAGGGGAGGGGGCGGGGCAAGTCAGTGAGGGTATGAAGCAGGTGTGGATATACTCTCGTTCCCAAATCCTTCCGAAGAAAGGCTCTGGTAACAACCACTATGACCTTGAACTGGGTTTGAGCAGTCCCTGGGGTTAGCTTTGAATGAGCGAACAGGAACTGGAAATGGAACCAGTAAGTATGATTGTAAAACTGCCATCATACGTCTGGTTCCTGTTTGCTGGTTCCAAACTACCAGCAAGGATTGCCCACACCCAGCCAAATCTAAGTTCGATGTCATAGTGGTTGTTATCAGAGCCTTCCTTCGGAAGGATTTGGAAACGAGAGTAGTGTGGACACAGAGGTCTGCATATAACTAATGGTGGTATGTGTGGCTGGTGTGGGGTGTTAAGGCTGAGTAAGGTGCCATACCAGTGATCAAGTGGTGTGGGTGGAGGTACACCATTACCCTTATAAGGAGAGTAAAATATAGCATCTCGTGTGTATAGGGCACCTCTCTGTTACTCTGATAAATCTGCGGGCGCTGCTCATACCTTACCAAAGAGCTACTCAGGTCAGAGTTACAACGTTATTATTATTATTATTATTATTTTATTAAGATGCGCATTCGTCCCTACGGGACGGTCTTCCGCGCACCACAACGTTACCACAGATATCAAATCTGTTCACATAGTCATAGTTGGTTATCGGTTATTACCTCAGGTGTGTATCCTCTATACATGTACTAATACACCTTTGTAAATGATACTGAAAGCCGCTAGTCGCTATCTAAGATATCTAGATACTACTATTTTAATTCAAATTCATATACTGTGATATTCAACACATAATATATCTAACATGTACATACTGAGAGGTCCACAAATGCAAAATAACGTAGACGTTGCCTTTACACTTTGCTATTCCACTTTTGATTCTACTATGAGGCTCGATTCTTGTACAGACAACACTATGAGCGTCAATGTCGCCAAAGGCACAACCTTTTAAGCGTTTGGCTGACGTTTGAAATGGTGTACGTAGTTTGGCGACATTGAGGCTCACCCTTTTATCTACGGCTACTACGCTATTG
Organism: Harmothoe impar; assembly: GCA_947462335.1. Classification (NCBI taxonomy): domain Eukaryota; kingdom Metazoa; phylum Annelida; class Polychaeta; order Phyllodocida; family Polynoidae; genus Harmothoe; species Harmothoe impar. The sequence continues at coordinate 34,307,027 of OX381704.1, forward strand.
CTGTGCTTCCCAAGCCATAGCTAAAAAACGTATTGAAAAAGTGCATCATGAATAACACTACATCATCTCACATAATCACGGTCGTTGTGGATGGATGGTTTCTCAGTAAACGTTGTTATTGTTCCCCGGGTGAACACAGAGATTAATAGGATTAAGGGGGAACTTAAAGCCCTGCTGAATGGGCACGTAATAAATGTCACATAAATTTCCCACCAGAGAATAATACGATAAATCTCTCGAGTCCAGGCTGGCCCTTCCACGATGTGATTGTGGCAAAGGAGGCATGTGTGACAGATCACTGGCTGTTCCGTGCCCACTCGTATAGCGATGATAGATCGGGATGGACTGCTATACTGATCATAATCTACAACATGTATTAGATCTATATTTATCTTCATAACTGACTGCTATACTTATTATAAGTACCGGGTATCTGCAAAAAACGTCAAATTCGTTGGGATGAAAATGCTAATAGCTAGATCCAAAATGAGCGGAAATGACATGTATTGGCCCATGTATTTATACCAGTGCGAAACCATCAACATCTCATAGAAGTACATTCAACCTAATACACATAGGTATATAAATTTTCCTGTGTCTGCTCTTTTCTTATATCGCCATAATACCTTCCCATGCAAGACCAAACTCCCCCCACCGTCAATAACAAGAGAGAATGTCAGTGAAGGATGTGGAGGCGTGTTTAGTGGGCAGTTATGTATTATTAGCTGTTGCAGATGTAAGTTGATCACCGCATTATGAATACTGTAGAGACGCATCTTTAATGCTGATGTATATGCGACCTCATATTCCCATTCCACAAAACGCATCAATACAAGATATATTAACATACTTTTGAAATAGCAACGGCGTCTGTGGCTGACATACCTATATGTATAAGCTGTTGACAAGCATACATACGTGTGTATGATAAAAGGGAAGAAAAAGACATCCATCAAACCGTAGGTATGAAGCGAGACACAGTGACAATGTATTGTCAACCTCTGATAATAAATAGGTGAAGCTAATATACAATGTATAGCTTATAATTCTTTCGTACGTGATCCACTAGCGTGTATCTAGGATGCGTTTTCTGGACAGCTTCTGCGCAGTATACCATGTTTTAAATGTGGCGTGATATACCCTGTATTAAATATGACAGATGTATCAGAGCCCCAGAAGGCACTTAGACTTAGAGACCAGAAGTCATGCTGGATGACATGGAGGAGATAGGACTAATAAGGTGTAGTGCTGAGTCGGCGTGTTTCCTGACCACATCAGCTCTCACGCTACCCTGCCCACTGCCCGATAACACCCCACTACCTACAGGGCGCCCTAACCACTCTGCTACTGTAGCATCAGCCCACATGCAACTTTTGGTTTACATACACCGGGGTCCATGTTGTTATTATGCCGTGATCCCTCCGACTGCCCCTCCATCCACTCCTCCACGCCACTGGCCGAGCTACAAGTTAAGAGGGGAAGCTGGGGACTAGACTGGATGGTCTGATTTAGTGGACAGAGGATGGTATCAGGCTGTAAGCGTGCTCTCGTGGATCAAGGTGCTTAGGGCCACTCAATGCTGCTCAAACCTGCTTCCAGAGATGGGGTGCACGGCTGGAAGAGATACACACGCTCTTCCCTTTCCCTGTTTTATTTCGTCAATAGGTATCCAGGAAAGTGTATATATATGCTGACTGTGCTACAATAAATCTGTATGTAAACAGTTGAGGCAGAGGAAGCAAATCTTCATTGAGGAGAGGGGGGGGGGGGGTCAAACCAACTTTAAGCATTGGCCTTTATGCCACACGTTGCATATACACGCTCATGTTGGAATTGTAAAGAAAAGTAGTATTTGAGGCCCTTTTATTTCTAATTGCGGGTCCCTCTGTCCCATTCTTTCCTATGTGGGAGAGGTGAGAGGTGTATTATGGTCATGACAATAATAATTTTAAAAAGGGGGGGGCAGACACATTCAGCCCTTTTCCTACGCCACTATCACTGAGTCTATGTACACCTGTACAATAGAGAGAACCCAATAACAACAGCAAAGTCCTCAGTGATCTTACCACCTCCTCCCTGTTGTCAATAAATGAGCACTCCATTAACTGCGAGGTTATGCGTTACTACAAAATGGCCTCTCATAGAGCACAGACCTATGAACGTCACCTACCCCACTGAGCTGCTCTGTCCACCTAGCTACACCATAAAGCATGGTTCAGTACATTTAGGGTACATTGGCGGAGAGTTTGACTGGTGTGGGGGTAGCAGGAAGTATGGCGGTAGGTACCGTGGTGTCTCTTGTTAGTACTGTCACAGTGGTTATAAAGTAGGCCTTAATTGGCAGAGGAGAGATTGAGGTCATGCTCCTCGGTCACGTTAACCCAGGGTTAATAAGCTCAGCCCTGGAGCTGTGTTCTGTTCTGTCGGAAGGCAATGTTTGCCTTAAGATATCGGCCTCCTCTTTTATAGACCCAGCCAGGCGCTACTAATTGTAATTTAACCGCGGTTAATTATGCTACTCTAGCATAGAGTAAAAAGCTGTTCCAACGATACTCTTTAAAGAAACGAGTAGAAAAGTATGATCAGGGCCGTACAGTGCTGAGCTTCTTTGAAATATGATCAAACTATAACAGTGGGGTTTTTTATTTAAAAAGAAGAGCAGAAGGCCCTCTTTATGAAATACTAAGGAAGCTCTAACCATAACCCCAACACATCCTTAGCTCTACGGCCCTACTCTCCAGCTTTGGCGATTTCTAGATGCGATTTGTGGGGAAGGAGATAACGAGCTCGGGGAGCTCCTCCTGGGGCTTCATTGCTGATAAGGAGGCCATAGATTACAAGCCTAGTGCTAGCCTTAGGGCTGTATACGTAGTAGAGATTATTGTAGGGCTTGTTGAACAAAATAGACCGACTCCACCTAGCACCTCGGCACTGAAATATTCCTCTGCTATAAAGTATGATTTCACCTACTAGTAAAAAAGAAAGAGTTGTGGTCAATGATATACATCTTTGAAGCTCCTACACTTAATCTGATTTCGTGTACTGCATATGCGAACACGCCCTGTTGTGTGCCGACCAGAAAAAAAGAGGTATAATTCAACCGATTCATGGACATTAGATGGGTGTGGCTTACTAGTCATGTGGACAAGGTGAGCCCGCCGCCATATCTCCCCACAATACAACCCACCCCTACCTCAACATGACTCCACATCTATATAGTCAAGTAACGAGGGGCATCGATTTCACCAGATGATTATAGCCATAGTCTCAGAATCAGAACCAGACACAGAGCACTGTCCTCCACCCCATCACCACCCCACGTTCACACATTGTAGAGGTCCTTGAACATTGGGTGTACATCATAGAAACTGGGCTTTGGCTTCAAAGCTACTATAGAGTAGCCACCTTCACGGCTTGGCCTGTATCCACCAGATGGGTCTCTACTGAGGGAGATAACACATGGTCATGAAGCTGTTTTATTTCATGTACTGGTGTATAACTCGATCACCCTATGCTATTACCCTTAGCGCTACTGCATGACTTACAAGACATGTTGAATATTTATTATCTCTTGATTTTTACTGAGATACCCATTTATATGGAGATTAAAAAAAGAGAGCCGAATAGTGATTTAATGCACTATGCATCATTTGCCGTCATGATGCAGGAATGCAGCGCCAGCGAGTCTACTCACCGGGGCTAGATGAATGCATCGTGCCGACCCTACAGGGTTGATACAATCCCGAAGCACTTTGCGGTTCTTAACCGGCTAACTTAAGTACTACTGGCGCATACAAGGGTCTCAAGTAAAATAAAAAGCCATTATACGTACATACATTTTGCATTAGATTTTAATTGAAGTGCCTAAAAACTGTCTGACTGCACTCCTGCTATCCGCCTTGCTGTGATAAGAAGCAGAATGAAAGGGACGATCTTGTTCTCCGGCGGCGGGGTTGGTTTGAGTCCTCTTTACAAATGGACCTCTTCATCTCAACTGTAGTGCAGACTACTGAGGTAAATAAGAAGTCCGCATCATTCCATCTGCTATAATCCCCTAGGTCGTATCAGCAGCCCACTCCCCACCGCCAGTTAGATTCAAGTCAATCACGTTCTTTAAGGGCGGACTACCAGAGGCTTCATCGACATCTAAAAGCTGGCACAAAAAAAAGCTATTGATGCTTAACTGCCACTTAAAGCATTATTTCACAACTTGAAAAGGATGCAGGTGTAAAAATTAGCTTAAAAAATACTCGTTTAATCGACTTGAGACGGGTTCTTTTTTTCTGTTTCTGCAGATTTTCATCCCTGTGTGATCACGGTAAGTAGTTTAGTAAAAAAGGCAATAAATCCAGGTACTCGATGTGGCTACACCCGCTTTTAACTTCCAAATCAGTAGGAACAATATTTAACGACAAACCGGGCCTCTGAGTATTCATGCAGTGGTTTCTGAACGTACGCATAGTCACGTTGATGAATGATATGGATGCAGATTGTGCTGTATAAATGACTAAATAATGAGAAGGTGAACGAACAGAAGACAATCAACGCAGGAGTTCATCTACTAAAACACTCCAATTAACAACCTTTGAAATATTGCCGGTATATGCATGCTGGCACACTGACAAATCCCATAATTTGAGTAAGTGGGCTTTGGATATATTGCTCTGCATGACGACTCCTTTGTGATAAACATACAATTTCAATAATTCCTCTTTAAAAGTCATTTGCTGAAGGCATACTATTATTCAGGCCTGCAATAGTAGACAGTCGGAAAAGGGGTCCAGTTGAATATACACGTGCCACAGACGTGCTAATATATATATACCTGAAGCTATAATATAAACATACTGCTGTTACTAGGAGCCATATCCTTTCTTATCTGCGCTTCAGTGTAATATAATATATGGCTACAGAGGCACCTATAGGCACTCACTACCGTTTATCTATACCCTTTTAACACAGTGCCAGCACCCCCAGCAGCTCACGCTGTGGCGTGTTGGCATGTCCCTCTGCCCATTATGTTTATGGATTTGTTGTCGTTGGTTCGTCCTATTACTACAAGTCGATGATTAGATTGCTCACGGCCCAATGGCTGCTATCTTCGGGCAGCTTTCCCTAATTGCTGATGCTCTAATTACTTCCACTCCATCGCCGTGTTCCATCTTTTTTTGTCATTATTATTTTGTTGGTCCTTATTGTTTCCTCTGGTGGCTAAGACAGAGGCTGTACCTGGATAGTGACCCAGACTCCCTAACTCAGCACGGCTCGTAATTAGGTACTGCCTATTAGATTTGTAAATTAGCAGGGGATTAGACTGTAGGGATAGGTAAGGTTGTATATCGACTTTATATAGAGGGGCGCATTATTAACTTATATATAATGCCTGGAAGGCGTTTCACCGTATCATACGGAGGGGCCGTATGTGTCTTTTTTGCGTTTCAGTTCATTTTTGCGTTTCAGCTCAACATGTCCGCATCTTACGGAAAAAGATACGGCCACCGTATGTACATACGGCGAAAATTGCGTTTCAGCTCAACATGCGGAGCACAAAAATTCCGCATCTTTGGCGTATTTTGTACAAGATATACGGAGGGGTAGGGGGGGGGGGGGTGCTATGTCAAAAAATGCACATATACCCTGTTTTTTAGGGCCGTATGTGTCTTTTGTGTGCCGTATGTGACTTTTGCTCCGTATGTGTCCAACTTCTACCTATATGATCAAAGAAAAAAAAAAATATATATTGACTTTCAAAGAAATTATACCAAAAAATGTCTTTTCTTCTGTAACTCTGTTAATAATGGCCCTACAGAGCTAAAACTCTGCGTAGAGACTCCTTGTGTATAAACGCTGGTAGACAATAGCCGTCACAGTACAGAGCTGGCTGGGCGCCAGAGGTGAAGAATAATGGTTTAGGTCCACATGACCTACCCCATTTGGCTTGCGATCTCCCTTCCCTTATATATATATATGAGAGGAGTTGAGGCCAGCTTGACTTAGCCTCTAGGTGGCAGCACCAACACAGCCCGGAATTTGCCAGTGGCTATACTAATGCTGCACATATCGGTGTAACCTTACCATGGCCTGTATGGTCAATAAAACATGGATCCACACAGGAGAGAAACCTCTCTTGTGTTGCCTACCATGTCTGTAAACTCCCCCTTTTTAAAGTGCTATATATATATATGTAATAGAATGGCCCTAGACTTATTTTAACGATTAAATAAGTTAAGTCCAACTTCTACCTTCATGATAAAAAAATAAATAAAAAATTATATGGATTTTCGGAGAAATTACATGAAAAAGAGTCTTTTCTTCCATAACTCGGTAAATAATGGCCCTACAGAGCTGAAAATCTGCCTATAGAGTCCTTGTGTTTAAACAGTGGTAGACAATAGCTATCAGAGTACAGAGCCTTTCCCGACCTTTCCTATCTCTTCCCCGACCTATCCTGTCTGTTCCCCGACCTCTCCTGTCTCTTCCCCGACCTCTCCTGTCTCTTCCCCAACCTCTCCTGTCTCTTCTCTCACTTTCCCCTCACATACGGACCCTATGTATACCCTCCCTGCCCTACCTCCGTATGTCTATTGATATTATGACGTCACAGAGGGAATTCCCTAGGGGTTCCCCGGAATGTAGACTGGTTTTTGCACATTTTTCCAAAAGAGACAGGTGACAATGTCCGTATGTTGAGAGGGCCGTATGTTGGATGCCGCATGTTGTTATTTTCTACTAAAAGATACGGAGGGTATACGGAGGACCAACTGAAACAAAAAAAGTAGTTTAGATGTATTTTGTCCGCATCTTGTCCGCATCGTAAGGCCGTATGTTAGGTATAACATCAACATACGGTGAAACGCCTTCCTGGGCTAGGGTTCCGTGGCTGGACTCTGCATAGGCCTGGGTGCCTGGTGGAAATATCATTCATATTTCTCACTCTGGCAAGTGATATCAAACACTCACTGACCAGCGCCATGTACAAGCACTCATACCTGGAGGATACAACGATGAAATTATGATGAATAAAGTTGAATGAAATGTTGCCCCAACCCCGACCCCCTAGAACAAAACCAATAGCTTAACACTCGATTTGAGCTAAACACCACCCAAAGCTAAACACTACATGTCTAAACGCTTCCTAAAGCTAAGGGAGTGGTCATTTTTTAACAACAGGGGGGGTCGGTGGATTTTCTCGCGAGCAGGTCGAAATTATTTTGCCCCCCCCCCCCCTCAGGCAAGTTCCAATTGAGCGCGGCCGACCCCTTTGAGCTATACTAACGCGCTGGCTTTTTCGCTAAAAAGGGGTGCAATAGTTTTGGTCCCCCCCCTCAAGAGGGGTCCAAATTTTTTTGGTCCCCCCCCCCAATCCACCAACCCCCCTGTTGTTAAAAAATGACCACTCTCTAATAAACACTATATGTGTAACTAAGTGTTTAGCTCCGAAACACTGGTGTTCATCTTATTTCAGGAACTTAACACTGGCTTTACAGTGTACAGTACTGCAGCATGAGCTCATAGGAGTTCAGCAGCAATGTCATTATCAATCTCGATTTAAGTTACACATACCGGTATTTTGTGTCCTTTGCCTTATCTCTTGGATATTGTGTGAAACAGTGCTTACATCCAGACATACACCCAACAAATTAAACTCGAAGCTTTTTAATTAGCTTGTGTAGTAGACAGTACATTGTTGACAGTGGATATGCCTCATACCAGTAATTATGAACGAAGATCTGTTGAAAGAAGTCCTCTAGCACGTTATATGTTATAGAACGGAAGCGCTTTCATTCAGATTCCGGAAGTCTTCACCAAAGACTTCTTTCCCCCATTGCTCATGCCCAATGCAAACAGGTTGTCAGGATTTTTTTGCCATCAATTACCTCCTCTGCCAACACCACATTTCATCCCACTAATTGGTCTACAAAAAGGTTAGAATATCTTTTGCTGTGTGGACCTTTTGATATTAAAGCAATATTTCCATCGGAGTACCAAGAAACAAAAGCCTTGACATACTGATTCATACAAATAGCCAATGTATGGATACTAGAGCATACGATTGTTCATATGTGTATAGGTTTTACTGTTGGTTTAACTGTTCTAACAGAATATACCATAGCCCAACCCTCCGCATACTTGCAATAATACGCTATTTTTGATACCTTGTTCCATCTATAGAAGCAGACACTCATACCGATAAGACCGATAAGCAACATTGAATATGTACTGTCCCGTTTCCACAATGACGACTGGCTCAAGTTCAAGTTCGAGTCAAATAGATTTATTCTCATAAAGTACGGTTCCTTGCGCATATAACCTCGGTGTAACACGAATTATGTGAATAGATCATGCTCCTTTTGATCCATACTATGTTACAAAAAATTGTCTTCATAAAGAAAAGGCTTCATCTACAAAGACCACAATTAGTCAGTTCATGGAATGCATTACCACCGCTAATTCCCACCCCATGGACTAATCCCCCTCTCCCTCTGTCTCCCCTACAGACGGGCGTGTACCATGTTAGCCGAGACGCTGTGACAGGAGCAGTACCTACGACCAGAGCACCCAGGAGGACGGGTGCTGCCAGGTAGCCTTCCTCTCCCTGCTACACGCACCCACCGCAACCATGAGTGTGTGGAAGCGCCTCCAGAGGGTGGGCAAGCGGGCCTCCAAGTTCCAGTTCACAGCATCCTACCAGGAACTGGCCGTGGAGGTCACCAAGAAATGGTGAGTACCCAGACTTTATTTCAGCTCAGTTGTGCTCAGGTTTGAAAAGCATCGGAATCCTTTAGTATGGATGGATGAGTTTGTTCTTATCATTTAGAGGTACCGGGGTATTGGCGATATTCATGATTACGAAAAGACCATGTAGTTTAGGTAGATAGATCAATTGATGCATTTGAGGCCTGTCACTATTAGCCCTATCAGATATGGGTTTTGTGACAAATGATTTACAAGTACAGATAACTGTGTAGCAAAAAGATTATTATGCTCGTTTTGCTAAATTTAAATCTCAATAGCTTCTCTATAGTGCTATTTTTGCTATTTATCTGATATACTCCTATCTCGTTATTTAGCTACCGGTATTTACACTGTATATATGTTTTATGTCTGTTAGCCTGATTAAAACGGCTTTTTGTACAGATACTCCCCTGTCTACACACGGGCCTGGGAGGGCACATATGTTATCATCTTGTCTTACACCATACTGCCGCGCTGTACTTTGGAGCATAAAGGCCCTTTCCTAAAGGGTAGCCATCTATACAGCCAGACCCAGGAAATGTCTATTGGGCTAGGGGTTCGCCACAGGTGGTCAATATCAGCTGTCAGCGCCTGGGGCCCGAGGGACACACACAGGGGTCCATATTCATCATAAGTTGTATTATTATGTATAGCCATCATGTTCTGTAGTTGTATAATTATACATGGGATTGCGTACATTGATATTCCCTTGCAATTTATAGACTACATGGGTATGACCTTGGCTTTCAGAATGGCGTAAAATCGTTATTACACTCTCAACATAACATCTGTCAGTAATCGTAAAGAATGGCAAAAATGTAATAAAACACCAAACCTATCTCTGGACGCTAAATCACTCTGAGAGCTAAACCCATTTTTGCCTGATTACCAGACATAATGGGTTGCTGTAGGGCCTTGTACTAAAACGTCAGACTCCCTCACTAAAGAAGTGAACAGCCCTTGTAAGTTCTGTCGCACTGACTTCTTACACATGACATCAAGCAGCATATGGAGGGGTCCTTGAGTTTGTCGGCGCTCCCGCCGCCGTTTGAGGCTGTCTTATGTCTATGTGGACGGGCCTCAGTGAGGGAGGACTGGGGGGGGGGGGGGGGGGTATCCATGTACTAGGCTAGGAACTCTCAAGTCGTCAGTTCCCATACATGTGTGTACATGTGTGTTAACCTGTTATATATTTATATAAGGTAGACCATGGCATGGTAGAGGAAGTAAATGTAAGATTAATTAATTAATAGAAAAAAAGGTACAGAGTTTACTCATCCAGTCCTGCCTTTAGTTTCATGAAGGGCCTTCGATAGTGTACAAATGTATAATCATTCGGCATAGTGTGCCCCAGTGGTCGATCTGAAGGGGTAGGCCAGGTGGCAGCACCCCTCACGTTATATACTGTACCAGTCCAGACTTAGTGGAAGGCAAAGAGTCAGATGGTTCCATGGTGTAATGGTAGCATTCTCGCTTGACAAGTGTAAGGACCCGGGTTTGAGTCCCAGTGGAACTTGATCTTTTCGGACATCAATTACACTAGTTATTGTTAATTTAATACGAGAATACCTGACACGTTCTGTAACAGAGATATAAGAAAATACCATGATGTACCTCGCATCGTCTCATTAACTGGGTATATGGATCCAAGCGGGCCCTCGTACTACTTTTGTATACAGAAGGCAATACTAAAACATTGATCATCAGTGGCGTAGGAAAAGGAGGGGCTAGCCCCCCCCCCCCCAATCACAGAGATGGGGGGGCCTGAATATGTACCAGGACCCTATAATGTACTACACACAATTTTAAAAACGTATCTTTTTCACATAGGGACATTGAGGCCTGGCACCTAATCAGAACTAAAGGGGGCTCAAATACTACTTTTCTATACAATTCCTATATGAGCGTGTATATGCACTGCCATGATTGGAGGCCAATATTTAAGGCTGGTTCGGTTGGGCCCCCTGCCCCCCCCCCCCCCCCCCCCAATGAAGATTTGCTTCCTACGCCTCTAATCACGAATAAGATGGGTCGAGGTATGTGGGGATGGGGAAACATGTCCTCTAATGAAATGCATTATATGGTCCTCCTTAATATCCAGCCAAAATCGATGGTGTTACTAAGGTTATCACTTCGTAATCTATGACGACATTGTCCAAGGCATCAGGCAGGTTTGCCCGTATAAGAACATTTTCCTGGTTTGTTTTGCTTGGGGTAATGGTGTGGTCAGAAGTATGATACCGATTTATTTCCCAATGCAATACATCGGATTCGCTAGGCTTTTCAGAGATGGTATAGTGGTTTTATGTGTTTAACAACTTGGTGAAATGGTGTTCAGTCTGTTGTATTGTCTCTGCCATTGAATTATGCGCCGCTCTGTTTCATGGCCTTTATAAAAGAGCAAAGTGGACTAAACTGTTGAGAATGTTTTAATTAAAACACAGCCCCGTAGTCACAATAATGAAAAACCATGTCTGCTGCGAGCACACAGGGTTTAAGCTGGGCCTTGATCAGAGCCGCGGGCGGTTTGATAATAGTATTATCTGTACGCCTGCAGGGTGTGGCAGTGGGCCGCGGGGACATGGATACTACAGGCAGGGGCCCCTTAATGATAAATCAGGTGACAGACGGCCCCCAGTCTGCCTATCCCCAGGCCGCCGGCGTCTTAATCCGACCCGCCTTATTGTCAGATTGGTGCAGATTACTCAGCCCGTCCCAGGGCCGGCCCCTGATAAATCTGTACGACAATATCGGGGCGGGAGGGGGTGGTTAGAGGCTCTGCTCACCCACCCACATCCCTCCATGCACCTCCTGCCTCCCCAAGGCACCCACACCCCAGTCCTTCTCTTTATGAAGTGATCATTTCCGGTAAGGACTTTACACACAGGTCCAACATGAACTGAGTAGGTGCAGTTTGTATGGTCTATACCTGAGGTAACACGGTGCCAGCAGACTCCAGGGTAGACATTATACGGGGAGGCCCTCTTGTCATGGTTAATAAGGCATACTATGCCTTTTAATCATATTCATTAATCTGACTTATCTGTCTGCCCGCGGTGCATACATCCATATATATGCCCGGTCACTACCTGACCATCATATTACCCTATGTCATTATCTACAGTACGCCCTGTACATTAGCTTCTTATCGATTCTGCCAATCCTTATATGTCCAACGAGTTCATGTTCTGTCCATTATCTCTGCCCATTTCCCGTACGCCCTTCTATGTTGTCTCTCTACCAACTCTGCCAAAACGTGGTAAATTGGGACTGGCTGTGTTAAGGGTCGCTCACTAGGCGAGACAAATGTTGTTCTGCTGTCTGGTACCCAGCCCCTTAAGCTGTCTGAGGAGACCATTACGATGAAGAGAATCCTTGTTAAGGCTGTACCCACAATTAAGTATATATGGACTTAGCCTACACGTTGGTCATGTCGCCCAGCTCAGGGGCCAACACAGGCCTGATCTTTTCGATGGTCCCCTTTGGTCAGATGCCCAAAAGATGTAAGGAATTGTTTGATTGGCTACTAAGCTGTTAACTGTGATGTATAATGGATGCACTGTAACCAATGATGGTCTGCGCAACCAAGGTTACTTGTAACCAGCACCAAGCAATACATTCTGGACTAGGTGGGCATCCCTCTCAATGTGGTTCAAGGTCGTATATCTCTCCTAAAGATTAGCAGAGCTTGGTGTAGTGTAATCCATACTCACATTATAAGGTAGAGTTGTATTGTAACAGACAGCTATAGACGTCTTTCTTAGTCTTGCATGAATTAACGACCAAGACTTGCATTTCGCCGAAGCAAATGTCTCTGTAGTATTTAGGACGAATGGTAGAGCATAGAGCGTAGGCCCTATGTGTATCTGTTATCTTTTTTGATGTGTCTTGTAAGACAAGACGGCAGTCTCCAAGGACAGCCTCATCTGGGCGACTGCTCTCTATAACAGCTGTACTTCCCCGTAAAGGATCTGCCATTTACGCTGGTTAGCAGCACCACGAAGGGAACCAGCACAGAACAGCACAGGGAATTGTTTAGAAACAACAGGACAAATCGATACTGCTGAATGTTAGGTCTCTCCAATCAACTAAAGGTCCACGTATATATACGAGACTTGGGGAATCATGCCCCAGTTCATATATATAATATATATATATATATGAATAAGGCTACTTAAAATAATAAAATGGTTTCTCCTCACCGCACGCATCATAAAAATCAGATTTTGAGGGAAAAAACTTTTTGTTGCTAATTTTTTTAATGAAAAACATGATAAAAATGGACAAATATTAGCATATTTGGTGTCAAATTAAAGCTTATACTGACAGCAATGCAGTGGAATAAGACTTAGTATAACTTACACTTTCCCCACTTTCTAAGATCAATGAATTCTTAACTACTAAAATGTGAATTTTGAGTGGCCTAACTTAGAAATTCTTAACTACTAACATGTGAATTTTGAGTGGCCTAACTTAGAAGGTTTCCTAAGGTGTCCTTCTGATGCAAAATTTATCACAAAAAAAACAACCTCCTCTGTACTGATAGACATACTACAAATGAGAGTGCATGGGAGAATGATGTTCTCCCTGTGTGCAGTCAGCCAAAAGTACCCTTCAAACTTATTGTCCAAAGAAAAGAATACCCATGCTCTTCCCTAGAACGATAAATGTAGCTCCTGTGGCTTTAACTATTTTGCGGTATGGATCCCCAGTGGAATTCTGTCTGTGACCTTTTCAAAAGGTGCAAAGCTAATCGCTGCTGGACATGATCTAATTTGCTCTTTCCAGTTCAACTAATATTACCCATCTAGAGACATAAACAACTGAGCTCTGCCATCATCGCCTCTTATGTTTAAAACGCTGTGTGGTATGTATATAGGTACACTCAGGGAATTTCAAGAACATCCTTATATCATCTTATCGTGAAAAAACGTCTACCCATGACCAAACGGTATTGCTATTCCCGAGTCATATCTATCAACTTTTGAAGTGACACATACCTAGTCTTGTTTATATGTTTTTATGCATTATACTGCATGGAGTCATCACTGGGGTTGTGCCCTTAGGCGTCTATTCGTCTGATTAAATGATGTGACTTGTGGGTCGGATTAACGCAGCTCAGGACACTGGGCGCTCTCGGTAATCAAACTTAAAACAGGATGATTAAACTGCCTCTTTTCAAATTTAACATTGCCACAACTGTCTAAAGATGCTTGGGGTGTTGGCAGTTTGATGTTATTGTCGCTGTAAGAAAAATATAAGACCGGAAAGTGATTCATTCAAATAGTATGGTGGTCTAACTCTTAGAACCACACGGTGGGCGTGTGGCTTCCTCAAGAGATTTTCCTCATACGCAATTGTCTGGATGGTGTTATTACTCAAGCACCTCCTAGGTATATCCATATTGTGCTAAGTGTAATAAAAAGGGTACCGGTAATGGGCTTTTAATGGAGTTAAGTCTGTTCCCCTTCGAGGGATGGAAACATTTAGTCTGGGGGCGTTTTCTGGCAAACAGTCGTCTCAAGCTTACTTATTCTCATAGCACAATTGGCCTATTTTGTACAAATCAGCATCAGTTTAACCTATTTCATATCAAGTATGTGCCATCTACGTTGTAGAGGGACAATGTGTTGTCTGATGGCTGTTGTGTGGTAATGCCAGGTCAGGCAGCGCGGTCAGTGAGTCCATCAGGTGACCCCCTGAAGGAGGGCTTGGGTGAGGGGTTCCTCTTCTCAGCACCACCCACCCACCCAATGGTCACATTAGCCTTTGTCTCCGGGTCGTTTCCCAGAGGTGCAGTAGGCACATCGGTCACTGGGCAGCCTTTGGCCACAGGGTGCAATGTCTCGGTCCTCTTGCCCCTGCAGCTACTGACCGATGTCCGGAGGGCGTGTCAGACCCCAGCACCCAGCCTCCCATCGTCCAGCAGCCTCGGCCAGCGTCTATCCTACCAGTTAGATAGACTGGGAGCAGGCTGCAGTTCTATCCCAATACACATATTTTGATTACTTCTTTCAAGTATAGGTGTTAATTACATAGTAGTCCTCAGCTATTTCACTAACCCCTTGATCTTTCCAATACGCACCCTTGACCTCGCCAATACATGTACACACATTTTGCACCACCGAAGTGGCGCAAAAGTGAAATGCAGCCCTGCTCCCAGCCCATACCATAGTATTGGGCTGGGAGTCGGAGACTGACCGTCCAGCCACACACCACCCTACTGCACACAGTACACAGACTGCCTGACGCCGCCACACCCCCACTAACCTACCCACCCGCTGCTCCCACCCCACCAGCACTAACTCAACACCAGCACTGGCACCATCTCGCCTTCCCCTTTCACCCGCCGGCCTTAAAAGCACCTGCCCAGGGACGGGAAAAGACAGATGAAGACCAGGAAAGAGGAGTCGCCATAGGGGAAAAAAGAGAAAACACCCAGAATAGAACAATAGCCAAAAGCGCTGGGAGTAGGTGCGTTCTAGAGACAAAGAGAGTGAGAGGGTGGACAAGGTAAAACTGCTGAGCCAACATCCTAGCTAACTGTAGTGTCGGAGTGTTAGGTCTCTGCTGGATGTACTTTGTCACAACGCTCAGTAATATGTCGTGATTTACTTCACACTTAGACATTTCAAGCATGATCGGAATTCCAAACCGATATGAGAATACAAGAGAGATATAAGAAACGAATTAGGAGCTGTGTCAGTAACAACAGTGATAGAGCCTTCTTGTTGTCACATTCGAAACACTTGGAACTATGAGCTCGAGCTGTTCTTTTCGGCAGGGGCTCAGTCCCCCGTCTCTAGCCACCATCATTCTGTAGGTTTATTAGGGTTCTCTATGGTAAACTATGCCCGGTTCAAAGGGACACCAGTCAAGGTTAATAAGGGTAACCGTTAAGCAGTAACCGCTAGGTTAGTACTTACACAACCTGCTGTTTGGTGCTCGGCATATTGATGTGGCCAGAAGGGGGACGTAGGGCTTTTACAGCCGGACAGGATAATCACTCATGTAGTGTCAAAGAGTAGACATATATCGTACTCGGGTGTATTGTTTAAGAATAAATACAGTACTAAAGAAATACCCGCGGTACATCTCACTATCTCTCTCGATTTGGTTGCATATACAGAGATACACTGTACTCTCCAAGACCGTCATTGCTTTAGATATGTTTTTGTTGTCATTTACCCAACTGACCTGGTGTGGCACTTGTGAGTAGTATATATGAGTTAGGGATTGGTGTCAGGAAACTAAAGTTTCACATCGTTATTACATAAACTATCTGGGGGGTGGGGTTCATGTGGGATGTTGATAGACTTATTCTTGGAACGTTATATTAACGCCTATCTAGCTGGCCGACATCTCAACATCTTTAGCCAATTTTAATCCAACTAGATCCCTCTGGTCTTCCCGACAGGCTGTGGTAGCCATTCAGACTGACTGGTTTAGTCCAATTCATACACTGACACAGGGGAATAGTTGTGTCTGCATTCCCGCGGCTCGGTCAATACCATTGAGTCTGTGTCCAGCAGTGGGGCTGTAAGACCGA
The DNA here is from genome assembly GCA_947462335.1 of Harmothoe impar. Taxonomy (NCBI): domain Eukaryota; kingdom Metazoa; phylum Annelida; class Polychaeta; order Phyllodocida; family Polynoidae; genus Harmothoe; species Harmothoe impar. The sequence goes on from OX381704.1 coordinate 34,323,312, forward strand.
CTCGGCGCCACCTACTGTTTGCCACCAATCTCACCCTAATGGAAACGTAATGAATCAAAGACGGCCGCCAAGGGGAGGATCAGGCGGAGGCGCGGTGATGGATATAGCAGCAGGGAGTCGCTGTGAGCTGCTCTCTCACTGACTTTGAACGTAATACATGTGCATACATGCATGTATCTGTGCAGCCACACTCCCTCACTTCTTGTGGAACTTGGTGTGTATCTCTGTAGGCACGTCAAACAGAGAACACAGAAGGCTGTACTTTACACTGCTTTGTGCATTAATCAAGAAGTGACCACTTACTTATTGAATATTCCGACCTCACTCTTTAATATAGATAGGCTGTAAGCACTGTACACAAAATATGGTCTAAAGCATTAAACTGGTCCAGCAGTGGGGCCATCTTTTGAGTTGGCTGGGTAGAGTTAAAAGCACTGGTACAGATAGCACAGTGCGTCGTTGGGGATAAATGCAGGAGGCCGCCTGCAAATGATTGATCTAGAGAGCGCACCCTCATGTCTCGTCATATAGAGTCAACACCCTCGTTAATTGAGACACCCCCTCTACTCAGAGCATCCTCTCAATTAAGAAGCGTTTCAAAAGAAAGGTTTGCGAAGTTGACTGTGCGGGACATATATAAATCTCGGCGACAAATAATATATGATAAAGGCTGAAAAATGAAAGTCGATGCAGGAGCACAGATATTCGGCTCTTGCTAACAGGCTTGTGGCACAAAATAGTAAAGGTGTTTATTAGGTCCGTAGAAAAAGAGACTTTTTTTTTGTAAAATCGTACATACTATATGTCCTCCATGCCGGTTGGAATCCGTAATGTCCGGCGCCCCATATAATGCTACACAGAACTAGTTGATGTGCCCAGTGCACGTACGTCCCAGTGACTTTTTAAGCCTTACGTTGCAGGCCTTGGGCGGCCATGTATCGCTACGCCATATCAAATGACGCCGGGGACATGTAATGGTTAAAACCTGTCTGGGAGAGCATATCCAGTGAGATAGTGGGACAACAGTGATGGGGAGGTCTGGACACATAAAAACATCATCACAATGGGACGAACTGATCTGCAAAAAAGAGACTACAGGATGCATAGATAGATACGGTGGCAGACCGAGTCACACTGCATGGAAGTAACTTGGGGCTGTGTGACACCTTCACCCTACCATATGTTACCTTTCTCTGCAGAGACATGCAATGAAAGAACAGAGGACGAAACGCAACTGGCTTACAGACACCGCACACACCTTCCGTGGTTGTACCACGGATATAACCAATTAACTTAATAAAAAAAAAGGAGGATTTCTCAGATATAAGCCTCTACTAGTTATTTGAAAAGGAAAATATATTACACTGTTAAAGAACTGGCATATTGCTCATTTCCCACAGTCCTAGCTGCGCGAGGCCCTTTACTGGGAGCATTAAGCCGTAGAAGCAGTGAAGGATTTAGATTATGTTTCTAAATCAATCAGTTTACCCTTCAAAGCCCCCTTTACAAGTTGTCCTTGCTCCTACCCAGCCGGCTTCAATATCATGCCGACATAGGGGAAGGCACACAGCCGACCTCGAGTCGAACAGCGCTTTAAAAACATCTATAGCTTGGGCTGCCGTGGGGAGGGGGACTTGGTGGGGCAGGGGTGGAGTCTGGATGGTGGATCAATCCTCTGTTGGTGTAGATGCCAAGGGGCTGTGGCGACCTGCCACTCGTGTCCATCAACCCCTCCTCCAGGCGGCCCTCCAGCACCCACTGCCCTGTGCGTGTCACACCAGCCTCCCCTGGTCCCTTGCGTGTGGCCCCTTACAGCCCCTGACGGCCCCTCAGGCAGCAGCATGACAGACAGCTTCTCCCTTGTGTGGTCAGGATTTACAGTGTTAGCATGTGACCTGACGCCTACCTCTATTCATTAGTTCCTCCACTCTTGTTCATTGTTTCATCCTTAGTGGTTTACCCCCCCCCCCTCCCTCCATGTGCTGTATACGCACCTGTTTGTTAGCTTAGCATGTACCCTCTGCTGATGAATACCAGTGGCTGCATATCTAATACATGCTACAGTATGTATCTTTCCCCCGGTCTTTTTATAACACAGCTATGTATAGTGAGGGTCACCTGCTCCTCAGGGACTTACCCACCAGCCCCTCTCACCGGCCATGTCACTGACTATCTCTTCGACATCCTTGATCCTTTCTAGGATGAGCAACATCGTAATAAAAGTGTTTCTTTCCAGTGACCGCCATTGGGTTGTTGTTTTGTGTGCGTGCCCGCGGCGACCCCTTTTAGTGCTGCCCTCTTGTGAAGAAACTGACCTGTCTGTGGGGTACCAATCAGCTCCCACCGACCCCCAGCAGAGATGAACTCCTGCAGTGATGACTAGGGTACAGACCTCAGGCGCAGTACCCTAATAGCATCCCTGGTCGAAGAAGGCAGTGTTGAGACAAGCCTCATAATATAAGCTTTAGCTCAAGTGTTAAGCATTTCAAGGTGATTTTTGGATATTTACTTTTCACCCCTGTCATATAGCCACATTGACATTTCACAATTGTATCTCTTGCCATAATTGACAAAGGCTCCTACTTTATTCTTACACAGCCTTGTCCTCGTCTTCTGTTAGTTAAAACTGCACTTTAAGAGCATAGATAGGCAAGACTAATAAAAACGCCATAGTGACAAAACCGTTACCGGCATTTCTCAGCGTTATTAAATTAAGCGGTGTCCAATAAGAGAGAGCCCTTACCAGTCCCCCAGGCCAGTGGCTCATGGTGCTCCAAGGAGGGGCCACAAATATCCTTTTCATGGACAATTCATGGCCAAAGGCAAGGATCAGCCCCTTTTTGTTCTACAACGATTTTTTTTGGATGAAAAAGAAATGCGCAATATTGATGCATTGAACTTCATTGATCACCCTTAGTGATTTGTTCTTTCTTTGTAATTCATTTAGATTTAAAATATTGACGCTTCCGACTCAATATGTAAAGATCGGTCATATAAAGAACTTTCCAGCATTATACACTACAATAATGTTTTCATGTGCTACCTTTGATCATCTTTCTCATAGTATGTCTATGTTGGTTATACAGGGGTACTTTATTATAATATGGCTATGCTATATTTAGGGGTATGGCGTCAATAATGTGACGACACAGATATGACAACGGGTGGCTGTGATGATGACTTTATTCAACAATTATCCATGCATTGGTATGATACATATCAGGAGTAACGACCCATTCTGGAACACAAGAGCAGATATATATGATGAGTTATTTCTCACATAGAAAAAGAACCTAGGTGGGGGATAATATTGGTGGCAGTGCAGTATGTATATTTCATTGGGGAGCAGGTCAGAGGCGGTCGTGAAGTGAACCTAGCCAATCGGTGGCCGTCCGCTGTCAGGCCCCCTTCCTGCCAGCACCCACAATATTGGCAATCTCTGTCAATGTAGAGTCTACCTGTATAGGTCCGCAGTGTGTGGTGTTTTCATCGACTTAGGCTATCCGGTTGCCTATACATTGCCTCTAAAAGAGACCGATTGGTAATATGAAAAAGGCTCTTGTTCTCTTAGCTGTCACATGGACAAACTGGCAGTTGCTAGTGGTAGATTTCCCTGCAACATTTTCGTCCTCTTTTTTCTGTTGGTCACATTTATATTATGTATGAGTAGCTCGGCAGTAGCTGTGGGTATAATGTCGTTTAGAGCAGCTCTTAGTAGCATTTTTATGGTATATTCCACCCATCTCTCCTAGGTCCTTTGCCAGGGACTGTATTCTGATTAATGAGATTGAGAGATTATCATTCATTCACATGACACTATGCTATAGAATATCCCCATTACATCAATACATCATCCACACAGATTTGCAGCATAGATTTACTATTGCCGTCTGAACCGGCAAGGCGCTGGTATAATGGAAATGGCATATACTGCTAACGCTTAACATCCACGTTACATTGATTTGACAACTTCATTTTGTTTAACACAAGAATACATGCAGTTCTCTTTAGTGACATGTGCTGCCGAGGAATTCTTAAGACTTTTCCTAAATCTATTCCAATACGTTTTAAACGGTAAGGACCTATGATTAGCCGTAGAGGGTTTTTTGTGATTACGGTAGTCACTTTTATCACTGAATTGTAGATCTAATACACATATTAGGCTTGTGAAAATAATGCACTATGTCACGCCACAAAACCCCTTATTTTACCTTCATCAATTGTATTACGTCATATTACGTCATATTACGTCATAATTATGATTTATGATTATTAATATTCATATTTATTATTATTTGTAATACGTACAATACTTTATACATATTTTCAATCCATATGTCCATCAAAGTACACCTAGACGTCAGACATACCTATTTCTCACTAAGCCAAGCCAAACTAACCCCCATGCATAATTAATCCATAGATCACAAGCAGACCCTTATCCCATGGACAAGAGGTAACGGTCAGCCTGTCCAGACGACAAGGCACCGACCGGTCACCTATACACAAAACAAATGAACTATATGTTGACCCCAAGGATTAACTGTCAACACATAAAACAATGCTATAAAGCTGGACACCCTTAATCAGTGTGGCACCGCCAAAGCCACTTGAGCCGGCTGGAGACCACCTGGAGGCAGGCGACAAAGCCCCCATGTGTGCATGCTACTTATCATGTAATCCATTACCCATAATGCACTGGACCCAGGCTCCCCACCCGCGGTCCAGCGCACACCACATGTTAAAGCCATGAATATATAATTATCCAATCAAATGTCAAATGTATATTAGCCAATGAAAACCACTGTTACATCTACTTCCGGTCACATGGGCACCCCCTCCACCTGCCGGGCACCTGTACTTATACCCCGGTCAGATGGAGGAGGAAATCACTTATCATCTTGCAACCATCAGTAACTTATATACTGAGCCCTAGTGACTGGTACTCTGATATTAATATTATTATTAATAAAAGATACCAAGTATTGAAACTGACGTCTCACCTCATCTTTACACCCTCATTGATGTGGAAGGGTTTTCCCTAGCCACAGAGTGGTAGAGAACCGGGCAACCTTCAGCTACCTGCGACCATGAAGAAATTTTTTAATGCAGAGACACCAGTCCCTCAGTGACCTATCATCACGGAGGCACACTAGGAGCCAGGGATCAGCACCAACATCAGGTCTACAACCCACCAGGAGGAAAGGACCAAGCAACAACAAGCACATCACCAAGTCCACCTCCTGCATCTACAAGGACATAGTAAGACATTCTAAAACAACACTTATAGACACTGTACCTATTATACCTATAGACATAGCTACCCCACCCACCTCTCCCATTCGTGTTGAACCCACTGTCAACATGGCCGGAGACGATCAGGTAGAGGTAGAAAGACAACGAGAACTAGATGATAGGATATCAAGAAAATTAGATGAACAATTAGCGGCCCACAAGGCAGAGTTAGAAAGACTCAAATCTGATATCGCAGAATATAGAAACAACAAGTCCATTAGCGACCTGGCTAGCGCCATTTCAAAAGCCAGCAAATACACCATCCGTGAACCAATCAAATTCTCCAAACCAGACATTAAGATGAGCACCAGAAAGTGGTTCACCGACCTAGAACGTTTTGTTAGGCTTAAATACCCTCAAGAAGATCATCCCATCCACGTCACTTGTGCAGTATATCTAGCTGGACCAGCGTACGAGTGGTACAGTATTCAGCCTACTAGTGTACAGGACGATTACGACCTTATAAAGAAGGGGCTGATCCACCACTTCAAGGATGTCGAAAACGACATCAAACTATTAACACTGTCCCCATTTGACCCCACCCTACACACCATGGAAGAATGGCTAAAGGACGCCAACACCCACTTCCAAAACAAGGGGGTGGACATAGAAGCTGCCATCATCCAGGTAGCCACTGTATTAAACGAGGACTACCGAGAGGCGATCAGAGCGGAAAGTCCTACTACATGGGCTTCCCTCTGTAGAGCGCTCAGGTGTGCGTACCTCTACAAAAAGACCTCCACACATAAGGTATCATCCCTGTCCAACAACACCCTAGACCCAGTGATAGCTGCTCAGTTAAGGGAGAAGGATAGGGAGAATGAAAAACTGAGAGACCTTCTTCAGAAGCAACAGGAAGTTATGGAGACCGAACATACCGTAGCTGCTATGGGAGGTGGTAAACCAAAACCCACCTACCACAAACAAGCAGCTGCACCTACACACCAATCCCCACCAACTGACTTTGCATTACCACCCAACTATAGGGGGAGGAGAGAGGACTTCGACATCAACTACGTTGACAACATAAGGAAGGCACGTTCAATGGGCCTCATCCCTCCCACCCACCGATTCAAAGGGGGACCCAAAGACATCATAACCCTTCTTCAAACGGGTTCCCTACCCCCACATCACTTCAAACTCATCCAGAATCAACAACAACAACAAAGGTGGCAGCCACAACAGCAATCATGGCAGCCACCACAACAACAACAACAATGGCCACAACAACAACAACAACAACAATGGCCACAACAACAACAACAACTTCAACTTCAACCAACGCCACAAAACCCCACTCAACAGTACACCATGGCACAGCTCGTCAGCATGATGAACGACCTCACCAAGACGACGGGAAACTAGATTGTCATCCTATGGATAGGCCTCATCAGGATGACAAAACAGTCCCCAACACACAAGACACAGCATCGCCCATCGACATCACGCCACATGACCCACAGACAATCCACAACGCTGCACCAGTGCGCGGGAAACCTGCCGACGTCCAAGCTACTCTGGAAGTCGTCCCCCCACCACTCCCCGACCTACACATGGAAGAAGGTGAGCAGAGTGTTTTGTTTATCAATATGGTCAATGGCAATATAGATCTACAATTCAAAGATACCAACATCCCCAGTCTAGTAGACACAGGAGCCACCGTCTCTTGCATGAGAGAGGGTCTAGCCTCCACTCTATCGAAACTAGTTCCTCATGAGTTCTCACGAATCAGGTCCAAAGTTTATCTTGCCGATGGAGCATTGTGTCACATCAAAAGAGCTATCAAAATCAAATTCAAAATTCAAGGCAAAACATTCAGTCATCAATTTGCAATTCTTCCAAATTGTTCATCACCAATCATATTGGGAACAGATTTTCTATCGAAGACTAAAAGCAAAATCAATTACTCCACTGACCCAACTCCAAAATCTCAACCAATCAGGGCAGTGAGAGCCATTTCGATACCTCCATTTTCCGAAATGGCCATAACAGGCCAAGTCACATGCTACCACTCAGTCAGTCAAATCAATGGTATAACAGACAATTTCGACAGATCAGACAAACTTCCAAATTACATCGTACAACGTTCAGTCGTGACACCTGACCAAAGAGACAGACACCCACTGATATTATTGAATATCACATCTAGAATCTGTAAAATCCAGAAGGGTGAAATCGTAGCCTTATATACAAAAACAGACATAGACAAAGAAAATCATATATTATCGACAGGCTACGAGGAGACACAACCCGAGGAGACAGACAGAGACATAGACATAGACATAGACAACAACTCTACTATCAGTGACAGTGCATCATCAACAGGGTCAGACAAAACATTCTATGTACGAACACCAACATACTCAGAGTATTCTGACTCTGACATGGATCAATCCATGTCAGACGACGAAGATCATATAAATATGGTACAAGAGACGACAGGTCACGACGAACAAGACATAGACAAAGACATGTACATAGGGAAGGACATAGACATAGAACCAGAAAAAGAAAAATCACACGTCTTCCAAAAACCAGACTGCCTCACAGAAGATCAATTCACAACTTTTTGCCAATTAATAGAAGAATACGACGACATATTCGTGGGAAAAGATAACATGATTGGAAGAACCCATCTGTACACCCATAAAATCAACCTGATCCCAGACGCCAAACCCTTACAGTTCTACCCATTCAGAATGGCCCCGCACAAAGCTGAACGACTTGAAATTGAATGTCAGAAGCTGGTAAAGCAGGACATTCTGGAGGAAACCAAAACGGGTCCCTGGTCATCCAGAAGTTTTCTTGTAGAGAAAAAGAACGGGCAGGGTTACAGATTAGTGACAGATCTAAGATATGTGAATTCCCAATCCATCAACCAAGCACTTACATCACCACGAGCAGACGACAGCCTAGAAATGATTGGTGAGATGCGACCTGCCGTGTTCTCTAAAATGGATGCCCAACAAGGGTACTTCCAGATACCAATTAGAGAGGACGACAGGGACATCACAGCTTTTCTCACTAGGACCAAAAAGTATAGATACAAGACCATGCCCATGGGACTCGCCAGCAGTGCTCAGGCTTTCCAAGCTGTAGTCAACTTGATCCTACAGAACCTGCAGTACAAATGTGCAATCCCATACTTAGACGACATCTTGTGTTTATCACCATCCATAGACCAACATTTCGTCGATTTAAGAAACATATTCGAAGCACTAAGAAATGGCAAACTAAAGTTGAAGAAAACCAAGTGCGAATTCTTCCTAGAGGAACTAGACTTCCTAGGAATGAAAGTCACCACTGACGGTATCAAACCATTCCCAGACAAAGTCCACAAGATCCAGACATTCCCCACACCGAAGACCACAAAAGAGGTGCGGTCATTCACTGGACTCGCCCAATTCTATAGAAAATTCATCAAAGGGTTCAGTGAAATTGGTCGACCTCTATTCAACCTACTCAAAAATGGGAACAAATTTGTCTGGACCAAAGAATGTGAGACTGCATTTCAGACCCTGAAGGACTCTATATGCAATGACGTCATCTTGCTGTACCCAGACTACAACAAACAGTTCCATCTTACAACAGATGCATCTGGTACAGCCCTGGGAGCTACTCTTTCCCAGGAGAAAGACGGCGTTCTACGACCAGTAGCCTTTGCGGGCAGAGCACTCCATGACCACGAAAGGAATTATGGTGCCACCCAAAGAGAACTATTGGGAGTAGTATTTGCAATAGAGTACTTCAGACACTACCTTGAAGGAAGACCATTCGAGTTATATACTGACCACCAAGCCCTCATCCACATGTTGACAAAATCAGATAACAAAAACATGTGGGCAAGGTGGGCACTCAAAATTCAACAATTTCAATTCAATATCAGACACATAAGAGGCAAATTAAATATACCATCAGACGTTATGTCAAGACGAGACTACCCACTAGACAAGACACCAATGACAGATCCTCCACCAAAACCCAAAGCCATAAGGGTGCAACATAGAATTATGTTTGAGGATGACATACACACACAGAAATTCAAAGAAGACGAACCACCATTGACTCTACCAAAACGACTACCCAAATCAATCCTGAAGAGAAACTCCACCCATCACTTCTATTGTGAATGTATGGAGGATAACACAGAAGACATAGAGGAAGTAAAACGACTCACCCCCAACCTCAGAGCAAATCCTGACATCCCAAGTACCAAATTACATCATTTTGGGCTTCCACAAACAGAATACAAGGGACTGTTAGCAGCCATAGTGGCCTCAGTACAACTGGAAGTAGATTCAGCTGCACGACCGGTCCCAGGCCACGCCCCACAGCAGCTGACAGTACCCTCTACATCTCTAGAAGCCCTATCAACATTCATAGAAGAAACTCAAACAGAACAAATAGAGCAGGTTGCGGCGACCCGACCGGTCCCAGGCCACACCCCGGCACCGCAACCTAAGAAAACCACAGATAAACCAAAACCAAAGAAGAAAAATGAGAAGCCTAGAAGAGACGCCACAGACATGGCAAAACACTTGGCCAATCAGACCAATCATCTGATTGAAATGATAGAGAGCCTCTCTGACCCACAGATCTCCATACTCAACCTCAAAAGAGAACAGAGATATAATTTACACACGAAAGCTATCATCACGTATTTAGAGAACGGACAGGTACCCAATGACAAAAACAAGAAGGAGACGGAGCAATTTATCAGGAAAGCTGATGATCACATCATGCTGAATGATATCTTGGTCCATATCAACACGGTACTATGGAAGAAACACAAGGAATTCTCATTCCAACCTGTCATCCCAGATGACATGAGACTTCCCATCTTGAAGCTTTTTCACGACCTCCCAATGGCAGGACACGCTGGCGCACAAAGAATGCTGTCGACCATGCTTCCCAAAGTATATTGGAAAAGCATGGCGGCCGACGTCCAGAAATTCACAGCAACCTGCCATGTCTGCCTGAAAGCCAAAAAGATGAACCTAACCAACAACCTGCCAATGACGGCCCATAGTACCCCTTCTTACCCATTTCAGTTTGTCCACATAGACGCCATAGGCCCACTACCACCAACACCAGGAAAGAATGTATACATTCAGGTAGTGGTCGACAGGTTCTCTAAATTCTGCATAGCCTACCCTACTACATCACTGGACGCGGAAACAACTACCGCAGAATTCATAGAGAAGGTTGTTCTGGCCGAGGGCATACCAACATACCTCCAGTCAGACAATGGAACGTCATATAAAAATTCAAAATTCAGAAACATGACATCTTCCCTCAACATAAAACATGTCTTCAGCTCGGCCTATAGACCAAAATCGAACGGCCAGGCTGAGAGATATGTGAAGACGCTGTCTGAAGGCATACGGGCCTACTGTGAGGAACACCAGGACACATGGGATGTATTCCTACCACACCTCGTGTTCTCCATCAACAACACAGAGTCCGCCACCACTGCCTTCACACCGTTCTTCATTATGAAGGGAAGGAATCCAAACACCATAATAGACAACAAACTCAACCAGGAAGAAGAGAAAAGTCTAAATCTCCACATCAGTGACAAATTAAAGAAAATAGACTACACATACAATCAGGTCATTGAAAACATTGAAAAGAGGACAGAACAAATGAGACAACAACACGACAAAAAGGCAAAACCTACAAAGGTGCAGAAAGAATCACTAGTGTATGTAAAGGTACCCCGACTGATGGATAGAACAAAATGTTTGAAACTGCAGAAGGTGTACTCTGGCCCATACATAGTGTGCAAATTCGTCTCAAAAACATCTGTCCTCCTCAAATCCGTCATCACAATGAAGACAATGAAAAACCCAGTTCACGTAGATAGACTGAAACTCGTACGTCACGTGAGAAACAACGATTTCATTCACAGACTCATTGACCCCAATGACGACCTCATATCCAAACTATGGAAGAAAGACGGAGATTCATATAAAGCGAGACCAGCGCTACTACAAACCAAAAACATATATAAAGCGAAGCCGGCCCACTCCAAGGTCAAGAGGAGGACACCGGTGGGACTAAAACCATAATATAAACTATATAATATATAAGAGGAAAAGAGTTATCACCTATATTACATAAACAACAAAAAGCTCACTATATTATCCCTACTATCAAAAAGAGACACCAACTGTCATATATTATCGACTTTATTACCAAAAAGGATCAAACACTGACTACTACAACCACTACTATTATCACGATTACTATTATAATGATTCACAAAGAATCACGACTGACACACCGATCATCATAAAGGAATACTGGAAATACAGTATTTATCACCATAAAGGGCACTAGCTTCACCAATTATTACTATTATTATTATTATCCATCTACACCCATTTCACCACACAAGTAAGTGGCAGGGCAACTCCATATTATTGCTGCTCCTTTAACAAACTGACACTTCAAATAGAACTATTATCAACATGTCAAAATCCGACATGAAAGGACAGTTTGCGCACTCTTATTAACCCCCCCCATAGACCAGTGGAAAAGCCTCGTATGCGGGTGGCCACCCACATGCATTGCAGGTGTCAACAACACCAGGAGGATGACCGCAATCTGAGCCCTGGATGGCGCCACCACTGGAGCGCGCAAACAAAAGCTCCACTTATGGGAGTGTGATAACGACCAACATGGCAGGGTGACATAGCCACCACCCTGTACCCAGACCAAAGGGTATAAGTTCCCACACATCCCCCCATCTTTCCACAGTCACCCAGTGACCACACCCCTACACACATCGATTCAGTCAGGAGCAGCCCACAGCTAATTTGGTAGATCCCCGCCAGTACTGCGCACTTACACTCATCCTTCACCAACTATCGACTATCAACTATTACTACTACAAACGATCGACTACTACTATTATTACTATCAAATCCCAACAACTCGGGAATCATGAGGTATACACTCTACCTCCTATTAATCATCACACACATCATTTACACGGCAGCACAACCAATAGTGAGGCAAAATATCGGCCTCATCTATGAACAGCTGCCGGGACAAATCATCACCGGTCATGACCTACACGAGGTCATACTGGCCATCCCCTACAACATCCCAATGGCTCCTCGTCCGAAGCCACTCATTTACAACACCATCAGGACTCTTCAACTGACTTCACTAGGACCCCATGACAGCCTTGACGCCAAGATGTTACAACAAGCTGCTGACCTCGACCGACTACTACAAAACGTAGATATTAACATTATTAAGACTTTAAAGAACATTGCACACTTCCTCTCGGATCCTATTACTAACAGGCCAAAGAGAGCTATCCTAGGATTCTTAGGGGAGCTCTTTAAATCCATCTTTGGCCTGGCAACCACTAGAGACATGGATTCTATTATCAACGTCATACATCACCTAGATGCTAGAATTGGTACACTGGCCGACGTCAATGTTAAAACTGCACAAGGATTACATGACGTCACCCAGCAACACCAGCAGTTTCTAGACACTTATATAAAACAACAGGACGTTGTACAGGAATCCCTACTCAATATTACCGAATCCATAGACTCATGGTCTGATGATTTCTCCACAACCCTAACCTCCATCCAAGCCGACCAGGATCGTAGGATTACCCAGTCAGCCATCATATCGGCCCAGGTAATTGTCCTAATGACCAGGATCGCCTACCAACAAGGGTTATACAAGGTGGAAAATTCTCTCAGATTATTGTCCACTGGAATATTAGCACCGGATATGATCCAACCCACAGAACTAGCCCTCAAGCTAGCCACCTTAGACACACAACTCAAAATTAGGAACCCAGGATCCGAGGTAACGATTATTGACACCGCATATTACTATTCACAACCAGTTGCACTATACACCTATTCCAAAACTCACTTATACATTCATATTAACGTTATCATTTCTGCCACAGACGCAGCATTTAACTTATATCAAGTAATTACAACTCATGTCCCCATTAACACCGAAAATACGACAAGTTCTGGATCTACCCTATTACACACTGACAAAACTTTCCTCGCTGTCAACGAGGCAGAGACATTGTACTTAGAGATGACAAACGCAGATCTGCTTACGTGCCAAGGCTCGATACTGAAAGTATGCGCTAGGACCATGCCTAGAATACGCAGTGACCAGCCAACCTGCCTCATGGCGGCCTTTAAAGGTAACCAGGTAGACATAGCCAGACTCTGCACATTTCAAGTACACCCTCTGAGACCCATACAAACCCGTGCTATAGCTATTGGTAAAGATAAATATTTAGTAACTACTAACAGGGAGTACTACCACGTCATCTGTCAGCACATGACACCAACTACTAAGAAAGCTTCGGCCTACGCAGTTATTGGTGTCCCATGTATGTGCCACTTACAGTTTGACTCATTGTACCTCCCAAACACCAAAATTCCTTGTAATGAATCTTCTTCAACACATTTTCTAATGCACGCGGCCAATACACCCATACTACTCGCACTCACAAACAATCTGAACATCACAGCATCATCACTACACCACGATCCAATACACATACCACATCTACATACACAAGCTATCATCAAATCTATGACAAACATCAGCAAGTTGTCATCAGACATTACATTGGACCTGGAACCCTTCACCAGGAATATCCTTATAGAAGCCACCAACGCAGCAGACATCTTAGACCGACCCATCCAGGACACATCCATACGAGAGAACATAGCTAGCTTCTTTGCTAGCCCTGTATGGAACTATATAGTACCAGTCACTTGCATTCTAAACGCCGTAGGATTCTTCTACTTATTATATGTATCCAAAGGAAAAGCACTATTCGCGACCATCCCAACCGTTAGTGCTCGACCCAACAACATTTCTTGGAAATTTATTAACCCCATCCCCCAGAGTGAAACCAAAGAAAATCACACTATCAATCTAGATCAATACGTTGATGCCCATAACATTTTTACCCTGATATTTGTAGCTTTAATCGTATACGCTATTATCAAAACCACCTTCAAGTGTAAAAACAAGATTACACGCCATTTTGGAATGACAAACTCTGGACATAAGACCAATCCTACTATTACTCTCAAAATTTACCAAGGACACGTCAATCATACCATCCCACTGCTATCCCTACCCTACGAACGTGACTCTATTGTTAATGAATTCATACCAACCCTGACGGCCATCTCAGCCCTGTCATGCCCATACCCACGCATAAACATGACATGGAACGGCCCCATATCATTCAACATCAACGGAAAACAGAAGTCATACTATCTACCCAACCACGTCATACTACCCCTAGCGGCACGGTTTTCTATCATACCGGCCCTGAAAGACGACACCACCACCACAGGATTAACCCTTAAGACTATTGAAATGACTACATCCCTACATCCGACTGAAACCCAAGACAACATTGACATTGACCCCGACTGTGACAACACTACGTCACTTATCAAAAACCCAAAAGACATGACCACTACCGAACTATTGACAGCCATTGTTATGAAAAAGAGTGAGACAGGAAATGAAACATAAAAACTTTAATATAGAAGGTGATAACTCAGAACGAACTTCCTCCATTGCCCCTCGACATTGAGAATGAATACCAAAGATCAAGTATTGCCAAAGATCATTGCATAAACAAAATACACTGCTCAAAACCTATTGCTATACATGTACTATCATACCATACTAAGTAATACACATGGCCTATGTAAACGCTTAGTACATCTATATTATCGTTGAAATGAATTTCTTACAGCTTCCTATCGTATGAATTGATTGTATTATAGACTAGGACGGAAGCGCGACATATAGAAACAGTACGTCACACTACTATTACCACTGTACCACGACTTGTACTATGTAAATAATTGGTAAAGGTTAAAGCTTCCAAAGGTATAACCATATAAATAGAACGGAAGCGAGACATATAGTACCAGTACGTTACCATAGAAACATTATTATTACCACTGCATAACATGTATGTAAAAAAACACAAAAAAAAACAAAAAAAAAACACTGTACTACCTAGAAAATGTGATTAAGAACCTAGTCATAGTCAAATGTATAAGATAGATAGATACAAAAATCATAAAATACAAAAAAAAATGTTAACAAATACTTTTGAAGCGTGACATAACTCTTCCTCTACTACTTCGCGGCCTGCACGAGGGCGTGCAGGAGTTGTATTGGGGGGTGCTGTCACGCCACAAAACCCCTTATTTTACCTTCATCAATTGTATTACGTCATATTACGTCATATTACGTCATATTACGTCATAATTATGATTTATGATTATTAATATTCATATTTATTATTATTTGTAATACGTACAATACTTTATACATATTTTCAATCCATATGTCCATCAAAGTACACCTAGACGTCAGACATACCTATTTCTCACTAAGCCAAGCCAAACTAACCCCCATGCATAATTAATCCATAGATCACAAGCAGACCCTTATCCCATGGACAAGAGGTAACGGTCAGCCTGTCCAGACGACAAGGCACCGACCGGTCACCTATACACAAAACAAATGAACTATATGTTGACCCCAAGGATTAACTGTCAACACATAAAACAATGCTATAAAGCTGGACACCCTTAATCAGTGTGGCACCGCCAAAGCCACTTGAGCCGGCTGGAGACCACCTGGAGGCAGGCGACAAAGCCCCCATGTGTGCATGCTACTTATCATGTAATCCATTACCCATAATGCACTGGACCCAGGCTCCCCACCCGCGGTCCAGCGCACACCACATGTTAAAGCCATGAATATATAATTATCCAATCAAATGTCAAATGTATATTAGCCAATGAAAACCACTGTTACATCTACTTCCGGTCACATGGGCACCCCCTCCACCTGCCGGGCACCTGTACTTATACCCCGGTCAGATGGAGGAGGAAATCACTTATCATCTTGCAACCATCAGTAACTTATATACTGAGCCCTAGTGACTGGTACTCTGATATTAATATTATTATTAATAAAAGATACCAAGTATTGAAACTGACGTCTCACCTCATCTTTACACCCTCATTGATGTGGAAGGGTTTTCCCTAGCCACAACTAGCCTGCGTGTATATTTTTCTCTCTTCTTGTTCTACAACAAAGGGTGAAGGGGGAATATACAGTGTCACTCCTTCAATAAAAATTCGCCCTACATGACGTGGCTTGTGGCTGTGGCACTTTGGACCCCTAGGACGTACCAGAGTACAGAGACTTGAGTAAATTGAATGAAACCACGTGGATGGAGAAGACAGTGGGCTGGTAGTGGGTTTGATGCAGGGAGGATTGCACTCTAAGGAGTTGTGTACTGATGAAGTGGCTACAAATGCGGAAAGGTATAGGCTCCTAAGTAACCATTGCATCTCCTGGGCTATCCCTATGCCTAGGGTTTATCAAATATTAATAAATACTGACGGGGTTTACAGTCCTACACGGACATACACTATAGAAGGCCCCTTTCAAACCAAGTGGTGAGGCTAAGTAATGTGAGGGACTAGGGGGTAGCAGAGCCATGCACAGAATCTACTAGTGCTACACACGTGAATTCTTATTTTGGCCCATAATGCAGTGTAAATCCATTGACTGGAATAGGTACTGGAAATAAAAATGGTACTATTTCGACTTTTCCCTCTTTGTGGAATGTGACGTCGAGGGGGAACCTGAAAATGGACAATGGTCTGTAGCCGATTTTTAAGAATTCAATACTTACTTGAGACAGGTATGAAGAAAGCCTGTAATGCAAGCACTTCATTTACTTTCATATTTTACAGTAGACTTTGTTTAAAGTACAAGGTTCGCCGATGTGGTTACCACAAGACACTTACAGATTTGCAGTGCTGTTGGTTAATCTCTAGTTATCATATGAAACTAAGGTTTCAAATGTTATTTTCAGTACTTGTAGTAGGTTCTCTGTTAATGCATATGTGCGACCAGAGCGATACTGCAATTCCTATCAGGAAGCCTCTCTAATGCCAGGCTCAACAGTCCTCATGTAGTGTATATCAGCCGCCGTAAAATGAAACCTAAACGGCCAAGATCGTGGTATTGGTACCAATAGAAGCACACATCAAGTGGGAATGAACAATTGTGGAAATAAATTGTGTTTGTGCCCGAACCAGAGTACAGAGATCCTTTCACTTTCCTAGACACATGTACCTTGTCCACACTCCCCGGCCAACTCTGCTAGGGATCGTTAAAAGCGAGGATTTTAATTAGGAATCTACCCCCGGGACCACAAGCACAGCCATTTCGGATGTGACCACCTTCGCTCCAATCAGAGTTAATGAGAAACGTCCCCTCTCCCCTTTCTTGTCCCATGTTGTGACAGGTGTGCAACCGTCATCTGTAGTAACTAGCGTTATCTGCAGTGGTGCAGATAACGGCAGGTCATGTAACCGTTATCTGCATCAAAAGGAGGTGAGGTGGGGAGCATGCAGGCTGGGTGGGATTGGAGGTGAGGATATGGATGCAGGCACTCTGCTGACAGACTGGTCGCCTTTCACTCCTGTCACCGTGTTGTGTTACCTGCTACTAGGTGGACATGCTGAATGCATTATACCCTCGGCAGGCCATGGGGAGTCGTCAGGATCCTATGGCAGGTGTGACAGCCTCAATGTTGTCATGGCAATTCTATAGCACTGTAACTGTCACCCACTGTAGGATGCCATCTTGTCCCACCAAAGGCTATGCTGGATTGTGCAGACTATCGATGTACCGGTACACCTTCAACTAGAGTATGCTGCTGTAGTCATTGCCGATTTCCCTGGCGACTTTTTCTCTGTAATGTAGCATCCGTTGCCATTATGACGCCGTAGTCACCCAGTTATATCCTTATAGGGCGTCTCAATGGATAAACGCAGTCCAATTGTTTTGGAACCCATAGAAAAGATGTGTATTATCGGCGATATATGGTGATGAAATGTATTCATATAATATCATTGTAGATGGTTTCGCTCATATACCAGTGAGGATTGATAAGCGATGACAGATATGATATTATTGTAGATGGTTTTGCTCATATACCAGTGAGGATTGATAAGCGATGACAGATATAACTTGAGTTTTAGTATAAATAGTTTTAAAAACATATAGGTATTTCACAAATTATCAGGTCGTGTTGGTTTGGTAATATCAACATTGAAATCCCTCATGATGCATTGTATAATGTTCACTTCTGTAAATGCAAATGGTTGAGACTATTGTCTGAAAAGAGAAATGGGTAGGCAAAGCAATGAGGTGCCCTTTACAATAGAAAGCGTTGTTTAAGTTTGAGTAGCAATGGACAAATACAAGTCTTTCAGCGTGCTCCAGCTCCCAGCTGAACCACTGGTTGGCCTAGTCTACCGAGCCCCCACCCACCACGCTACTGGCATTGTTTGCCGTTGCATTATTCCGCCGGCATTTACAGGCAGCATATGGTGACAGACTTTGTAACCACCATACTTATTCCCACCCGACTGATTCCACCTTGTCAGCCGGAAAAGGGAAACAAATCCGTTTGACCGGGCTCAGCTGCCACCCTCTCCTCCCCCCACTTGCTTGACGATACATTTTCTACAAGAGCTTAGGTTGTGAGTTTGTAGGGACTGGAGGGCGGCTATTGGGGGGTTGTGTGCCCCCTACTCCCCTACACCTGCCTAAATAGTCTGCTAGTGCCGACTATGCCCTCCCCTCAAAAAGGCGACTGCTTTATCTGTAGGACACACGGGCCGAGAGAACTGTCGTCTGACTTTTGGATAACGTCTAAACCACAATGCACAGTAGTCCCTGATGCAGATGGTGCAGAGACGATTGTGATGGTGGGGGTGGGGAGGGGGTCAGGTGTGGATAGAGTTTGCTGAGAGTAGGTTTGTCTGAGCATAAGCTTGCTTAAACCATGGTAGCTTTGGTCTTGGTGTTGGAAATGGCAGGGAGCCGACACACATGGATTGGGGTGGTGGACAAAGGGTCCCCAAAGGAAGAGGCTGTCAAGGTACACACCCGTCAGTTATTTTTTATTTGCTTTAAAGGTCAGTTAAATGTCAGTTCTTGTCACGTTTTTGAGAAAATGTCTGGTTATACGTGAAAATCACGGTATTAAATAATTTTTTGTCATGTGTCGGTTTAAACTGTGACTGAAAAACAGTGAGGACCCTGGGCAGTGCATTTAGGAGGAAGTGAGCCAGGAAAACGGCTCTCTTTCGTGACTAAACGGGAGAGGGTATATGTGGTGAAAATGGGCAGAAGGAAAGGTGGAATTCAGCAAGCATTCAGTTTGCAACTTGCGACATATATATCATAACGGCAACTTAGCGTGTCAAACCCATAGCAATTGAATGAAGAATCCAAAGCCGAGAAACTGGTGGTGAGATAGGGAGTGTGAAAGTAGGGTGGAGTTACTGGGCGACTTGGGACGGAAGAGGTGAACGGAGGCGGGCGGGGGGAGGGTAAAATGAGGGCGGACACAGGGGCCGACCCACTGGGAACAACCCCAGCATTGATCACACCTCAAGGCCAAACAGTGCCGAGCAGCTCAAAGAAATGTGAGACGGCGTGAGCTGCTCTTGGTCAATAGGGAGCTGCGGGTGGGGTGCCGCAGTGGGTTCCAGGGGACAGGGGTGCTCGTCCAGTCTACCCTATACACCGTATAATCTTTACTTCGGGGACGCCGTGGCTACGGGCAGTCACCCGCAAGACTAGCCCACACTCTAATTCAAAACTGTTAAACTTCTGATCCGACCGTATGGCACCCCTGGCTATTGCACTGGAGATAACCATATTGATGAATGGATCAAATTTAAAATAAAAATGTACCTCAGTCAGCCACAACATTCACATTCTTTCAAGTGAAATGGGTGTGGAAATACTGAAGTGTTTTTTGTTCAGGAAATTGTGAAAAGATATTTGACTATAGATAATTCGTTGTCAAGTGAATTCTTGCTTCCCAATACATGGAAACAACATCCTCCCCAAAGAGGAGCCTATTCACTGTGGTCTGTAAATAAATTGGGTAAGTAGAAGCTAATCACTTATTAAGACCCACCCTGCAGCACAGACGACCTGCACACTAATGAAGTGCAACCAGATAGTGTCTGAATTATTTATCTGAATAAGACGAGCTGCTCTTTGGGCATATCAGGACTGGATCGTGTTACTGAGCTCCTCCTCTAACTCAGGTGCTGACAAGGTTGTCCTGCTGTGCCCGTGTTCAGTGCCGACCTGTGCACCACTCTGCCGACAGGGATGCACGTTGGGTGCTGGTATCCTTTACATGGTCGGCACTAGGAAGCCAGGATCCACGTGGTCCTGGCCATTTAGAATAGATCTATGCTTGTCCATATGGATGATTGTTAATTTGCTAATTCTGAATACCACATGGTTTGTAGAAGTACCCCCCCCCCCCCCCAACACACACGCACAACCACAAGGAATCTGAATGTTAAAATATATGACACTGGATTACTAATGCACACATGTACTGTCATGGGTGCATAGTAGTTTGTAATGTATGTCTTAAGGGACATAGTATAACTAAAGGTAGGGGCTGTTGTACATGTTTAAGTATAATGCCATATGAAACGGACCTTTGGTCCTTTTCCTGTGGCTGATGTATTGGTTGTATGGTGTATGAGTCGCCCTATAAGACATCTGGTAGTCAGGCCGTGAACGGACCTGACCCACACCCGTGCTGGGAATCTGTGCCACTGTGGTAAGAACACGCTGAAGGTAAAAAGTAACAACTCTGTGGGAAATAATATGTTGGTGTCAGGAATGTGGTGTCCACCGTCTCCATATAAAAGCCAAAACCATCACAGTACGAAATCAAAGTAACTGCAGTTGGTGTATAGAGAAATCGCATTTTTATAGTGTCAGGTATAGTGAAATCTAGTGGAGATTTTATACCATAGGGTAGCATCACCTAGACTGGGCGACTACCTTGAGATATCAACCTCAATTTTGTATTTATGGGCCCTATCTTTGTGTATAATAGTACACTTTAAGTAGTACTTTCACTAACAGAGGGCAAATGTTGCATGAATAACTATAGGTAAAGCTACCATATGTGAGATAATGAATTTAGCTTGGAAAAAGAGGTGAGGTTTACCAGGTGTGTATATATAGAACAGCTAATTAAGAGAAGAGGAAGAGAGCATACCATTAATTAACCTGGGGGTTGTAGGCTGATGAGTTGTGTGGCTACCTGACCTTTCACAGAAGGGATACAGTGGCCATGCAGTCATTAACAGTGTTCACATTAAAGGCTTCATAACATCGATGTAGAGTAGAACATCACTACACTAACCCTATCTGTTTACTTTTACCATGACAAAGAGGGCCACGAGAGCTGAGCAGGTAGCACACCAGAAAAGAATGCATGATCGAAAAAAGGGGGAAACTGACCCGTCTTTGTACTCGTCATAGCGACGCATACTAATCCCAGAAAATAGGGCAGATGAAAATAGTCCAGAGAAACAATATCCATGGTCTGCAACGGTATTTGTGTGTACATTTTCTTCCTTGCTTTTGATGTATTGACTGAGGACATTGATTTACTGTTATATCTCAAATGGTATTATGGTGATGGTGATGACACATAAAACCAGACCCGGTCAAGTAGGTTTACACTTTTCTTAAGACAGACAAATTATTAGTTACAACTGTGGAGCGAAAATGAATTAATGATTTCAGATTTGTAAGATCATCCGACAGCAAAACCATAGATTACGCTGACCCTTACGCGACGCCTACAATTAAGACAGGGACCTTTGATGACCTCAAGTCAATTGGACAAACAAACAAACAAACAGACTTACAAACAAAGGGGACCAGCTGCAGACTCTCTGTTCCTATCCTGGGGACAAGTCAGAAGTTGTGTCACCTGTCACTGAGTGGGCAGGGAGGAGGCTGTATATACGTCGGTGGTACTTTAAGCTGCTCTCTGCCCACCTGAGCAGCTCTGTGTGGAGCAGCCTGCCCCCTCAACCCACAGGACAGGCTCCTGCGGCTATCCCTGGATGTTATGGCCTGGGTAGGGTAGAGTGGGGAGGGGGGGGGGGGGGGTTGTCCTGATGGCCATGGGTGTTTGAAAGAGTGTAGTCGGCCGTAACCTCTGTGTTGTCAGGCAAATAGTCGGGAGACCTTTCAGTAGTTTGAGGCTATTTGTGTAAAAAGCCAAGTCACATTAGGTCAGAAGGCGGTGTCTTTTGTTCTTTGTTCTGAAGAGGGTTGTTAAAATCTCCTTCAGCTAGGTTGTTACTGCTGGTGAACAGAAGGTGGAACATGGAATTAGAAGAAAACAATGCTTTAAATCGCGCTCGATATTAATTCAGGCTTGCCAAGGACCATCATGATTTAATATGTTCATAAGTGACATAATCTCTAGCCCATCACCCGGTATCGCAAACATAAATTTGTGATGTCATGCGACGAGCTATTTCAGAATAGTACGGCACTATCGATGTGGATATTGCCAGTTATGTTAATGCAATACATTTTGAGATCAACTTTCTTCATTCTAGAAAAAAAGCTCGCATATATGCATAAGTATTTGTGTTTTTATATTTTTGATTCGATGGACTGCGATGTTTTGAGTCATCAAAAAGCATATTCATATAATAGCATAGAAATAGTTTATATCATTTAACCCACGGTGGAGGGTTGAGCCATAGCATTTCACACCTAGGTTATTTTACATACCCTCACATAACCGAAGGTTACGTTAGATACCCACTTGTAACTGAGTTAAGTATTAAAAACTATTAGGGCACCAGCCAGTCGGTCGTGTTTATTTTGACATACACTCGGCTACACGTAGGGTATACTACATTTACTAGTGTAGCTGCCCTGCATCAGAATCTGCAGGTGAGGAATATGTTAAAAGGGTAAAAATAACCATACAAGCAAGTGGATTTCATTTGCACAAAAGGCTCAATATCTTAGTATTTCAGGACAAATGGATATCTTCATATGTAATGTGAGTAGTGAAAAGGGCCTACACAGATAACGGCTCGTCAATCCTAACTTGAGATCTGAACGGTGGAGTGTCTGGGCACCGTGGTTTGGGTGCGTGGCGCAGACTATATTGACGGTCCCTGAAGGGTGTATGGACTTCACAATGGTCTGCTTGTGGAGAGAGGGAAGATATGTCTCTCAGTAATATGGGCGGACTCTCAACGCTCAATACTGGTAGTGTAAGACAGACACCGCAGCACATCTTTTACTTCTCTAGAATATCAATAGCAAGCCAACTGTGGGGAATATATTTTTACTGTTGTAGTAATTGTATCCAGATGTTTGCACAAGGCCTGAAGAAAAACAGCTGTCAATGGATCTATGCCCTGCTTTCGTCGTGCAGTGTTAAAACATAGTAATTACATCTCATTCTGATATTTCTTGAAGGAGAGAAAATGTTGTGGAAGGAGGAGAACCTCAGATCAATTCTCCTCTCTAATACTGGGTAATGTGTAGGAGGCATGTCGATTAACACTTTAAGCGATGCATAGCTATATCCTTTTGTCATCAGATGATGCATCAATGCAGCCCTGGCATTCGTGACTGCTGTCATTTCCAGCCTATTGGGTTGAAACACCCCCAAGGGGTATGCATGATGCACCATTGCAGCGTTAGCGAGTTACTTGTTCTTTGCTGACGCTGCATTGGTGTATCATGACGACAAATGAAAAAAAGATCCTTGAGAATCATGCTGCCCATAAGGGGTTAAACTACACGTTTGGTGCTCAAACACGCTGTGGCTTTACAGACGATCCTTTCTTGCACTTCATCCGCCTAAATTGATTGGCTGAAATAAGATTTAGAATTTTTGATTAGATTACTGCCTGACGAAGGTAGGTGGGTGGGCCGACTCTGTAGCCGTGTTCTGGACGAACAAAGAGAGATACGGGCGGCGACAGGGCATTGTGCTTTAATCTGCAAAGCCCCAGTCCCAAAGAGGATCACTAAGCGACTGAATGACAGACGAGGACATAGTTTAAAGCTTTTTAACAGGCTCAGTTGATTAAACGGGAAGCCCGCACTGCCTTGGCTTTATTGCACGTTTTTCTCTCCTTGTTATCAAAGATCAATTTTCCGATTTGGCCCCCGGCGTCTACACAAGGGAGGCGATTATTGAATGAGGGTTTGAATGCAGAGTGATGGCCCTGTAGAAATGATAGGTATAGGACATATAGTATGTAGAAAATGACAAGGCAGGTGGGGCTGGGTAGAAGGCTGGTGCGGGGCTGCTACATGGCGGCTGTGTGGATGAGGCCAAAAAAAGTGTTTCAGGTTACATAGTCTGAAAATCTAGGTTGGGTAGATCGGATTTTGAAATTTTATTTTCATTATTTATTTCTTTACTTTGGCCTGAAAATAGCCATAAATGGACTTTACCGCCCACTCCCGACAACAGCGTTGACTCGTGGACTATCAAATTGACTCTGAAATAGCCCAAAAATTACTTAAAATCTAAGTATTCTTTTCAAAAATGGATAAAGATTTCAAGGGTCAGCCTGAAACACCTTTTTTTTTGGCCTGAGGAGGGCGTGGGGCATGCAGCAGGTGATTGCAGCTCACACGGTGACGGGGTAGAAGCGCACAGCCATGTTTTCCTGTACACCTCCTTCAATACAGTAATTGCTCTATTGATCCGTTTACACAGAGCTGCTGCAGCAGGAGACGTCGGCTTAAAACCTGTGAAGGAGTTTGCTGATACTGCACATTTCTTTGTAACCTACACACACAGTATGGCCACTGAAAGTAGACACCAGTGCGCTTTGAAGGCAGAAGTGCCTTCATCAGTGATACCTTACCTTCGGTATAATAAGTATGTATATGTTGTACCTTCCTATAGATATAGAATATTGGCTGCGTATCACTTACATGAACTTGGTGATGGTCAATAAGTGATAGATGTCCCTCATCATTTTGGTCAGAATATTTGGTAAAGCAGAGACTCGTGTATCAGCCAGTGCTAAGCAGTGGGCCTACTCTGTAGTACTGGGTGACCTGGCTCAGACGGTAGTGTTCAGCCATCATTGAATGAGTAGTGATCCAGATAAAAAGGTGATGAATGAACTATTCACAAATAAAGGACAGAATCAATCCTTATTTCAGCAGCCTGTTAATGTGTGTTAATGGATAGGGTCCTGTAATAGGATAAATTTGTTGTCAAATGTGGAGAGTGCGAAGAGGAAAATGTCCCGATAGTTCGCTTTACCTTCAGGATACTGCGTTTTTTTTGTAGGGGGGGAGGGGGTAAACCACATTAACCGATGCTATCCTGGAGCCAGTGGACCGGGTTCAGATAAGCATTTATTTTAGACAGTCTTCTTTAAGGTGGTTAGATCCCATCTAAAAATATGTCCACTGCGCAGTTCTCTACGCAAAGACACACATCGGGAGACAGTACACCACTGTGCAACATCTGGGAATGTCTATGTCCTATTGGTAATGGTATAAGTTATATGTATTCTTATAAAGTGGGAATGGTGGCTTGACTGGAATGGGAAGCATCAACCGTCTGATATGAAGTCAAGCATGCTACACCTGTGCTATGCAGTCTCTGATGAGAGATCACATTTCACATAAACTAGAGCTTGAATATCTACGAAAATAGCTTGGGACCCCCTATTTTTTGGAGATTCTCTGGAAATAACATGTTATTGTGGTGTTTTTGCGAAAACCTGATAGAAATGTAGCTATACTTATAGACCATGAGATCGAACTATGAAAACTGGGCTGCACAATAGACAATCAATTTTGCGAATCAGAGAAATTCAGGGAACATGATGATAAGAAAGATCACAAAATCGACTAATAACATGGGTTAACTTTACCATGAAGCTCCGCCAACCTGAAGAGCAACCTATGTGCAAAATTTAAAAAATATGTACAGGTCTGACATGGAAAGTTATGTGATTTCAATCTGCTATTGTTGTGGAACTCTACCGATGATTTGGTGATGTTCTAGGGATTCCTACCTGCCCCAGACAACCGCAGTAAGATACATGTAGATTGATGAGACCAAGCACAAATACATTAAATAAAGGTATGATATGGGGTGTCTCAACATTGTAAGATCTTCTGGTCTGGGGATCTTCCAGGGGCACACTGTTCCACTTGGGGAAAGGCAACCTTCGTAGCTGCCAACTAGTGTTTGAGAATGTGGTTTTTACCTGGACCCTATTTTAGGCGCGAGGCAGTGGAAATTCAATAATCCACAGCCCGCCCATGTGGGCACTGATTGGTTCGTCGAGACGCTACCCTGTGCTAAGAACGCCGGCTGGAGGCAGAAGGGCCAACTACAAAGCCAGACTGGCGCTCAGATCTAGCAATCCTCGGTACACATATAACTATTGTGATGCGGCTTCTTTGCTCTGCTATTTTTTCGACTTCGCTGTAATATAGATGAATCCTTCCTGGAGGGTTTTTGAGCTTCTACAATATCAGATTATACCAGTTTGTGAAGATGAAAATGTTCACATACTAATGAGTTCGGTATCATAGGGGACTGGAGAGGCTTCCATTCATTTGACTGAGGCCTCTGTACGACGTGCCATACTTTAATAACTAAATGCGTTGTCTGTGCGTGTAATTGCCATTCACTGACTGCAAATCTGATCTACCTACCACACATTATAGGTTCTTACAGCTATGGGCAATATGACATAAGATCACCCTTTACTGCAGTTCTAAAGATCAGGTTCTGCGTGCTAAGCAATAGTCAGAGGGTACTGCGTGGTCTGCGGCCAACAGAACGTTTAAGGTGTGGTGTCTGTAGCCGTTTGAAGTATGGACATCTGCCCGCTGCTGTCTCTAATCGATAGGGTTGCTTCCAGTGGGTGCTTTGTTGTGCCGCCCGATTCCCAAATGCCAATGGAATTAGCAGTCCTAATGGTGTATGGTTCTTTCCTCTGCCCATTCAGCCCTCAGCTCTGAAGGCTCAACAATGTGGTAGGTCCCTCCAGCACAATCCCTTCAGACTACAGCGATTCTCCCTCTAAACGCTCCTCAACATAGAAATTGCTGACATGCTTTTAGGGCCAATTTCAATGTAGCCTTCTAGATTGCTCGCTATTTTGTGCTTAATATGGAAATGCCCCACTCGTAATGTGTAGGAAGCTGTATATCAGCACGTACTAATCTGGTATCAGTTTGCTGTATTTTAGACCTAATCTCTCGAGGCCAAAAAAGGGGGACTTTCATGTTTTCTGGCACAATATGGCCGACCCCAAGCAGTTTTGTCTTATTTTGGAAAGAAAGAATGTTGGCACATTTCAGGGTCTTTTACAGTCATTTCTGGTGCTCATAGCGTCAGTCAATGCTGTATACGGCTCCTGGGTCCATTTTGGGGTAGTTTCGAGACCTCAGTAGACAATGTCTGACCTAGCTAGCCAATAAATGAACTGATGTTCTGATACCGCCCCTATGTTTCCACTGACTACGCATCATTATATAGACATTTTGAGGATTGTGCTTATGCATATGTATATGCAATAAGGCCCACTGCGCGGTATCTTCTCCTAACAGCTTTGGGCACAGTGATCTCTAAAACACCGCTGATAGTAATATATATTGGGTTGTTATTAAGTTGCAGTATTGCATTAAACATGGAATGACACTCTTGTAGAGTTCTGCAGGGAAATATAACCAATTTGATAAATATTGTCTGTCGCAGGAAATTGGTTCTCCATGCATGTAAATATTAGCCTATGCTATATAGGTCTGTGTATTTGCAGTTACAGAAGAACCTAGGCAAACATAGTGGTCAAGGCCACGCTCTAGCCCCTAGCCCCATGGTGACCCTCTTAATCATCATTCATGGATCTGAGTTAACTTAGTCAAGGGCATCTTAAATACATGTATCATGAAGACCGACAGTTTAATTCATCTAGGAGCGATGGTGTGTAAGGCATCTTTATGAATGCTGTGTTTCTGATCCGAGAAGACGTCGCATGCATATATCTATTATATTCAACTGAGTCAACAACAAGTGCAATTGAAAAGGGTAAATTTAGCAATAACACATATAACCGAGACGATGCATACATGATATACTTGATATGTGGAGACAAATAGATCACCTATATACTCGTAAGAGTGGAAGTAGAGTACATGCTTTGTAATTGGACTATCCCCTCCCAGGTAGTATCATGTTAGCTGCTTCATCCTGCTAGAGCATTACAGAACCATCGCCCGCCAGCCGCCCATTGCCACCCAATCCACCAGCCATAACCCCTCAGGCAATCACCTAACAACCCGAACATCCTAGAAAAGACCCTATTACCAGCCCATTCAGTGTTCTCTCTATGACATTATCTGCTATTTCACCACTGCTTCCTGCTATACCTCTGTTATTCCAAGTGAAATCCCAGACCGTATCATGCATACCTTCAGTACCTTGCTACTACTATCTACACTATCTAGCATACACAAATCCAAAAGCTCATGTTAATATTTACACTCTTGTCAGTTACAACTCTGTCAGAGGTGTAAGAAGCAGAGCCAGAATTTAACATTGCGGTATTCAGTATAGAAGCATGGTCTATGGTGGGCAGTATGGCTACCCCCCTGCATTCTGAATATGGAGGGGGTGGGGTCAGACCCCCCACCCCCCATGCCTCCCATATGTCCTTATCCGTTGTGTCCTATGTCACTGGTCTGTGCGTACTGTATGTTGCAATGTCATGCAGCATTGCAGTTTCTCATGATTAACTGTCAGTTACTATATTCTACAAAATAAAGTCATTAAACACACCGGTCCAGTCGGTTAGTATGTTCTGGGTGTAGTTAAATCGAGACTTTCCTGAGAGTACAATAGTCCCAATTTTATAGTGCCAAATGTTTCAGCCGCACTACCAACTATCTATTCCTCTACCTACACTCTGCAGCCGGACCTCACTCTCCGCGCCATACCTCATAGTTAGATGGTCTACCCACCCGACTCCTCCCATATTTCCTGCCGTTGACCGTAAAACAATTTGATTGTCAAGCTATCCTTGCCCGTCGCTATGACATTACATGTCGAGTTGGCTGTCACCACCCAAATAGCATAGCTAGACTCCAATATTGTGCTCTTCCCTTAGGTTATCTATTCTATAGCATTTCAGAAGCTCTTGAACAGAGTAAAGACACCGAAAACCATCGCCACAGTCTGATAATATTTAATGAAGAGGAAACAACGATGGCCGTTGGCGTTCCTTACTTCTCCCAGAGGATCTTTTAATCCGCGGCGTTGTTGGAGAAAGGGGGGGGGGGGGGTGAGACAACTGCAGTCGAAAAATGAGAAAGGAGGAAATAGGGGGAGAACCTGACACACAGGTGTCAGGTTCCCAGTGTTTTGTTTGTCTGCAGAGGTCTGCTTTTAGACCAGATAATACCTTGCTGAAAGCTGGTAGGTCGTGCCCCCTCTTGTCACTCTGACCGTGTTGGTGATGACTCCATTAATATTGACGTTATCAATTACTCTCAGTATGGAGTACTGCATGTATTTAATGAAGGATGTACGATCAAGATATGATATTTGATATGATTATTTTGATCTCTGACCTAGAGAATATGTACCTTATGAAAGCATAAATTCAATTATAAACACGTTTAAATACCTAAAGTAATTAATGGCCATATACATAGATGGTATCCCTCTAATTTATACCCAAAACCTCCCCATCCATGTGTGTATAGTGGTAGAGGAGGGGGCCTGGGGGTCCTCCACTGCAGCCCACAGCTCATGGAGCAGCTAAGGGGTAGCCCTAAAAGATGAATGTAGACAAAGCAGCCAACCAGCCTGGACAGTGATGAATTCGTCCCGGGAGAAGTCGTGTCCTGGGCGAAAATAAGAGAAGTTTCATTTGAAAAAAATAAAATAGAAGACCACAAAGTCTAGGGAACATCTATATGCCATAGTTAGATGTGTCTATGTAGGAACATGGCCACTAGCACTAATGCAAAACACATGTATAGTTCATTTTAGGATACCCTTGGAAAAGGTCATGCTGTTGAGGTGGAGGTGAGATGGCTTTAGTTATAACATGGTACTGTTTACTAGATTCAGAGGTGTATATGACAATACTGCTGTATATCAAGGCAAAGGCACACAATGACATAAATAACTTGGATTATAAGTGGAACTCGTCAGAGGCATGAATTCACGAGCTTGAAATTCCCATTATGAACATTGTTGGTTAAGACATACATTTACATCCAATAGCATCTATCATATAATCAACTCTCATATTTGAAAAAAAAACCACGATGTATATATATATAATACAAAGACTACAGTCAACAATTGAATTCCTATTGGAAAATATGTATATATAGGGGAAGCGCGTAGGTGGTCCGACCGGAAGTTGAGTACGCGACGCTCTCGCTTGGCGGCACTGCTGTGATGCATGGCTTCCGGTGAGCCATTGACATGGAGTGAGCAGGTGCTAGCTGCTCATTCACACTCGGAGCAGAAGGTGTGAAACGGCCATTTGTGTCCCACCGAAATAAGGAGATGGGAGGGGTGTGGCTAACACGTGCTGACCCCATCCAGGGTGGCTAGTTCCTCTTGAAGGTCAGAGATCCGGTACCTTAGTTTGTGTGCTAACAATGGGTAGGCCTTACTCTTACCCATAACACTACATCATTGTTCAGATGAGTAATAGGTGTCTAAAGATTCTATATCCTTAAGATGTATAGCCTAGAGAAGGGATGGGTGAAAGCACTCTCCATTCTGTACGTGGAGAATAGAAACTGCCTTTAGTTTACGATGTTGCTTGGGGGATAGATCAATTCAGTGCCATACCCCCATCCCATTGTCACTAGATGTAGACTCTGTAGCAAGGGTAGGCCTTTGTCGCGAACAGGTTCACACCCAAGATATAACCAGCTAGCTAGTACACCCAAGATACAGTAGTGACTAACATCTCCTGGGTTTAAATATGACATTAACCCCGGTAATAAAGGATATACAAATGTACTACTCAACAAGTAGATACTGCTTGGGTATGCCCCTCATATAGTAGTCCCCACATCTGCTCATATTCATATATCTCCACTTATCAATCTAGAATCGTTCTCTATGCCAGAATGGTTGATTTTTGTACAACACTGGATGCAATCCCTTACCTTTCTAATTTAGATAGATACTGGGATTTAGATGGTTAAGGTATTTTGAATTACGCCCGTTCACACAACTATTTAGCTCATTACATATACATAATGGTATAGAGAAGATTGAACCTTAGTACACCCTGCGCTAAGGTCCCTTTTCGCAGATCATGCCAGATATATACACCAACACCACGCCTTTCCTCAACTCTCTCCAAAATGGCAGTATGAAATGGCAACTTGATTTACCGAGGGCTATAGGAGATTGTGCGTCTAGTGAGGTTAAAGGTGCCAGCCAATATATCCCCCCTTCCCCAGATCAAGCAGGAGCTGCCATGGCACCGGCAATGAACTGGCAGGCAACTGGCAGTGAGCGTCCTCCTCCCCCTTCTACCCAAACCCCAGCTTCCCCATACTCCACATTTCCTGGTGGGAAGTCCCGCTCCCTCGGTTTGTCAATGAAGTGTCACTAAGCCAGGGGTCCAGTCAGTCACCTCCGGATGGCACCCATGCATGATTCAGACGCGGGAATCTACCGCAAATGACGTCTGCTCGGATAAAAAGAAAGAAAGGAAAAGATAAAAAGAAAAAGAAGCATGGTTCAAGCAAATTGCCGTGTGCGTATTGCACGCGGCCGGTAGCCGGAAGTGACCTCCGTGGAAGTGACCGAGGACAGTCAGCGTTCTGAGGAGGATGGGCGTCCTGATGTAGAGGCTACATACTGTAAGGTCTGCCATCCCTGCTCAAGTAGGCAGTTTGACTATAGATAAAGGGTATCGTATTCAGACAGCTCTGGTATAGACTCTATATGTTATAAGGGGCTATATGACATACTGCAGAGGATGGGGGCTCAGCTTGAAGCCATCTGTAATCCTCTGATATTACACCATTGTCCTACATCGTAATACATGATGCAGACATACCTCCACCTTGAGCAAAACCTACAAGTTATATCGGCGGAAAAAATAATGCTGCAAAATCATGGATGTCATAACCCTGTGATCCTCCAAAGGGGTTTTACCAACCGTTAGACCACAGCGGAGCGGTAAGACAAAGGAATTCACGCCTTGGTTATGTAGAATTAAACCACGGTAGTGGGGCAGAACAATAGAGTTCGCACCTTGGTTATACTGCATACCCTGGTTTAAAACAGATAGACAATGGTTATGAAAAGGTATGTAGATTAACCACAGCTTGCTGGTAGGGCGACTTGGGCTTCGCCCTCGTCTGGCCCCACCAGCAAGCTGTGGTTAATTATACATACCTTTTCATAACCATAGTCTATCTATTACTTAAACTCACATAACCTTACAGCTGTGGTTCAAAACAGATAGACAATGGTTATGTGAGAGCTCTCATAACCATAGTCTATCTATTACTTGGTTTTGAAATATAGATTTGGCATTGGACATGGTGAAGAGGGTGGTATATCCATGTGGTATATCCGTGGTGTCATGTAGTGACTACTTCCCTGAGGTTGTAGGGACAGGTTCCCAATGTAAACAATACAGGATCATATGAAGTATTGCAAACAGATTTTGCCAGCAATAAACAAAAGGATTGGATAAATAAGTGCGTTGTATACTACTCACGTAGAAATAGAGATCATAGTAGCCACTTGGTCTAGCATGCCTTTTGCTACTTATCTCCATGACCCCTCCCCCCCCCCCCCCAAAAAAAAAAAAAAAAAAAAAAAAAGCTCTAGGGTGTACAGTGTATAGGATTGTCTGATACATTTGGTATGTTTCAGTGTCCATGAACTACCGGGTACGCGCGAGGACACTTGGGTGTACATGTGTTGACTACTTCATTTACACTCGCCCTTCCCTCATTTCCATAGCTTCAGTTATAGTGAGCTTGCCGCTATTTATGCAGCCGACTGTTTCCTGTTTCATTCGTTCGATAGACAAACACGGATATTGTGTGCCGACAGGTTGTAAGGGCGCTGCCACGTGAAACACGCATATCTCTGATACCGTACTCACAGTCAGGGCAGAATGTAAATAATCAAACGTCCGGAACACTGCTTTTTAACCACTCGTCTGCTCACATCATCGTGTAATACACCATAGTGTTTTTGTATGATCCGTGATTGCAACATGATAGTCGCACATGTTAGCTAGTAATCAGTACCAGATTCTGAATTCCTGAACAAGCAGATTCACCATTAAGAGAAACAAAACCTTTCCCACTTTTCTCATCATATGAAAAATGCTCCCTACACCCAACCACATAAAGAGAACACAGACAAATAATGAACTGATCATAGATGGGTACAATACGTGTGTAATTAAAGGGAATATTCTAAAACATGTACTTAAAAAAGGTTAAGACCGAAATGATGTTCTGTGGCAGGTCTCATTCACACAGCACTGTAGACCTATGGCTCCATCATACATGTGTGGTAGTTTGGTCGGGGAGGAGGCCCCTCTTTGTGGGTTGGCCCTGTGTGGCCGGCTGGCGGTAGATTGGCGGCCACATATTGACAGAGGACAATGCGAACCGGAGGCACTGTGTGCGCGCCAGGGTCTCGGCCTGCCGCGTCACGCCGCGGATCGGCCTATCGCGTGACGCGCGGGGCAGCAGCGGCGGTGCACGGCAGAGGGAGTGGAGGGGGTTACCTGTATTGAGTAGGCAGCAGACTAGCCATGTTTTGCTACCGCTAATGTCACCCCGCTAGTTAGATTGCTGCGAACCAAGTTTGATGTAGGGGAATCTAGCAGTGTGACTTGTGATCCGACTCAGATGTGGGGGCAGTCGTTGTCTTTATCTTCATATAAGCGGACAGTATACCCAGGTTAAATGCTGTTTAGACTAGGCCAAAAAAATATGTGTTTCAGACAACCTGACCTTAGCTTCTAAAAGGGACAACCTTAGTACACCCCTCCCCAATTTTGGGATTTTTGTCTCAAATTTATATTTTTTTGGTTATTCATATCTTTAGATTATAGCATATATTTGGTCGGGAGGAACGATCTCCGACTGATTTCAGTGGGTTAATTAATTGCCTGACCTCGGAAATTCTAGCAAAAATATATTTTAAAAATTGTGATAATATTCCTAGTGACTCAGTGAATCATCCTGTTGACTGGCGAGTCGATGTGGCGACTCGCTACTCATTTCTGGTACTTTAAACATTAAAATATCAAAATATTGGCCCCACCTAGCATAATTCTTGGACCATGTTGCCTGAAACACTCTTTCTGTATTAAAGGTAGAAATAAGAGACTGTGGCGTGAATATGCATTTGAAGGTTGAATACCACTTTGATGCATATTACACCTACACGCCCTAATATGACTCTAATTTAAATACTCTTTCCTTATACGCAGGCTGTATTTCAACTTCTACCAATCAAATATCATTGTGCAATTGATAGCCAGAATAGTCTGTAGTCGTAACATAGATCTAATAGATTGTGATACTCCGCTGTCAAAGGATAGTTGTTGCAGTAATTATCTTCACTTTGGACGTGTAGAACCAATTAGGTAATTCAATACTGTAGAATTGTGTCAGACCATAATTGGATTAGCCTGTATTGGCCCACTAGAGTAATCTGATTGTGCTCTGCCGTGGGCCAGCTAGGTCTCCATGAGGCAAATTGATGTGACATAGAAATAACTAAGAAAACACACAAAGAATCATTTCCAGACAGATTAATGTTTCTTTGAAGTTTAGAGTATTGACGTTGGGTATTTTACTGGGGAGACCCTCAAGAACGTAATTTAAAACTTACATAAAATCTCAACAGTGCTCTTTCAACATGAGCAATCGAGTTATCATTCTAGATACGTTTTATGCAGCATCAGATTCGGTACACTGCACTAGGTTTAGCTTCCGTGAGCAACTTACAGGTACATAGTGTACACACATACTACTTACACAATGTACCACATTTCATACTTCTTGCACGGTGTACCACATTACATATATACTACTTATATGGTGTACACCATTTCATACACTTTCTTACACGGTATACACCATTTCATACACTACTTAGTACACAGTGGACCACATCGCCTATTCTACTTAGAGGGCGTACACAATTTCATATACTACTCTCACAATGTACACCATTTCATATACTACTTACACAGTGTACACCATTTAATATACTACTTACACTTATACTTCGGCTGAGGTCGCCTGATATGTCTATGAGCGCGGTAAATCATATATATTATCTGAAAGGTGGTCCACTGTTTGTTCTTTTGGTGTTAATTTTGAATTGCTATAGCATCGCATGTGTTCTGAAAAACTATAAGATAGGTTGCATATTATGGTATAACAGAGTCCTGTAGACACTGTGTGTTGAGTAACATAGTCATGATAGTTATCGCAGAAAAGGAAACACTATACTGTGACTCATGTGACCATATGTCTAGATTATAGACATTAGTAATATGGACGCGTTACCCTCCATGACATTACTGTAGCCGAGTTCTACAGTGTAGAAGACCTACGGTTTAGCACATATGTACATATTACCGCCCATGGATACCTATAGAATGTGTGGCCTCCCATTAAATCAGCAAGCACACTAGATAAAGTATATACCCGTCAGAGGCGTAGGAAACAGTCTTATCGGGCTGTCCAAAGGGTCTCGGTTTGGAGGCACTCTAGGATCTTATATCCTTTCATTGTTGCGCGGCCTAGCCACACGCCATTGCCAGTTTAAGTCTGGTATTAATGCACAGATTTGCATATATTCAGTTAGTGATTGAATGACGAAGTTTTAATGAAGTTACTACTATATAGCCTATGACCCAGTAGAAGACTTTTTGATAACACCACGTCTATTACCCTGGAGCATGGCACCCAGCAGTAGCTTCTTTGGTGCTTGGCCTCTACTGTGGGGTCTGCCGGGAAGCTATCGAATAGACAGGACCTGGCTCAAAGTAGGACTGGGAGGATACAGCGAGGTCACTGTCTGACCGTCCCCAGTCCATTTAATCTACCTTCACCCTGTTGCCATGGTTATTAATCTGATCCAGGCAAGGAGCTGCTCCCTACGCACTGTGCACTCACCTCTTATTTCTAAACTGCTGACTTGCTGAGTGAGAGCAAGGACGAGGGTCTTTCTGAAAAAGAGAAAAAGGGGGAGTGTATATAAATGTAGACCTCGCTGTACTAGAAATGTAATTGTGGTATTTGTACATGTAGTAGTACATAACATGTCGTACACTGTATGAGTGTGTTGCATGGTGTAAGTAGTATATGAAGTATGTTGCATGGTGTAAGTAGTATATATGGAGTGTGTTGCATGGTGTATGTAGTATATGAAGTTTGGTACATGGTGTAAGTAGTATACAACGTGTGGTGCATGGTGTTAGTAGTATACACAGTGTGGTGCATGGTGTAAGTAGCATACACAGTGTGGTGCATGGTGTAAGTAGTATATGGAGTTTGGTGCATGGCGTAAGTAGTATATACAGTGTGGTGCATGGTGTAAGTAGTATATGGAGTTTGGTGCATGGTGTATGTAGTATATATAGTGTGGTGCATGGTGTAAGTAGTATATGGAGTGTGATACATGGTGTAAGTAGTATATGGAGTTTGGTGCATGGTGTAAGTAGTATATAAAGTGTGGTGCATGGCGTAAGTAGTATATGAAATGTGGGGCTATGTGGTAGCGGTGAGCAATTACAGATAGGCTGGATTCGGTCAGGTTCTGACAATCAATACAGTGGTAACCGTATGCTATAAGCCTATGTATGGGGTTTAATTAAAGAGGGAATGTAATCTATAGTCTCGGGTGTGTACAGAGGAGACTGGGGAGAGGTCTTGGACTCATCACGTTCTACGGACGGGCAGAAGGTGGCTGTTGACGGGGCAGGGGGTGGTGGAGGAAGGGGGAGGGGCCGGGCGGCGGCTATGATTTCCCGGAGGTGATTAATTAAATCCGGCCGCGCCATGATTGAACACACCTGCCTGCGCGCCGCACCGCCACCGTCTGCAGTCTGTTTGAGACGTGTACTGGAAGCCCTCTACTCGGCCACACCTGTAGCCGATATAGTTAGCGTTGATTAATGAGGCTCTCCCACATAATTTAATACTGCCACCGTTGTCCTTATTGCTGCATATGTGTTTTATGGTATTCTATATGGCATTATGCAGAGGTAATACGAATCCAAATGCACTATGGCCGCTGAGCATTGTATTTCCTTGTGGCCCCAGTGTGGCAGCTTTAGGTGGCCCTGGTGTTGATTGGTTTATTTGTGTCAAGGAATTCTATCAGGGAATGGAAGCAGCCACATGGGACTCAGCGTTGTTGAGTTTGACATGGGCAAGATTAGCTATGAGGTTCACCCATGCCCGTAGTAAGCTTAATTAAGATGTCTTAGAAACATTCTTGAATTTCTGGCTAATCTTAGGCTCTTTGATGATAAAGTGAAAAAAAGGATGAAAGCTGTACGTTAGTATAATACTGCAAATACATGCAGTCCCTTTCGACCGTTATAAACTTCCGAGTGCAGCGGTATACTTCACAGTGTGGCCTCTCAGGTGTAGTTGGACCGTGGCCGGTAGGGGGCATTGTTGTCTCTGGGCAGGCCGTAATGAAGACTTGTGGCTCCTTTTATCGTGACTTCATGAGGAGAACTACTGCCTCCTACCCCTCCTCTATACTGCCTCATCCTACCGTCGCCGTGAGCAGAGCACGGGAGGAGAAGGAGTTAAGATCGGCTTATAGAAATGCCACTGGTGAAGCCATATAAAGGTAACCATCTTAGGGTCACAGTAGACTGAGAAAGTGTCACTTTTCCGGAACTACCGAAGTAATCGCCACCTTTCATTTATTATAAATATTGTCAATTCCGATTACTTTAATAGAAGTATACTAGTAATCAATGTTCCTTGGCATCATAACATAGTATGAAGGTGCGGAAATAGGGATTATGGCTGAGGCATTATTACTAAATATTACCGTGTGACGTTATTATTGGTACATGTAATATACTATAGGGTATGTTGTATTGTATACCCTATTACATATTGTATAGTGTGAGAGGACATTGTCCTGTGATCAGATCTGACGTGGGGTGGGTGTGTGTGGGTAGCATCGTGCCTATACCTGTAAGGACGCTCATTGGTAGAATAAAAACGCGCTCAGTAGAATGCTAGTCCAATGTAGGGTGGAAATTATATGTTATATTTGGTGATATAGCACCATGTATCTGTCAACAGTTAGGATAGCATTTGACACACCCCAACTCGCTGTCAAATTTAGTACACATAATGATAAGGGAAAAAATAATGCACGGATATTTAAAGTGACAGAATCACAAGAGGGTCAGTCTCTGAAAAGAGGTGAATGTAGATAAAAGTGTGCTTCTGAATGGTACGTCCTCCTCTATTGGTGATCTAGGCACAGGGCGCCAGTGTAGACATAGAAGGCCATCAGTTTGTATTAGCACCTGTGTCTACATTGGGCCGGGTCTTACCTGTTCCGAAATCGATCTATAGACATGTAGGGTATTTAGCCACGATCTATAGACTGTAGGTTATTTATACTCACAATACATAAATATACATCTGTATAGTATTTCTCTTATTTCCATTCTCATCTTCATTATTTCTATATGATATACATTATTAATACAGATGTTATAGTTATGACAGTGCAATTTGTAACAGCTATCCTATATTTTACCTTAAATTGACCAATTCCTATTTTACCACTGAAACCTTATATGAAGGCGTTATGCTTCGCTACTGATAGAATTGCCATGGCTGTACACGGCGAGTTTTCCAGCCTTTCACAACTAACTCAGTTATCAGTGATTGTCGAGACAATTCATCATCTATAATACAAAGTAGGCGGAGGCGGTAACAGCCGGTGGTGCAAATTGCATCTTTTATACCTAGGTGCTTGACCTGTGCAATGAAGAATATAATCCCGACTTGTCCAGATGTTGTCCAGTACTAACACAGAAGATGGACACGTGTCTTAAGATTTGTTGTAAAGTATAGCTACATAATGTCGGCAGGGCGGCATGGATAAAGTAGCAAAATGGTCTTGAAATCTTGATCATGGTCCTGACCATAGTGGTTAGAGGACCTTCCCATGATGTTACATCAGGGTTATTCCGACCCATGTGTGAGCATCTCGTCCAGTCACTTCCAATGCTGACGCGAGGGGGCAGCACTGATTGTGCGAGTTCCGCTTTAAAGCTCGAGGGGGCGATGCAGTAGCAGTTCCACCTCGTTCCATCTCATAGTTCCCAGTAGAATGGTGGGGACCATTGCATCAGTGTAGAATGTATCTTTACCATGAGCCGGGTTATCTGGTACAAATATACATTGGTATATCCAGCCGTAGTTGTGGATGCAAAGTTATGAAATCGTCTATAGGCATACATCTATGATAGACGATTTTATCATGTGTACATTCAGCTACCAGACCCGGTGTCATGTAGAATACTAGGGGACGTTTTGAGCTGTTTCTTTCCAACACTTCTATAGCAGTACTATATATAGGCTATACGTTCATTCATATGCCTACCTATAGATAGACAGGATCGGTAAAACCAAGTTGGACTTTCACGTATCTCGTTGAGATTTTTTCCCCGTATCATTCTGAGGCGTTATACGCCGATGAATGATACGGGAAAAAATCGATACGAGATACGTGAAAGTCCAACTTGGTTTTACCGATCCTGTACTTATTATTAAATTGTTTTAGCCGAGAAAATAGACATTTTAAGTATGTTTACTTGCCCAATTTGGATTCTCACCAGACAAACAGCGCTCCTATTTTCTGACTACACAGAAAAAAGAGTCCCCCCTCCTCTCGGGGTCTTAACTGCCTTTATTTATAATATTTGGTCCTGCTGTTCGATTCAAATGTATTAATTGTTCAAAAAGAAAGAGAACAAAACCATAATCCACCCAAAACAATCGAAATATAACACTGCTTTTTTGAGAATTCAGTCACCCTGCTGGGCCTGGACACATGTTGCCAACCGGACACCAACAGCCACAACTTGGTGGGCTTTTCTATTCTGCACAATATAATTATACAATTGTTACATAATGGCTTGTGGCTGAGTAGCAGAGAGGAGGCGTTCTGTCACGGTGCTGCATTTAGGCACTTTAATAACGCTGCAGTGGGGTGGCAGATTAGCTGCCAGAGGTGTGATAACATTCTGCTGGGAAGTGAGAGGACTCCCGATTTCCGCATCGGCGGATATCGGCCGATTTGATGATAAATATGATGCTCCTATTATATAGTGGGGGCTAGTCCTAAAGCTGAGATCTGGGGCTACATGCCAGCGAAATCTGGGATTAAAAAGACCAATTATTGACCGAGTTAGGGTAATGTCAAATCAGAGGTAAACTTGATGGTTGTTTAATCCTACTTAATACTGCCCAGACATGAATTATAACCATCCAGACATCTTTATTGGATAGTAAATAGCTTATATCCCAGGTTTCATGTCTGTCTGATTGAGGATGGTACCACTTTTGACGAGGATAAAATGTCTCACATTTTCCTTATTTTCATGGAGGCACAAGGTGTCAACTGGAGGGGCCTCCAGCAGCCAAGGGGAAAGGGGGGGGGGTGGGAGAGATAAGCTTGCACATGCCCATATATCTAGGTCCCTGGCCATCTAGGTTCCTGGCCATCTAGGTTCCTGGCCATCTAGGCCCCTGCCCATCTAGGCCCCTGCCCATCTAGGTCCCTGCTCATCTAGGTCCCTGCCTATCTAGGTCCCTGCCTATCTAGGTCCCCTTTCCATCTAGGCCTGTTTAACTATCCCCTGTCCATCTAGGCCCCTGCCCATCTAGGTCCCTACCCATGTAGGCCCCTGCCCATCTAGGTCCCTACCCATGTAGGCCCCTGCCCATCTAGGTCCCTACCCATGTAGGCCCCTGCCCATCTAGGTCCCTGCCCATCTAGGTCCCTACCCACGTAGGCCCCTGCCCATGTAGGCCCCTGCCCATCTAGGTCCC
Source organism: Harmothoe impar (assembly GCA_947462335.1). Classification (NCBI taxonomy): domain Eukaryota; kingdom Metazoa; phylum Annelida; class Polychaeta; order Phyllodocida; family Polynoidae; genus Harmothoe; species Harmothoe impar. The sequence goes on from OX381704.1 coordinate 34,364,679, forward strand.
TACCCATGTAGGCCCCTGCCCATCTAGGTCCCTACCCATGTAGGCCCCTGCCCATCTAGACCCCTGCATCTAGGCCCCTACCCATCTAGGCCCCTACCCATCTAGGCCCCTACCCATCTAGGCCCCTACCCATCTAGGCCCCTTCCCATCTAGGTCCCTGTCAATCTAGGTCCCCGTCTATCTAAGCCCCCCGTCTATCTAGGCCCCTGTTTAACTATCCCCCAGGCCATCTAGGCCCCTGCCCATCTAGGTCTCTACCCATCTAGGTCCCAGCCCATCTAGACCCCTGCCCATCTAGGCCCCTGCCCATCTAGGCCCCTACCCATCTAGGTCCCTGCCCATCTAGGCCCCTACCCATCTAGGACCCTGCCCATCTAGGTCTCTTCCCACCCAGGCCCCTGACCATCTAGGTGCCTGTCCATGTAGAACCCTCTCTTTCTACTATCCTTGAACTATATGACTGGTAAGTGCAAATGCCACAAAAGGTCCTTTTAGATTCAAAGGCCACAAAAGGGCCTCTAGGTTTCAGTCCAACTAGTAGGACAATGACAGATTCAGTAATAATTCAAATGATTTGATGTATAATTCACAACATATGAATTTTAGGCTTGATATAATGATCCAGTGGGAGTGAATAAACACTCTGTATCAAACTGTATGGCCCTACGGCAAGAAGGTCACTAAAAGGCCTATCGATAAGTAGGTAAAATACATGAACGGACATCTAATATGATTATGATAGAATTCATACGACATGACTAAAACCCATTGTTCTGTATTGGACAATATGACTTTACAGCAAGTTCAAAGGCCCAAAAAGGGCCTTATTGGTTCAAAAGCCCCAAAAGGGCCTTTCAGTTTTAGTAAGCAGGCCAAAGATGTAGGTCAACTAACAAGTATTATATGATTTGATCATAATGAATTACAAACGTAATATGATAATCCATGGTGAGTGATTAATGGTTCTGTATTGAACTGTATGACCCTATGGCAAGTCTGTAAAGGCCCTTTTGAGAATAAGTAGGTCAACTATCATAATCACACTGTAATGATGTTTTGATTTCCATGAGTGACGATGTTTTGATTTATGATAACTGTTCTTTCTTTAACTATATTTATATGCATTTACAAGGATAAAATGCCCCAGTAGGTCATTTGAAGGTCATTCAAAGGTCATATGAAGGTCATTTGAAGGTCACACCATGGCATGGCCTGATTTATCGTATTACACTCCACACTAAGGATGTGCCCTGAAAATTTCAAGTTGATGCAATGGAGGATATAGATTATATGGATGAAATAGTATGTGATTTAGTTTAATCTGTAAAATTCACATCACAGAAACTGAATCATTCTTCTACCATTTCCATATTGGGAGTAGGCTCATTATTTCGAGCACTAATTACCTTGTAGATTCAATTCTACACAAGGTAGAAACATAATTCCAACAGCTTTAGAAAGATCTCTCCAAGCTTTATCAAATGTGATCAAAAAGGTCTTACTCCATTTAAAACCTGTTTTTTATTAAAGTGCCTACTGCATTTCGAATGGGTTGCGATGCGTGGGTGGGGGGGGGGGGGGGTGAGGGTGAGTGTGAGGGTTCCAGGTCAATCATAACATCAACAATAGCTCTACATATTCATACACCAGTGCTAAGGCCGGAAGCAACGTGATACAGGCACCTTGATACGAGCCTCTTTCTGAGGAAGTGTACTGATACAGGACTGCTGCTTGAAGTCTATGGGTTCCGGTATTTAACAAAAACCATTTAATAATAATAGATGGCATCTTAAAGTCGATGCACGTAGTATGAGAATTGAGTCCCCAACTACTGTATTACAGGGTGTATCTACAAACGTGATACAGACTGTAGTATGTTTAGAAAGCGATAAATCCATTAAACGTGGACATAAGAGTGACTCTTCTCCTCTTAGTGGTGACACTTAGCTAATACAGCATTAGTACACTGCTGCCCCTGTTAGCTGTATACTACTTATCTAGTCTTACTTCACGATCCCTACTCTGGAGGCCGGCCTGAAGTCTGCGGTAATGGACTTACCTGGCCAACATCCCTGCTACAGGGGGGATTATCACACCTGAGCCCAATTAAGTACACGGGGAGGAGCCCAGGGGATTAACTGGGATGGGAAAGGCATCCAGCATGGGTAAAAGCAGTCCTGATGCTACCCTGAGTTGGTCACAGTATTATTTTGTCACACTGAAATGTACACTGACATCAGCTTATGTGTCGTCTGACTAGACATAAATATCTGCACCAAAGCTGGGTCTTGTGATCCATTGCAGGAGTAGAGACGGTAAGACGATAAAACATACCACTCCAACTGTAGTATACATGCATGAATATAAATATTTTCACAGTAGTTGTGTTAGTTGAAGAAAAGTATACTGTATGTGTAAATGTGCTTGCATGGTTGTGTTAGCTGAGGAAAATTATATCGGTAATATAAAACCGGAGATGTACACAACCCAGGATTAACCAGTAGATTTAGACATCATTGTACATTAGTAACTACATAGAGGGGGACCGTCCCTCACAGTGAGATAACACGTTGGAACCTTAGCTTGACACAGAGATGATAGTAAAACGTGTTATAGACACATTACTTCACACCTGGATTAACTTACAAGTGCTTTATTAGCATCCGATGTGGTCAGCAGGTTACCAGGTCTAGTGGGGACCACACAGAGCGCTGGTCATGATACCTGCTACACACCCTAGGGGGCACGGGGAGGAAGCTCTGTGTTGTCATGGTCAGGGTCAGGTATTGTCCACCTCCATAGAGCTACAATAGATGGGGCATCCTCCCAAATGTAACATAAAAAGTGTGAAGGTTTTTGTGTGGAAGTATAGGATAGGGGTTCTCGGTGGAGCTGTTCACGGGTGGTAGAGTCTCTTACAAGGGGAGGAGTGGCGGTACGTAAGGCTGGTAGGGGTTCCTATAGGAGGGCTCCAGCAGCTAGGTGTGGAGGTGAATGGTGGTCAGGGAGTGGGCACACAAGGGGCCATGTTAATGGGGTGAGATGGGGCAGGAGTGGTGCTCGGGTGCGGCTGTGTAAGGTGGCCGACACCTCGGGCCTGTTGTCCGGCCGTGGAGAGGGTGGCAGGGGACAGCGGCACACAGAGCCCCACCAGGAGGGGGCGCTCCTTGGCTACCTTTGTTGTGGCTAATAGGTGCACTAATTGGCTCACCTGGCTCAATGAGGTGGGACATCTCTACCCTGCTGTTATTAAACCTTCCGGGCAGAGATCATGTGACCCTGCTGACCATGGTGTAACCTACCTGTTATTAGCCTCCTCACCTACCCCTTCCACTCCCCCTGCTGTTTGCCCATCCCACCAGGTCTAGCCCCACCCCAACTCACCCTTAGCCCTCAACCCCTAACTGCTGATCCCATAGTATAGGCTAGCCGGGACTACTTTCAATGCCCATATATGGAAACACGACGGACTTTTGACGGACAGGCATATAAATTAGATACGTCAGGTGAGACGAGGGTTGGTGGTCACTTTGTCTGCTTTAAGGACCTCCCACTTTGGGTGCTCCAGCACCCTCACGTCCCTCCTCAGCCGTAACCCTTGCATGCCTCTCCCCATTCCACATTAACCATTGATGTCCCGCCACCAAAGCGCCTTGTGTCATTGACACGTAATGCAGAGGCCTCCTCAGCGACATCAAAGCGGTTCCTCATGAAAATATAGGATTATGAGAATTCTTTTGCTGTGAGACGAGAGGAAAAGTGCACGGAATTCCCTGAAGGTCCTGCCTCAAATGTCTCTCTGATGGCGTAATTTGTGGAGCTTTAAGTCTAGATTAAATTAAATCAGCCTGGTGGCATTGAGGTGTCCTATTGCAGTTGTCACAACCATGGGAGTTTTCTGCGCATTTATTTATTTACAGATGAGGGAATGACAGACGGAAGACAAGACGAAACGCTAACAGCTATGGCCTTCATTTATGGGTCTGAATTTTGAGAAAAATTAACGATATGAAGTGGGTGGATATTCAGACAAACAGACATTGAATGCCAACTATGTTGAAAGGAGAATGTCTTTCGGTTTGCTTCTCTTTTCAACATACAAAGGCTGCCAGATATATGTAATTGACCATTTACCTGTATAATGTATACATTAATATTATCATTACAGTGGTTTCATTATTCTGTACATGTACATGCATTCCGATTTTCACTTGAGCTTTCTTACAATACCATCATTTCCAGAGAGTTTTTCTTGTGATGATACAGATGATGATGGGAATTTAAGCAAGGGAGAGGTCTGTGGTTTAGCTGTTGTGCATTCTTATTTTACACTGGACCTAAAGGTAATAGCTAATAGACTCTAGCCGCCTCCATTCTGTCCTGGCCTGCCCATGCCGTCATTGTGAGCTAGATGGATGTTTTGTCAAGAGGACGGAACTCTTTTTACTCACACTGACACCCAAGACGTTCTTATCGTCCTGCTACCGGCCCTCTCCGCTAGATGGTGACACCGGCGGCATGTACTTCCCCCAACTTTGATGTTTTAGTCTACCACGGCAGAACTATAGTCCCGCGCCCTCAGAGCGCGCCCCGCGAGCCAATTGTAACACATCAATTATGAAATCATAGCTGGCCGCACACCCTAAGCCGTTTATTGGTTTTAATAGGTCTTAATGCGCAGGTAGCGGGCGCCTGACGGCAGCCGACTCAAGGTGTGCCCCTCTTATGTGACCTTCAAAGCCTTTGATGGGCGGGTGGAGTGTCAGGACCACACCGACTGCCGCCCGTCTCCTCCCAGAGACTCTCTTATACATATAGGGTATACAACTTGGGGCTTTACTCCAACCATAAAGCACCAGGCAATAAACATCATTTGTTGTCGAATTGATGAACTATAGATTTAGTGGTAGGTGTAGAACCTTATATTAAAGGGAGCTAGTGATAATTGTTATTTTCAGTAATGTTTTGCCTGTCGTGGGAGTACATTCTGGCGGTTTGCAATTTTCCCTTCGTCTACATTTTCCCACGCTGGTATCTGTAGCCGTAAGCTTTGATCGTCGATCCGGATGTGTAGTCGCTTGCTACTGATCAGCCAATCATTCTGGCCGTTACATTCTTGTAGCAACTATAACAATTGATAGAATTTGGTGTCTTTATTGAAGATTCAGAACTTTTGAGATTAAGACCAATTTGCCTGTCTCTACTTAGTGGACATCAAGTGATTCACGTTCATCTATCGATGGAACATCTCCTTTAAAAATGAGCCTCTGAGTGCATTCCCCAGGGTTTTGTGCGAAACATCTTTCAAATGCACAGTTTAACCATAATAGTATCATAACAGGGTAAGATATCAAGCCGTATTTCATTAATAAAATACCTAACAGTGCAAATTCGTATTTTCAACGAATTCACAGAAAAAATGGCCAATACGCATTAATGTATGATTATCGGGGGATACACTTTAAACCCACTAAATACCAGCAAGGTACTTCCTGAGTCATGATCAGACCTGTACGCTAAATAAACGATGGTTCCCTTTGGTTTAAAGTTTAAGCATTGGTAGCCAAGAGAACTCTTTCAAATCAATTTTAATTTGGTTTCACTCACGGGAAGCAGGTGCCTTAATAATGCAAACCACTTCAAGTGATTCGATTTGCGTTACATGTCACCAAGACGGAGCTGCCACTCGGGTAGAAGGCAAATGGAGCACCCAGGGGCGTCACTTGATTTTTGGATTTTCTCAGTTGGAATCCAAACAGGATTAGCCTCAAGTTTGTCCACACTCTCCTCCAATTGAAAGTGATTTGTTTATACACTGGGTATTTGGTCGGGGTTACTGAAATCTAAGCTGATTTGTTATGTGCTAGAGCCCTCTCTCACAGCTTTATATAGCAGTATTAAGTCAACAATACTGAAAGCCTAAGCTGATTTGGGCTGCTCCCAGACCCACCCCCGGTGAGGATGGGGGACTAGAGGGTGCTGCAACTGTAAGCCTCATCCAATGATCGTCCCTGTTAAGTATCACAACCCAGCCAGGACCACCTAGAAGGACATCATTAATATCAATAATACTAACATAAAGTGCTCCTAGCTATTTTCGCGGTGTCCCTTTGATACCTCTATCCAGGTCCTTCAGTTTAACACAATTACAATGATGTTAAAGCATGTAGAATTGAAATTTGATGCTGTTTCTTATTTGTGCGAGGGGAAGGGTTAGTAGTGTTGTAGTGGGTGTGGGCGGGGTATATGGCAGGTGAAAGGGGCTTCTCACCTGGGGTGGTGTTACGTTGATCTGCTGTGAGAGGAGGGGTACTCAGGTAGGGGGTACAGAACCCCACCAGGAGGAGGTCCCACAGAGGGGAACCATACACGTCTAAGTAACACTGACAAGGGACGCCTCATTAGTCTAACTCTCGGCACGCTGTGGAATAAAACACTCCTGTCTGGGTGAACCTCTCCTTTAAATGTCAGCCTCGACCTAGGTAAAAAGGGGGAAAAGTACCAAAGTAGATCTAGAGCAACACCTTTCAGGTGTTAGGAGGGATTTGAACATATATTAAGATAGAGCTGGTTCTAAACCAGTGTTGCTGAGTAACACAGGTATTCGACTTAATGCTACCTTTTGTTCATTTACTATGATTAATACCTAAGTCAATCGGAACATATAATCAAATATTTGGAAACATATCTACATGTACTATTGACATTAAAATGTCTGAATTAGTCTACATGAAAGAAAGGAGATGCAAGGGAAGATATTCCAATAGCTGTTGGGAATGAATTCTCTTTAGCAGCTCAACTAGTGTTGAGGTTCTTGTATGTCGACCGTTGGCGAGGTATATGAAGTATAGGTTGAGAGGTGGGCTGATGGGACACATGGAGAGGGGCCCTCGGGCTCTCTGACGTAAGGGGAGCCTGGGAGGGCAGGATGGTCCGCCAAGTGCTTCTTGTTGATTAGCTTCTGTCTGTTGGTCGTATACCTACAGAATAGCCCCAAACAAGACGCCTATGGCAAAATATGTTTTCAGTCTGCAGTCAGTTAAGAGGAAAGGCTATATAGGCTGTGTGAGAATAGGGGAGGTGGGATGGGGAATGTTTGAACCCATGGGAACCATCCGGAGGGGAACAAGAGGTACAATCAGATAATGTCCAACATGGCCCTTGGTGAATCAGATAGAGTGGGCAATGGCCAGTCCCCTTGGGGCGGCAGGCAGGGTGATTTGTCTGTTATTAGTATCGTGCGATTACTCGGCTGTGTTTGTTTTTATTACTGTCTACAAAGTGGCTACCCTGAAGCCTGGCTATCAGATGGGAGCTGGTAGTGTAGGAGATGAGAGGGGGATGAGTTGTGGCGGCATTGTGGCACCTGTCGCTCCTGCTCTGGTAACCCCCTCCCTGCACCCACTCTTTCATTTATACTAAAGTTCCCTGAGAATGTCCAATAAGCCGCAAATTAGCGGTTTTTAGCTGCTGACCGCCCCCTAACGACCCCCTATCAGTATGACCTGCCCACACTAAAGTACTGACCCTCACCGTCATTCGCTCATCTTTCTTTTCTCTGTTGTGTCTTGCAGGCAGCCCAACAAGCTGTGTGTCGTGTGGACCCGCCGCAGTCGGCGCCGTGCTACTGAGGTAGGTGTACTGTGGCGCCCCTGGTGACCGCCCCTCTTACTACAGGTGTCTACGGCTCGGTGCCCCCGGTGCCACATCACATAAACCACGGCCACCGCCGGCCGGACCACCCCAAGTCAGGCTCCTGCAGCCACCACCAGCCTGTTCCAACCCTACTTCCTATGGATAGTTTGATGTTGTGAAAAAAAGTTATTGAAAATTAGTAAAAAAATATCTTTGTGGAAGATATATACAATTTACTAATGACTATAATCACACCAGTGGAAAGGTATCGTTCCATTCTACAATGTACATTTATGTGAATGGATTAATATGATACATACCTTCAATGTTACCCTCCACTTCACCTGGATCACCCAAACCAGAAGAAAACAGAGGGGGCTGAATATCTCTACCCCCCCTCCCCATTTTCCAAACCCTATAATAAAATATACATGGTTCCAAAACCATAAATACCCCCAACTCAAAACTAAAGGAAGCTAAGCACTACTTTTCTATATAAACCCTGTAAGTAATAAACACCTATATTGTTCAGTATGCATATTTGCTGGTTGGAGTGGGCTCCCCAATTTTTTCTTAAGTGCTTTTAATATCAAAATGCATTTATGATTTTCATAGCAATACATTCATGGTATGAACTAAATATATAAACCCTGCGTATAAAACAATTTAAGTATACATTGCAAGCTGCATACCTGAAAACAACTTTCAATAAATCAATGTTTGTGGATACAAGATATTTACAGTACATTATAGTGACATCATTTTCGTAATAGTGGTATGTGTGGGCAGTGTTTATCTATAGAAATGGGAATGTGATCTTATTTGGTGTTTAAATCAGATGATCAGGAAGAGGTTACACTAATTTGTACATTAGACATTAACTAAAACATAATCCCTAGTTCTGCCTCTCCTTTATCTATTAATAAACTCTGGGCTTTCAATGTACTCCTCCGTTTTACCTTTCATATTAGTGTCATATGCTTTCCACTAATCTCTTGAAGCCCCCTTCATTACCTGGAATTGTACATGTATGTGCATTTAGCTTATTACATAATAATACACCCCTATAAGAATGAGATTTGGTGTGATTTGATTTGAAGTCAGATCTTGGTCTCTATAAAAATGTATTGATGAAAATTTGTCTCATACGTATCTATTTCTTTGTCCTGGAAAAAATGATAAACGTTTCATTAAAGAAATGTCCCTTCAAATAGGTGCAAGAAAGATATTTAAATCATCTTTTTTCTGAACCTATCTACCTGATGTGATCAGCTCAGAATAACATACGCTTACTAACAAATATTTCATACTACTAACACCCTCCGTCGTGGCAAAAACTGACAGTATTCTACAAAAGTAAGAGAAAACAGCTAAATTTGAATTATTAGTCAGAGAGATATAGATTCATCGGTTGGGAACAGGACACAGTTGCACTCCATCAGTCCATAAGAGTTACAGTCTGAATCTAACCCTGGAGAAATCTGCTTTCACTATTGATTCCCCCACCCCACTTCTAATGAAGGAAAGCGACACAAAGACTGGTGAATGGCATACGTGTACTACTTTGACTTCTTTTAATACTGTTCGGATCTAACCACTAGTATCCAATATACGGTATCATCGTTTTATACATGCCGTATAGGGGAATGGTATAGGCTTCAGGGATTGATAGTAAACTCAACATTTTTAAAAAGTTTTAAAAATTTACCAGGTAGTTCAAGTTGTATTCCCCCTCTCGCCAGGTATAGGCTTCAGGGATTGATAGTAAACTCAACATTTTAAAAAAGTTTTAAAAATTTACCAGGTAGTTGTATTCTCCCTCTCGCCAGAGACATTCCAGACATTTACCTGTACATTATTAGCAATACATACGGGTCAAGAAGTAACAAAATACAGGATCAGGCACAATCTATTTGACCCTGTCCGCACGAAGAACCAGTAGCTCTCAAGTTTCCAAACTTGTCAGCGAATGCCAACCACAGACCCAAACTCGCTTTTCCAAGAAGCTCTCAGGTTGCTGAACCAAATGTGCCGATGGTGAGAAACAAAAGCTGCCAGCGACCTCCCTATTGTATTCTCTCCATGAGAGAGTCTCTTTCCTCCTCTGGTCGCCACCCCTCCCTCTGCCCTGCGTGTCTTGGTTCCCGCCTTTAGCTGCCACCAGACGATGTCGTTTGAAAAAAAAGTCGTCTGCGTGTGTCTCCGAGCCAAACAGGAAACGGGTGTCAATTAATGGCAAATACAGCTAGCATTACCAGTCCATTTACTACCAGTCTCCCGTCTTAAGATTCTCATGGGAAGGAAAGCAGGAAGTGCATTAGTTTCCAAGGGTGTGTTTCCAAGGGAGGGCTAATTTCCGGATTATTTAACGTATGGATATAATGAGTTCTTGTGGGTGAACGGGGAGGTAAGACGTCCATAAATTCTCTTAAGTTTATATACATACATGTACCACCGTGTATTTACTGGTTCCCAGGCCCTACCGGTAACCTGCAATGCATACACAGCATTTCCCAAATATACTGATACCTTTTCACTTTAATGTAGCTATGTTACATAAAAAGAATGAGAAATGGTACCCGGGAAATGGTGCCCCGCACTATATGTTTCTGCAACAAAAGAAGATACCCTGCTCTCCCACGCTGCCCCTGCCTATGTCTATAGAAATAATTACGTGTATATAGCTCATGTATTACATGTAGTACTGTTTTGACACCCCTGCATGCATTGTGTATTTGATATGATATTATTCATGATAGCCACAAGTAAAGCAGAAAAAGCAATAACAGATATATTCCATTTCTTGATTAAATACTACAGTTTTAAATGTGCCTCTTTCTCCGTGTTCAGCTTCACACGTGGCAGCCCAGCATCCAGAACCCGTACCGCGGTCTCGTCATTTGGCCCGTTCCGGAGAACATCGAGACAAACGTCACACTCTTCAGAGACCCCCGGGCTATCGAGTATGAGGACAAGGAATGGACCTTCGTCATAGAGGACGTAAGTAACCACACTCAGGGTGCACAGAAATCAGTTCAGCGTTGAATCAACATTGGTAACCGGTTTATCAACGTCATCCACTCATTGCCAATGTTGAATCATTGAACTGAATTCATGGTATATTCTATATCGAAATGTTCTCCCTCCGTGTTTTGTGACTCGAAGTATTAAACAACCCCAAATTAATATCATATTATGTATTGGACTTTTCTCGTGTTCATCTCCTTTTTTTTCCCAAATAAGCATGACTTTCAATTTCAATTTTCATCTTTGATATCCTCGTTCTCACATCCATCAATTTGGTGTGATTTTCTTTGACATCCTTTGCCGTTTTACCGTCTGGCTGGATGTTTTCATTCTAAACATGTTAATCTTCTAAATCTTTCCCTTTTGATAGCAAGAACGCTGGTTATACATTTGTACCATGTCTTCATGCACACTTCCATTGTGTATAGAAGAGACTGGCATGTGATGAAATTGTCTCTTATGGTCGCATTTATTCTATATCATTGTATTGCCTTTCCCTATGGCATATCATCAAAACAGGCTACCGGGTACCTTGAACCTATATAATTGAATTGATGTGTGTAGATGGGTGTCTTTGCGATAAACGGCCCAAAGACAGAGCAACCATCTGTTGACCTATGTTTGATATGACCCCCGGCTATGACTACACTGCTACAGACAGGTATATTGTCATATCAACCTGTCGGGAAGGTGGACCCACCTGTGGCAGGTGAGGAGGCCCCATTGGGCTTGTTAGTGTGAAGAGGTCCTCCACAGGTGAGAAAGGTGAGCAGTAATGACTGCCCAAGGGCCTGCTTCAAGCACCGCTCTCCTCCAGGCAAAGGCACCCCAAACCAATGCCTGGTAATGGGCGAATCAAGCTTGAGCTCATTACTTTATACGTTTTCAAGTGCCTTTAATAGTTTATGGATAGTGATTGACTGGTAGTCAGCGTTGGGTTTATTTGTAAAGGGACTTTTCGTTCTGACATATAAAATCGACAACATCCTGTTTTATATTACCAGGATAGAGTGGAAGTGTTCGGACCTGGTTTGTTATTGTAGGGTTAGCCATCATGGTTGTTGACCAACACTTTTCTGTTTCCACAATCAGAGTTGTCATATCATTCTTGAAAATTAAAACCCATGTTTCTCTGCACACAAACCTTGCCTACATAGACAGCTGTGTCTCACGAGATCTGGCCAATGTGAACGTCTTTGTGCGAGTGCCAGCTTTGACTGGATATAAGTGGGCTGAAAAGGTTATTATATATTATAATACTTTGAATTAGTAATTAGTAGCTCATTTATAGCTGCATCTCCCCCAAATTAACTGTTTTCTATCAAGCCAGTCAAAGATGGCACCCAGTCAAAGAGGACATCCGGTCAAAGATGGCACCCAGTCAAAGACGTTCACATTGGCCAGATCTCGTGAGACACAGCTGGACAATGATGGAGGCAACAAAGCCGGGATCTATGAGCGTATAGAAAGAAGACGATGTTATGCTTCTACAAAATCCTACTAATGCACACATTTAATCGGTGGCAGCACTTCTACTAGCGACCTCTCGTTATCCCTTGTGCCACAACTATGTTGTGTCCCAGCAGAGGAATTTGAAAAGCACGCAGACGTTGAGTTCCGTTCGGGCTATTAGCTTTAATAGTCAGCGGACGGGGCTGGGGCCTGTTTGCAAACAGCACAATGTGTCGCATTGAGAGGAGACAATGGTAAGAGGGGGCGATGTGGGGATGCCGTGGGACAGGGGGAGGTGGACATGAGAGCCGTGCCTTAGGGCTTTAGGCTGAGTGGTCGTGGGTAAAAAGGTCGGCTGGATTAGAAATGTCCTCAGCCGCTGTCCATGCCTAACGGGATGAGTCGGGGCCATACGGGCGCTGGGCAGGTCAGCCGGGGCCGGGTAATTGGCTCTGGGGCCGTGTCTGTGTCCGTGTCTGATGTCTTTATCTGGTTGATAATAGAGCTGGTGACTGGACCTTAAAGCCCTCGGTCACCCAGCACACCTCACTGACCACACCTCCTCCACGGTGGGTGAGGACACCAAGTGTCTCACCTGTAGCGGTGGGGTAGACACTACTAACCCATAACAAGATCTCACAGGTGAGTATTGTTACCTGAGTGTCTCAGCTGAGGGCCATGGTCCTCTCTAAGGGCCCTCTCTCACTGTATGCCTTGTCGAAGGGCGTTCAAGTCCTGTGGGACTCATCTCACTTGGTTTGCCCCTCCCTTGCCCCAGTGGGGGGTGGCAGAGGAGAGGGGGGCATACATCATCTTTTGTTAGTGTATCGATACAAGACGCATCATTCACAGCGCCGTGATTTTATTGTCCACTCGAAACGTCGGGTCGCTTCTCGCTAGTGGTTCACGAGTGGGCGCGTCTGGGCAGGACACCCGTGTCCACCTACATCACTGAGAGGCAGCCTGACAACCCCGTCAGAAGGACATTATGCTGCTCTATAATATGGCACTGGGGCACGGGGTCACCTCCTCTACCAGCCCACGCAATGCTCGCTCCTACAGCGTTTTCCATACAGAATAAAGAATGTGCATTATACACATGATAGGGGCCAGAGTTCGTGAGCCCATGTCAACGCCGAGTATATATCTCAAAAGGCAGGTGATCCGACACATGCACACTCGATAAAGCACTACCAGACGAAGTGGCAATGATGCAGGAGGTGCGCTGAATCAGCTTTCTATACAGCGCTCTAACTGCTCACCCTGTATAGCCCGCCATATTGTCCCCCAAAGACGTAGCTACAGAGTCCCCACAGACCAGCGGCTCAGTCCTACTACCGGTAGAGTAAGGCACTGATCTCTGGGAACATGTGAATCAGCTGGGTTAAGTTTCCCTCTTTGCCGACTCTGCAGTTAGTATAGCGCTACAGTCGATCTATTACTATATTATGATAGTCTAGACGGTGCCTCGCCCATCACTATATATTCTGTCTGTAGACTGTAGACGAAATCGCATTACCCGAATATACAGCTGAGCAGATATATTGTGGCTGCAGTGGAGTTTGATAAGATTGTTGGGTGCAAGCGATAGAAAACTTGATATCTATAACTATCTGTTCCGAAATCCAACTAGAATTTACCCGTCCCTAGTATTATAGAGACTTTGTGTGATGTCGGGGAGGACGATAAGGGATGGAAAAACCTCAACGTGGTATATCATTTGATATACTTGATATGGACAGCCATCTTCCTTTGGTGTTATGCAGCAAGGTTAACCTACACTATAGAGTCATGTGTATATGTCTAGGCAACATAATATTATACAGCTGCAGTGAAGAATCGGGAAAGAAAAGAAAAGCCAACAGGACCCTAAGTGTGCACGTGTGTGAGTAAGTTAATAAAGGATCAATTGGATGAAGGGGGCGTCAAAGGTGAAAAGGCCTCTTCCCCCTGCATTAATCGCCTACCCCGGCCCTCAGATCACCTCAAACCCAGCTTGGTGCACTAACGAGTGTCTAAATATTGATGCGTAGCGCCCACCCGAATGACCCATCGCCAGGCGCGCCCTGCAGTGACACACATATTCCCGTCAACGCCCAGAAATAGGGCTGGGCACACTGAGGCCGATGCAGGCAATCAAGAAGTTTCCAGGGCCCTCCTTCCACAGGGACTCGACGGTGTTTGATCTTCAGAAAGTAATACCACCGGTGGGGCGTCGGTAGAGCCAATAGATGCTGCTTCCTTCTATATCAAACCCTCCCCTCTTAAGCCATCCTCCTACCCCACACACCTGCGTGTGTGCTGCCGGTCCCATCTAAGTGGGATCAGAGACGTGCACCCACAAGAACACTCAGCATTGTGGGATATTAATCAAATTTAGACAGGGCTGCTGGATCTTTAAGAACCTCAGCCCTCTCAAGTGGTTCTCTAGATTATACATAGAATAGAAGATATAGCGTGGCAGGGAGGGGGTAGAGGAGAAAAGGAAAATGAGAAGTTGAGTTCTTGGCAGGTGGTGTAATTCTGTCAGAATGATCCTATGCTGGCCTTTGATTCGAGCCGCGTATCATTGTGAAGGGTTAAGGTTTCCGTCGGGCGACTTTACCAGGAGAAGGAGAAGGCTGGCGGGTGAGGAGGTTGTGGTAGGTTATGGGGTACTGGGCTCTCATAGTCGGACCCAGGGCTGCTCCCAGCACAGGGCCCCCACAGGGGCTGGGGCAGGCACGATGAAAGCCCGTCAACGGGCAAATGGTCCTATAGAGCGCAGTTACAATGGGATCAAAGAGGCAGTGCCTGCCATCTGGATCCCAAGTGCCCGCGGCCGCCAGGTAAGAAAGGTGTGGTGGGAGGGGAGGGGGGTTAGGGTATCTCAGGTAAGGGTGGTGAGTGTGGAGGTGTTGGGGGGGTACAGCAGCCGAGGCCGTTGTCAGCCACACATGGAGGAGGTCTGGGGCTTGATGCTGAAGATGCATTGCCAGACCACTTTAGGTTTATGAGCTTTATATAATTTTAGATTAGCTTTCTCTGGTACGAATTTGTTCCCCTGCCCTTATTTCTTTCGATACGGAATGTTTAATTGGCATTTTATAGAAAGAGACACTGCCCAACTCTAATGAAATGAGAATTCTGATAGATGATTTTCTTTGTTATTCTGATAACCAATAATACGAGTTGGGTGATAACGTAAACGTATCGCCCAATTTTAGTTGATAAGTTAGAAAAAGAGAAGAGGCTGGCTTTGGTGTCAGCCGGGGAACGCGGCAACATATTCCATACACTGAAGCTCTAATGAGATGAGGGCCCACCATGTCAAAAGGCTCTTGCCCACTATGAGTTGGTGGGTGATAAATCACACTGACCTATACGCGGCCTAATGGCCTCCACGTCGCCCTAAATTTGTCCCCAGCTGACAGGACAGGGACCAGGGTCCATGCTAAGGAGGTGGATCCTCCAGTAGATCAGGCCGCTGCCGTGTCGTCCTCCTGTACCCGCCCTTCTCATAGGCTACAGGCACTAGGCCTCAAATCCCCTTCTAACACTCCCAGCTCCGACAGGGAGGTGGCCTTTGGGAGTCTAGCCCTGGGTGTGGTCACTGGGGCGGATGACCACCAGGTGACCACCTCCAGGGGGCCGGGATTAATGCCCCAGGGCCCGGGCCCAATTACGGCCGTCGATCATGCTGGTCAGCGTCCTGATCTTACAGTGAGGCGTCCTCTCTATTGGAGACACCCAACATGGCGCCAGTGTAGATCATAGGGCGCCAGCTAATCTAAATAAAGCTGGCTTCAATCCTGAGAGAAAATTCTTTCCATCCTCTACTCCCCCTCAATCCGTGTGTATACTTCTGGGAAAACCTTCGAGGAACCTATGGTTAAGTCCTTTGTCAATAAATGTTGTTTAATTAATTTAAGATCACTGTCCCTTGACACATTACACGAAAACTAGATGGTTGATCCGTATGCTTTTATAAGGAATGACACTTTAACCCAAAGGTGTAACAGGAATCCTGCATTAGTAAATGGAAATTCATCTCCTTCTTGTTTTACATGGCAGGGAGGGGAGAATTCACATGTACATGCAACTGGGTACATGTACTCATTTTTCACTATCCCTTTGCGTTTGTTGTGTATTTTGTTTGACACAGGGCGTGTTCGAAATCGAGGCGTTTTATCTAAGTAACATCTACTAAATGTATCCTTTCTTAATTTTGCAGATAGACAAAAAGGGTCGGCGGAAGATATTAGCAAGCCGAGCAGTCAATATGAAGGACTATGCCAGCGAGATTCCAACCCAAACTGATATCAAAATCGCCCTGCGGCCATCCTCCAAGAAGGTGGTATCCGCCACCCTCTCCCTCACCATCTCCTGCGTCTTCATCAGGGAGGGTAAAGCCACGTAAGTAATGTGTGATCATTTAATGATGTCAAATGTTGAACTTTGAATTGATATAGAAGACTACTGAATGATCTGTCATATTCATCACATAGCCTTTTGACATGCAGTGCTATGGATAGGCTTGCACCGCAGTGTAACCTCCAATGAAGGATAAACTTGTTTTTAATTTACCTGAACCATTACTAATGTGTTCTGGATTTTAAGTAGATATTTATGGCACCATACACCATTTCAGAATTTATAGGTGAGGGTTTGTAACAATGCCAATTAAGTTTATTGTTTGTTATATATGTATATATCATAAGTGTTCTAATTCCGCTCAAAGTTCCATAGACATTCCAGTTCAATAGTTCATTGTTCTATTGACACGTTGCAGACCTGTGCAGCAACTAATATAGTGTGGTATCATTTAAAAAATTTAACTATACCCCTTACATTTTTTGTTGCACGTTTCAGCTGAATTATCTTGATTCGTGATTTTCTTCATTTTCTTAATCAACCTGACCCTGAGTTATTTGTGATGTACATCACACTATCAGTCATTCACTGTAGGTTCTTCGTTTACCAAGTCGTTTGGAATTGTGTATTTAAGATATCATTAAGTCTGACTTTGGCCATTTAAATTTGCGTGTAGAACTAACATAAATTCACACATTTTAATAGTATACAATCGGATATTACCATCAGTAATAAGTGACCTTATCATATAAACACGTCTATAGTTGTTGCTGAATACATTTCGGCCATGGTCTTATTCCCTGAATGAAGATAGCCGTCAAAATGCCTTCCAATGCATATTGAATTAAGGGAGGCTCAATGCTGTATCTCACAATAAGGGTGTGATGAAATTGGCACCGGATGCAATCAGAGCGAGGCAAAAAATCCATAATGTGTGATAAATATAATAATAGAACGACCCCAGTGCAATTAGTAAGAGGCGATTTGTATGCGGCGTAGATGGTGTTGGTCGGTGGCAGCTCTGGAGGAAGGGATGTGCCAGCCGTCCAGACAGGATTGCAAGGTTGGCGTGCTGCGAGCCGCTGCTAATGAATGTACCTTATTAGGGCAGGGCCGTCAGGGCGCCCACAGCCACCCCAGCTATATGTGACCTTTACCTAGTAGCTCTGACATTTAAAAGGCCCTCCGCCCAGGCTTACATATTGATGCCCTCCACAACCCACATTCTGGCCTCCAGACATGGGGGGGCTTCCTGCTCGTTACACCACTATGATTCGTTCCTCCCTGCTCATTACACCACAACGCCTCATTTACGGCAGGTTCATTACACCACAATGCCTCATTCCTCCCTACTCGTTACACCACAACGCCTCGTTCCTCCATGCCTGTTACACCTCATTCCTCCCTACTCGTTACACCACAACGCCTCGTTCTTCCATGCCTGTTACACCTCATTCCTCCCTACTCGTTACACCACAACACCTCGTTCCTCCATGCCTGTTACACCTCATTCCTCCCTACTCGTTACACCACAACGCCTCGTTCCTCCATGCCTGTTACACCTCATTCCTCCCTACTCGTTACACCACAACGCCTCGTTCTTCCATGCCTGTTACACCTCATTCCTCCCTACTCGTTACACCACAACGCCTCGTTCCTCCATGCCTGTTACACCTCATTCCTCCCTACTCGTTACACCACAACGCCTCGTTCCTCCATGCCTGTTACACCTCATTCCTCCCTACTCGTTACACCACAACGCCTCGTTCCTCCATGCCTGTTACACCTCATTCCTCCCTACTCGTTACACCACAACGCCTCGTTCCTCCATGCCTGTTACAACTCATTCTTCCTTGCTCGTTACACCACAACGCCTCGTTCATCCATGCCTGTTACACCTCATTCCTCCCTACTCGTTACACCACAATGTCTCGTTGCTCCAGGCCTGTTACAACTCATTCCTCCCTGCTCGTTACATCACAACACCTCGCTCTTCCCTGTTCTTTACACCACAACACTTCACTCCTCCCTGCTCGCTTCACCATAATGCCTCATCCCTCCCTGTCCATTACACCACAGGCCTTATTTACTTGCTGTCCATTACAGCACAACCCCTCGTTCCTCCCTGCTTGTTGTGATAATTGAAAGTCTCGGGCAATGGCAAATAAAGGAAGTCAATGATAACATTGAGCATCCAAAAAAAAGGCCCGGGATAGTTTGACAAAATTGAAGCGAGAAAGGGAATCAGTTCCCACAAGAAGGGATAGCAAATCACATACCTGTTAACTCTTAAACAGCAGTCAAAAGGATTAACTGCTAGCTGTGGGGGCGGGAATTTTTGCAGTAATCTTCACTGGGGGCTAGACTTTGTTAAATCCGTTTGTTACCTTGATTTAATATATCGAGATTCGCCCCTCTTGGTGTAGTAAATAAATAGCCTATATCCGCTCTGGGATGAAAGTACATGTACACCAGTGTCCACCTAGTGTAGCCTGCTTCCCCCACGGCCACAGCTCACTGCTGTGGGTGTAGAAGTTTAGTGTCCAGAAATCACTGGAAATTCAGCCCAAATGCGAGGTTGGTTTGATTCGCACTCCCCTGGGCTTAATATGAGGTTCTTTGGGCTGAAATTACACAGGGGCCTTCTTATATATGCCCCCTACCTTCCTATGTTTTTAGAATTTGCAATTAATTTCCCATCTCTACATATTTTAGTACTTTGTAGAGGGTAGTCTGTACAGGGATGAACTATTTACAGCAGTAATGCCACCTCTCAATTGGTCTAGACATGCCTATAATTACCAGGTTGTACATTTCAAACCATCCAATTAAGCCTCTAAACTGCATAAACAGCCATTCATGGCCTATCCTGATTGGGTATAGAAATGTACATGATAGGTAGGGATAGGTAGAACCAGTAGAAAAATGACTCTTCTCTCCGTAACTCTCAGACAGCCCCCGGCGCCCTACTGAGAGTTACAACCCGTAACTATGTCCACCTCGCTCTCCATGGGTTAATGGGCAAGACAGAAGAAAAGATAACGGCCATCTCAAGGTTGTGTCATGGAAAGATATTATGTCATCTTATACAGAGGGACATTGATAGAATGATACGTTTCCTACACTGTAAAAAGTTGGTTGCCATTTTTGTAGGTGTACAGTAGATTTTACTGTGGGTGTACAGTTTATTGTAGGTAAAGAGTATAATTTACTATAAACTACAGTAGATTCTACTGTAAATCCATTCTACAATCCATTCCACTGTTAACCCACAGTATATTCTACTATTTACCTACACTAACTATTTACAGTGTATAGTACAGTTGTTAAGATGATAGTCTTCGTTTGGAAAGCTAGCCCACTGGTATAGCGATAGAGTAATGGAATTAGGGGATATGGGGCAGCATTGATTGCACGGTGAAGGGAGAGCTTCATTAGGCTTGGATAACAATCTTACCGTTTTACATATTCGTCTGATTGCAAGAGGCCACCGCTTCCCTAACCAGTTACTATAGCCAGCGGAGAGATAGCATCTTAACAGCAGAAGACGTTTGTGTCTGGAATGTCATTAGATGCCACTACCATGGAGGATGCGCTAAAGATAGCAGAGTGCAGTCCCTTTAAGACGTCTAGGAGTCCTCAGCTTCCCACGCCATCTCCTCCTACCCCTTTACCTTTGCGTAGACTTAGCAACCGCCTTCCGAGTCACAGAGCCCTCAGTGTCCTCAGTGTAGAAACATTATTGTAGCCTTATGATTGTGATTAGTCTGCAAATGTTAATTGGGATGTAAGTTGTAAGTTGTTGGATGATAATGTATCAGCGCTGCCTGATCAGTCTGACACAGTTACTTCCATAACCTATACCTACATCGCATTTAACTAATTATTTTGTCCTACTAGAGAAATCCCAGTGGGTACAGACCATTTATAAAGCACGTATTTAGCTCTGCACATTCTCTGCAGTGCTTAAAAAGCGTTTATTAAGTGCTGCTTTTGTGAGGTGTGCCCACTGGGATGTAGTATCTGAAGGTATATACGACTAGTATTGTCTTTGTCTCACCCACTGCTACACTAACACAACGGAGGCTGGAGTTTTTATTATACCTCCACTCCCAACGTTATTGTATTGTAGCATTGTGACAGGTGATTGGACATTCGCTTTGCCGTTGGTCTAGACGGGATATATCATAGGGTTTCTCCTACTGTCTTACGCCCCAGGCAGAGACCCAGCCAACAGCCGAATACATCACCATAGCGTCCAGCGCCCTCCGACTTGGCGCCCATTTGGACCGGGCAGGCCGCCGCTGGCAGGCAGTGACTCCTCCCTTTTTGTTCCCTTTGTGGGCCACTTTGACACAGGCCACATAAATCCGGTCGAGGCCTTCATGGCATAATGACTTCTCCTTGAACGAGTGCTGGATTGCATGTTTCCCCAAAGAATGACATGTGGCAAGGCCTTTACGAGCCGCGCCCAAATTTATCTGGCATTTAAAGCCCAAGGCCAATCATATTTTCCAACTGCTGTTCTCGCAGCCTGGAGTAAGGGGGAGTATGCTGGGCTAGGGAGTCTGACAGGGCGGCTTATGGATTATTGCCAAATTGGACATCTATTTGGTCTGGGTAGGGCTAGTTGTGAGTGTCACTATCATCATTAAAAAACGAAAAGGTACATCACAGAAGGAAGGCCTCAATTCAATCCGGAGAGAGAGTCGATATGCCTTTGGCGGGTTTATCACTAAGTTTAATGCATTTAAAAAAAATCGAATGATGCAGTTACATGTATATATGGTAGTTTAGTACAGTAACAAGGGATATTCAACATCGTTTACGTGTTTTGAGTTTGAATTAAATCATTTTATTGGCCTAAAACATCTACAAGTAGAGTCTTTAGACCCCGGGCTTTAGACTCGAGCCAAGAAATGCACCGAACAACATCCAATCTCTAAACATCCTTTAGGGGAACAAAAACATATCATACCAATAGGCATCATTGATCACATGTGTATAATGCATCTTAATCCCTCTCTTACAGCGATGACGACATGCAGAGTATTGCCAGTCTCATGTCGATTGGCAGTTCGCGGGATATCGGGAACCTGGATGACGTGGACGACCTGGACGACGAGGACACGGACACGGCCAGTATCCGCACAGAGACCACCATGCAGATCTCAGACCTGGCCTCCATGTGTGAGGAGCTCGAACGGAGCCACGATCAAATGTCTCCTCTCAACTCCAGCTCAAGTGAGTAGCTCCATGCATACCTCACCGGGCACTGTTTTACATATCTAAAATGAACAGGGCTATACATATTATGTGTAGGCAAATCCTCTATGAATATTGACAAGGCAGTTGGGAGGCTTTGAAGAAAGTTCACTACCATCTTACAGAGCAATGGTATACAAAGTACTATGTACAAGAGATGCAGAAATAGACAGGGCTGTACGCTAAAGTGTCCAAGGCGTCGGTTTCTTAATGAGCGGGGCTTGGGCACGGTTCAGGGAGATAAGGACACCTTTCAACGCAGCTCTGTAGATCTATTCATTTCACGTAATTATTGATTAATTTTACCTGTAAAGGTCATTTAGTTATTGGTTTCAAAGCAATTTTGATGACGTCACCGTGCAGAACATGGCCGTACAGTAGGAGGTCCAGTTTCTATACGTTTCTGTATGCAATACAAGTAATAGATAGACAATGGTTATGAAAAGGTATGTAGAATACCTCACAGCTTTCTGGTGGGGCCAGACGAGGGCGAAGCCCAAGTCGCCCTACCAGCAAGCTGTGGTTAATCTACATACCTGTTCATCACCATTGTCTATCTGTTTTAAACCAGGGTATGCAGTATAACCAAGGTGCGAACTCTATTGTTCTCCCTCACCACCGTGGTTTAATGTAGAAATAAACAAGGACCTATTCTCTTTTCGTCACTGCAGGTACACCGTTCGAGCGGATGAAGCCCAAGACATCATCCCTCCACAGGCCCGCCCCACGCAACCCATTTGCCGACCAGTCCAACTCGTTGAACCCATTTAACGGTGAAGTGGACAATAGTGTCGGCGCCCCTGTTCACACCAACCCGTTTGACGACCCCAGTTCACCCAACCCCTTCGATGATACGGAGCCGCGACTGGCCAAGTCCGACCCGGTCAGCGCGGCGTCGACGATAGAGCGCAAGCGACCCGAGTCTACCATGACACAATCCTTCTCCGCCACGCTAAGCAGTAACCATCGTAAGGCGGCGGCGCCCACCCACAGCAACAGCAGCAGTAGCAGCAGCAGCGCCGCCTCCAGGGAGCGCCCCATCTACCAGGGCACGCCACCGTCGACGCCTCCCGCGCTGCGCCGCCCCGTGCGGCCCATCACGCCGCCACCCCTAAGCGGACCCCCTCCCCTGTCACCGGGCAGCAGTACCGGCACGCCCACCAACGCCATCTCGCCTTGCACGCCTCCCAACAACACGCCCAAGAGGAAGGTCAAGGGCCGCGCACCACCACCACCCAAAAGGTACATACCTCTCTCCACCCGCGCACAGGAGATAGCAAAGTTCACATTAAACACTTTCATGATTTGATAAAAAAAAAAAAGCCATTCAAGCTAACTGTATAGAGAAGTAGCGACTTTGACATTTCATGTACACACTATTCAAACAATATAACGGAGATGTGATATAACCATAATATGATGCTGTCTCGCATGCCTTTGGGGTGACATGGGTCGCCTGAGGTCGCCTGAATCCAGATTCTGGACATCAACACGAATAGCATCCCACAGAAAATCGCTACAGCCACCGTCCCTGTACTTCTAACAAAGGGCGCCCCTTCCCCCTCCCCTGCCACCACCCACATCAAGGCACAGAATCACTCAAGAGACCTGAGCACTGGGCCCCGTCTCCGGGGAATCGCATGGTAAATTGGATGTTTGGCGAACATAACTGGCAGGTTTATGGGGGAGTGGCAGCGTCCGTCTGCCCGCCCTAGTGACATGCCCCCAGCACGCCCCCCCCCCCTACACACACACACCACCTCGCGCCTGCCACCAGTTCCTCAGTCCTTTTTCCCACCCCATCCTTTATCGTATCGCGCTGCCTGCTTGGCGAGCGCCCAAGAAATGGCTTCTGGGATGAAATGGCAAAAAGTAATAGAGTTTGTGATTGGGAGGGTTATGGCGTGGTGGGGATGTGACAAGCAGTGTATCAGAGCAGGACGTCTGTCATTGTGAGCTGCTCCCGAGCTGCTCTATAAGGTGCTGCCCCCTGCCGACCCAAGACCTCTACAAAGGGCCCTCCTCCAGACCCGACCGGCCTCTTATCGAGTGGACATGTCAGTTTAGAAGGATTGAAAGGAACAGAGAGACCGGCCAACTTGCCTGACTCTCTAGAATTAATCATCGATTCATTCCATAGTGTGATTCTACCCCTCCCGTTCATGCCATTGTATAATATTGTCTTGATGATAAATCGGTCTAAAAGCATCCGTCTTAACGAGACAATTACACTTCTAATGGATTTGTTGCAAAGGAAGAAGATTGAGTCGCATTTGAAGCAAGAATTGAGATAGTTTTAGAATTAATAATTACATTTATTCATGTTTATGATCTTCAATCGAGTGTATCTCAGACAAGTTAGAAAACGTAGGAAACAACAGCCCAATGAGAGTTATGATTTCTGTAGTATACCCTCATAGTAATCATATTTTAGGTAGACACGTGCACCGTGAGTAACTACTGTATATCATTATGACGTACACAATCTTATCAAGATATTTACCGTACAATGAAAGCTGAATTGAACAATGAATAATCCAGCGGTAATTAACCAGGGTAGGGAGGGAGAAGGGGGAGGGGGAGGTGGGAGATAGATCAGGGCAATAGACCAGAAAGTGTGACTGAGATATAGATAGTTGAAGGTGTGACTATGGTGTTTGCTTTCAGTGCCCAGCCGTACCAAGAGCCGGACCGAAGACCTTCACCCACATCTCCACAGACGCAGCCTACGTCGCCGTCGTCCGTCGGCGGAGGTGACCGCAATGCCCTGGAGCCCCTCAGTCTGAACGTGGTAAGCCTGCCTCCATTACCGTAACTCAGCCCCGATACCATCTAGACAATCCCAGCCATGCCTCCCCCACCCACCTCACCTCCTCAGCAGGGGATCATAACTCAGGCTAGATACCATCTGGACACAGTAAATTTTTGTCTGTCCCCCGGCCGTTTGTACTCAGGAGGAAAGGGAAGAGAAAGCCGACTGGACATTGTTTGCCGCTGGGCTCGTCCAGGCAGCAGGGGCAGGCATGGCCCACCTCAATGTTATGTCTTTATAACTTAGTGCTCCCCGACGAGAAAAGATGGATGGCCGGTGTCATACTGAATAGAGCATCCCCCACTACTGCAGTGGGTAATGGTCCTTTTACTGTCCCATGGAGCATCAATGGCCCTTGTACCAATTTATGTTACATGTATGTGCATACATAAAGTAGGCTTCTCAACTGTAAGATGGACAAATTTACGTCTCTGTTACGTGCATCCATTCATGTTTGTTGTAGAAATAGAGCAGGATAGTTATACATTTTTCTGGAAGCATCTATCCAGTGCTGCTTAATGTGCATAAAGATACTAGGCAATTGCTGCTTCTGATTAACCTACTTATCACGTATCATATATTGTATATCTAAATGAACATGTTCATCTCAGCGGAGGCTCTCCCATGTCATATCACCACACCACTTATTGACTCAGGGTCTCACCTTGAGTCTTGTGTGACGGTTTTGGAGGTTTATGAGAGTGGAGAAACTCAAATGTCTGTCACATCTACTATATATGTTACATTAGATATCCATGTTTGAATTAAAATATCAATATGGACATGGTTTAACTTTAAATACCTGTGAAGTTTCTTTTCTCTGAAATTCCCGTTTTAATCCCCTCAAAAAATTAAAGAAAACAATATTCAATCACTTAGGCGCCCTGACCCTGAGTCAATTGTGATGTGAATCACATGTTGAATCTCATTTCAGCTACTGGCATTGCATTTCGACATCACATTTCCTTAACACATAGGCCATTTCACCATGTGTGGTATGTGCTAATGGTCATGCTAATGGATGGATGGATATCATGTCAAAGTGGTATTTATTAACCCCATAAAAGATATTCATTTTCCAACATTACACGATACATCACTTCCTCGTGTGCATACAGCTAATCACTCAGACCATCATACTCAAACTAAGAATCAAATTTATAAAAAGACATTAGTACGCGTGGGAAACGTCTATTTGATTCCCAGCGTATCGTGCATCTTTAGTAGTACTGGAGGATTCTGCACTTGTGATGCTGCGTTGTGATGGTGTAAATTGCCGGGTGTCGTGAAAGGGGCGTTATTGCTCTAGGAGTGGCTCGGAAACAGCTCTGAGCAACTCAGCACCCGGTCCTTTATTGTGCGAGCACATATAAAATATTGACCGTATCATATTGGTGTCCATATAATAATTTTTCCCCCATGTCCTTGTCAAAGGAATGCTGCAGTTGGAGGACTTAATTACTGGTATAATCCTCGCATGGAATAACAAGAAACTGTTTACTGACAAGGCAATGATCGATGCCGATACATAAGAAGGATGGTTTCCTCCGTTTCTTTCCTTTTTTGTTGTTGTAACGATTAAAAACACGCAGTTATTCCTGATGCAACTAAGTTTCCGTTGTTGAAAGCAAACACATGATGCATTTTACTTTGTATTTGTCTGTATGCGTTTCAAATATTTGCCTTGGAATTAAAACACGCTGTACGACGGCAATTTCCCTTCATGTTCACGCAATGTTAGCTGAGGAAATCGATGCCTGCTCCACAGTGGGACAAAAGCCAGACCCCAAGAGGCGGTAATGAAAACCTTGTAGGGCGTGCACCCGGAGTGGAGACAAATGTGTGTGCGTGCCCCACACAGGTATAGGGGTCGTGGCCGCCGACTCCTGCCACTCCCCAGTCAATTGGCAAGGTGTTTGTATGAGTTGGCCACCCCTCCACTGTCTGGCCTTCTATTACGTTTCCATTAGTTTGAAGAGCAGGCTGCCTGTTAGTGTTGGCCAGCCATTACAGCTGAAGTCTTTGGTCTCGGCAAATGGCCCTTGGACAGCGAACCCTCGACCGAAAAAAAGCTCACTGAGGGAGGAAAAGTGCGCATGCCGCCGGAACTGAATTGGTGACTTTACCAGGGCTGTGTCAAAATAACAATCCAATCAGATGTGTTCTGCCATATCCCATCACCACCCTCGTCCTGTGGAAAGGTCTATACTTGCGGGCACGAAAGCACCACTTGTGTCGGGTAGCCGTATATGGGTTATGGGCAGGAAGAAGGGCTCTCACCCAACATCAACAGCCCCGACTGTTATGACCCCAACTTGATGGCTGTATCTATTTCCGCCCAATCAGAGGGGCGGCTGGTAGCCGTCTGTGGGGCTGGGGTATAATGCTGGATGCCAGATAAGGCTTCTCTTTATAGACGCGTGCTGCCAGAGTCTACCCACACCATACCGGGCCTGCACATCCCTTGTGCTCCTGACTTCTTCTCGGTTAATACAGCACACTTAAGTGATCAAAGCAGCTGCTGAATTAGGCGGCAAAGGAGGAGGCCCACACAGGAGTCATAGCCCTCCCAGGCTATCCGCAATAAAATGTAATATAGAGTGGAGCGCTTGTGTCCAAACATCAGTTCCCTGGCTATTTTTCTGTGTTTTTTTCAGACCGTAGCGTTTCCATATGTATATAACAGCTCGAAGTGAGGAGTTTCTTTAAAGAGGTGCACGGAATACATTTCATATAAGAGGACACACATTGTTCATCTATTGTCCTACTCTAGAATAGCTTTACATCATAGCAGCTCCCAATGACGACAGTAGTGAGTTCAAGTTAAGTCATCTAATGGACGTTGCATATAGAAAACACATCAGTTAGGATCCTAATAAAGAAGGTAGATTGCATGCTTTACATTTTGAATGGACCCCGACTGTACGGTCTAATAGTTATACCTCTGTATACGCCTGAATACCGTGAGCTATTGGCCACATCTAGCTAGCCATAGAGTAGCTCATCAGCTGCAGCCTCCACGAGCTGCTCCTCCCAGCATCCACATAGTGCAGCCTTGATACAGACCAGGCGTGGTCATTACCCCTCTCATTCAGCAGGCCCAGCTCCCAGCCCTGCCGGCCAAATTCATTTTCCACTCGAAGCGAATCAAAAGTGGTAGGATATGGTGCAGGAAATGGGAATGGATCGCTGCTCGGGTGTATTCTGACTGGATGGGAAGGGCGTGGACTGAGGTCAGTGAGTCTGGGAGTGTGACAACACTCAGGCCCTAATCAATGCCTGACGCGGCCCAAGGGCAGCAGGCTGGGGGTGGGGGTGCGCGGGGTAGGAAGTAGGGGTGCTGGAGGAGGAAGTGGTGTGTGAGAGGCATTGATCTACCGAAGGACCTTGTTAAACGGTGTCATCACCCACCCACCCCGACCACACCCTACATGTTGACATGTCCTCGTGCCTGGAAGCGGCCAGATCCGCCAAATAGCCTACAATTCCTTCCAATCCCCCGTTAGCCCTTACAATGCCCGAATTCAACATCGGTGTATATGTAAGGGATTGTTCTTGTAGTGAAAAAGAGTGAGTGGACCAGTCTAGGGTGACGTATTATAAGTCTTTATATGGCCATCCCATACATGAGGACCCAATGTGTTTACAATACACACCACATAGATGTTTGGCAACTGATTGTAGGTGATTCCTGAAACTGCTGCCTCCATGCCTCCTATTACTCTCCATTCCCATCCTATACCCGCACACATGAGCTGTGCACATATAAGCTGTGCGTCATGTCGCACTGCTGGGCACATTGCATGGTGCTGGGCAGGGTCCTTATAGTAGAGGCTTCCCTAATGGTATCATCAGTGTGAGGAGCTATCTACTGGCCGGTGATGACCGCACGTCAGCTGCACCTTCTCCTGCTACCATCAGCCAGCATCTACCGCACCCGTTACACTAACTCGCCATAATCCACATGAATAAAGATATCCCCTCCCCATGCATAGTCATTTAACGACCCTCTCCCAGCATTCACACATTGCTTCAGCTACCTAGCCTCCACGCCTTCCCAGAATCACCTGCCCAAATCATGCATGTCCCTGACTGCAAACTAATTTTCCCTTCTTTCCTTTCTCAATTGCTCGGCACCTACCCAACTTGCTTTCTTGGCTTCCTACTACCTGTCTCCATATCTGCCTGCCTGCCTGTCTGCCTGCCTGCCTGCCTTCCTGTCTGCCTGCCTGCCTGCCTGCCTGTAGCCCTCTCTTCTTCCATAACCGAACACCTATCCCTCTAGGCTCCCGCCCCCACTCTCCTGCCCATACATGCTCTTTATCGCTTCTTCCGGTTTGTCATTCTTATAACCTGCCAGACACTGTGGCGTTTATGGTGCCCGCCTCCAGGGCCTGTATGTACTCACAATGTCACCCATCTATAAGCCACACAAGCAACTCTTTTTTTCTGTAGTAGCGTATCCTTTTTCTTCTTTATATTGTGTTAGCCGCGTCTATTATAAACGCCACAGCAACTGCGTGCACATTGAGATGGCAGAGAGGCCACGTTAGAGACGAAGCATTGGGTGTGACTGTGAATATCCAATATCTACTGGTTTCTGCCAGATAAAAAACCGACCGCAACCACTATGCTCTGTCCCATTTAGTTCGGTAAAAGCAGAAAAAGGCTGATGCTATTAGCAAGGTTTTATGTTCCGTCTGTGTAATCCATACACAAATGTGTCTATATGAGAAAAAAATCGCAGCACAATCAATATATCCATGACCATCGAGTGCAAGTTTGTGAGCCGCACTATAGCGAATTAAAGGTTATATAAAATGATTACAATTATTATTTTAATTAACCTCCAAATTAACAATGCGTATGCGTCTTGTCTGTCAGGAATTTTAGTCTCGGAATCTGGAATTGGACCGACTGCAGAGGGGAGTAAATCGATAGGGATATAACGGGTTGACTGCAGTGCAATATACGGGGCAGGGGCATGAGATATACAGTTAGTCCCTGTATCGTATCACCCATCATCTCACTCCCACCACTCTCGGTAGTGGAATGATCGTTTCTGCAGACCAGCCGTACATATGTGGGAAGGATGGTGGCCTACGTGAGGTGACCATCTATATCGTTGTGGGTTCACACCCAGACCTTAAAGTTGTAGAGGCCTATAGCCTTACTCTGTCCCTGCGTGCCTTTCACACTGGAGCTCTGGCAGCTTCCCATAGCCCTATAAGAGAGCTTTCAAAGAGTTGCCTCTTTAAGATTCCATATGGGTGTCAAGGAGGTGGCTGTTAGTTTGCCCAGTCGGCAGCTGACTGGCACAGGGCCAGTACCTGAAACCTCGGCCCACAGAACCCCACATCAGCCATTAACAAGGACGAGGCCTGTATCGGGTACAGATCACTCCAAATTCTATACAGTACTGCAGCAGCGTGTTGTACACTCCCCCTCCCTCCTCCCCCCCCCTCTTGTCAGTGTGTAAGCCGCCGTCTTCTGATTCTATGGTTAGTAAGTAAAAGCCTACTAGTATGCTTTGATATCAATGGTATATGTAAATCACGCAATGTGGGCCAACTTGTGGATGTCCCGTGCACTACTACCCGGATAGGTTACAATGATCCATACAGTTCAGCTCGGCCATATACACGTACATATTGGCCGGGTACATGATTCCCTTATTCTGTTGGACCTTAGTGAATGTAATTTTGGACCGGGATAAACTATTGAATCCTATTTAATGGCAGATACAAAAAATACTATTAAAACAGTTTAAAAGGGAAGAAATAAATGCAAAGGCCCACTCAAGCGTAACAAGTATATGGAATGTGGTACACTGCAAGACGTATATGAAAAGCGGTACTCTCTGTAAGTAGCATATGAAAAGCGGTACTCTCTGTAAGTAGTATATGAAAAGCGGTACTCACTGTAAGTAGTCTGTGAAATGTGGAACACAGTGTAAGTAGTATATGAATTGTGGAACACAATGTAAGTAGTGTATGAAATGTAGAACACAGTGTAAGTAGTATATGAAATGTGGAACACAGTGTAAGTAGTATATGAAATGTGGAACAATGTGTAAGTGGTCTGTGAAATGTGGAATACATTGCAAATAGTGAATGGACATACTCACCGCCAAAATGTCATAATTATATTCCCCCTGTCTACCATCAACCATCTGCCACGATGGCAGTGATGTCATATACCAGCAATGTGAAGGACCCATGGTTGGACAATCTAGATATGCTTTGCTGAGGGGATGATTGGGCGTCGATATAGACGATGGATGTTGCCACTTATCAGCGTCGCTGGTGGCTACCTGTATGGGAGGGATAGAGGGCAGAGCGGTCAGCCTAGCACTACAGACTACTCCTAGTGGGTAATATGGCCCAAGTGCGCCTAGATGGGTATGCATATATACAGCAACCAAACATATGACTATATACTATTTATATGGAATAACCTGTCTAGTGACATAGCACGAGGGCGGTCAGTCACTACGTGACTGTCTGCAGGAGTATGGGGGACAGTATAATCCCAAAGCCCCTGCGCTCCATCAATTGGCTGTACATGCTGCCCTGTGCTGGGTCTGTGCATGGGGTGTGGAGTAGTTAACACCACACAGAGGCATAAAGCAGCTCTGTGGGTGAGGCCACCGCTCCAGGCGTCCACAATCTGCGACTTGCGGCGCAAGGTAATTGATCCATCACAGAAAGCGAAAGGTGCCCACGCAAATATCCGTGTTGCTAAATTGTCTAAATTGTCTGCTCACTCGCGCGTGGCCTGCCAGGGCTGGGTGGCCAAACGTTTCTCAGGCGGCCTTCTCCAGTCCCTTACTACAACTCTTCACCCCTCCCGTCCCACCCCCACCCGTACATCTCCACAGGCGTAGGCGGCAGGCGCTTGCTGGGGCCATGTTGCATTTCGGCCTCCAGTGGTCAGTCCAAGATGGGCGAGTAGCCAAGCAGACAGAACGGTCAGTCCGCTGGCCGCATGCCAATTGGCCGTGCCGATGCCTAAATCACGGCTCTTTGCCCATCCGTGCTCCTTGACGCTTCCTCAGCATCCCCACTGCCCTCCATGTATAAATTGGAATCGCTGCCATTGCTATATGTACATAAGTATAGGTAGAGATAGTGCCCACCACCCGAGTAAAGAGGTGGAGCTCCCTCCCTTTTAGAAGGCCCTAATTATAGACCAGTACATGCATAAGCATGTCAACATGTGATATGTATCTATGCTAACGGTTGGATGCCCCCCCCCCCCTCCCCAGCCGCCCCCCGTAAAAGCTGCTTCATGTGCCTCTGGTATAAACTTCCTGATCTGCTTTAGCTCTCTTAACAAACACGGGCAGCTATGGCCCAGGCCGGACTCTGATAATGCAGGGAGTCCAATTGGCCTTGTCATCTGAGTAGCTCGGCGGGAGTCGGCAGTATGGCTGCTCCGGTACCGTCACCAACCTACCCATTGACGATTTCCCCAGCCGTGGCCAATCCCGCGCCGGCTTACTGTACATTTCACGCACCATTTAGCCGCCTGTTTATGGTGGTTCGGCCGCCCCTCCTGCATCCCCGCACCCCAGCCCACAGCATCCCACCACTATCACCCCCCCCCCCCCCCCCCACCATCATAGCTAGCATACCGCCCGTGCCTGTCGGTTATGGCCCTGTATGATATGCTGTCTACCCCAACCCAGCCCCCACACCCTCGGGAATATATTAAAGCAATGGATTTGTGGTCGGCGGATGTTGCGGCTTAGCGTTATTGTCATATTTCACACGGCACGGAGTGAGTCCAATAATAGTGTGCGAAGTGAGCTGCTCGTGTACTTCCCCCACCCCACCTCCACCCCCGGCTGACGGGGAGCTGCTCAGGGTGGGCACGCACTCTGTGACTCGGCCCCAACGACGATTAGGATATACCTGCTACCGTCTCCCATTTCCATATACTACTTTCACCTGTTCGCCTACTGACACGGGCGCATACAGAGCCTGCCTGCTGCACAGCGCCATGTCTATACTACTCACGCCACTACCACGATATATGCCTTCTAACATTGCTGCAGCGGCGCACTGTCTCACTTCGTTGTCATAGAGTAATCAGGAGTGAGGTGCTGGGCCCCGGCAATATAAAGATAGGGATAAGAAAACACATGTATAAAACCATATGAACAGTTAGACTGGACCAGCCCCATGGAGATATCTATCAGCCAACAGGCATCATGAGCCACTCCCCGTGTCAGCTATAATACGGGTGGCTAACCCTATTGTCATATAGACGTGAGGCGGCGCTGACCGGGGCGGCTTTGCTGACCACCCCGGAGCCTGTCCCTGTGCCGGTATTGACCCAGGTAATATGAGACCACAATGAAGTAATGGTTAGCCCGTCGCAGCCCCCTGAGTTATAGGGAGCGGGGGTAGAGGCCTAGCGGGAGAATGGGTCTCCAGTGTAGCCATTGCCGCCCTCTGGTCAGTACAGCACCCTCCCACCTCCATGCACCCGGCACCATAGAACATACTCGGGGGATGGGCGGGCGTGGGCTGTCTACCACAGTACGCGGTGCTCATCCACAGTGGTGTGATTTAGAACCAGTGGTGGTGGTAGAAGCACCCTCCTGCTGCCCTACCGCTCCCCATCTAGCCACCTATATCGATACCCGCCCATCTGGTCGTGATGAGGTCTTGGCGTATGTCTATAGTGTCGAGTTGGGTTAGCAGCAGCCTTAGCAGCCAGTGTACATCACCAGGAGGCAGCCACCCAGGAGGATATGTTACTGCTATACCAGGGATGCCAAGTGTTACGATTTTTTCGTAATTTTACGATTTTTGACCCTCATTACGACCATTACGATTTCTGGTGGCAAACTACGATTTTTTGGAATTTTTGAAGTGTGTATACAAAATAGGCCTATCCACTATATTTTGTGTTGCAACGTGGGAATAACCCCATTGGATCCCCTTCTTTTGATTCTGCTTGCTATACACCTGCCTCCAAACTGTTCTGATGTAGTATTGGAAGGCATTCATTATTACATCATGAAATGGAGGATAAAGCACAAACCCATGTGCAAGAGTATTCTAAAGGATATACCATTGTTACGATTTTTGTTACGATTTCAAGTAAACCTTGTTACGATTTTGGGGTACAAAAATCGTAATAAATACGATTTTGGGGTCGGGTAACTTGGCATCCCTGCTATACCTCTAGCTGCTGCTGTAAGTTACTGCTGTAGGCCGCAGGAGCAGGAGCAACACTCCTCCAACACCAGCCACAGGCAGGCTTAGCATACGGCCCCGGGCTGTGCAGTAATAGCAGGAGGGGTAGATGAGGACAAGCAGGAGGGACAGGAGCACACCTACCTACCTAACCCCCACCCATCACCAGGAGCAGCAGCAGCAGCGGCTGGAGCAGCAGCCATCACAGGGAGGTGCTGCAGTGAGATAGCAGTGAGGCAGCGTCAGGAGGAGGAGGGCCGGTCGTGCTGGTAGGAGGATGTATGGAGGATGGCAGTGATTACACCACTAAGCAGTTTGAACCTGCACGCTGTGGCAGGAGTAGTGACCTGGCCCACCTTTACCCTCACAAGCACCACCTCCAGGAGTAGCAGCTGGACCCAGGAGGAGGTGGTGACAGCCCCTCGTGCAGCACAGCCTGTCTACAGCTCCTCCTATACAGCCTCCAGCCCTGCCGTGTCCGGGCGAGGCACGTCTGACTGTTAGCCTCCAGCAGGTTGACAGCACCAGTTGACAGGAGGAAACTGAGCTTGTTAACTGCCCTCCTGTGGCAGCCCCGTCCAGTCAGGAGTGACTGACTGACCCGTCCGGTGGGGCGCCCTGAGTGGGCAGTGGGCGCCCGTCCCGTCCCACCCGCCCTCCAGCCTGCCCATATACTACATGCATGGTGAATAGACCACTTGGGACCCTTAAGTGGAAACATTAGATCTAGGATATACACCTTTACCATATATTTCTGTAGCAGTGGTGCGGCAAAGGCTACTCAGGCTGTTTCGAGACGACCCTGTAGTCACAGAAGCAGCCACCCTGACAGGGCCGGCCTACTGCCCTGGGCTGTCCAGAAAGTATCTCTCACCTCATCACCTCCCCCACCCACCCCATGCTGGAGCTACGGACAGGCAGCCAGTATCCAGACCTCTCCGATACACTTATTGACAGCTCGCCGGTGTAACCCTAGGAACCCCGCCAACAACCTACCCTCACTAGCATGGCCTCTACGCCCCAGGCCTAAGACGTTTGCACCGAGACACGGGTAGCCTAGGGTCAATGTGGAGTACGTAGACCACAGTGCCCAAGCCGATGATTATTTATAAGAGTTGTGCTGCATTGAATGCCACCAGCTGATAGGTTGGAGCAGAGCAGAGACGTGTGTGGACGTAAACACAAGCAAATCCCACCCTCCCACAGCCTCACCCAGCCTCCCAACCCTCCCACCCTCACCTACCCACTCCCACCTACCCACTGGTTGTTGGTCCCGTTCCAAACACAATACAAGCAGATCGGCGGTGTACATCAATACGGGCCGGCGCTCGGCAACTACTCCTCCTCTCACCGCCCGACACGGGAGTCCAGTAATAGTGGATTACTGCCAGATGTAGACGTAACCATGCCCTTCACTGTGGTAACTCACCAGACTTGTACATGACTAAAGGATAGCTTCTGGGCACTGTGAGGGCTGTATCGAGCCACAGGGTACCGGAAAGGATTGGTTGTAGTTGTCAAAGGAATCGTGAGGCGGGGAGTATGAGCAGCTCTGTACTAGTACAATAGGTTGAGCTGCTCAGCCACCAGCCTCCCACAGTACGAGCAGCAACAGCCATATACACACCTGTACTCTCTGTCTATACTCACTGTGGTAAGAAGCAATGTCAATGGTATCGAGTATTATATTAGACCGTTACCCGCAGTTTCCATGCCTGGCCTATGTGGTACTAGCTTAAAATGTGTGACAGGAGATATATACACAAAGAGGACCAAGTGTGTTTTAAGGGATTAGTAAGGCGGAAGCCGCTAGCGTAAAGCAGGCAGTAACACTATAAAAACACATAAAAAGCCAACAGAAAAGGAGGAAAAGCTCTTGACCAAATTAAAGCCGGTAGGGGCTGTGCAGCGCTGGCTGTCCCTCCACAACCTCCCTCAGAGACTGGGTGCTGATCAGGGGGCAGTATAGTGATAGCTGTGGGTGTTTGATGGCGCTGTGGGTGCCACCTGGGTCACGTGACCACGTGACACCCGTAGGCTAAGTGGTGGATGATTTGATTGGGTCATCATACTCCACGGCCGCCTCCTCTATCGGCCCTGATGGGGGAGAAGGTAATGGACAAGCGACCTACCCTCCCCACCACCGCCAGCACCACCCCTAGCACCACCCTGGCACCACCCACAGCCCTGGCATCAGCAGACGACATTTGGCCGGATTGTACCCATATGTATGACTGCATCTTGCGGGGACGCGCCAGGAACCAGAGCGTCCTAGCACAATAGGCAGCGACACAGGCAGGAATTCGGCACTCGGGAAATAAAGTAGCTGATACCGCGCCAGGAATACGGCGACCGTTACGTGGTGAGGGCCATATACCTCCGACCAACATATCCACATGGTTACTACTGTCTGTGGCGTGCCGTATAGAGGAAGAGATCGATAACAGCGACATAGGAAACACCAGTAGGGCAATACTTAAGTAGTGACACCGTCTACACTACCCTGCAGCTGGAATAGTAGAAGTTCTAAAGTACATTATATGTCTTTAGAAATGGCACATGCTATTAGATACATGTTTAACCGGTTCAGCATCTATACATCTATTTAGAGAAAGGAACAAACAGGAACAACACGCAAGACTGCCAAGAATGAAAAAAAAATTGAACACTCTACTCATTTACAGTAAAGTAGAGATTCCGCTGGCTTCTAAGCAAAGTGGGCCATCTGAAAAATAGAAGGTCATTATTTAAAATTGATCTTGATAAGTATAAAGAGCAAGATTATTTTTTTACATTTTACGGTATATCAATAGGGGGTATACATGCATTCGAAGTGATAGTTCTAACAGAAATAGTCATATCTAAGAGACATCTGGGAATAATGGAGTGATTTGGTCGGGTAGGCAAGTTGGGCTTTAACGAATAAGATGGATCTGTGCTACCATTACACTTAAAGCTAGGTCCCAGAGTGTGACCACCAACAGGTGCTTTTCACTCACACAACTCACATTTTCCTTGTCAAATCAATAACACCTGTCTTTAAACCCTGCGCGTAGACATAATCGGGGGGGGGTCCCATTGTATTATTAGATTTCTTGGCAGAGATGCTTTCATCATTGAAGGCCTTAGAACACTGCTCAGTGCATCTGTATCGGAGCTAGCATTAGACGGTCCTGCCAAGCTTAGAGATAATCAATTACACGTCCTTGCAACCCCATAACGGACGCCACACCTGTTGGCAATCATATTAGGCCGGACACAGCCTCAACAATGGACCCATCTCTTAATGGCTTTCGTTGCCTTATAACAAAACTTTTAGTTTTAGTTGATGCACACTAAGATAAAGGACATTTTAGGCTACACCAAATAAAACGTTGGTCAAGGATTACGCGCACCTTAATTTCCGAAATGCCCATTTTCCTTTATTTTTAATGGATTTCATTTGCCTCGTCTTTTCAAAAATTAGGGTTTTCTTTGACCTCTTTATTCTCATGGTGTACCTGCAGATCAATCAAAATGATTGCTGCTGTGGGTTCAGTAAAATATATTGTCAGATGCGGGGTTTCCATGGACATGTCTTCTTTTGGCAAATAGCTTTGATAACTTAGAGTCAATCACCAATATAGGAAATGTGCAATGCCATCAATAGCTGTACAGGTCAAGCGAGCGTGTAACTGTGGAAAGATTGGCTTGTGGTGATGCAGACTTTTAGAGGGCAGTAAAACCAAGCCATTATCAAGCCTATACTTATAGTAATTTGCTATCAATTCATAGGACATAGATAATGCTAAGGGAGGTAAAATATGACATGATAATGTACGTGCGGAATGAAAATGATGGCCATGGCTTTATGTCATTAGCTCATTGTCAAGTTGAGGTTTGAATTCCTTTGACCATGTGTACACGTAGGATAGGTTGTGTACCAAATGCATGTACATAGAACCAGTGAGATACAGGGAATAGGTAGATGTCCTAGTCAGAGTGATTGATTGCATGGCTATACATAGTCCACACCGTTACAGGATGTAGTGTGCCTGTGGCTGTATCGATTAGCAGTTAGAGTTGGCAGCAGAGGAAAAGGCAACGACAGGAGGTACTGAGATGAGTACATTGCTACTTGTCATGCAATATCGCTTCATTCTCATTAACCTTCAAGTTGTTTTGAATTCCCATTTAATGGTTGTTGGTAAAATTAGCTCGCTTATACTAAGTCACCCATGGTCTGTTATAGCCATAACCTTTGACAATGTACATTGGTCTTGGACGAAATGCATGTCAACTAATTAATTGAATGGAATCGATATTAAAACTCCTGTTACACAGGCGTCATCTGATGTCAAAATAGGCTGTGGCATCTGCCTTGGACATGTGTGACACGTCGAAGGCAAATGCCTTTAGAATCAGAACGTGTTTGATTTCAACTGCAAGTGATTTTGACGGCAGGTGCCTCCAGAATATTTGACAGAATATGACGTCCATTTAACAGATACTGTACATCTATATGATGCACCTAGTTGACTCAGGAGTATTTCCCTTGGCCATTGGCCCTTTTAACGATATTTGACACTAAGTAGTTCCAGCTGCATTTTGTATTCTTTCTAGTTGAACAATATTTCCAAAGTGCATTACACAATCCTCTTTGAACAATTCTCAGTCTATTAAGGCCAAAGAATATTCGCCATGTGTTTATCGATGAGTGTTACTGTTAGATCATTAACCAGGTTATATGGCCTAAAGAGCAGAGAGGACCCCACTTAGCGCTAGGGGATTTACGTACATCCATTACCTTAATCTTTTTTTAAAGTTCAATCAATCAATCAACCATATGGTTGGTCAATAATCATGAACGTTTATCATTCACCATGTGAGTTGATTAGCCACCATGCCTGTTATTAACTACACGTCTGCTCTTTTATTTTTGCTATGTATTAATTGTTGTTACAAACGGACAGGTTGTTTGTCTATATTTCTACCTATGTTAATTAGATATACGCCAAGCCGTGTCCTTGTTAACTGAATAAGATATGCGTTTCCAAAAATATAGGTGACGGACATTAACTAACCAAAAAAACTGTTATTACAGATACGGTTTTACTACCACTGTGTGCAACATCAATTTCTCATGGGATTTAACACTGTAAATTGTTCATACTTAACACTTGATTGAGGAAAGCAGCAGCACTTCTGAAGGCATAACAAATGAGCCCCAATAACAGTCCTCTTAAAGGTGATGTCTCCGCACTGTAACCAGGTACCGATGACTGGTATTTTCATCCAGCACATCCCCACCCCCACCCCCACCTTACACACACACACGCCTACACCTCCCCCTACGTCCCACAGGTAGGATTATTGATAACATCCAGCATGTTAAACTGCCATGACGCTGATGTGACACAACTTCACAGCACCCGGCCTTACACGGCTTGTCTTGTCAGACGCCGCGGTGCGCGCCAATGCGTGGTTGAGCAGCTCTTTACGCCTCCTGCTCGCTGACAGCCGTTTTAGGGGTCCTGACGTTGATTAAAGGCGGGGCCCACTGAGTGGGGCGGAGAGGTGCGAGTCTGGGCGATAATGTGTGCACCAGAGCCTCGATCAAAGAGCTGCTCGCCCAGCAGCAGCTCCTCCTCACGCGGCGGATTACGAGTTGCTCGTCAGGGGCGGGGCGAGCTGCTCCTGGTGTGGGTGGGTGGAGGTGGGATGGGTGTGACTACCATTTACGTCCTTGTCCTGCTGTTACCACGCAGCTCTCACCTTATACGGCGACGCCCGTGTAGTCGTGTACTGACTGACCTTTTGTTGTATAGAGAAACAGATGAAGTTGAAACATGATGCCCTCAAGTGTCCTGTTACTGTCGATGACATCAGTGGCTATATTCTAAAATAATATCTCAGTACCAAGTTTGATGTAGGTTAGTTATTTAATTCAACCCCTATATAATGCGTGTATAGGGCAGTTAATATAAAAGAAATGTTCTTCTATGTTGAGAAATACGACTAGGAAGGATTTGAATAGGACCTAACTTAATACCTAGACAGGGAAACAACAAACTGTCCGTTATAGGTAACCTAGGTAGTTAAAGTGCCATTCTGCCGATTGAAGTAAGCCACAATTCCCAATCACCCTGCCCATCTCTCAGAAGTTTAAGTTCAGGGTTGCTCCATAGTTTGGTAATGAGAGTTCTCCATATGGCTAGAGTGTACCCTGACTCAGTAAATGGGGCAGAGAATAGACGTTTAGATTGGGAGTTCCCGTGTGATGGGTGAGGACCCATGCCCTGGAGAACATCTTACAAGGCCCTGATGGCAATTGGCTGCGGGAGAACATCCCCTGAGGACATTGCCTTGGTCAGGGTCACTGCCCATGCTGACACTCTCCAGACCTCGACACGGCCGTTCAACACTCTATCGGATTACTGCCAAGAACCGCCATCTTGTCCCCCAGATACGGTTCGTCATAGTGTAGTGCCTCCCTCAGTCACTAGTGGGAATCAGTTCCTTGTGTTCGTGAAAACAGCATCTACATGACTGCATATATGGGGCTTCATTTGGTGTCTCCCCAGGTAACAGTATATGGCTCTGCAGATGGCCAGCTACCTCGCAATAGCTTGTGCCAGGATGAGGGGGCACAATTAGATAGCTTATCTCACTGACCACTGGTCAGCAGTGCCGGGCTGCCAGCCCCTGCTGCCGGCGGTATGGTTAGTCAGGCTGCACCATTAACAGACTGCTGCTGCTGCCTATTAGGTCGCTTCTCCTGTGTGGGCCAGTAATGGAGACAGACATTTTCCGGTCTCCATACCTCATGGAAATGGAATTGACTCTATCTAGACGAGGGAGAAATGCACACTCGGAGAAATAAATGTTATCAGCCAGCCTTCAGTAAGAGTTGCTAATATACTCAGTGGGTTTCGAAGCAAGTCTTTGTGTCAGTTCTCAAGCTTTTTATGATATGTATGTGGTTATGAGTTTAACACATCGTGTGTTGCAATTCATGTCACACAATACATAACATATCTACCGTTTATTCTATTCATCCATATGCCATTTTTAGTTGATAATATTGATATAGCACCATTAACCATTGTGAATATTGGGATGATACACGGTTGCTTTCATCAAATTACAGACACAAAGACCTTCATAGGGACTGTGCTTAGGCTATGACTGCTGTGAAATTGGTAGTTTGTAATGACTCAGAGTCTCAAAATATGATATATCTCCTCTTAATGAGTCAGGCTGATGCTCCCTGCAAGGGATGGTAATTTGGATGTGTACTCGACGTGTTGCGAGCAGGACTGATCGCCTCTTACATGCTTGCTTAACTATGTTATTATCTGGTTTTCCCGGGTTGCGCTCATCTAGTGATGCACTAGTCTTAATTGACCCCTGTAGATCTGATACCTAGACATAGAGTGATTGAGAATAATGTGTAAGACCAGACACTGACACCTCTGATGTGGGTGCTGTGTATTGTTGAATACGGGTTGAATACGGGTACTATACCACTAGCCTGGCACTGTGCAGCAGCGAGGGAGGGGGCAGTACACGGCACTAATCTGCCCCCTATTTGCATTGGCCGTGTTTGGTGAGCACCTCTGGCCGAGTACTGGGAGCTGCTCATCTCTGGATCAATGCCTAGCTTCATTAGCTCCGAGATGCTCACCAGAGGCAAGGCCCCGTGTGTGCCAACCTCCAACCCTATACGTCTCCAAGAAAATGAGATGTTTTCAACGTTGGGTTTTGCTTGGTGGTCAATAGCCATGTCAGTAGATAATCTGACCCCGGGAGATGATTGGCAGACTAACACCTTCTGACAGCGACACAACAGGAAGAGTGTTGGGTGGGAATGCCTGACAGACCCATGTGTATAGAATACCTAACGGGGAAAAAGTAATGGGACATTGTGGCTAGTTAGAGTTTATCCAAGATATGTGATGTAAAAAAATGGACTACATGTATTTCATCAGAAATCGGTTAGAAGGCAAATTGTGTGTACTGCGTCACTGGTTCCAACGTTAAAGATTCCCACTAGCAGATAGATGTATATGGAGCTGAAGTATTTTACACTGGGAGGGTGGTTGTAGGTGGGCGCCTTCATACAGCAAACATGGCCGTGCTCTGTACGTGCTTTGTGCCGACCTGAGGACCCTGCTCCTGCTCCATCACCATCCATCCCTGGGTGAGCCGCCTGCTGAATTGGTGTGGTGGGCTGCTGGGTGGCTTACATGTAGGGAGGGGTGCGAGGGTAGATCCAGGGCAACAGGGTGAGTGGATAACGGGGAAAGGTTCTCACATTATACATACATGTACTTGTCAACCCGTGTTTGACAATACCCTGCCTGCAGTAACCGTCGGAATATATGATTGTAGGAAATATTTGTCTAAATATGTCAATATAATGTTAAGAAAACTTAAGATATAGACTAGTACCTCATTGCCGCTGCTCAAAGAGTTAGGCGCTACCCAGTGAACAAATAACTTTATACAACATCTTATAACGTTATATGCTCCTTACTGTGGGAAAACGTTTATAACGTTATTTTGACGTAAAATAACGTTATTTTGTTAGCTGGGCAGTCTATTATAGCGGAACCTGTGCAATTTAGGTAGGGGAGGGGAGGGAGCAAAATGGCAACCCCCACGAAGCTACGTTGCCATATCCCTTTCAGGACGATTCATTGGAGCTGCTGGTCGCATGAGTCTGGACATAAAGCGTGGTTACCCACTGCTGAGCTAACAGTAGTGGTTGTCTGAGAGCGGGGTGCTGACCGCTGCCTGTGTGGCGGCCCTTAATGCTGTACATACAGCTGGCCGTAATGACCACCGCCTTGTTAGGCCGGATAATACAGCAGTGAGCTGCTCGTCCACAGCGCCCACCACCAAATGGCCCTTCCGTGCGCGCATTAACACCCACTGGCGTCTCTACTGTGAGCCAAACAGGTGCGCCGAGGTTATCGCTCTGACACTGGGTCTTACAGTATACAAACCCACTGGGGCAGGAGCTGCTCGTAAACGGAGCTAATATCACAGGAAGCATTACACGGGGACTTGAGCAGCTCGTCACAGTGAGTCAACTGGGTCATAAACGGATTGATTATAAAGTGCACAGTACTACTGCGTGTAAATGGAATCAGCAACAGAAGAATTACATGTGGAATTAAAATATACCGGTATGAAAGTACATCAAATGTGTGAAATGGCACAAGTAGTCTACCATTAAGGAGTATGGAAATGGTGGTGTCATATCTAACATTTCTGGTAAACCATATGGAGTAGTAGAAGCACGCTCGTTCACAGAAAACCGACTCATTACAAAGCCCTAGGCAGCAACTCGGAGCGAGTTGTGAGCAGAAACCAAACACATCGCGCCGTGAGGGGTGGACGCGAGCTGCTCATCGTTTGCTTAGCTGTCGGCTCAGCGGTTTCAGCTGCTCTTAGAAGACGAAACGCCGCCAGCCAAAAAAGGGCGAGATTCCGTGTTTGATCGTGTGTTGTTATGTTGGGATGAAAGCAAGTGAGCCGTTGCCGATAAGCTCCGGATAAGTCGACGAGCAACTCGCGGAGCAGCTCACTCGGAGAGAGCAGGGAGAAGGAGGAGTTGATGTTAGTGGAGTAGGGGTACATCAGAATTCCCGGCAGACTGCCGAGGCCGGCTGTGTGTGAGGTGTGTAATGTGCAGAGGAGACGGCCTTACACTTCAACTAGCAGGC
This sequence comes from Harmothoe impar, assembly GCA_947462335.1. Taxonomy (NCBI): domain Eukaryota; kingdom Metazoa; phylum Annelida; class Polychaeta; order Phyllodocida; family Polynoidae; genus Harmothoe; species Harmothoe impar. The sequence continues at coordinate 34,408,145 of OX381704.1, forward strand.
AGCGTGTTCAGGATGGTAGAGATACCCACCCTCTGTAGAGGCAAACCGCACTGCATCTCTCTATCATCACTTCACAAAAGCTGATCTTTATAATCATTCAGCTCTAGGTGTGTGCAACATTGCCTATTTCATGGATAAACCACAGCTATAGGTACCCCATGTTGCTATCAGAATACAGCGATATGTGCTGGTGATACGTCTTGCCTGCACCCCGTGCGTTGTCGGCGCTGATGGAACCCATAGGATCGTTAGTAACACATCAGTCTATAGACTGCCACTAACAGGGATTATCGGGCCGTGTCATCAACACGTGTTCCAACGTGAAGGTGGATCACAACTGGGCACCAGCGCATAAAGGATGCTGATGTGATTCCACCCGCCATAAGCCCCTCTAAGGCCTGCCTTTATCCCAGAAATGAATGCCGGCGACAGCCAATAATGACACGACTGTTGCGTCCCTGCTAGAGGGAACGTGATTTTATTAGTGGTGTACTTTAGAGTCTCTATAGACTCGTTGTTCATCCAGCCATCTTGAGGTAGACAAAACGACATATCATTCCCTTATGTGGGTATGAGATATATCGATTCCTGCCAAGTTTCTCTTCCCTATACTACACTGCATATTATCTTCCTGGATTAATAACATAAAACGTGTGTTCTCACGCGCGCATACAACTACTAGTCATATTTATCAAACAACGCTCAATACAAGCATACTTACCATCCATAATACTTATTCAACCATCATATCTACCATCCAAATGTTACCTCGTAACTTTCTATACCAGCCCATGTTACATGTATATATCTATACACATACTAAGCACTAGCCTACGCAAGTGTGTTGCTCAAGGGAATCAGAAGGTATATTACAACGTGCGACTGCAAACTGTACTACTTGGCAAAATATCCATCCATTCATCCAGCAGCCATGTGTGATTTTACCCCATACTAAGGCAGTTCTAGCAGGTACGAGGTGGACGTGTTCTAGTTCCACACCCTTCACCTGCCCACCGGTGGGAGACATGTGATAGCCCTCCCCTCTCACCTTGTGTCCACCAATACCATGGTGCGGCGCAGCAGTATCTGCTATCTTGGCTTAGACACCTTCTTGTGTTTACAGACTGGGGTGACTCCCCGCCCGGCCCGCACGCCGACCCAGGACCTACTGGAGTGGTGTAAAGAGGTCACCAAGGGTTACCGCGGCATCAACGTCACCAACATGACCACCTCCTGGAGGAACGGCCTGGCCTTTTGTGCCATTATCCACCACTTCAGACCGGACCTCATGTAAGTATCCCTCACCTTTATAACTTTAAAAATATACCCCACACAGCCAAAAATAATTTCTCATTCCAATAGAAATAAGATAGATCATCTTAATTGTCTGAGCGACAAACGACTAGTTTAAAGAAAATTTTAAGAAAACTTTCCTAATACAAGTTATTTATCCGCCAGGCGAGTTTATGTATCTTAAAAAAAAATGAAACAAAAATTTTTGGCTGTGCATGAAAAGAATAATACATTTTATTGTATAGAACGACTGGTTTACCTCTGGTGTAGCTCATAAAGAATGTATATATGGTCAGCCACATGTATAAACAATGCTGAACGAAAGGGTGGTTGAACAGTTGTTGAAAAGATCTGCTCTTGTTTTGAGATTTGACTAATAAGAACGCAAATCTGATATCACAGTCCAGCTGATATAACAATATTTCCGTAAAAGATTCAAATGATAAGTGCATTCTAACCCCGTTCATTAGAAAGAGGGTGCGTATTTTATTAACCAATTTTTTTTTAGCAGCTAATATATCAATGTATAGGCTATTCGTAATGTTCTGTTAAAGTTGTCATTAACGGAACTCTTTTTTTTTGCGTGTGTGGAAAGTCAGCCTTCCTTGGGGCATAATTTCTCCTGATGGGTTTGTTAATCACAAATCTAAGTGTTTATTTTGGTTACCTTTCTGGTTTAAAAAATCAAAAGACACTCATTCAAATTAGAGTTTTAAACCAGGTCTACTGTAAACATCTACAAACATGGCTACTGTGCATTGGGAGTAGGGGTGTGGGAGCAAAGCACAGTCCAAGATCACTCATCGATGGTAACTAGATTATATCTGGTGTAGCTTGCGGCGTAAGGCCCGTCGCTACCTCTATTATATATGAAATGACATCCCCTGGGATGGTACAGAGAAGTCAACATGCCATCCGCTCTGTACCGAGAGTGCTGGCGGCTGCAAGGTCCAACATATTTAGCTCAGAGTCAGATATCCATCAATTGCATTACAAGCAGCTCCCACTGATGGCAAGGCCCATCTATAGATCCTGCTTTGGACTTGACTGGTGATATCCATCTCACATGGTTGTAGATCCAAGCAAATCGATACAGTTAAATTCTAAGGGAGTGGTCATTTTTTAACAACAGGGGGGGGTTGGTGGATTTGGGGGGGGGACCAAAAAAATGTGGACCCCTCTTGATGGGGGGACAAAACAAATTGCACCCCTTTTTAGTGAAAAAGCCTGTGTGTTACTATAGCTCAAAGGGGTTGGCCGCGCTCAATTTCAGCCGGCCTGAGGGGGGGACCAAAAAAATTCCGACCGCTCCCGTGGGGGGGGACCAAAAAGATTTCAACCCGCTCTCGCGAAAATCCACAGACCCCCCTGTTGTTTAAAAATGACCATTCCCTAAGCATATATAAGAGAACAGGACAACGTAACGGTTTCACATGCATGTCCTGGCCTCGTTAACTACTGACCCCCTCCCCCAACTCGCGATGTATTTTGCCGTATGACTATTTAGTCAACTGTACTTGGTTAAATAGGCTAGTCATGTTTAGCTGGTATGCACCTGGTTCTTAATCCAATGCTACTTGAAGAAGGTTAATCCATCGAGAGTGCCTTAAAAATCAATATTCTTACAAAGGCATGTAATCCATGATGGTCGCAATGACCATAATATCATATAATCATTTGCCATATATTCCATTTCCTCCCATTCGATCTCATTCGATTCTATTGGCCTAATATTTGGCATGATAAGCAAATTTATGACCATGGTGAACATTTTGGAGTGTGTGTATTACCAGTAACTTTCATTCATTGGTATAATGTTGTACCAGACATTATAGTCAGGTCGAATGACACCTAGGCCCATGGATTACATTTGGTTGAAACCCATCTCCTAAATATGATACAACAAATGTGTGGAACGAAAATTAGTAAAAAAAATAAAATTTCTGGGCCTTCCAACTTTAGATATGGTCTTATTTCCTTCTTATATGACAGTCAGTATGTACCAGACTGTTGTAGTACCAGCCATGAGGACCTTAGATCCTGTGTGGGTCGTAAACAATAGGATAGTCAGGATGTGTTAGGCTGTTGTCGTAGCAAGCATGTCTATATTTATCATGTACAATAGGGCAGTTAGTGTGGATCATACTGTTGCAATAACAATAGGGGTGGGTTCTAGAGGATTTGGTCATCAGTAATAGTATATGTCGGTCTGATTTAGTAACACTCATGAGTAATATGTAAGTGTGTACACTGCATATGTGTATGTATATATAATATGTATATTCACATCTGTATGTACATAAATACATATACCCCGTTAGCTATAGTCCTGCAGGCTACAGTTATTCCTCTGGGCCTCCTGTGCAGCAGCCACACAGATACGACAGCTCACACACCGACCCTGAAGGTGCCTATTTGGTGGAACCTCAATCTGGATGGAGCATCAGCCCTACAGTGCCTATACAGCCTGAAGCTGAGTGTATTAAGAGGGTGTGGAAGGCTAAGGGTAAGGGCTAGGGGGTCATACTACATGGATGGACTATAGTGGGCTCTGGGTACCGATGTGCGGTGGGTATCACATACGGTATTGGGGCGATAGTTGATAACACAGTGCTAAATGGTGAGGGGTGTGAAATACATGGATACAACCTGGGGGAGGGGGGGGGGGCTAAAATAGATGCTCAGTGTGTTCCGCAATGTCATCTTAATGAGGGTTGCAAGAATCATAAACGTTGTCCCAGATGGTATGAACATTGAATCAAGGCTAGAAACCCTTTCAGAACCAGCTACTGTAGATGGGGGTATGGAGCAGGCAATGCGAGATGGGGTTGGGCGTATAACAAATGAAGCTCATTGACATCTCCGACTATACGCTGAAGGACTCTGCAGGCAAATCACTGCCAACGGACAGCTGGGCGCCGGCTACGTCCGCCCCTCCTCCCGGTCACCATTCACACGCATTGTGCGACCAGTTGACGTTTGCCCGGCCCCTCCCGTGGGCGATAATGTGATAAGTCCCGCCTGCCAGCTCCTGTGGGCGCCTGGAGGAGCCCGTCAAGGAATAGGAAGTCTGGCGGCACCGACCCGGCCCCTGGGTCGTGTTGGAAGGCGCCTCCGGGCGGTAGTGCCTACTAAGCCCTACAGGGCGGTGCCGCCCTTATAAACAGCCCCGAAACAGCCCCACCACCGCATTCATCACCTTAGCACGTCCGGCCTCACTACCCAAAGGTTTCCTCCTGTGTACAAACATATACATTCCCACATGCTAAGGCCATACATGCAGGCAGTTTGGTGTCTCTACCCCTATGTTGTATGTCCTATTTACAGGTGGGAATGAGCGGTGTGGGGGAGGGGGTCTCTCTGTAATTGCTACCTCTCCATCACCTTCTCCTTGGGGGTAGAGCTGTGGGGGACCTGTCACACACGCCACTGGCGTCGGCTCGAGTTAACATTGAGCATGCTGATCATAAATCCCCGGCCGGTAAGCCGTGATAGTGGGGGGATTAGTGGGGCCGGCCCGCCCTTCCTGTCAGACTACGCGTCAACCTCAGCATTTCCTTATCTCCCCACACTCATGGGTTTCTCCCAGGTTCGCACCAGAATACGCTAATTCTCAGAGCAGCTCACATGGACCAGGCCCTGCCTAAAGGTAGCCAAGCAGTAGGGAGGCATTCACGGCCTTCTTCTCTGACAGGTTTTTCAAATAGCTATTAACGACGTGGCGACAGGAGCTACTCGCGACGTCCGTCTCAGTTATTGAGGGTACTGCGAGCTGCTCAGCCCTTCAGCTCTGCTACCTCACCAACATCGGTTCAGCCTGTTAGCTATGGCCGTTGTCGGTGTGGCCTCCTTTAGGACCGTCCATAAATGACTTCATGACGTATTCTGACACCCCCTTTCCCCCTAAGTCATGTTCTGCCTATATACGACCCCCACCTCCCCCATTTAGCTCTGTTTCCTCATTCTTTTAAATTCTAAGATTGATTCTGAAATAGAGGTGGCATGAATGCACCCCTTCCCCCCGACGATTTGCTGACAAAAGGCAGATTTTTACAAATTCATTCAACTAAGTCATGGCGCTTGTAACGCCCAGGCAAGTTGACTATGGTGCTTGATACATATGTACGGTACGTAGACAAGTCACCTCGTATAGACATATTGTATGCACCTATAAAAACACCAGACGACATTTGTCTCCCGGCTAGACGTTACAGTGTTATAACTGGTGATGCTTTATAAGCCACCATCTTGTCGCCCACTACATAATACTGGGGCCTTCCGTCGAAAACAACTGTATTTATTTACCTCCATGTTTGCTATTTCTGGCCACACGGTGCTGCATGCTCTCGAACCATTACATCTCTTCGCTCTATGTCATTTCTCAAAAACTAACATTACTCGTAATGTTGGAAGTGTTTGTTTGTATAACATTACATGCATGTGCTCTTAAAGGAAAGAAATGTAGATGAATTTTATATCAAACATTGGAAATAACAATGTGCATTGCATCATTTCCTGTATGAATAAGTCTGAAAGAGAGACCTTACTCATACTCTCCTCCTGCCTGCACATATACACGTCATGCTGGTTCACTATGGTGCTGTGCCCGGGTGTCGAGTGGTACTACATAATGCATTACAGAAGGCCAGATAGGACGCTCTCACTCCTACATTGGTAATGTCCGACCTCCCCGCCAAACAGGGTCCGGTAACCTGGAGGTAATAGGCAGGGGGCGGCCAAACAAAAGGTCTGATTTGTTCCTACACAGTGACAGTAGTAGTGTGTTGGCTGCCCTGGGGGAAGCAGCCAACACTGGAGGCATTGGCATACATTCAATGTATACTTGATATATGGGGTCTCTTTCTGTTTTGCTACATCAGACAGGCCATGGTATAGTCAGAGCCCTGCTCCTCTTAAGGTGGTTTTAGGAAGTGCCCATCATTAGTGTGATTTGGGCTAAAGTATTATTCAAAAATACAAGTTACAACACAGACCTGTCTCTATAGATAACATGTGGTTTTGGGATATTTACAAGGTGAATTCATAAAAAAACAGGGGTACCAATAACTAATTCTTATCTTACCCACAAGATCTGTGAGCTATGGTATCTAGCACAAGAAGATAGCTTTTTAACATATATTATGTATACCCTCTTCTGAACAAAAACCCCAGGAACAAGAGACCATCTGTTTTTTACCGAAGACTGCTGCTGATGTAAATCATATTATGTACAAAATACGGCACATGCTACATATAATGATGGATTCGCTGTTCCTAGTGTTCACACATTAGATTACATAGTCATCTTGTAATGGACTGGTTTTTATAGTAGACAAAAAGAAGTATGTCCATCCATTTTCATTTCCTAAGCAGGTGTCATTTTTTATCTGGTATAATGTATTGATTCTTTGGGGAGATGCATTGGCATTGACTCCTGTTACGTGAGGCTTAGATACCCGAGATCGCTATCACTCACCACTTACCCCACTTATTGATTAGACATGTATGATGGTATTTATCCAGCACTGGTGCCTTATATAAACTAACTACGTCCTACTAGGCCAAATGGGACGTTTTAAATCAAATACCTCTGAGTGAGTCCTGCCCTTTCCTACGACGGAGCTGTATAAATTCTCATCCGCCCGCCCCCGGTATACTATACATTTCTCTATATAAAAAGTGACATTAAGAGATGTGACCGTGGATATTGAAATATACATTTGGGCTATCATATTCCAATTCCTTGTTGAGACCTCTGTCTATTCATGGTAGATATAACCCTAGCTCCTATACTATGAACGTGTAAGGAAAGAATCAATACATGGTACATGCTACTCCAAAATCAGTTGTGTTATACTAGTGGATTGCCAGCATAATCGTTCATGTCCTTCAAGCGTAGTCACATTGTACCAAATCATTCGTAAAATGTCACACGTTTAAATACCCCCTGTACGATCAGACGGGTTGGTCGCATATCAATCCATATCTTTCGTGATTGACTAGGAAGCGTTTTAATTAGCTAATTATCTCGAGTGTATGGGTACTTATAATTCAATCATTACAGAGGTGGGGATGTGAGATGAGAGAGTGGGACAGTGTCGATCATTGATTGAAGTAATTACTCCACGTGCTATTTAAAAATGATTGATTATCACTGCTTCCTTCTACTTAGTATCAAATGAGGCTTGCATCTTAAGACATCCACCTTAATTAGAGTGAAACATTCATGGATCCTGAAATTAAATATCATATCCATGACGGTAGGGATTGTAGCAAATTATATCATGGTTTTAGATTTTTAGCTGTGTAGGCCCCTGTACGTAGTACCTACACTGTCTCATCAGAAGAGAGCAGCTACTCTTTAATAGCTGTCTGCAGGTCAAGTTCATTCCTCCGTGTTGTTGAGTGTAAGTAGCATATAGTAAGGAGGTTTATTTCTAAATGTTTATTTGAGCAAGTGATATACATGTACATTGTGGTTCGTTATGTACAGCGTGACTACCATTCAATGAAAAGCCACCCCGACATTCTCCATTAGACATATGAAGTTCTCTTGTCAAAGGTATCTGGATATGTATCATGGTAAAGAAGAGCAATTACTACAATACCCTGTGTAAAATATAAAGCAGGCCTTGCTATATATACATACTACTTACTCCAACGGCCTGCATAAAATATACCTTGCCATATACTACTTACTGTTTTACCCAGTCGGATGTAAGTAGTATACTGCATGTTCTACCCAGGCTATATGGGTAAATAGTATGTGGCAAGGCAGACTCATTGTAAACCAGGCCGGAAGAAAGTAGTATATAACAGGGCATTGTGAATCAGACCATACTAGTAAGTAGTATATAGCAAGGCAGTGTACACCGGGCCATAGAGCAAGTAGTATATAACAAGGCAGTGTAAACCAGGCCATAGAGTAAGTAGTATATAACAAGGCAGTGTAAACCAGGCCATAGAGTAAGTAGTATAAAACAAGGCAGTTTAAACCAGGCAATGGCGGTAAGTGCTATGAGCGTTAGTTGTCTATAGCAAGGTAGTGAACAACAGACCATAGTAGTGAGTTGTTTCGGGTATACAGGAAGGCCTGTCTTACTTCGGCTATGTCAGTAAGTATATAGCATTGTCTGTTTAATCGATTTCATGTACGTAGCAAAGCCATGCGAGTACATATAGTGCATTTATGTATATTGAAAAGCCTGTTTCTCACAGGTCATTGGGGGTAAACCATGTGGTAAGTCTATTTTATAAAGACTATGTGATTAATAAACGGATAAAATCTTCACGTTCTTCCTAGATCTACTTATTCGACGTTATAAGCGCCCTCCCCCTAATAAGCGCCCCCCCCCCCCCCACATTTTGAGGCATTTTTAGATTAGAACAAAGGGTTTAGAACAAAGGGTCAAATTTCGCGATTTTGGGGACATTTAAACTCTTAAGTACTAAAAACGTCATAGTTATTACGTCGAATACGGTAATTGTTTTTCGTGTCGGGAAGACCTGTTAACGTTTGGAGGACCTCTATTCAGGAGTCTTTTAGTTAAGCATTTCAAGTTTTTCTTGGGGCTGGTCACTTCATGCCGGAAGTAGCATAAGGCAATGTATATTCAACACGACAATGGTGGTAAATTTTATAAGGCAAAGCCTATTTTACCTTTTACACAGGCCATGGGAATAAGTTAAAGTAGTATGTTGGAAGCGCTGTATTACTCAGGCCATGGCAAGGTCTGTTTTATGCAGGCCATGGGGGTAAGTAGTACACGACAAGGTCTGTTTACGCAGGCCATAGCAGTAAATAGTGTATGGCAAGGTCTGTTTTATGCAGGCCATGGAACTTGGAAGTAATTGGGATATGTTGCATATATATTATCGGGACATTGGTGAAGAAATACCACTCTTTTATGTTGCTCTCTTGGAGATCATTCCTGTGACATGGCACTTGGCAAGCATTCCTTATTTGACTCTGATTCTTGGATTAGCAGTAAGAAAACAAGCATCATGACATGTTAATAGTGCCTTTTCACGGCTTCAACCTAACATGCACGTGGATCGATATTTTGCATCACTGATGTTGGCTCTCTGTGTATCAGGCATGCAAACTCCTCAGATTTCTCAGATTTTTATTCCTCCAAATTGGTCGTTCTTGTGATTCGTCCAAATCCAATGAGAACTCTGTTTACCTTTATGTGGGGGGGGGGGACTTGTAATTTCATCATACAAGAAGATCAAAAAACATAAAATTTCACCATTTGCCTTCTTTATTTTCAAAATTTCTTGGGGGGCATGCCCCCAAACCCCCTAGTACTGCTGTGACATGTGATTGGCAAATGAACACATAACTATTTCAGTGATGGTATCCTGGGCTCAGATTTTTTCCTCTTCAGAGTTTGCATGTCTGGTGTATTGACTATTGGTATAGACTACATCTCACCACACTTGCATCCAGACTAATTTATGGTAGCACTACTACTACTTAACAGTCACTGCAGGTCGTCTCGGCACTGTGGCCAAGTGAAAGGATAGGTATTCTCTCTTTTCGTTATTTGGATACATCAGCTAGTCTGCAGAATGTATCTTACCGCCAACCCAGCCACTCAATCCTGCCAGCGCTAAGGGAAGTAAACGGTTCCCGTAAAACTTGGGTAAACGCTTCCTGTAAGCTTGGTGGTCTAGAGTGAGGAGGAGTAAGGCGCTGACCAATGGTCAAAGTAGAGCCGACCGGATAGGTGTTTAATTGTGACTGGCACTTGGAAGTGTCACCGGCTCAGACGCTAAGCCTGATGAACACAGCGATGATGCCCGGAATGGCCATCTCCACCAGGTCGTCTACCTGATATATACCCAGTAGAATAGATAGTGAAGGCTGGGGCAAGCCTCCAGCCTGTCCAGGCTTAGCGCTGTAGGCAAAGGGAGAGGCATCATTGAGGGTGTACATGTACATGTACTATTCTTTGATAATGAAGAATCATTGCTTTTGATTGAGGTCTTGCTGTATATTCGTCTGTATACTGAGGTATGGCCCCGACTTGTAGACCATTGGTGTTTACCTTATTGGCACATGGCAGGAGAGATCCCACTTTAAAGTAGTGATAAGTCCTGTATTATCCTGGTCAAGGGAAGTCTTTCTTAGGGGTTGAGCAATATGGCCTTAGCATTAACAAAGTGCATATACATTATACATTATACATTGAACATTATACATTATATATGCACACAATTTAAGGGTGCGACCCCTTGCCTCACCCATGCGTTAGATATTGACTATTCACTAACTAGGGCGGTATGCAGTATGTCAAACACAACCAAAGAACCATGGTTCTGTCTGATGAATGTCTCCTTAAACACAGCACTAGGCATCCTACCATCAAGATTTGCTCACAGGAAAGTTCCCCATTATATCATAACGTCGGCACGCCCACTCAGTGTGTAGGCTAGCGGCTGCACCTTGGAACTGCCCCTAGCACCAGTAGGGGGCAGGTCAGCAGGCCGAGCTGCTCCTGCTGATGTGCTCAGCAGGGGGAAACAGCCTCCGACATACAAGGTCAAGCGAAGGTCAAAGAGCACTCCTCAGCCGCCAAGGCAAGATATCAGGTTTACTGGGCAGGCATTTCAGGACGCACCCAATGGGAAAACCTCCTTGTTCATAGGCGGGAGGAGGGGTGGCATGGCATGTGGGACTGAGATGGGCCATGATTCAGACGTATTGACATCCTCCTGTACAGTGGCAATTCCTGACAAAAGGGAACTCTTCCATTCTTCACCCATGATGGCATCAGATTCCAGGGGCGTGGCAAGCAGTTTCAAAGTAGGGGGACCGAGGGGTATTTTGACCCTTTTTGACCGCTTTTTATTTGACCTTTTTGTCTTGACCTTTTTTAGGGTGTGTCAAAAGTGGGGGGGGGGGGTATGTCTCCGCCCCCGTCCCCCCGGTTGCCACGCCCCGTCATCATAGAAGACCTCTTGTATATATGGCTTACCTCTCCAGCGTTCTCAGTGTTTGACCATGGCTAGGGATCTCAGTTGAACTTGGGATATAGTAAGACGTGTAATAATAATAAGAAAATATATAAGGCAGTAGCCATGATAAATACAGTTTGTAAGTATTGGGATTGGAACTTAGCATCAAGACCTCTGGGTGAATGGTAGCCAGGGGCTGTAGAAGAGAGAAATAATGTTTAAGGGTAAGACTCGATACACCATACATCACAGTTAGGCACTATTTATATCGGCCCCTGAAGGGCAGACGCTGCGTAATGGGCGAGTATGTCCTTATGATCTCATTCCGCTCTTAATTGATAGAGTGTGGTGAGGAGGAGCAGCGCCTGATAGCGCGCAGCCCCGCTGTTCATTTAAGGCTATCTCTTTTGTGGAAGACGAGGAAGAGTTATGACACTGTGTTGGGCCATAAATGTGACGCCCCAGCTGTTTGGGAGAGGAGGCGAGATGAAAGCACACTCGTTCTACCCATATGAATAATGTCTGATGACATGCATCATTTCTGCCATTTAGTCTTGAAATTATTTCTGCCATGTGGTACGCTTAGATCGGTTTGTCATACAACCCATGATCTCCTAAGTCCCATATGACGGAGTATAGAGAGAGGTTATCATGATTACATATGAGCCACTGCTGGGGCTACCTCCTGCCAGATGCTGCTCCTCCCACCTCCTCTCCGGTACTGCTCGTTCCACCTCCTCTCAGGTACTATTCCATCCACTTCCTCAGGTACTATTCATTCCGTCTCCTGTCAGGTATTGCTCATTCCACCTCCTGCCAGGTACTATTCATTCCACCTCCTGTCAGGTACTGCTCATTCCATCTCCTCAGTGGAGTATAGGCATCACATGTGTAACAGGTCGCATACCACTGTTTCAGCAGTAATGGCAGGGAGTCTAGATGAAGAATATGGCGGCCTACCTAGCATGACCGGTTATAACTCCCATCCTGCTGCATCCCGTCCTGATAAGTCCCACCGCATCCTACTTACTACCTTAGTGCCGCGCTGCAGCCATGGATGGCAGGCCTTGTCCGTCTCGTTTTGATGGCTACTGCCGGGGAATTAATAGCGGCGGAAGCGGCTTGCTGCCAGAACTAATGAGGATTTATTTGCTGATTGTGGTCATATAAGAGAGCGGACAATGGCGGCCTATTGGCAGAGCAGAGTGGTGGCCGGGGCGTGAGGCTGGTAGCGGCGCGCAGATTACACGGCCATGCCGCTGTTAGTGCCGCTTTACGACCAGCCAGGTTAAGTGAACGCCGACTCGTGATAAACCCACCCGGTCAATTGGTGCTCTGATTAATCCGTCACCCCCCCCCCCCCCACCCCCTTACGATCCCAGATCCCATCTCCGTCCTCCAGCACATCACTCCTCCCGGTACAGCCCACTCACTGTATGCGGTAGGTGCTACACCAGTCAGGTGAGGCAACCAGGGGTAAGCTTTCAAGTTTCAACCCCTGAGATTCAAGTAAACTGTAAAATATAAGTGTAGGTGGACAGTAAAATCTACTGTAACTTTACAGCATCAACTGTAGCTTTACAGCAGATTCTGCCGTGCGCATACAATAAACTGTACAAATATAGTATATTTTACTGAATACCTACAAAAATGGCAACCAAAGTTACTATTTACAGTATACATTGCCTTCGATGTGACACTATAGATTGTGTAAGACAAAAAATAGCTAGCCCACCAACCCTTGCCAACAAGGCGATAGCTTAGGTACTCACCACTGGTAATATTCTTTGGGTGCATCGACATTGGCATCAAATAAGCTGTGGATAGTTAGTTGATGACTGCCACTAGCTAGATTTGATATCGACATGGGTAATAACAGCCTGATGATGGTTGTATTGGTTGCATGTCTCCCCAGTCTTGCCTTTGTTATTGCAAAGTCTATCACAGACGGTTTTGCGTCCACTATGATAAATACAACCTAGAATGGGATCATCAACCGAAACGTGTATTCTTGCAGCTGCAAACAGGGCCCGCCTTAGCAACCCCCCCCCCCCCCCCTCGAATGGGGGAGTTACTGCTGATGTAGCGATTCAGGTGTCATTCCTAGTACTTTCAGCACAAACAAGACTACGCGGGTATCCCCAATAATCGAACCATGTTGGCGGGAACACACCCTCTCTCGCCATACATGCGTAAGGGCCAGTAGATTTCTGAGGCTGAGGACCTGGGTGACCTGTACCTGACAAACGTTTTTGTCTACGGGGTCTATCAGATATCATAGGACGCTTCATCATGTATTCTTCCATATGGAGGTACACATAGCTAGAAGCCCGTAAAGTATAACTCTGAATACCGGTAGTTATGTAAGCTCTTCAGTGTTACAGCAGACTTTCATTAAAAGAACAAGTGGCTGTTCCCCATGATATCTGTCTCGGCAAACTCCTCCAGGGTTGCCGACGTCAAGACGCCCCTGCCTAGTCCGTCACGCACACATCCCCTATGCAGCTCCTACCTCACCGACATGTTTATGTCCCCCAGTTAATTTGAGCGCCGCCCTCTAGGTGCGCAGCATACATCCGTTCTCCGCTGATTGCCGGCGTGCGGACGGGTCCCATTGTATGCCAGTCAGGCTTTAGTGTTAACCCACTGCATGGGGACCAGTACGTGACCACTGACGTCACGGAGCAGCCATGACACCCACGTCCGTGGTGTCTGTCGGCAGGGGTCAGGTGGTGACGCTCGTGACACCGGTATGAAGGGACGACGTAAGGATAGAATCGTGACGAGGGTCAACGACCCAATAACTCTGTTTCCCTGTCTTGCTGTAGAAAATAACTACTATAGCGTTGTCTGTAGACTTCACCGGATATTCCATCAGCTAGTCATACTTTTATATCTACAACTTGAAATGATCTATGTTTAGACATACCCATTCGCAAACATACTGTTAAACCATACCGTTCCATGCTTGTACGATAAGTTAGCTCCTAAATCCGATGCCCGCAAGAGCAAGTCGGGCTTCCTTTAGTTTCCCACAGAGGCAAGTTAGCTCCCGAATTCAAACCTCTGATACAAGCAACTTGGATGCTAGTGGAGGCGAATTGTATTTCATGTTGAACTTCCCCCATGCCAGCATACTTAAGTTAGGTGCCTTTCCGTTGCCCAAGTCTCAAATTCAGCTTTCCCTAACAGATGCAAAAGTAGTCTTCCGGTCGCCCTCAGAAGCAAGTTAGGCGTATAGGTTATCAGGTTTTCTCTGATTTAGAGTTCATATAACTAACTGACTTACTTTTTACACTCACTGACCTGTGTTTAATCAGGTTTAGTTGTATTATAAGACAGTTGACGTTTCACTTATTTACCCTCAGAGGCAAGTGTTATTACTACTTTTATCCCTAAGGGATTCCTAAAACGGAGGATTCTCACATGGATATTACCGACAAGAGGGGGGATTCCACACAGGATATTCCTTGGGACTATCTTCAACAAATGGCATCAAGCGAGATTACATCTCGGAGTCATTTGTTCAAACCCCCACCCTGTGTCTTTTTTCTGCAATAGTAACATATAGGAAGTATCACAACGGAACCGTAATGTCATTACTCCTATCAAAGACTACAGGATAGGCGTATAGTCATTCCCCCTGTCCGTATATCAGCAGCTCCCGAAGTATATACAGTCATATGTGCACTTTCTTAGTTCAATTGATTCACCCAATCTTATCAGACATGCGGTACCTCATGCGCAACTCGCAATGTTTTTACAATACATCACATTAATAATCTTGTTTCACTTAATATTTTAAGGCTCTACCAATCCTATTGCATTAAATTCATTTAATGTGGGGTTATGAACTAAATCACTTCATGGATTTTAGTCACAGTCTCCTGTCGGAAACCATTAACAGATGATGCTCGTCCTTGTTAATGCCAAACAGCGTCATCAACAAAACGTATTGTTATTAAAGGAAGAGTTCTTGATCACCAGAGAAACTACTCTATTTTACCTCTAGATGAGAAGTGTAAGAAGTACATGTGCAAAGATTCAAAAAATATTTTACGGTGGCCAACCATGTGGAATTGTTGTGTGCCCCAAATGGATTTTTTTCATGATACGGAATTTCGCTTTCTCCTATCTACTGTAACGCTGTCTTAAACCGAACATTTATTTTTTCAAGTCCATGTGTTGTGGTCCAAAGCCCGTCGATAAATTGAAACACTGAGGGTTTATGCATGCAGGAGAGAGGGGTACTGAATATTCTGTGTCGCTTTGTGAGAAAATGCCAATATCCACAGTTTACATTAATCAGGTAGAATTTATGTGAGTTAAAGGAGGATGGCACAGCACAGACTATCGTTCAGACTAGATGGATTATTCAATGTTCTGCGGCTACTGATTAGTGTTATAGGGAATCTCACTTGTTTTCCTTTTCGACAACAGTATTTATCCCCCACCCCGGTATAAGGATTGTGTAGTGTAGATACCCTTCTTTGTACATTGGATGCCTGATATCGTACATCATAATTATTACATGTCTGTCCATCAAAGTTCAAACGAGTAAAAAACTCATTTTCTAATTACAGAGAATATGATGCGCTTTCTCCACACGACATCAAAAGCAACTGTAAAAAGGTAAGTGCTTTGCCATCAATATGCCATTACAAAATATGGTATGGTTGTTATCATAGTTATCTGTCCATTTAATGTAAAACAGTGTCCACTGTCCATCACAGTGATTAGTACCCATTTCTGAAAGCAGCAATCCTAGACATTTTAAATTATATCCCCCCCCCCCCACCATTACACCCATCATGGCCCAGGAACCGATAGTGAAATGAACAAGTGGCATTCATAGTGGGGGTAGGTGAATATAACAACGGAAAGTGAGAAGTAAGGAGTGCAGCTATGTCCATCTAAGCTAAGCCTAGTCCTGTTCACGGTTGCTGGGAGGACAGCAGGCGTCGTAGGACATAACCTGGTCTTCCTCCTGTTATTGAGGGAGTTCCATATCAAACCTACGCCTACCCTCCCCTGGCTAGAAGCACATTAGATAATTGTCGCTTAAGTAGTGGCGAATAACTTTATTTTTATGTCGTGTTTTCTTCCCTCTTTTTCTCTCTTATCCTGGGGAGGAGGTGGGTGGATGATAATCACATACAGCAGACTCATGGGGCGACTGCTAATTTCCATCTGTCTCTGCCAGAGCACATCCCGCATGCCCTCGGTAACCACTTCCGATGGAAACCAGCGGCAGAGCAATTGCCTCGGAGGCGTCTTGGTCTGGTGACTGGGCCTGTTCTGGGAATGATGTGTAGATGACTGTCGGTGGGTGAAGGAGTAAAGCAGGACTGTGTATGGACGTGGACCTAGTTGAACTAAATACTGCCACTAATAGAATGGTTGGGAGATGGGTGGTGAACACGATGTACATTGCTACCATAACTGGCACAGAGTACCTCTGTAAACACTGTCCGCCCGAACGGCACAATATCAAATATGTCTATACGTATATGTATATGTGACATGTACTGGGAAAGGGGACCTTAGTGTACCCTGGACTAATGACCTTTTCCGCAGATCGTGTCACATATATGATGGCTTTAATCATATCGCACTCACTTCAGTTACAAATACCCATAAGGGCCAATCTTTCCCGAACACCAATACCACAAAATGTAATATGTACGCTCTAAACGACCCCAAATTCCCTGCACATCATCGTCAGTCACCACTGTAATTTGCATCGCGTCAGATAGTTATAGCCCCAGTGACCAGACTATAGAGCTGACCAGACAGTAACCCATGCATGTAACTCGAGGCAGAGGTTGAATATCTCAAGGCGTCCTCCCTCCAGCCTCTACCACTCGGCCTAGGTGGGGGAGGGGGCGTAGTGTCATGGCTAATTTCCCAGGTCTAGGGCAGCACGCAGGCTCAATGTGCAGATTCCAGGGAAATCCCGACTAATGCTTTTCCTTTGGCGAGCTGATCCACGGGCCAAGATGATAGAAGAGGGGTGGGGGTGAGAGAGGAAGGGATGGGAGTGATAGATGCGGTGGTGTGAGAGGTGGTGGGCGGCCCCTGCTCCTGGAGATGTTAAGCTGTGATGTAGGTATCAATGCTAGGGCTTCTCACCCTGCTACTGACCACCCCTACTGCCTTCAGTGAAGACCCCCACCAGCTCTCAGTTGCCTCCAGTGGCTAGCCTCTGGGATGGCGGCCGGCGGCTCCTGGCTTTACAGGCTGGCCTGAAGACAGCTTGGTGGGGACCTGAGGGAGGCCCATGTAAGCGGGTTTATATTGCCTTGGGTCGGCATTGTAGAGGCGGGCGGCAATCATATATCTATACATCCCCATGAGTCTTTGTGGGATTTTCAGTGGAGGTTTAATGCTTGTGGTCTAACCATACTGAGTGGTGGGATGGAGATGAGGCCCCCCGGAGGGGGAGGGCATTCAGAAGCCAAGGGCTGCATCCGTCACACATACAATAAAACTAGTATTACCTGCCCTCTAGACGCTACTCACAACTCACGTGCAATCATATAGATCTAGCCTTTCTTGCCAAAGACCAAAGTTAGGAAGCGATGTTTCAAAAATAAATGTTGACAGCTTCCTATATTTGGTTTAGACAGGCAGAACAAGATAGGGATGTCATTTTGAATACCTTTGGTTTGACAATGCTTTCAGTTACTATGGAATATATTCCTCATGAATAATAGGGGTAAAACATGCAACCATCATTACATCCTTTAGCAGTGAAGTGTTGTAGGCCGATCAACATCAATACCTCCAATTGATGACAATGCAAGGCAGCCTAGAAGACTTACCCTTCAGGCGAGTGGCAAGTCACAAATCGGCATTGGGCCAAGACGCGGAGGGAGTTAGTTTACTAAGCATGACAAACGATCACGGCCTGTCACGTGGGATAAGTAAGCCAATCAGGGCAGCGCCATCATGGCTCTTCTATCTTCCACCCTGCTACAAGGTGTCAGGCGGAACGACGTGGGGTGTTTGACCAGCGTCACCGTACACTTCCAGTGGGCACCCTGAAGGAAATGTGGCTCTGCCGCCACTGCATCCTTCCCCCAGGGTAATAAGCAAAGACACCTATCACTCTAATCACGGTCAAAAGGTGCAGCTATGGAAACATGATATTGTCAATTCTAATCTCCAACCAAGAAAGGTCGTGGAGATGGAACTTGTAATAACCCATGTCCCCTTCCGTCAGCACATTGTCTTCTTTGTTTTATTTCCCCTCCGTGTCTAATGTGTGTTACAGTGGTATCCAGGGAGTGGGTCTTCCATGTTATCCTGCTGAACATATAGAGTGCGAGACAGGAAACATCGATGATGGTGGTTAATGATAATGCAATGATAAATCAATCGATGTAAAGAAAAGATATAGTTGACTTGTACATATGGCTTGTAACCCAGCCTCTGTGCACAACGTTAGGCCTTTTATGACCCTGATTTTAACAGAGGATCAACGTCATCATATGTCCACCTACATTGTACTTGTGCGTCACCCTGTAGATCCATTAAACGCAGGGAAGGTGAGAATTCCCTTGTTTTACGATTGGTTGCAAGTATGGGATCTTAGTCTTCGTAGTGGTAGCCGAATACCGTCTAGGGTATTCTCACTGAAGTGTTTTTCTGAAGAAAAGGAAAGGTGAACTTTCCTGTAGACGTGTTCCCAACACATTTACCCAGAAGCTCTCAGCGTGTCACCATAGGCCCTCCGTGAAGGAGCACCTCGCAAATGTCGTCTGCGCTCCCCAGTGACAGCTCTTCACACCGCTGCGCCCCACGGTGGCGCTACTGGTTGCACCTTCCAGTTACAAGCGCCCACTCATTCCATGACGTCACGTCCTGCGTTTTGTCGCCATAGTGACTTGACTTAGAGGGCACTGGTAGTTGGTTTCAGTTCCCATCTTCTCTTTCTTCGACAATAGTGGCAGCTTCGATGATAAGCGACATATTGAACCCAGGCAGCCACATGATATGACTCATACATGTTTCTCTAGTATAGACTGCTCCCCATAGATCATTGTCATTCAACTAGGTCCATTAGACCATCGATATCAACATTCTATGTTCGTATTGATGGGACTAGGGATACAACCTGTAATGAATGGAATGTTGACTTAAAACAATTAAAGAATTGCTTCAACGTATATGAGGACCTTGTCTTGTGACTGTCTAAACCATCAGATCTGTTGGCGACATTGCTATGACTGTGACTCTTTACGAAATATGTATAAGACAACTGTCAGAATCATCTCTCGCCATTGGACACTACTGCTAGCCACGCCCCTGAAGAAAAGCGCAAACGCAAGGTCACAAACAACTTATTTTAATTATCGTTTTCTTGAATCGCCCTACACAGCACAGTGTAGAGAGTCATATTGCCTTGATTCTACCTGTTTAGCACTTTGTGTAAATGTCCTAGCTCCACTCAACTAATTGCCAAACAAATACAGGCTGGCAGGGCTGAGACGGGCTCTACCATTGGTCAGGGCATTGGGAATGTGTCAGCACTGCCCATTGGCCGGGCTGTCTCACGTGACGTGCAGTGTGGCGTGTAAGGTGGCCCCGTGTAGGAGGGGCACTGGAGGCCCTCACAATGTGTGAGCTCTGTCCACTGCCATCTACCACACCGTTTGTCTTACACACGGGCGTCACAGAAGCCCTCTGGCTAACTCTTGTCTTAAAGCAACCCAACCGGTCCAACTCAACTATCTTTTTTGAAACGCCATGCCACATGATACCAGGCTTAGTTAAAAGCCTTAACCACTTAAGGACGACATGATGCTTTAATGCATCATGCCCTTGGTCGTCATCATTGCGTGAATGCAGCCCTGGCCAGTAACTCACCATTTCCGCATTCAGCCATTATGCCAACCCAATGGAGTTGAGACTCCCGAAGGGTTGGCATGATGCACCAATGCAGCATGGCGAGTTACTGACCGGGGCTGCATTGGTGCACTGTGACGGCAAATGTAATCTTTTAGCGGCATGCCGGCATTAAAGGGTTAACCAGAGTATGTGCAAGGTATATAATACTTATGCAGCTGCCCACCGGTATCATATCTGACTTACACTCACATTAGGAGAGGCTGCTCTATGGACCGGATCCACATACAGCCATGTACTTTAGTATGTAATATTCCGTCGGGTCATATACATGTATTTTGTTATCTCAGCCAACTGTAGTGTAAATCGTCAGATAGACTTCACCTTATATCTCTTTCTACCGTTTACTATCAATAAGCATACATTTCCTCACACACCTATAACACAAATAAAGTGTTACTTGGTAGATGGATGCAAAGACTATTGGTACATTCCCAGCCAGAGTCTATCTGAGAAGCGAGGCAGGATCAGCAGTAAGTGTAGCAAATCGTGTGGCGGTATTCTGGTGGTCCCAGGCTGCTCACCGCTGCCATTCATCCAAGGTGCAATTATGAATACAAATAGTGGTCATTCATCACTAAACCCCTGCTCGTTACACCAAGCCTCGCAGCAGCCAGGTGTCCTATCCAGAGTGAGCGTGATGTAACTGGTAACTCAGTATCGGATGCCATCATGGTTTGTCACCATATAGGCCGATTGAGCCCTAGGGGCCGCCATATTGGATTTTAGACCCTTGACGCCATTTTTGATTTTAGAAAAGGTTTGTGTAATGCACCACTGGACAATGGGGATTGCTTAGACTGATAAGTAGCTGATAAGCTGCAAGCCATCCATATACCACATACCTTAATCATCTCCCCATTATCGCTGGTGTGGAGTGAGGGGGAATAGTCTGACATGGAGACACTACCTTTATTACATTTGACCTGGGTTACCTGTGATCCACTCTAGATCTTTATTTTTCAAATCCTACTGTATTAAAATTTGTGGGAAGGGGAAAGAGAAGCTATGTATAAGTATATTAGTGAGAGTACACCAAATCAAATTATGCAAAGAGGCCAACGCCAGCTTAAGCAACCAACTACAGTTCATGTATATACCAACCGAGGACCAGTGGCCTGTCTCACCCCTATAGCCGTGCACCAGAACTATATAGCAATGATACCAAATCTAGAATGGTATCCATCTTTGTCCGCCCTTATCGTTGTCAATGTGTTGCAGTGGACCCTGTATACCCCTATATGGTGTGATTCATGGGGCCGGTCCACATGCCAGTTCAAACCCTGGTGTGTGGTTGGTTCATATGGGGCATCACTTGAATATGCTGTGCTGATTGTGGATGAGTGATACGAGTTTAGCAGACCTCACATTGAGCGATCCTTTCGGTGGTCTATATCTGCATTCAATGCAGCCACAACACACCGGTCTACACCAGACTTAATGGAGTTGTACTGCACAGGAAGGACTGTAGGCACCCCTCCCTCCCTCCCTCCCTCCCTCCCTCCCTCCCTCACTCACTCACTCACTCACTCACTCACTCACTCACTCACTCACTCACTCACTCACTCACTCACTCACTACCTACCTACCTACCTACCTACCTCCCTCCCTCCCTCCCTCCCTCCCTCCCTCCCTCCCTCCCTCCCTCCCTCCCTCCCTCCCTCCCTCCCTCCCTCTCTCCCTCCCTCCCTCCCTCCCTCCCTCCCTCCCTCCCTCCCTCCCTCCCTCCACCTGCACCGTACCCCGGCCTTCTCTGAATGTGGGATATCTGCTTAAGGGCGTGGGAACAGGACGGGGCCCGTGACCCCCTGGAGGCGGATGGCGTGCGGACGGCCCGTTACGCTGCAGGCCACTAGCCGACGTCCTGTATTGGTCCCTGCTGTAAGTAGTAGCCGGAGATGGGCCCTTGGCGCGGGCCAAACACCGCCCAAATAGCCGTCCTGCCGGGGTGGGGGGAGGGGCGCCGTCACGCTACCCGCCGCTGCTCGTCGTGTCCCAATATTTGTTTTAGTGGTATTAAAGGGCTTGCAGGTAGCGTGTTGTGAGAACAGTCTGCCCCACGCCCCAGGCCTGCTTGTGTATGGGCGCTGCATGGCGAGATGCTAGTAGATGTGGAGGGCCCCGAGAGGAGGCCTGCACACGTGCTCCCTTTGTAAGCAGTATACGGCAAGTGGGCTTTTCCTCGGGTCGGAGCACTGTGTGTTGGAGTCGTGGTCTATAGCTACCTGTCTGCATGTGTATTGCACCGAGGGTAGGGGGTTAAAGGGGGTATTCTACAGCTGAAACATCCACGGACGGACGCTCATGCCTCGCTCGTACCCCTTTATGGCATGTTTCCACGCCAGATGATTCGACAAACTGACTGATCCGTCTATTTATAACACGAAATACAGTCAAATCGTCTTCAGCAGTTCCTGCCCTCTAAGGCTTCGACAAAGTGCTCAGCATATGTGTGTCCACTGGGCACAGACACAAACATATGTTGTGTCCAGTCGCTGAAATCTGTGCCTGACCGAACCATGACAATTTGGAAATATTTTCTCTTTAATTGACACACTAGTAATACGAGATCTTATATTGAGATATTGACCTCCATATTAAGAATCCTAATACTGCAAGCTTTCCAACGGTATATGGCACTTAATTATTTGCTTGGTGGTTTTGCTCATAGAAATATGGTCCAAAATTTGCTAAGTTTCACTTGTGTCCACTGGACACAAGTGTCAAATATTTCTATTTCCAGTGGAATTTTTCTGCGTCACGGGCACTGGACACAGCAGTTTGTCGAGCCCTGCCCGCCGCCGGTTTAGAAAGAAGGAATTTGGTTCACGTAGATTCTATATGTAGGATATTTGTAAACATGTCATGTCGTCCCCGCCCAGCCCCTCCTAAATCATGTTTAAAATGTGTTCTCCCACAAGGAGGTTTCATCAGCATGTCTTACAGACGTATACACTATACATAGTGGACGTGGTTTTTGCATGCTCCTTAGAGCTATCTAAGTTCGTGAAGAGGGGGGGGGGGTAAAAGACTCAAATCCCCAAAGAGGAAACTAGCCCACAGGAAATGAATACACGCAGTTCCTGAAGGTACTCCGCCGGAAGTCAGGTGTGCGCGTGCGTGACAGCACGGCAGGATGTGCGTATGAATACTGGTGGGTACAAAAAGAGTCCAGGCGGGTGGTGGTAGGGGGTGGGGGGGGGGGAGGGGGAGATGAAAGAGGCCGGCCGTGTATCTTTGATGACCCGTGTTTACGGGCGGCTGAATCGGCTGCCTGGATCCCCGTGAGATGCATCCAATGCATAGGTTAGAGGTGCAGCTATCTGCTCTGCACACGATTGTTAACATTACATGGGCACGGCAGGGCAGCACGCACCCCGCCTGCAGCAGATGCTGTTAGTGCTTGGTGGCCGAGCTGGTATGGCAGGCAGGAGCTGGTAGCCTGCCCCCAATGAGCAGCTCGGGGTGGCCTGATTGACCTAGTATAACACGTGTACCTTATACCCAATGCCCAGTAGGTCCAGCTTACTGACTTCCGTCTAGGGATACTTGTTTTCTCATGTATAGCACCGGGATGCATGCTATTGATATATATACACATGTGCATATTTTTTATGTGCATGGCCTTACGTTGTATAGGACACATATATACCAAGTATATCTCTAGATATGCTTTGCTGTGGTAGATCCCCTACACTATTAGTATACATGTAACATATTTTTCACACACCACACCCAACCACTATGTCCATACCAACCCCACCTGTCGGCCACTCTCCGAGCCCCAGTAACCCATATCCGGTGGACAGTATTCCTACCGGTTTTATATGGGCCGAGACAAACTGTAGACTGGCCCTCGGAGTATAGAAATTACTTTGGCTATTCCATCCATTACCCCAAGTCCCAGCCCCACCCCCACCCCACCTCTACCTCCACTCCCCCAATACACAAGCACCCTAGTCGCCGCCATGATGAATGTAGGTTATCCGTATGGATGACCTTTCAACTCCATGGGGGGCACTTTAGGCGTGGGGACAACACACTGTTGTGTTGCTGCTCCGGGACCAGTGTGTGGGTAGGTCGGACATGCCGACGTAACTGGCGGGACAGGGGTGGGGCACCCTGGAGCAGGGATATAGTCTAGCTCTAGGCTCGTGAGGACACCATCGGCGGTTATTCCGATCAGAGACATACATGGATGTCTCTGTATGTCAGTGAGTCACACTGAAGATTGTTTCCCCAACTACACTGCAATGACATTACGCGTACATGTATATGGCAATGCGTCCAAAGTAAGATTGACATCATTCTGTATTCTGTGAGAGCCAAATGGGGCTTGCCAAATCTTCAGGGACAGGTTATAGCTAGGTGCGGCAGTTATCTGTCACGTATTGGTCAGGTTAAATGGAAGACTGATGTTGGCACGGCGTATAAACAGACCGCACCACAACTGCATGGACAGTGAAGTCCTTTGCAGGAAGAGTGGGGGGGGGGGGGGGTATTGGGGTGAAACTATAAAAAACACGGCAGTGCCCCATCTGTGGTGATGGCTGATGTAAGATGTACTAAGATACACTGCCGGGAAATGCCCCCATTGTGAGCGCCCTGTTACCATGCTCCATCACAACCTATTCACACAATATGTGGTGCTGCAGTTTTATGTAAATCCATGTAGCAGGTGTTGACATACGCCAACTAAGTTGCGAGTTACTTTAAGACAGTCGAAGTACATGTAAGATAGTATCATCAATATGTATATTGTTATACATATCAGAATGAAACTAGTGTACGTTGACGTGGGAGCACCCATAGCCCATTTTCAGAGATTGTATTCTTTTAGTGTTATCAGTGTAGGCCACACAGTATGATCCATGTTTTGCCCACTACACTGCGGGACCAGTAACCATCACACTTTGGGGCCTGTTTCGGGGCATGAAGCGTGGGGCGTATACCTACGGTAGGGACTTTTAAGGGGAAGGGTGAGGTTATATGCAGTATTATGTAAATAGACATAATAGCACGTCCTGTCTGCCTCTCGACATAAATCACATCTTCATGCTCCATGGTAGGGGGTGGAGGAGTGAACTGAGTGGTTTTAGGGAGCCCTTTTTTAAATGCGCACACATTACCCTTTTAAACTAAGAGGGCCTTAGATCGATCCATAGATATTTTAATGGTATGTGTGTGGATGTCATTCTACCTTATGTAAATAATTTATAATCATGACATACCTTCTTACATATTCAAATCAACTATAGTAGACAATAATCTAAACTAACAACAAGCTAATGTCTTCCCTGTTGTTTATCGTTTCAGTCGTTCGAGGCGGCGGCCAGTCTGGGTATCCCCAAGGTGCTGGAGCCGTCGGACATGGTGCTGCTGGCCGTGCCGGACAAGCTGTCGGTCATGACCTACCTGTACCAGCTCAGGGCCTACTTCACTGGCCAGGTACTGGAGGTGCAGCAGATCGGCGCCCGCGCACAGGACACCACCTACACAGTGGGCGAGCACGACACGGACCAGGACGCGCGCATCAGCAACGAGATGTACGGCAAGGAGATCCGCGACGCCGCCTTCCGGAACGCCATTTCCGGCGGAACCGGAAACATAACCGAGAACGAGCGGCTGAGTCCGGACGGCAGCAGTAAGACGGCGCCAGCCCGGGGACATAACAACCAAGGCGGCAAACGCAGGAGCGGGGTGGGTGCCACCAGCGAAAGGAAGCGCGACTCCGGCAGTCCTGATGATCAACCGGTATCGCTCGAACCAACCACGGACCGGAACCGGAACTCGCCGTCTCCAGGTGCGCCGCGGTCTTCGCCGTGTCGGGAGAGCGGTTCTCCGCGGGACTCGCCGGCCAAGGACGTGCCGCTCATGACGCGCCAACAGCTGATGAACCCGTTCGACTCGGACGACGACGAAGACGACGACCGGACGCCGTCCTACACCGGCGGTGCGCCCCCACTAGAGGGCGCCACCAGTCCACCGCCGCACGGGGTCACCAGGTCACCGCCAGAGGGCAGGTCGCCGCCGGGGCCGCAGAGCCCGCCTAGTCCCACAGACAACAGGTCGGACCTGGACGGTAACAGAAACAGGTGAGCAGACAGTGAAGGCACCCTGGTATGTTCCCAGGTAGGGTAGATCGACCTAGAGTTAAACACGAACCCTGAGATGTCCACCTTGATTATGTAGTTATTCATGTGTGGTATTGTCTCTATTTGCTCTTTGCTGGAAAGAGTAACACTTAAAATGTACTATGATATACATATAGAGGACTTATCATGCATGAATAACTACACTGATAATAATACCTATAGTCAGTAGTGACTATACCACCATATTTTGACCCCCGTAGTCAGGGGACTATACAACTTAGTCACATATTAGTCATAAGATAGTCAGTAGTGACTATATCTGGATCACACAAATTGATGATGTCACAGGAATGTGTGCACAGGAAACAGTTAGAATTCAAATTTGAATGGTCCATGGACTTTTCAGGTAGGCAATCCTCTTCTAAGCCACTGTTCTATAGATATCCCTGCTTGTTATATGTTATGTTACAGTTGACTATGACAACTTAAGATGTTATAGGGTGCATGAGTTTTCATGTTTGATAGAGTAATCATGGTATTTTCTTCAAATTTTGATAACATAGAAATACATGAACAGACTAACAGAGCATAATAGGCCTACATGCACAGGAGCCTGTCACCTGCCCTGCTTTATCCTACCCTGTCACATGCCCTGCCTTATCCTAGCCTGTCCCCTGCCCTGCCCTATCCTAGCCTGTCCTCTACCCTGCCTTATCCTAGCCTGTCCCCTAACCTGTTCCCTAGCCTACCTTATCCTAGCCTGTCACCTGCCCTACCTATCCTAGCCTGTCACCTGCCATGCCTTATCCTAGCCTGTCCCTTGCCCTGCCCTATCCTGGCCTTTCCCCTGCTCTACCTATCCTAGCCTGTCCCCTGCCATGCCTGATCCTAGCCTGTCCCTTGCCCTGCCTTATCCTAGCCTGTCCCCTGCCATGCCTGATCCTAGCCTATCCCTATCCTGCCTAATCCTAGCCTGTCATCTGCCCTGCCTTTTCCTAGCTTGTCCCTTGCCCTGCCCTATCCTAGCTTGTCCCTTGCCCTGCCCTATCCTAATCTGTTCCCTGCCCTGTCCTATCCTAGCCTGTCCCCTGCCTTGCCTTATCCTAGCCTTTCCCCTGCTCTACCTATCCTAGCCTGTCCCCTGCCATGCCTGATACTAGCCTGTCCCTTGCCATGCCTTATTCAAGCTTGTCCCCTGGCCTGCCTTATCCTAGCCTGTCACCTGCCCTGCCTTATCCTAGCATGTTCATTGCCCTGCCCTATCCTAACCTGTCCCCTGCCCTGCCCTATCCTAGCCTGTCCCCTGGCCTGCCGTATCCTAGCCTTTCCCATGCTCTACCTATCCTAGCCTGTCCCCTGCCTTATCCTAGCATCTTCATTGCCCTGCCTTATCCTGGCATATCCATTGCTCTACCTATCCTAGCCTGTCCTCTGCCATGCCTTATCCCAGCTTGTCCCTTGCCTGGCCCTATCCTAGCCTGTCCCCTACCCTGTCTTATCCTAGCCTGTCCCTTTCCCTACCCTATCCTAGCCTCCCCTGCCCTGCCTTATCCTATCCTAGAGCAGGACAAAGCTTTCAGGACCTGCCTTTCCCTTATTTCTCATGATGGACTATATCTATTAGTCATAATGACTACTTTAGACCATGAAACCATTAATTCATAGTCACTTGACTATATAGCCCAAATCAGCTGATTTAATGGCTGACTATAGGTTGACTATATGACTAACTTACATTAGACATAGGTGACTAACTAGGTATAGCCGTTTTTTCTACGTTCACGTGACTATAGAAACGTAGTCCGTAGTGACTAACATTTCCAGGGCTATTATTATCAGTGTACAACTTGAGGTGGACATATTGAGGTACGTGGTTGACTCTAGGTCGATCTACCCTAACTCGTGTACATGTAGAGGTACTGCGGAATTGTACAGTTTACCGTAAAGTGAAATGGGCCACGTGGTCTTTGTACAATGCATTTGCTGACTTTTATGAGCTGTGGTTTGAGTTTCATTCTAAATTCAGCACAAGGACATACATTCCTACTGGGTCTAATGTATCTTGGCTATCTAGCTATGCTTCTTTGTCACTGTATCTCATTGCATATGAGACATGTATATTGCGGATACGATATAATTATGTAGATAGTCTGAGTATGGAATTTGTCGTCTGCAGGTGGTCCCGAGGGGAAAACGAGTACGCTGAAAGGCGGAGACTAAAGGAAGATGTCATTAGCCCAAAAGAGGTGAGCTTACTTAAGATTACATTATACAACACTGTTCGAAGGAGATGGGCGATGAATTTATGATATGGGAGAAATAAAAACTACCCTGTAACTAAGTTCGATATATATATATATATATGTTTTATAGAACAATATAATGATCATATTGTCCCATTTTTAACAATAACACTGCATCGAATAGTTGTTCATTGTTCCAAATCACATTCGTGTATCGTTGACTAAAATCATGTGTCTGTTCGTAGCAATTAAAGCAGAAGAAAATCAAAAAGATGATTAAGGTAAAACATAGTTATGATTTTGTGCACATTTCAAGGGGATGGTCTAAAGACGGTTTTTATGTTATCCTGTATGAAAACGATCGGGATCCAAAGGTGGATTTGGTGATGGTATGCCTAGTGGTGTTGGGTTCCAACTACATGTATTCTTTCTCATGTACAGTAGCAATACATACCTGGTCTCTTTGCTCCAAAAAGGTAAAGGAATATATAGATCATCTTGTCGTTCCATATGACATTGAGTGTAACTCTTGGGAACACAATTAGGATGTTTTATACACAATTTATAATAGTATAATACAGGTACCTCCGTACTCATCGATAATCCACAGCTGGCATTGAAACTGGGAAACATTCTCTTTTCCCCTATATGAATAATGTTCTTATTGTGCCAGACGAGATATAGAAATATATAGGACGAACCGCTTTCTTTATTAAGGGGTTTGAGCTGCAAAGGTATGTCTGAGTGGATATCTCAAAAAGGGATGGACGGGTACAATTGAAATATGTATTGGGTTATACAAAAATGTATTTATAGTGTGGAAAACAAAAAAGAAACAAAAAAAAAACAGACCAATAACAATTGTGTTTTTTTTACTTAAAAAGTTTTTCGCATGGCAGAAACCTCAACATGAGTTTGGTCAGAATTATGATCCGGATAAAATCCAAGATTGTCGCCCAAAAAATGTTTATATGATTTCATTGTGTAATGTTTGAAAATTAGTGTTTTCTCGGGTACTGAATGTTTAGTGGTCAGAATTGATCAAATATATTGTTAAATTGCAGTCTAGTTAAAGATAGAATGCCAAAGCAACATAGAGAGACAATATTTCTTGATTTACACGAATATAAGACACAAAAACACGATGAGCTACTGGCAATGAGAATATATATGGGACTATGGTTAGCACATATCTCTAGTTGTTTCTTGACTTATGCATCACGCACTGCTTTACAGCACGCACCTGCTTTATATAGGTGATGATCGTGGTACCCTCCTACTAGACCCTATCCATCTGTCTTTCCCCTGTGAGTGACTCGTTAGATAGACGGGCAAGTGAGAGGCCGACCTCTACACGCTATGGAGCAATTCTTACGCACTCACCTGCTCACCATCCTATACATACATGTACAAATGTATACATACGGTTAACTGACGTATAATGCCCGTGGGAGCCAGAAAGAGAAACGCATTTAGCATCTAAGTATGAGCTCATAATGCCATGCGAGCACAAAGTCCGCTTAATAAGGGGAAAGGGTGGTTGTATGTGGAGAGCACCTTCTAGCTAGGAGCTGGTCGCCAGATAAGAGGGACACATTATGATTAACCATTCGTTGTACTGTTATGTCGACCTGACTGAAGTACCCCCCCCCCCTCCTCATCGTCAAGACAGTTAATATGAGCTACATAATGTACCCATACATGACTGTACCTGTATGTGAGCTGCTCCTACAAACTGCCCCCACCCCCAGCACGGCAGTGGGGTGTGGGGCATGGTGGCACCTGGGTCTGTTACAAAATAATGCAAATTAGCACCATTCTGTAACAGACCCCAGTGCCCATACACTGACTGAACCTGTGTGTGCTCTACTAAGCAAGGCTCTGGTAACAACCCTTATGACCTTGAACTTTGGATTGTTCTAGGGTTAGGCAATCCTTGCCTAGTAGCTTGAAACTAGTGAACAAGCACCAGAATGTATGATGGTAGTTTTACCATCAAACTTTCTAGTTCCATTACCAGCTCCTGTTCGCTGGTTCCAAGCTAACGACAGGGGCTGCCTAAACCCAGATAAATCCAAGTTCAAGGCTATAGCGGTTGTTACCAGAGCTTTCCTTCGGAAGGATTTGGGAACGAGAGTACCGCTGCCCGCACGGCAGTAAGTGTAAGGCATGGTGACACCTGTAGCTTCTTTGGGCGACGTTCAACGGTCGCGTGCTGAGGTCCTTGACATGCAAGACCTGTCGGTGTTGGCGACAGGGCGACGACCAGGGCGACAGGAACCAACACAGCATAGAAACTCACGTAAATAATGCAGCTAAAGGCCAACGTCGCGGTAACATGACCGAGCGGATGTAGGCTGAACTACCAAACAGTTTGATCTCCAGCGAACTCCGTTCTCTTTAATTAATGAGCATCATATTCGATATTTCCTGGTTAATTACATTTGAGTGTCCATATATATCATGTCGCTACATTGCTTTGACTTGACGTCTAAATTATGTACATTTAAGAGAATAGTGAAAATATAAACCAAAACTGTTCAATCATTCCTCAAAAGTATTGGATTCTAGTCCTCGCCCCTCGTCATTGGCAGAGTGCTTTTCGTTAACTAACCCACCCCATGCGTCCTAATGGGGAGATGTTCGTCCAAAACTACCCCCTTGGGGAACAGCAGTTTCGGAATAGGCACGGCAAGGTCTTTGGTGATTAAGCCAATAAAAGCCATTACTCCTTGTGACGTGCTTGTTTGAACCAGAATTCGATCCGATGACCCTCCATTAGGCGAATTTCCTCCCGTGCTTAATGCTGGGCACCTTACCAACCCCATCCCTAATAGGACCTTGCCACAGAGCCAGTTCCAATGTCCCTGTATGCAGCCTTTCATTAGGAAGTTCTTAAAGAAGACCATGTATTTACTTACCCTTATAGGGAGGTATGCAGGACCTCTTTTAGGAAGAACATGAAATCGGATGGCGCATGGTCCTATGCACAACATCGTACATGCAATGTATAACCTATCTAATCTACACATCGACAGTGCAGGGGCGTGGCAACAGGGGGCAGGGCCCAAAAAAGGTCAAACCTAAAAGTTAAAAATTTGCCAGAAACTATGTACTTGAATCTACCTTGAAGCAAAGATTATAAACAGTTGGAGCCGCCGATGGTAAATCCTCATCTAAGACGGGGGCATAAAACATACCCATGTATAATGTATTCATAACAACACGTAAAGGCAGATTGCTATTAAAGGAGGGAACTACTTCTCGTTCCAACTGAAATCATACACTACATTAGGTGAAACACGTGGATATCGTGTATTGTTGTAGGTAGACGTTGGGGTCCCTTTTTTATCCTGTGAGGGGGGTAGCTGCATGCCTTTGGGTATACTCAATGAGTTGGTCGTGAGCAGTTGACATTAAGCAGGAAATGGCTTCCGGGCTCTGAGCCAAGCACCAGAATCTCCACACAAAGCCATTCGCCACAGCAATTAATATAATCAGCTCCTATGCCCGTCGGGAACAACACAGTCACCATAGCGACGAGCAGGGACTATTAAGGCCAAGGTAGTGGTAGGGAATAATGAGGGCCCCATGGGGGATTACTCCATCCTTATCAGACAGGTGAGGTAAGGTAGGCTACCCTATGTGTATAGGGGAGTGGGTGAAGGGTCGTGCTCAGGTGCGGCTCCACAGGGACTGGAGACAGGTAGACTGCAGCACAGATGGGGGGCTGTACTGTCTCCTCATTCAGAAGAGGAAAGCCACCCGACCCACAGTCTTACTAGTGTTTCTTATCAAATTGATGGGTTCTATAAATGTTCCGTTGGAATCGCAGTTTGCATCTGTCCTATTTCGGGTTCTGTTTTCCATTCCATCGGCCTGTACTTATTGCCAATGTAGATATTGCAGAGGCGAGCGGAATGGGTTAACTGGTGAGCTGCCTAGCCTTATAAGGGTCAGGACCTCTCTTTAAGAGTGCTTAATGTGTCACTTTTCAGTACCAGATACAGGGTCAACACAAAGAGTATTATAGCGCCTGGTTTCTTGATCTAGAGGTTTCCAAATTTGGCAGTTACAACAGTTCACAACAATCGATGATAAAACAGTGATAGAAGTTGGTCAGCGGTGCCTTTGTTTATGTGTTATTTAACCATCCGGTAGTCATATCCTGACCGTGTGTTTTAGGACTAAGGCAGTGTCTGGGTACCTGTTATATCTTATTCGGTCCACATGCAATACAGCGATAATTGTCTATTGACCCTGGAGGTAATTTATAGCAAGCCCAACGTACGACACACGCCTTTAACGATCAGTGGGGTACCAAGACACTAAACATTGCGCACTTACATTTACACATAATATCCACATTTGCATGCCAGTACATTTAACCTATGGTTTGGAGTAGGTAAAAGGGTAAAACAGTCAACTTGTTAAGCTAGTGAGGTGTCACCGTGGTATGGTATGAAGGGTTATAAGTCGGTGGTGGCGGTGATGATGAGGATCGACATCATACCACGAGAAGAGTATTGACATGGCTATTACAGGCACCTTTGGCAGGAAGTATCTATATTCCTCCCAGTTGCTGTCTCAAAAGTGGAACAAAACATACAGCAGACTTCAGTATATTATTGCAGCATCCTACTCCCCTGCCAGATGGCCATGTAGACGTTATTTAGATACATGATCATGCTTTTACTATCATCTGACAGAGGGATATATTTGATCTGATGTAGACATTTTTAGAATTAAGATGAGGCCAGTGAGGCATCACTGAATTAGATTTAATTGCATCAAGCCGTCCCCTGACAAAATGTTTATATAAAGATTTATTTGGAGTTTTCATGGAGTTTGTTTAGCTTAGTTTCTGAGGTCTGTCTGAATTGAAACTGTGAGTACAAACTATACCAGAGTCCGTAGCAACCTGTCTAATGCCCTGTTCTGGAAATCACATTGTGGGGTATATGTCGATGTAATCTGACCGAGGTATCTCTTTCACCTATGTGACAAGTGGCAAGTGATACCTGGATCTCATTGTGCTACCCATGCACCCCCTAGGCACTATCTTGTGCCTAGGCTCGCTGGAACAACAGTTTAACCATCAGGACTTATAAAGTCCCTCGGTTAACTGTACATTTCTTATATATTGTATTACTGACAGACTAGGTCCTCTGTTTGTTGCCCTTTCTCTGATTTGTGTGTCAAATTACGTCGAGGAAAAAGAAAGAGACAGCAGTTGTAAAGTTGACATTGGACAGTCGGTGTACGGTCAGACACCTGATTACTCCCTAACCACCCAGTGACCGTTTCACTGACCCCTTACCAGCGCCTCCCCATCCCAATAGACCCATCTCTTCCCAGTCACTGCCGCCCACTGGGCCCATCTACTAACCAGGGGAGATGGATGACGACCTCCTCTGTCTCCCAACTCCCACTAGACACAACAGTCTACTCCACCTAATCTACTCACTATAGCAACTAAAATACAACGCCTCCTGCACTCTATCTACCAGGCCTGCATATTACCTTTCCGCTTTATGAGTATGGATTCGCCAAATGGTGTTGGTGGCGGTGTTCTTGGGTGGGGGATCTAGACAATGGAGCATCAAGTGTATCAACCAGAGACAGCTAATTGAATAGGATATATTTGTAAGAGTAAAGTAATGTTGCTGTCTGTATGGCATAAATGTAGATGGTGAATGGCTAATATAAGCTCGGTTCAAGGTTAATCCACTGTCCAACCAAAGACAAGATTCGGATTGGTATCTCAACTCGGTGCGCCACTCTTGTGCGACCATTTCACTTACACTAAATACATCACATTTATTATGTACCCCTGAGTGGTTAGTCACAAGTATGCTATACTTGTCTGTGCAAACAAAGTCATGAACAAATGGGGTCCTACAGAGCCATACTGTATATGTATGCATATTTATCTTTGATTAGATAATCACTAACAATCAAGTGCTGTTTATTAATGAAACGTTAGCATTACTTGATTGACAACATATTGAATTATAGAAACTGTTTTCTTCTCTATAAAAAATGCACTTATGTATCCACAGGCTGTTCGGAAGTCGCTGGCGCAATCGCCGTCGACGCCGAGTCCTCCGCAGGTGTCGAGTCCGGACACCTCGTCCAGCGCGAGCACCGTCACGGCGCCGGGCTCCCTCACCTCTCCCACATCTCCCACGTCACCAACCGGTGTCAACATAGTTCCTGTAAGTACCCTATACCTCTACTAGACACCAACCAGTGTCAACATAGTTCCTGTAAGTACCCTATACCTCTACTAGACACCAACTGGTGTCAACATAGTTCCTGTAAGTACCCTATACCTCTACTAGACACCAACTGGTGTCAACATAGTTCCTGTAAGTACCCTATACCTCTACTAGACACCAACCAGTGTCAACATAGTTCCTGTAAGTACCCCCTACCTCTACTAGACACCAACTGGTGTCAACATAGTTCCTGTAAGTACCCAATACCTCTTCTAGATACCAACAGGTGTCAACATAGTTCCTGTAAGTACCCAATACCTCTTCTAGATACCAACCGGTGTCAATATAATTCATGTAAGTACCCTATACCTCTACTAGCCACCATCCAGTGTCAATATAGTTCCTGTAAGTACATGTACCCCCCAAAAAAACTCCGCGAACTCACATCTACTGAAAACCTCCCACTGACCACGTAACAATATTATAATCAAACAATTTATTGATATTCCCAGTTATTGGAGAAACCAGTGAGTAATCCTAATGAGCAAATTTACGACTCATTCCTTGTACTTTCAATATTTTGATAAAAATGTTGCCTTCATTTCTTTTTGGCCCTAGACATACTACAAAGTACTTTTGTAATTTCAGAGACCGCGTTCAAGACATGAAGAATTAAAAGAACGAGCAAGGCTCTTATTAGAACAGGCACGAAGAGATGCTGCCAACAAAAAACTAAACCGACTGTCCTCAATGTCGGAAGACGGCTCACCAACTAGCAATTCACCGCCAGAGGTAGGTACTATAGGAGTGATTATGTATAGCTGTATACCATTTACGTTAAAATAGAATCGCTTAATGGTTAGGTTTAGGGCATAGATATGTTTTATGGAACTGAATTGTTAATGTCACCAAGCCAAAGTATTATGCTTTTGTTGTTAGAGAATCTTCAGTGTTGTTATTTTGAAGAAATATATTTGATATATGTATATAATGGCGAAAGAAATTGATGAATTGCTACATCCATATAAACACATTTCCAAATTTCTGCTAGAGAGCTAGTCGGTTTTGACTAAATATTTAAGCCAATGAAAATCTTCAATGACAACACTGTAGAAAGTATGTCTGTATTGATCCTGATTTAACCTTATGTTAACCGTATGTGTCACCCTAGTACCTTGCCAAGTAAATGAAAACTGCACATTTATTTTAAAGTTAAACTACTATATAATTTTGCCTGAGAATATTGAGACATTAAATGTTTGCGTGTCTGTTTTTTGTTTTTCTTACCAACTTTTGCATAAGCAGGAAATACAAAGCGAAATTATCGAAGAAAGTCCTGAGACGCCAGTGGTTGAGGCCGTTCCAGAACAAATCATTGGGGTAGGAATGAGACGCCATTCTTGTATGGCCTAACTCTAGTGCTAGAACGTGTAGTCTTAAGGTCCTATCAAACTGGGACAAAAACATAAATCTAATAAAGCTCATCATCTTGTAATTGGTGGCGGTGAAAGCAGATCGACTGACTGAAGATTATGGCTTCAAAACAGCCTCTCGCATGAACCACTGGGTCTCTGTCCATACTCTACGAGTTGATTCTTCCCTTGGTGGTTGGATTAATTCAAACCTGCGTGGGCTGAAGGCATGGCCACTTTTTCCTCCTGTGGTATAATTGCTCTTATATCCAAAACTTTCTCAGAAATTACTCATTGATCAATTAATCTAGAATTAGTCTTTATCAAAAACTGCACAAATTGTAAGCTCGAGCAAGCACTCTACAACGTCACTAGACTATATTGCACTTTCCACTTGATTCATCCAGATTGATCTAGTATGTAGTTATGACATTGATTAAAGACGAACTACAAAATCTGACAATCATTTTTGTTATGTGAACAGCGGGCTTTGGAATTTAACTTCAACAAGACCCTTCAGCGTCTACTGTGCTTGATTGCTCAATTATTATGGGTTATTTCCATTTATTTGCTGTGTTGATTTTTTTAAAAGAAAACAATGGCCTTCTCGCCCCAGGCTACCTCTCCCTATACATACACACACACATTATATATAAAATCGATATAGATTTTTTTTTTACTTTCTGGTGATCAACCTCCACCTAAATATGTCAGAACACTTCACTTTCCACTTGTAGAAAATTCCCTCCCCTATCAGCTTCTCTCTATACACATACAAATGTAGGTCACCCACTGTTGCTGATACCCCGCACGGCCTATCATATCAAATGGTTATGGCCACGTGGTCATAGTAAGTCTATCAACGTTGTGTATAAACCGTTGCGTACCCCCACAGTACCATTAGTTCGTTCTCTGTACACCAGGTGGAAGCCATAGTTGAGGCAGAGAAGAAAAAGGCCCGTGCACGTCAGCTGATAGCACAGGCACGGGTGCAGGCCGGCCTGCCTCCCGAGCCCTCCTTTGTG
Organism: Harmothoe impar; assembly: GCA_947462335.1. Lineage (NCBI taxonomy): Eukaryota > Metazoa > Annelida > Polychaeta > Phyllodocida > Polynoidae > Harmothoe > Harmothoe impar. The sequence continues at coordinate 34,445,307 of OX381704.1, forward strand.
ACCGCCTCCAGTGTATATATGTACTTTAATATCAGCATGATGACTCTCACCATGAGCAGACTGAGGCTTGCTGCCAGACTTGTGTTGGCCTCATGGTCCATATTGTGAGCTGCTCACAACACGAGCAGTTTCACAACATGAACGGTGTTCTGTTAGGCGTAGTTTTGAAATGCATCTGTGATGAATGATAAATAAGTGCTGATTATGTGTTCTCCGATAATGGGAGTAAGTCAGTGTTTGAATAACAATATGGGATAGTACATACAGTTATGAAATAAAAACAAATCAAAGAGGGAACGAGAATGAAAACTAACATAAAATGCCTCTCAGATTTATACACACAGAGATACAATGTAATAAAGATTGCATTTGTTTTATTTTAAGTATATATTATTTTGATATTGTTTAAGCCACTTTAAACTCACATTCACTGGACCTTCACTATCTAAAAACTACGAAAAGATTTTAACGTTTGAGCTCTAAACCTAAAAGTTGCAGAAAATGCTTTTCAATACATTTGTAAATCAGCATTGTGCTCATTCTCTACACCCAACCCCTGTTTGGCGTTAAGAAGAATATTTAAGTAAATAAAAATTGATATTTGCCCTTACTGTTTTATGAGTAAAACTACAGGTTTGAATTGCTGGCTTTTTTCCAATGTTTATGAAAAAGTACCGTATATTCGTTCCCATGAATGTAGAGTTCAGTGTCGGGAAAAATTTTTTTTAAGTAAATAGGAAACGGTGATAGCTATCCCGGTGGGCTCCGGCCAGCGAGTTGCTCAGTAATGCACCTGCTCACCACTAGGTGTCGCACCAGGAGCTCCATACTCATTGGGCTCCGTGGTGCCCTCTCGTGGCGAGTCGTTACACTAACCACCATTAACAAATACACGTAGTTCTTAAACATTAGTCCTGTGTGACTTGGTACTCTTAAGAACTATTTTGCATCGTACGATATTAAGTTTTAGAAACTAATTAATTGATAAGCACATGTTATTGCCTTGAAGTTGGAAAGAAAACAAGTGTGATTATAATGATAGTTATAAGATTACTCTAACGAAAATATTACTAAACATAAACTAATCGATCGTGCACGACATATTTTTGATTTGATATTGATATCCATTGCTGCAATAATTGCAGACGTGTAAGGCTATTTTGCATGGCGTGTCACCAACATGAGTTTTCTGTTTTGTATTTCCAAGCAAGCTTTTGTCCAATTTGTCATAATCAGAAGAAACATTTACATATTTCAATCAGTCCAGATACCCGCGTCATTCAAGTACACATGCTCGTAAAAAGAAAGACACTGATATCTTAATTCAAGGAACTGAATGTGAATTGTAAAGGTATTACAAATTAGGATATATACATGTATCTTTATACATCTAATTGAAGCAACCACTAATACATTCCTACTCAGATGATACATGTACCTATTTAAATGTAATTCAACTTGATTATACTTGATGAATGTTGACCATGTGTGTACCTGGTACTAATGCGGTTACCCATACCTGTGTAGGAAGACGAACGTCAGCGGCAGCTGCGGGAACGTGCACGGCGACTCATCGCCGAGGCGCGGGCCCAGTCAGGAGGTGCCAAACCTGAGACGGTCGTCATCCACAAGACGAACGACGAGATCACCGAGACCAAGGTCGTCGTCGCACCCACTCCCATCAAGACCATCACCACCGCTCTGTCCGCCAATGAAGGTTAGTAATATACATGTCGGGTTCATTCAGAGGCATAAGATTGGGTGGGGGGCGGGGTAAAGGAAATGGGTGAAGAGGATAGAACGCAAAAAAAATAGAGAACTTCAAATAAGAGAGACTGGTAAATAATAGGACTATCCTGAGAAGTGGTTATGGTGGGGTATCATATTCCACTGGTTGTAACAATAGTAGCTAAGGCATCCTTGTTGTATTTTACTTGTTTTTGGTGTTTGTGAATTGTTGTGGCCGTTATTAGAATGCACATCATTGTTTTGTATGATATGTGTAAATTTTATTTTTTTGTTCTGTAGCTGGGAAAAAACAACAGTTCTAGCTTAGTTTTAATCTGTCCAATTATCTATAAAAAATGTTCACCGATATTCTGTTAAAAGTAGAAAGTATATACATTCTCTGTTCAAATTGCACTTTTAATTTTTCTTTTCATCAGTAGATATTGATTTACTTAGCACACACTATACACACCTTAACACGACCTCTTATCCCAAAATAATAATTTATTCATGAAAAAGTCCCGTATATTGATATATTTTTGTATGGTTTTACTAACATGTTTCAAACCTCAATTAACAACAGGTGTCAGTAAGAAGAAACAGCACCGAGGTATTCTTTCTCATCTGTACAATAATAACACCAAAGTCACTAATATACTCATCTATCCTATACACCACTTGTGATAGTATATAGCTTCCAAGAATTCTGTCAGTGGCAAAATCTAAAGACACCGGCATTCTGTAAATACACTTGTCCCTTTTTCAAAATCAAACATTACCGGTATACTTCACAGAAAACATAGCTTTTTACTAGTGTGCTTTTTGTTCGCATTATTATTAATTTTTGAAATTAAAATAATTCCTTCCATTATTATTTAAATTGTAAACTGTCGCTTTAAAATGATTTCAAGAATTAATCTATTTTTAAGCGCTTTGGAAATCACTAAACTATTATCATATAAAATGTGATATCTACTGATTTAAATCGAATGCTTTATTTATAAGATAATATAACTTCCGTGTTTTGAATAAGCCAACAATGACAATGGTCTTGTTTTATTGTGAACTAATAATTGTATAAAGCAATCTAGCAAAGTAGTCTCCAGAACTTTAAAGATATAGTGTCAGAGTTCATTTCTACTCTGTGGATCCTGGATCTTTTCTGCTCAAAACTGCAACTTTTAGTTCCGATTTGTTCTACTAGGTGTCGGCGCTGGTTTTTACCAGTTCACTCGGCAGGGTACGACTAACTCTGTTTCCTTGACAACCAACTCCTCCACCCTTGCACCTGTAGACAATAATACCTTTGTAGAGCATGTATTTAGTAGAATAGTGTGCCTTTTTAAAACTTAACCTACCGTATGCGCTATCTATAAACATTGTTTAAAGCAAAGAAGAATTTAGCAGATTGACGAAAATAAGGGAGAGAAAAGTGTAAAGAAAAGTCGCACAATGAAATAAGTTTAGATACTATCTCAAGTAAACCGAAAGAAAAAGTTATTTCAATTGTGTCATTCATTTACACAACACGTAAGTATGCTAGATAAAATACGAATTGAATAATAGCAGTTGCGGCTAAGATTAAATGATGAGTGTCCATATTACAGGCATTTCATATTTTTTTATATATAAATGTGCAATATGCATGAACATTATGCACCGTGCTATGGATATAGCTACTGCCCAGTACTGTGATTTTTTACATAATACTACATAGAGCAATCGTTAAAGAGTGCTAGGCACTCTCTGTGTGATAAAACATATGATCAGAGTGTACATATCACATAAAATTATATGAAATTATTAAAACAATATTCTTCATATGTTGAGTCCCTATTGCAGACAATTGGGTTTAAATTAAGACAGCTGTAAGGTTTGGACACGCTATACCCTAACACCCGATGTAGATATCGCGCATCATGCCATTTTTCATAAACTGAACCCTTTCCCCCTTTCGCCTTAAGCTTCTTAAGTATGCATGTATTCAACATGCAAACTCCCCGTGTATATTTTATTATGATTAAGACTTTAAGATGTTAATAAAAGCATGGAAATGAGAACGCTTTAGCGAATGGCTTCCATACAGATTGATAATAAGACACACGATATCATTGCTGAATGAAAGTGGTGTTATTTAGAAAAACGTCTCCCTGGTTTTCTCTTCCATGTCTCTGTGAAGATATATGTTTGATATATGTATGATATAATAGTCGTATATAAAAAGAAATACCATGGAAATAAGATGTGGTTGACCACAGTACATTGTATAACCGAAAGATGTGATTATTATTCATCAGTTCCCAAAGACTCCTGTTGAAACATGAAAGAGATTGATTTTTTTCATAAAAGAGGATAATTTGGATCATGCTTTTCAAAACAATCTTCCACCGCAGTTCATGGATTGCTGACTACATATTGTTTAATGTACAATCCTAGATCCATTTCTCAGACACTAATTGCCTGTCCCTTTGTTCTACTAATCCATCTAGGTGCCAAAAGTGATGTCAACAAGACAGATGTCAAGCTGAAGAAGATCATGCTGGCCCGACCAAACTTAGCAAGTGCCCTGGAAACAACTGCTTCCAGGACGACAAAGGAAGAGGAAGAGCAAGAAAGGGTAGAACAAGAAAAGCAACAACATGAGGTGAAGAATAACTCAACTACCGCATTTAATATAACAGTATATTATACTATAATTTAAAAAATTCATTGATTTAAAAAAAAAGGAGATTTGTATTGGTTTATAGATTGATGGACTTCACAGGTTAATTAGTACATTGTTTGATTATAACTCTCACATGACTAATTAAAATTGTCATTTTTCAAACATGTGAGGCAAGTCTTGATTGCTACACACCGTCTGTGTAGATATGATGAAGACTCTTACACGCTGTGGATATTCTTACTATGTTTTGCCTAACTGACTTACTGTGGCGTGTTCTCTAGGTTCGAAAGGCCTTATCACCAGACAATAGACAACCTCGACGAGTCATATCACCTGGCAGAGACGGCCTCAAGAATTACTCAGACTTCCTACCTGCTTCCTCTAGAGGTACTTAGATAACCAACCCTCCTAAAACAAATTTCAAAGTGTTTTATTCGGAAGAAGAATACAGTTACAATGATAATAGTGTAAATTCATTAAACCTATCTTGTGCACGTTGCATTCCTTCCACTAGGGTCCCTACTATTGCCAGTAGTTCGGTATTACGTATACCGTACAATGGTATCACTGGTTGAATAAAAAATGTTCTTTTAAACAACGGAAAAGAAAGTTTGGTCGTTCTTATGATGCATGATTTTCCTCTTGACTTAAGGAATATTCTTCGTATAATAATGGAAATGATTTCACTAATATGTGTTCAATTGTGTTTCATTTGATAGCAACGTTAAACACTGCCTTGTTTATTGCAGAAGGACAGACTAATAACAGAGAAGATGAGTTTGACAGTAGTGGTGAGATCCGCCTTGACGAGGGCTCGTCCAGCTCAGAACCTGAGAATGATGAGGTAAGTACATCACATTCCTTATAGAAAGTGCATGTAGTGTTTGTAATCCTCTATCTGAACAATATTAGGTCACATAAAAAGTCTGTCAGGTGATTTAACAAGGTTTTATCTATTTTTTGGCGACAGTGGGGATGATAGTACATTTGCGGGTTTTGGCAGTCAAAGTGTATAAATGCATACTCTATTAAAGATTAAGTGATAGGGATGTCAGTCTCTGGGTTTTACACCTTTACCCATTATACCGATAGGTGGTAGAGCATTTGAGTACTGAAAAGGCTGAATAGTGAATATGTAACCTGGAAATAGAACAGGGAATTCAGTTTCTATTGTAACTTGTAAGAGATCGAAATATGATGCTTTCGGTCATGAACTACTCTATCTATGTCAAATATAAATGCCCTTACCTGTGCTGTTTACAAATGGAGCAAAATGCAGTGCCTTACCCAAACTAGAAGATAGAAAACATGCATAGCATATGAAGAGCAGCTCAGGGACGAGCGAGCAGTTTGGAGGAACTCAGTCCAGAGGGCAGCAGTGGTGTTTCTAATTCCACCAGTATCTACCAGGGGGAGCTACTGACTCTGCGTGCCATTGTGGGAAGAAAGGCTGAAGGCAACAGTCCCCTGTGTGATGGAATAGTAGTACTATAGTTAATGCTAAGGTAAATAGTCAAGTAGGAACGTAGATTTCAAACGGCGATTCCCTACTTTTGCTTCACACCTTAAGCCCACCGCACAAAAGACAGTTTCGATCATATGGATGGGATGGAGATCCATCTTAAATCGATTAGTAGGAAGTCCCGTACACTGTGTTTGCCATTGAAAAAGTCCGTTTGTGGGTATTCAATGTTTAATAGAGGAAAGAAGGGTGAATGTTGGGTCGGTCGGAACCTTTTTTACCGCCTGTATGTACACGTATACCAATACAGAGTATATTAAGAGAAATTCTATTTTGAATGTTTCAAGTACATAAAACGCTTCTTTACATGTTACGAATATTTTATAGGTCAGCTACATTGGAATGATGCCGGTAGTTTTTGTGTTAAATGAGACACATTTTCCTAAAGGTGATCACTATCGTTCAAGCTGGCGGGCAGACCCTATTACATGTAATCATGATCCACTTACACCTTGTACCCACTTTACCCAATATAACCCTAGCTACTGTATGTCAGAACAGCCGGATTTAGACAATCACAGCTTGACATAATCGGCTACAATCTCTACTCTTATTGGCCTGTACACTACTGAGCACACTGCCTCTGTCTATTAGACAAGGATCAGGATGATCCTGGATGCGGCTCCCTGAGCACATCCCAACACCACCGTCCCCTCCTATAGCCTAAATCATCCTGACTTAATTAACAGTGTCACTAAGTCAGCACAGGCTAATCAAGGGTTGACACGTTATCATTGACCCAACCACCACCCCCGCAAGTATCAGGATCAGACCAAGTGGTTATCTTATGAATCAATTGATTAGAAATATTACCATTGATACCATCAGCACCTCGGCGGCCAATCAGCTTAGGGCTGAGCAGCTCAGTGGTGGCCAATTTCATTACCACCGACTCAAAATGATGAATATATAGAACGATTATTGTGAGGCAGAATCCCATGCTGGTGTTATATCAAGTTATACAGTATGGCGGTTGCTAACTCATCTAGAAATCATACAGATTGAATACGGCAATGTGTGTGCAGCGCTCCGAGGAAGCCGGCAGGTGAGGGGAAAAAAGTTTGTGGAAATCCACTCTCCTCTAGGATTGATGCTTAGTATCAATGCTTAGTATTAATGTCATGGTAGAAAGTCAGACATTAAGCTTGGGAGACTGAGACATTTTCACCAAAGAAGTGATACCCAATATGCGGCAATATACTGTTAATTAAATGTAATATATGCCCAAAGGCTCATAATCAATTTGCTTTCAATATAAAGCTAACAATCCAATCGATATAAAGGTCGTTGTATTCTGGTTCAATATTAGGCATTGGACATAGGTAGTACGATATAATACAAGGATCACAATGACGAACCACGCACATGCATATTCATATGCATTCCTGAGACGATTAGAACAGTCACATCATAAAATACAATCAAAAGGAAATCAACAGCACATTAATAGTCATAGTTGACTATCTGCACATCTTCAGTCCCCACCGACTTCATATGTGGCAGGCGTTTTGATATTCATTGAGTATAATCGAGTAAGAAGACTGTCAGCTTATGGAAATGAGTGGGAGCTCAATTCGCCGAGAGGAAACATATTTATTATGAGAGCAGATAAAGTGTTGGCACCTGGCAGTTTCCCGGGGCACCTGGCAGTTATCGGGGCCGCTACAATATAGCTTAGCAGACGTTGCCAACGCATCAAAAGAAAGTTATGAAGATTATGATATGATAAATGGGTCGTTGGCCCTAGTAATCCTAAAAATCCATTTCCTATGCATCAGTCTGAGCCACCTTTATAGGCAGTAAGTCACCGGTCACATGACTGTTGGTCCACATGGCAGTAGAGGGGGTGTGGCTGGAGGGGGGGTCAGGGTCAGGCCTATCTTTGCACCAACCTAACAGCCCACGGACCTTGGCATAACACACAATTTCAAGTTAAAGTGTCAAATTGTGTACTTTAGTGAAGATCTATCATGTATTACTATAAAATGTGTTTCTTTGACTACCAAATTAAAAAAAAAGTTTTACACTAAATGCCACTGACATAAGCATAATCACAAAATATTATCAATACCGAATCTTTCAGGGTATTGTTAATCAAAAGTAGGACATGGAACAATGCCCAACAACCACTCATATCCAGTTAAAACTGTGCTGCTGAGCTGGACAAGCTCTCTGCCCCCTCCCTAACCCAAACCACTATTGCCTTGCAACCTACCAACTCAGGGAGCGGTTGGTTTTTGCCAGCGGGCCTGGGGCCGTGAAGGAGCCACCGACAGCCATCAATAAGCCAGCCTGTCACAATTAACGACTGATCCCCAGATCCGGCGGTGATCGATCGGGCGCCGGCCACTGATACCCAGGCCTATCGATCCCCCTACTATCAGGCACGGATCGCGTCCGCCACCAAATCCCCCATAATTTTTCTGCTTTGGCGGCGGCGCGCTAAGATGATTAGTTATAATAGTTCAGAGGGATGGCCCCCGTGTCAGGCAAGGCGCCCTACTTTACGGTCCTACCAGCCTCCCTACCACGCCATATGCTGTAGGCATGGCCGAGCTTTATTCGCGGTCGTTCTCAAAGACCTCACCACCGGGTTTCTATTGTCGCCTTAAATTTTGTTCAAGAGAATGACAATAAACAAGATTCTTGTATTGCTATATCGAAACCACTGTGGTAGTCCAATTGTCCATATTGAGCCTTGTCGACCTACCACGACCCAAATAAACAAACATTGAATTCATTATCGCTGCCAAAATAAGACCATATCATTCCTGATAACAATGGTAGTGGAGTTGTTTCAGATATGCCACTTTTTGCAGGAAGTCCTACTGTTTTTGTTGGAATTTCTGTATTGAATTAAGCTAATCTCCTACAGAAAACTGTCAAAAATCTTAGGATTTTCTGAATGTTGTAGTCAGGGGAGTTGCATCTCTGGTTGACTTATTTGAGCTGTAGTATACAATATGTGTACCTCGAAACTTAAGAAGCAATGGTAAACCTATGTTGGCTGCCGGTACCAGCCTTTACCAGGAGACGGCAAGGGGGGTGGGGGCTTTCCAGGTGGGGGTTGGGTAGGGGTGGAAAGCTGTGGATAACGAGGCTGACCTGCGCACTGTTTTAACAATGGTGACGGTCAGCAAAGATACCTGGGGATGTCTTTAGGCAGCTTGACTGCCTCTCCACCACCGGCCATGGACTACAAATCACCACATAACGAGAATCTCCACCCCACCCCTCCTGACCACGTGACAAAGCCGATCATGTGACCCGACCTAGCCTCCATGTCCCAGTCCAAGACTTGGCCTCTCGGTTATTATTTCAGTCAGTGAAGGGAGGGAGATTTCCTTTCAAGCCATTCAAGGGAATAGAATCACTGATGTTTATAGTTATTTATTTCTATTTCCATTTGACGGTGGGAAGTCTCGGGAAGGTTCTGAAACATTGATTATGTTGGTAGAACTTTAAAGTGGTGTTTTATCTAAGGACGTTATCTGCTCTCTGAACACTCATCCCGTAACTTATCCCAATGCCATTTAAGACTTCCTCGGCTAAATGATTTCTCGTGTTGTTTCACCTCCATGCTACTTATCTCTTATGAAGATAGCATTATTTTTATGACTACATGTTCTATGTCATAATACACACTGCATTGAAAAGTGCATAAATTGGTATACATGTACATAGTACAATGGTATGCCATGTCCCTTATTAGATATCCTATTTCTATCGTGTGCCATGAGCCACTCCTATGTTCTTCTTGTACAAAGACGGACCTCCTATAGAGTTTGTGTCCACGTGATCTTGTTTACTGACCTATTACTATGAGGCTCACATATCACACCAACTAATCACACAGACAACCACAGCTAATCTCAACCAACATACACAACTGCTCTATGGCCTACAACAATGGTCAGCCATAGGCTTGGAGCAGCTCAGTCCTGCTCGAGGTTGGCCCAACCCTGTCCTACCGCTGACTTCTGAGTCGAGTCCTCCTGTTCTCGGGAAATAAGACCACTGGATAATGTGACGTGCAGTAGAACTTGTACTACACACAGACTCACTTGTATACCAGAGACACGGTCCATCCTGACGTTTGTTACTGGATATGGTCGTGTCCCGTGTGATGTGACACTATGGGGTAGTCACATCTACAAGCATACTCGCGTACGTCTGATGTCTTTTTGTGGGCAGTGAATTATTGGATTCAGGGCGGGGTTATGATTTCTGATTGTCTCGAAGTTGATATCCTATGTTTGATATATGTGAGCGTATAAACCGTCACTGAGTAGATTGACACATGACGACGTTCTGCCTGTGCAAGCTGGTCCCCTCTATTCACCCCCTGCAGGGGGTAGGCCAGTGGAGAAGGCGAGGCGCGGTCATTTCAACGCATATCACCATGCACTAATGGAGACACCAGATTTGAATCAAATATAAAAATACATATGAAGGACCACGCATTGTTTCAGTTATATCTATATACCGAGAGCGATTCGGACATTTGAATATAACTATTTCCCCTACTTTGTTTTTAATCTCCACAAGTCATGCCATGCCGTATCTACATGTGTCGAGATGTACGAGGATCAGGATACATCCCTATTCCTAATAGTAACATGTATATATTCTTATAATGTAAAACTGTTATAACATGTGCTTAACTTGTGTGTTTTGCAGGCTCTGCTGGATACGTCGCAATACGTCAGCGGTGAGATGGCAGCCGTGGAGCGCGAACAGAAACAGATAGATGAACGCGCTGCACAAGTGGAGTGGGAACTCCGACAAGTGATGGACAAAGGTCAGTCAACTCTTCCTCAAGGTTGAATATCTGATGTACTGCAGTATATTACTGAATACCAATGTGAACATCTAGTATACATTATGCACCAAAGGAAGTTGCTGGTGCTAAGACATGACTATTCTAAACGGCAATTTGTACAAAAAAAAATTGGAGAAACCCCGGCACGGGTAGATAATGAGATTTATGTATGTACAGCGATGTATATATTTAGTCAAAGTGTGTTTTTAATGTTTGATAGATAAACCATTATACGCTATTGGTGACTCTAAAATATTGCAATTGGTTCTTTGTTTTGAAGGGTTGAAAGATCAAGAAGAAGCCTTGATGCAGGAATGGTTCCTGCTAGTCAATAAGAAGAACGCGTTGATTCGCAGACAAATGCAGCTCAATATACTGTAAGTACTGTTGATCTATACATCAATTGTCATAGCAAACTGGTAGATACTCGAGTCCACAGATCGCTCAGTATTGTAGCAATTATTCCGATGGTAACTTTCCGACAGACAGACTCATGTCTCAATTATTGCCACAACGTCTGTCTGACGGTCTTCACGTGACGTGTGAGATGCCGTGACGTCACGTCGGCCACACCCCGTCCTCTGTTAGCGTTTGATGACGGGGGCGGTTCTGGCCTTTCTGGGAGGGGAGGGTTGCGGGGGAGGGAGGCAGACCGAGCCCTATTACAGCACTGCACACTTCTGACCACACCTTTCATTTCCTGCCTGCCTGATCCGCCGGTAATAGAGATAATTAAAATGGCGCGAGAGAGAACGGCCGTTACGTCATTTGTAGAGTGATCCGCGCGCCACCTGGTGGGTTTAATCTGTACCCCGCGGGAAATTGAAGAGGAGGCAGTCACCTTGTCGTCTGCTTTGGTCTCCATTCGATTTGTTTCTTTTGTGCCTTATGCAATGTGTACAAATTGAGTCCCATTGTTAAGAATCTGATGAAGGCACAACCGCAAAGACTTTATGTTGAAATTCGCCGCTTTACCCCTTAATTGATATTTTTTTGACATATGTATATCAGGTACCAATGATGCATTTATGTATAGATGAGAGGCACCGGTAATAAACGGTAAAGTAATGTGCTCTTGACTGTGATATTTGACACCTAGGGGCGTGGGTGATGGGTGTCCCAGAGGACCAGGTCAATGGAGTCAACAGGCGAATGGGTGGGCTATGGGACACGCCCTACAGTCTCAGCAGACAACTAGATAGGTCCACTGACAAATTGGAACTTTCCTTCATGGGCGATGTGCATTATGTGTTGGTCCCATTGGTGTCGTCTACTAGTATATTGTTGGTTCACTTTGTGAGAATATTTAGTTGATTTGCATCCCAGAGTTCAATTTGTGGACGCAATTAAAAACCAGCATGATGTTAAAACCAATTCGAAGTCAGACGATGATCGAAATGTTCCCTTGGAAGCTACAACCTGAAAATATCAATGGGGATTTACGGTTCAAAAGTTATAGAATTTTACATACGTTATCTACCAGCCATACCACACGAGAACATGTCTCACGGTAGACTCCATTTCCATGGATTATACGATCTCTTGATCAATATCTGAGTGACCTTTATAGTTCCAAGCTAACAAAAAACGAAAGAAAGGAAGGGCAACCCCTCCCATTGGCAGCTTAGAGAGTCCCATGCCTCTGTCTGTTAATCCGGCACACGCGCCCCGCAGTGGAGGCTGCCAGAAGTAGTGTGCGCGCCGAGGGCGTCAGGTGTGTCAGGGGAGGGTGGCTGTTACAGGGGTAGGGTGAGGTCCCTGCTCACTCACCTGACCGTGACTCATTCCCCCAGGGGATGTGCCCTAGAACTGACCCCTGTCACACACCAGGGAGCAGTTCGATTTACCTGAGCGTTATGAGCCGTTGAGCGTTAGTCAAGATGACCATCCACATACAGCAGTATTCAGAACTACCGTGCCTTAGTATTCAAAACAGTAATGATTTTTTTGCAGAAACTTGGGATAGAACCAGAGTAACTCCTTAAAGTAGTATACTGAAAGATGGGCATCCAATGCAAGTAGTATGCTAAAGGTGGACCTACTCACAGGTTAACCAATATAATTAGTACCTATATGCTAAAAGGTTTTATCGTCACACAATGAAATATGCACTGTTGTATGAATTAAGTAATTAGACTCAGCCATGTAAGTAGTATAATGGGAGAAGGCCTATTACCTGAGTGTAAGTAGCATATGGAAAGCAGGCCTAGTATCAGAGTAACTGGTTTAAAAAGCGTATGTGTTGTAGGCCTAGCATCCCGGCCTAGCATCGGACTACCGTAATTCGTCTAAGTAGTATATGGACAGCAGGCTTAGGACCGTTGTAACTCATGTGAGTGGTAAATGGGAAGCAGGCTTTAGACTGGCATAACTCATAGAAGTAGTATATGGAAGGCAGGTTTAGGACCGATGTACCTCATGTAAGTAGTAAAGGAGAAGCGGGCTTAGTATCAGAGCAACTCATGTAAGTAGTATATGGAAAGCACGCTTAGTACCAGAGCAACTCGTTTAAGTAGTATATGGAAAGCAGGCTTAGAAACAGAGCAACTCGTGTAAGTAGTATATTGAAAGCGGGCTTAGTATCAGAGCAACTTGTGTAAGTAGTACATGGAAAGTAGGCTTAGTTTCACAGCAACTCGTATAAGTAGTATGTGGAAAGAAGGTTTCATATCAGGGCAAATCGGGTAAGTAGTCTATGGAAAGCACGCTTAGTATCAGAGCAACTCGTGTAAGTAGTCTATGGAAAGAAGGCTTAGATCAGGGCAACTTGTGTAAGAAGTTTATGGAAAGCAGGCTTAGTATCAGAACCTCTCCTGTAAGTAGTATGTGAAAAATAGGCTTAGTATTAGAGCAACTCGTGTAAGTAGTACATGGGAAGTAGGCTTAGTATCAGAGCAACTTGTGTAAGTAGTCTATGGAAAGCAGGCTTAGTATCAGGGCAACTTGTGTAAGTAGTCTATGGAAAGCAGGCTTAGTATCAGAGCCTCTCCTGTAAGTAGTATGTGAAAAGTAGGGTTAGTATTAGAGCAACTCGTGTAAGTAGTACATGGGAAGTAGGCTTAGTATCAGATCAACTGGTGTAAGTAGTCTATAGAAAGCAGGCTTCGTAACATATTAACTTGTGTAAGTAGTCTATGGAAAGTTAGTTTAGTATCAGCACAATTCGTCGAAGTAGTTCATGGAAAGCAGGGTTACTATCAGAGCAACTCGTTTAAGAAGTATATGGGATGCAGGTTTAGTATCAACGTAACTAGGGTAAGTTTCATATGGAAAGAATACCGAGTACAAGAGTCACGCACAGTGTCATTTAGTGCACAGAAAGAAAAACAGAATGTCATGTCTGAAATACATGAATAAGTACTACACAAACAGATTTTTTTCTCCAGAGTTATACTGGGAATTATGAAAGGGAGTAGTTTTGCAGCACATACGTATGCAAGCGTGAACTTGTTCCAATTGTCTACTGTATGTAAAGGAAAGGGATTCGCTATACAATGTACTACCTGCTTGCAAGTGCAATCTATCTGTTTCAAACTCCAAAGCCCTATAAAACTCAGACGTGTCATTTATAACATTAGATGACAATGGTTTACTGTATGTAAATGCCATCAGCTAATACCATAAAACGTAGCATCTAATATCCTTCATTATATCGTTCACTTAGCTATTAAACAGTGCTTCTTCAACAAAGTAGCTTTAGTGTAGCCGAAGAAAAAGGGTAAAAAGTCAAGAGATTGTAACCAATCCCACCATTGACACACATCGTAGCTTAAGTTTCAATTGAATACACCTCTAGGGAGACACCTAAAAACAACAACTTCCAAAGGGGATATAAATGAGGCCAGCCTGGATTGGAGTGGGTCGAAGTAGGAGGGATGAGGGAGGTGAGCCGAGGGGGGAGCTGTGCCGCCACTGTAGTTGCTGCCGGGGCCTGCAGGTGGCAGCAGTGCGGCGCGGCCCGGCTGCAGCGCGTTCATTTCCTGTGCGGCGCGGCGCGGCCCGTGTGTAAGCCGCTTACAGACTTAGCGTGGGATTGGCGCAATTGAATTTCTATTATATTGCTGTATCCTATGAAATAGGCCATTCATCAGCGCACGCCACGGCATTGTGTCGTATATTTTGACATTTCATTAGTGCCTACAAGCACATAACAGCGGGTTATTATCTAGTGCCGCCGCTACCCGGCCGCGGCCCTAACTCCTCCCGGGTTGTGTTGGAGGAGGCCCGCCGACAACCTACGGGCGGGCTCGGGGCACTCCCGTCACCCCTGGCAGGTAGGGTAGGGGTGATATGTTCATTTACTGTGTTGTCACGCTGTCAGAGTCACACGAACAGGTTTATACAGGTATACTATGGGGCATATAGCAATATATGCCAACCGTCATTGTGATGTATTGTGTTCCTTTCCATTCTCTCTGGAAGTATGCACATAATGATTTAAACAAATGATAATCCATGAATATGGTGACATGCTTATTTTCCCTATAGAAACAGTATAAAAGGCTGCCCTTTTACTGTTTTAGCGAGGATTCCAATTGTCCCTTAAGTGACCACTGGAGAACAGGCATCGATGTAGCTCTGGAGTATGGATTACAGGATACTGGTTATGTTGAATCGTGATGCACAGTAAATGGTAAAGTGCTATAATACTTTCGACTAGTATTTTCAGCCATACATGCCTTTATTTCAGTACTGATAGTGGGATACATATAGTCGATGCGTCGATTTGTGGGTGACCAAAAATTTGTCGATCCTTTGAACTGGGGAACCAAAAGAATTTCGATCCCTTGAAGGGGGGTGGGTGTCATCCCTTTTTAGCCGAAATGCCTGCGCGTTATTATAGCTAAAGGGGTCGGCCACGATAGATTTTAACCCTCTTTGAGGGGCGGGGCAGGAGCCCAAAAGAAATATTACCCTGTCTCGCGGGGGACCAGATTCATTTTGGATCGCCCACACGTGTTGTTAGCAAATGGTCTCTCTCTGGAAGCAGTTCAGTCTTAGTATCCACATGGCACAGTCCGGGATACATTCTGTATACAAAGAGGGTTTACTGTGTATTTTCTAAATTTTATTTAGATAAAATAAATCCCCCTTCAAACTCAGCCAACTACAAACTCTAGCACAGATCATTCTGCAAACTCAAACCCCAGCCCCCTCGTCGTCGACCACTCATTAGTTTAGGGGGTGGTTCAAATCAGGCGAGTACTCTCCTGTGCCCTCCAGAAGGCATGAATCGCACAAGGAGGAGATGCCCTCAATCCTGACACTCTCACCAATCGCCAACCCTTCCCTCTGGGTTAGCCTACCTAGGAGTCACTCCAGTGGCAGACCCTGGAGGTGCCACCATGCGCCCCGCCCCCCCCCTGCGCGCCCACGCCGCCCTACTCCTCCTGGCATCACTTCATACCGGTGTCTGTCGTCCCTAACCACCTCCAGGCGACGCCCGGTGACTTTTTCCTACCACCCACTAATTACTCTTCCAGGCATGCATCGCTCTGCCTTCTTACATTTTCTAATTTCTCTGAAGACGCCATTTCGTTTTTCCTCCACCGCGCGTTGCTGCGGCGTTGTCGACGGGCGTCGCACTTGGGCGCTGGTGGGTGGGAGGGTGGGTGGGGCACGGTTAGTTCTGATCAGAGCGGCGCCAAATTGAAGTGACATGTTGAACGTTGGGATTTGAACCAGAAAATGGCCATCAGACGGCGCCGCGACGTGCAATCTGCGAGAAAAAGGACCAAATGAAATAAAAGAACATCACAACTCGTCTTCACGCACCCTCCCCCAATCCAATCCATCCCTCACCGCCCCAACCAACCTTCCCACTCCGCCCGCCCGCACCTCCCACTGCACTTGTTAGTCTTGCAAATTAACAAAGTCAAATTTGATATTCGTCAAGGGACCTGTGATGGGGTGTAGAGGGGGAGAGGAGGGCTCGTCCTGGGCACGGGTCGGCAGCAGAGGATGTGATGAAGGCTGATGGTATCAGCCGCGCCAACTGCAGTTTGAACAAGATAATGGGCGCGCGCCTTTGAAAGTTGTACGGCTTGACTGGGTCGGCGTTTACGAAGCTCTATGGCGGAGTTAATGTCATTTTGCGGTGTTGTGTACGCGCGTAATTGGGAGGAGTGCTGGCTGCAGGCAGTGGCCGCCGTTACCAATCAAATCAGGCCTAATTACCCGGCCGGGTTTGCCTTTCATTAGGCTGCCCCGCGCCGCTCGCGCCGCGCCGCCTCATTTGATTAGCACCTCCTCCTGCACCTCAGTGCTGATTGAATTTGGGCCGGCAATATTAAAGGCTTCCTCGGTGCCCGCCCGGCGCGCGCCCAGTGAGGCCGGCCCCGCCCCCTGTCCCTCTAAAGGTGTCCTCTCCCCATGAGGCGGCCAGGTGCGTGTCGTGTGTGCCTGTACACCTTACCTCCAGGAGGCAGGTGTGTCCAGCTTACTCACACCACTCGGCCAACAACCAGCTCACACATATGCATTACAGCATGTACCCTACATAGCTATAGTTTAACTATAGTGTCTATACAGGTTACAAGTGTCCATCCAGAGCACACAGGACTGTGATTAGGAGGCGTCTATACACCTATCGTCCAAGCTTAATCCGTTTGTGATCAATTCTCAACAGTAATACCCACTACAGGGTGTTCCTAAGCCGAACTTAAAATGGGAACTTTGTTATTGATACTTCTAAGCTATGTCGCTTATTCGATGCTTCACACTGCCCATATGTTGATAATGATTGTGTGTGACATGTTTATGTAGAATACATCGTGTAGCCTATATATAGGGACTAGAACTGATGCAGATAGTTTCTTTCAAGAAATAGATATGGCAAGTACAAGATTGTAAGATACGAGTCGAATTGCAATAGAGTACTCAGTGAACAACCTTTTCTTTGTGCCTGTAAGGTGAATAACAAGAGCAACTCCAACTTAATACACCGAGTCGGCAAGTTGATAATGGTCTTATATATTAGCACCAGAACTATGTGAACCAGCACCACAAGGACAGACTTGGTGAGCTGCTCGCCTGGTTAGAAGGAGTTCTTGTGTACAGAGAGAAGAGAGCTCGGCATGTCTTAAAAGTTGCACGGCGATCTTTGAGGGAAATGCCTTGTGGAGAGGCGGTCTTGTTGGACGATGAAGGCGCGTCTCGAGCTGTATGTATAGGGATGGGGAGCAGCTCACTTGCACATCACAGACTCTGACTGGTCTTCTTTATGACGGCTGACAAGTCGTGTCTAATTGGAGAGTGGCCTCACACCCTGTACCCACACACCCGCTACTGTCCCACCCACCTACTCCTAGCGCCCACCCTCCCCTCTGTCATCTGGGTGCTCTCAGCCAGGCGGCACGCCAGATATATTAATCAGCCCCGCGGTAGGCAGCTCCCTTTGATGTAGCTGCTCGGAGCTGCTCGTGCTATGAAAGGCCTGCGACAAGCTGTGACAAATTCAATCAGGTCCTCCGGCGCCTGAGTCGGCCACCGCGCTGGCACGAGAAGTTGAAATGTCATTGCCGTCTCAACATTGCACGATGCAATATTGCGGTCGTATATATACTCCTTCCCCCATCAGTGAAATTGAAGAGACGGCGGGAACTTGGACCATGTTGGCGGAGATGAAAGGTGGAAACTTTGTTATAAATCACCGACGACCGGCAATGAGCAGAGCATGTATATAGGGAGCGGCGGGCACACAGCGACTGGTTCATAATAGGATCTATCCAACGAGCGTAGCATGTACATGTATAAGGCCAGAGGCTCCAGTGTGCTCCAGGCTTCTTTTCTGTGTAGTTTACTGTGTTTTTGTCCGAACCATAATCAATAATCAGGGTTGTAATATTACTTCTTCGTCAAATACAGATAGACCTTGGTATACTTATATGTATGGGTGTAAAGGTTATTAAGATGTGTGTCCTTTTGTTCTTTAGAAGAAAGCATTTGCATAGCTACTGCTGAATAGATATTTATATATGTTACAGCGTTAAAAACAGTCAAAAGCCATTTGAAAGAAAAAATAATTTTTGGACAAAAAAATCTATTTCTCCAAAACACACTGAAACCTATGGAGGAGTACCGGTAGCCTTGGACCGAACCTTTAAAAGAGGAGAGTTCACACAGACACCCATGTCTACCAGGTCTACTTTAGTGCATTCATTGGTACACACAAAATAGTCTAAATCTTATGCAGCCTTTGCGATATCAATTCTAAATTGCAGTTTAGATTTTCATTTAAAACTTGAACGTGAACCCAGTTAGATATGCAACGATGCAAACGTGGGCAGGTTGACAAAATGACGTCATACACGATGTGTCCAGGTAGGACATTTTAACCCACACATCCCCTCACAGGTGAGGCCCTACATGGTGCTCCGTGACACACACAGGTAGATAAGGTATCAGCCACCCCCTACAGGCAGAAAACAATCACGTGCCCCCCAGCAGACCGGAAGTCACACACGCGCCCACCACCAGGGGGCGCGGCAACACACAGCAGGGGGCAGTAGCAGTCTGACCGGCCTCTGACGTTAAATCTATCTCACTTCTTATTTAAGGTGTGTCTTTTTCAGGGATGAAAATCTTCAAGTTTTCCCCTGTTTTCATATTTTTTTAATGTCGCGAAGAGCTTTACTTAATCAAACAGGACCTTTATTAAGGGGCCTCAATTTGAACATTTCATTTGTTTAGATTGGCCAATTTCATCCCTGCCTCTCCAGGAGTTGAGGTGCTGGTTATGGAAGGCAACACCACTTTTTTAGAAGAAAGATGGATAGTGCCTAGAGATCATTATGGGAAGGAGCGTGTGAAGCAGGAGTGGGCAATAAAGTTAGGTTTTGGTATTTACACGTGATGGCAGTAATGTTTGCATAGATAAGTGATAAATCTCTGTTGTGTCATCTTACAGTGACAGGGGTGTCACCTCGGGGACACGTTTCTATTGTGTAGGACGCGCCGTCAGGAGTTGACATTTGGCACTCGTTGCGTGACGAAGAGGTATCAGGGAATTATATCATAACCGTATTAATCAGATCCCACCCTCTAAAGGTGGCACTGGTGCTATGGGGGACACACACGCGCCATCCCAGCTAACTCACTGATAGTGCCCAATCGTATAAAGGTCAAACACTAGGAAGTCAGGTTTTTACGGTCAGATTTAAACGATATGATTGTATATTAGGGTGGGTGCCACTGACTGCAGTTGACTTTTTAATGAGAATTGAGAGAATATGGTATTCTAAAAAACACAATACCGTTTGATAAAGATCAATTTCCATATTGTGTTGATGTTTATAAGGTCAGTCATACATAATAGGATACGAATGCTAGCTATTGAAAATAATGAAAGCAAAGTGTTTATTTTAAAGTACTGTTGTTGGCATGGTGTGGCAGTGATTTGACTTGATTACCTGTATAAGTGTGAGGCAGTGCCACTTCGGCATCACTAATAGTGAAGGGGTACAGAACCGGGGTGAGAGACTACCTGACGCGTGTATAGCACATAACCCCTCAGGGACAACGAACTGTTCACTTTGTCACCTATTGTGTGGAGCAGCTCAAGCTCACCTCTAGTCGGCTTTACCCTACAACCCCAGCTTACCCGAACAAAACCAGACCGTCCACCTCCCCCGTGTTATTCAACGTGAACAAACATGGACAAACTAACAGGACGACATAACAGGCGGCTCCATGACAGCCTGATTACTGGGCGCCCATTTGGAGCCAAAAAGAGTTTTTATGCCTTTTTGTGGGGGTGACTTTACACCTGAGCGCCTTGCCCCGTGCCATGTAAGACATTGACTCTGGCACGTGCGGGCAACGTAACCCTCAGGTCAGGTAGATACTGGGCACCCCGCCCCACCAACGACCATACCTACGGCACCTATGGCGCCCCCTGTGTGTGCGTCCACAGAGCGTAACACTGGGCAATATGCCATCAACGCGAGGTGCGGGTACTCAGAATTAGAGTCATTTCACATTCTCCCTTCCCTTTGTTAAGCAGTTTTTTGGGCGCCCACCTTTCCACCTTTCGACCTGCTGGGCGCGCACCTGAGTCTGTGGAGAGGAGATGGGGAGGGGGCAGATGGGCGGGAACTGGGGGATCGGTACCCCGCAGCGAAGTGACATGATTGAAGTGACATTAGTTGTGCGATTGGAACAAGAGCGGGGTAGGATATAGGGTAATGGTTGGATAGCATAATGGGTGTGTGCGTGCAGGGAATGGGGGTTAGAGCATGACAGGTATTTAACTCATGCACTTTAACTTTGCTTTTAACTGTTACAGTTACCCCAACTGTATGTTATTCTTGCATGCAGATTTTTCCCTTTGCGGGGGGGGGGGGGTCAACAAAGTTGACCCTCTAGAAGGAGAGGGTGACACCCCCTCCCTTTCTTTACAAGTATCCTCTCAATGACCCCTAGGCAATATATATAGTGTAGCAGAAATATTTTAAACATGAACATGTTATACATTGTTGTTTCCCCCATTATCTGGCATTTTAATAGCTGTGAAATGACCAGATTTTGATATAATTATCAAGTCTAATGAATTGGATGGGTATTTGGTGTCATTGGCGAGGGCATATAAGTTATAACGTTTTCTTTTTGTGATATTTAAATTATGAGTTTCGTGTAAAATGAGGAAAGTAAATAAAATTGAGAATTGATTAATATCTCGTTACCAAAATGCAAAATAAGCTAAAAAGGGAACTTTTTTGTTCCATATACATACCACAGCTTTTAAACTTCCATACGTGTATAAGGCCAAAAGATAGGTGTGTTTTGGTCAATGTGGCGAATTGCCACATCGTCTCGCGACTCATCAGAATGAGTCACAAATTCCTTCAATAACTAGGAATATCAAGAAGTTGTTGTATCATATTCCTCTTTATAAAATGCCATTCTCTGAAGTCAGACTATTAATTAGGTCACTGAGGTCCGTGCTCGTTATGCTTGACCAAAGAATTGCTAAAAATTAACAAAGATAAGAATAGAAAATTAGGATAATTTTGAAAGCTCTAAAATTGTGGAATAAAATGCTAGGGTTGGTCGTTTCTGGGATATAGGGTGGAGTTGCCTGGCCTAATTCCACTGCCTACTTTGTTTTTTAATTTGGCCTAATGGAAGAAAACAGA
Source organism: Harmothoe impar (assembly GCA_947462335.1). Classification (NCBI taxonomy): domain Eukaryota; kingdom Metazoa; phylum Annelida; class Polychaeta; order Phyllodocida; family Polynoidae; genus Harmothoe; species Harmothoe impar. The sequence goes on from OX381704.1 coordinate 34,467,179, forward strand.
TAAATTGCAGGTGCTAAAGTGTCTCTTTGATCTTATCAGGATCCCTTAATGTACTATGCACAGATTTTTATGGACATGCAGTACAAACTGTATATGTATGCCTTTGGTTTGTAAAAGAACATGGAATGTGTTATAACTGGAATAAACACTATATAATCTTAGCTATCCTCATACAATCTTTTCCATCCATTGCCGTCCATTGAAACGTAATAGATGTATATGCATTGTACATTGTATCTATATCAGTGTTTGCATCGGTAAACATTGAACGCACTATAGAGGCAATACACAACATCCACCTGTGTCCCCTAACCTGCCATTACAACTTCCCCCATTAACACAAGCCCCCACCCCTACCACAGAGTTAATGAATTTCCATGTTTGACAAAGTCTAACAATGGTACCGTTTAGTGCTGGGATTGAGCCTCTACGGGACTTATCACGGCGGACAAATCGCCATCAGATGGTGGGTTGTGTTGGCTGACAATGGGCCTGAAGCTGGTCGGGGGTAGGGCGCCATATGGCAGCATGTCAGAGGGCAATCAGACAATCTGGTCAGGAGGTTCTACCCAGCACCCCTCCAGTATACCCCACCCACCACCACACCGCTCTGCTGGCTTACAGCGCGTTTCATCACCCAGCTCCGTCATGCAACAATTACACACAATATTGTAGTCGCATGCGGCACTGATTACTCCACTGGAGATTAGCGTGCATGGTCCTGCTGGGGTGGGGGTATCTAGGGTAGATGGGGGGAAACGGGGGAGGAGGGCTGCTTTATAGAAAAGTCAAAAAGAGCACATGTGCCACACCGCCCACTAATGCAAACAACAAGAGTCCCATGGTATTTTTTATTGGAGCTACACCAGGACAAGTGACATCTTCATTGAAAGTTCCCAATAGAGGTGGTAAAACATGCTTTATTGTTGTTGCTGATTACTACCTGCTCAGCAGGGTATTGTCTTGTGGATAGGGTAGGGGTGTAGACCACCAATATGGCACCTGACAATGTATTGTGCCCTAAATGGACTGTCAGGTTTACGACCAGTCCTCATGACACCCACACTTTACCTTAGCTGGTGTAGATTCACTGATGACCACGCCCCAAAGTGACAAAGCCAACACTGTACACACATTGCCACTTGTTGTACCTTAGATCCTGTGGGGGCTGTGGTTGCATATTTTTTTAAGGTTAGTTAGTCCCATGGTAGAATTGGGATATTCTGACAAGTAATGAACCACAGATTAAAGCGATATTTTTGGCAGTGTAAATGTTTATGTTAACATTTTGTATTAAAGTGTGCCTGCATTAAATCAAGAAAGCAGACAATAATGACCTATTTGACCCTGTCTTCTGTTTAGTTCCAAGGCAGGAGATCCTGTGCTGAGCTTTCAAATAAGAAGTGATGCTTTAGTACCTGAATTCCACTACCTGCTACGGTGGTAGTGTCAGTCGGGTACGTGAAAGTAGAGTTGTACTCATACAGCTACAGTTAATAAACGTCCAGAGGTTCTAACGCCACACGGCAATGCCTGGCCTTCTAATTATTATACTAAAGGCAAAAGCCAATACGTTGTACCTGTCATGGCCAATTTAAGCATGCCTCATCCTGTTTTAATAAAGGCCATTTACACAGGGCTTTTCACGTGCACATCCACCGTGGATATCACTGAGATGAAGGTATAGTGCTATCTGCCGACATTACCACAGCAATTTACTGATTAGAGACTAGGGCGGAAGGGGCGGGCACAGGAGGTCTTTGATGAGCTGCAGCAGGTAGTGCAGGTGAGTGAGGGAGTTGACAGGAGTCAGTGGTCAGTGCTGTGGTCAGGTGGTGTGGGAGGAGGCTGAGACAAAGGCACGGCTGGTCAGTGGGTTAGTGGTGGGGAGAGGGCTGCTATAGAAAGGTGAGAGTTGGGTGAGTGGCTTTTATGTCTGTGACAATAGCTGGTCAGCACCCCATGTGAGTGACTCCCCCCCCCCCTGCGTCCATGTGACTAGAGTCACGTGACGGGGATGTCATGGTGAGCAGCTCCATGGAGTGAGTGACTCGCTCACAGACCACGTGACCGGCCTGAGAGCTTGTAGTACGGGTGGGTCCCGCTGCGGGGCGCCATACTGACTTGTGCGGTGTAGGTATAGATAACGGTACCTGTTAGATGTATTGTATGTACACAGGATAAAGGAATTGGAATTAGCGACATGTACATGTTGTTTCTTTACCAGATCTCACAGACTAGTAACTGACTCGAGTTTGGCAGGCAGCACAGGCTGGCTAGTCCAATGGATGGGCTAATGGTTTTGTCGTTCTTTGGCTAGCCTATAGCCACCCAGTGTCGCACCTGACTGCCTCCACAATCTGTGCAAAGGTGGTTTGTGTGTGTGGGTGGGTGGGGGGGGGGGGAGTGGTACAGTATGGGGAGGTGAAGGGGCAGGGATCAGTGCAACGGCGAACAATATGTGCTCATGTGGTACTCGACCGACGCCTATCACACGCATCGCCGCACCGGGGCACCCGCCTCTCTTTTTTAGAGAGAAAAAGTCGCACGCGCACGTGAGGTGCGTTTTGCCTGCTCGGTTACATGTTTAATCCGCAGGGTAACGGATAGGGCGCGCTGAGTACGCCGACAACCCCGCGCTCACACGACCGCGACGCGTTTGAAGTCATCGCTGAACAATTCACGGGGTCGGCGGTCCGGGTGAGGCTGGGGGACTCCACCAGGGGGGTTTCCGGCCAGGGGTCTGACATAATGGCTCTCAAATTAATTTTGCCGGCGCCACATTGAATCCGGTCGTGTTCCGGGGGCGCGGCCCGCCATTGAGCGGCCTGGGTGCGGCGACGTCGGCGGTGGTGTCCCAGCTGTGCGGCCATGTGCCGACGTGTAATAGAATTGTAGTGCCTAATTACACGGGACGACATGGGGGAGGTGGGGATGGGGTGAGGCTCTCACTGGATCCCTTTACCTGCCATGCAGCCCGGGACCGGCCAGGTCCCGACAGGGGACGCTGATGTGCCCTATTGTCGCCCAGGGCGTCGCGTCGCGTCGCGGCGTTGAAGCGGCGCGACATCGGGACGTGTCGCGTTACGTCCTCACGTGGTGCCATTGTTGCCGCGGACGCCGCGCATCCCTGCCACCCGTCATGCCCTTTATGCAGCATGACCGCCGTCATGCCATTATCTTTTTACCTTCTCATTTAATTTGGGGCACCATAACAGGATGGGTCAGGCTAATTCCACTGCCCCACCCCACCTCTCCCTCGCCACTACTTCAACAGCACCCACCCACCCTCACCTACTCACCCACAGACCCTCTCACCCTCCACCCAACCACCACTTGGTAATCGTGCGGGGAAAGTTGACAAATCAGACCTAGTAATTACCCGTTTAGGTCGTCTCTTATTACCACATCCCTGAACCCCCAACCCCCTCCCTCCCTTCGTCCTGCAGCCACCCTTTCCTCTCCGCCCCAGGCTGTGTCTCGGGCCCCCGCCGGTGGCCCAGACCGCCCTGCTGCTTGGGTTTCCTTCTGTATACGGTCTCCAAGATGGCCTGCCCAGATAAACAGCAGTCTCCGAAAGAAAAGCCGGTCGGCGACCCTCCCCAGTCTGATTCCCTATGACAGATGTGATGGGCCGGACTGAGGAGTTTTTATCTGACTGCCATCTCGCTGATCAACAACTGTCCCCATAGTTCTCCACCTTCAGCCGTGCCCCCAACCTGCAAGCAAAACAATTGCGATGGCAATGAAATGAGGCAGCAATTTGATCTGGTCAGAGTTAACAAACTGCTCGGGATTGACTTACAAAGGGACGGGGACTCATTGAAACTGTATATGGAGTTAGCAAAAACAATCGGGGTCATTTCATTTCAGTTAACCCAATGATCTAGATATTCACCATGTTGAGTTTCTAGAATGTTTTTATACATGTTGATGTTGGTTCAGTTCAGAGGCTAAATACTAACGTTAAACATGTCGTGCAATGTGTTAAAGTTACTCCTTGCGGCGACATAGAATGTGCTACCTCGGATATGATGTTCACGTCTTCGGCGTAAAACAACCAAGGTCTAAGTTATGCGTGTACACACATGTTCGTTGAAATATGATCTCTCTGTAGGAGTATAGCGTAAAAACGGGGACGGCGAAATATGATCCAGTGTTTACCAAAATTATTGCCTCTTTGGGTCCTATATCTCTATGTACCACGTCCTCTGCATGTTGCTATGTGCGTGCCTTAGGCCTCACTTAAATACACCATGTTTGGTTCGTGGAATTTGGATAGAGATATCAAGGACGGGTCCATCAATGCTTTTAGTCTTGTGTGTATGATGGTAGGCCACATTTTTTCACTTCCTTGCCATTTCATTGTGTATGACTTGGTAGAGAATTTATTTTGTGCTGATGACTAAGGGTGGCAGGCCGAAATGCAGTCAGAAATGCAGATTAGAATAAGGACTTATTGTCCTACACTGGTAAACTAACGTCAGCAACTAGTGATAGAGACTTAGATACAAAATGTATATAACACGATGCAGCCATGCAGCACAGGGGCATATGAAGCAACTTCACGTACGGGGGGGGGGGGGTGTGATCCAAACAGGGAGTTAACAGAAAGCTCAAAGGGAAGAGACATGTAGCATTAAGGAGGACCGTGGGCCGTCCTTCAAACGCAAGGATATTTTAGACAGCAGCCACTCATCACCATCCCCCAGATAGTCATAAATGCATATCTGTTGGTGTGTTTGGCAATGTGCTGGAAGTGCTTTCCATTGCATAGTACATTTATCCATGTAGTTGAAAAGAAGTTGCCATATTGGTTGTGGTCAGTGGTCTTTGACTTTGAGTGTAAGTATTCGTATAGAGCAGCTCACATGCAATGTGCCTGGCAATCGAGCACTTACTGTATATGGCCCTAGACCCCTAAATTCGACACGGTAACATGGCCCATTTTGAGGCTTAGTGATATGGGACAGAAGGAATATATAGATAGTGATATGGGACATGTGGTATTTCTTAAAATCGATATGGAAACATGGGCTTTTCTTAAAATCGATATGGGGAGGTCATGTCTTAATGGCGGCGTGGGACATGGTCGTCTTCTGAGGAAGCTGAGAGAATGTTGCTCATGGTTGTCAATTTTTCAAAAGCAGTGGCAGGTAATGAAGGACAGTAGATCGGTTATGACGGTGTCTATATAAAGTCTAGAGAGGCCTAAGGGTGGTACCGCCCAGCCAACGGGGAATAGACAGCAGTGGCAAACCGCGGCTTACTGAGCTTTACGCGCCGGGGGAATTAACGCACGATAAATGAGCTCTTGGTGAGGGATAACACGGCCTCCAGCTCGCACCCAAACACGAGCTCAACGAGGTGCGGCTTGCAGGTGTAGTCGGCTTTTTGTGTCGGTCCGGTGGGCGCCCACGACCTGCCCAGTGAAGATAGAATGGAGTGAAACCCAAACTGTTTGGACGCGGGGGTACGCAGTCAAATACGGCCGCGACTGAAAGGCACGTCAAGATTGCGGCGCGGCTGTCAATATTGTGTTTACCGTGTACAAATGGTGGCCGTGTGGTGATCAGGGAGGAGGAGGTGGAGGAGGAGGACGGGGAATGCCAAGCCTGCATGCAGCGCCCAAACAGGAGCGGGGCTGCAGCTAGGGGTGCGGCGGCCCCGCGCGGCGGCCAGGAGGGCGGCAGGGCGCGGCGGGAGGGCCGACTCCGGTGTCGGTGGGCGTCAGTTAGTGCCACAATAGGCAGGTCTTTGTGCTGCTGACGGCCCTGTCTTGGGGCTCCACGGTCACGACGATCAGCCCCTCACCCTGTCCTCTCCCCTCCTCAAACACCCTCTGCAGCCCCACCACAAACACCCCTATGTCACTACCTTCACCCACCCTAGCCCCAACGCCTGTTTGCTCCTTGAACACCATCACACGGGGTTGGGGGGAGTCTTTTAAACAGCCTTTGTAGGAAGTCGGAACCTGGCCGTCTTGGTTTTCGTCCAGCGGTGTCAGATTGTGCCCACATAGAAACTGTGTCAGGGGCAGACAGAGTAAACTCCCACTCCTGCCGCAACCATATCTCCCCCACCTCTCACCCCCATCCCCACCTCCGCCCTCAAGTCTCCATACCACACATCAATGCATCTCCCAGCGTCTCCCCATTCCTTCAAGGTGCCCTACTCCAGTCGGCAGCGTGTGTTGGGGTCTTACTCCCAGCAGATTCTGAGACTGGTCTTGCGCTAATCTCTACATTACTATGCCAAGGCAAACACCCTCCACCATTTACACCTTATATGCATATTTTACTAAAGTATTATCTTTAGGTATACGCAGAGGGTGTTATGGAATGCAATATAACATTGTGTCAACTCTTTAAGGCAGGAGCTTAACTGGTTGTAAGGGAATTACTTAAAGCAAGTAGGCGTTTGTCGTAGAGTCAGCTTCTGCTGACTTTAGCATGACCATAATTGTATATATTAAACGCGGAGGTTTCCAAACCACTTCAACTCTAATACAATCATCCTAACATTGATGTCGCTTACACCAGGATTACACCATAGTATCATTAGGAGTAGAGCGTTATGTTTGCCCCTAAATCCCAACTAAACCGAAGACCACTTGTCATACTGGTATTCTTCTCTATATATATAGCAAATACTATCCTCCCAACAATTGGCCAAATTTAAACCTTAATGCTCAATTAATACCCAATGTATAGTTGATGATATAAATTATCAGAAGTGTTAATTACAAAGGAGAGTTCACGATGAAAATACAAAATATAGATTGACCTTATCATCAGACTGCATATCTATGTACTGTACAGATCACCATGTCGCATGGTACATGTTGTATGGATGTTCACTGGAAGCCAGTTATCATATAGTTCTGAATGTTTGAATGAACTCCCTCTAAGATAATGGAATATTTACATGGATGACATGGCCAATTACAAACGAGACTATACTGTTGACTGGTAATACCTCATTCAGAGTATATACCTACATGTGTACAATATGATATATTTTGTCGATGAATGCCAGTATCATTTTCCTCTGTCGTGGTCTAGACCGTGGGTAGGCGGTTGAGGGTTGTTGAAGTTGGCAGTGCATACATGGAAGAAGAATCAGCCCCAAACCATCATCTGCTCTGGTCTTGATTTTCATGGGCTGCGTGAGGCGGTGAAATTTCCGCTTTTAGTGGGTACCTGATTGACTGCTGGCTTTTTGCGCCTGTCACAATCAGGACGGCAGCGCGCGGGTTATTTTGTTGGCCATGACGCGGGACGAGCTAAGGATTACCGCCAAGGGGGAGTTGGGGGGGGGGGGGAGGCTGGAAGAAGGGCGGGGTGCTCTCAGGCGTGCCACATGACAGCAAGGACGCGCACCAGGAGGACAACAGAAGGGGGAGGGGCGGGAAAGGGGATTAGACTTTAGAAAGTGGAGCTACTGGAGGACTGGGCACCCGGAGGCGAGCAAGGAGGGCCTTGAGGGGAGAGAAAGAGGAGGGGGAAGAGGGATAGGAGTCAACGATGTTGGGGAAAGGGTGATGGGTGGAAGGAGGAGGGGTGCGACTAAGGGGCGTGGCGGTGCTGGTTCGTAATGACATTTGGATTGGAAGGACTTAACGCTTTTTCCATTGAAGTTTGACAGAGTTATGACTTTTGGGGTGCATGGGTTGAGTGGTTATCGATGTTAATTTACTAGCCTAAACTAAGAATAGAAATTCTATGATGGCTACCTCTGTCATAATATTACACCCATAGAGTCGATGCTCCAAATATACTATTTGAAAATAAAAAAAACAATTGATATAATATAAACAGTGATGTAGATGAGTGGGCACCAATAGACCACCAGATGAAATGGTAGTAATTATACTTCAGACTGGGGGATGTGGAGAAGTTGGAGATTGGTGTTGGCTGTATGAGAAGAACAGGGTTTGGAGAAAGACAGAGATGTGAGTTTTGGAGTGGGTGATGGGGCAGAGGACACACAGACACCACCAGCCCCAGCCTGTCATCTGTGGCCGGGAGCGCTAAGGTGTACAAATACACCACTGCCCTGTCCATATGGTGAAGGGGTGTCAGGCCCAGGCTCAACCCCTACAGCCACTGGAGAAACACAGGAGTGGGGATTAGTCGTTGACTGAGAGCCCCATGCCCTGGAGGCATTTCCCCTGTTCAACACTGGCGACCGGAGCCCGGCCAGGGCTATAGGAGCAGGCTGTCGTCAACCCGGACAATGGCTTGGTGACAGCCCGTCCTCATCACCCCATCCCCTGTACTCTATAGGGCACCTACAGTCCCCTCACTTCATAACCAATCCCTTCCCATATAAGCCGCATCCTACCAAACTAAACGGTCTAAGCGCCAAATAATAAACCACAATGGTCTTTGACTCGGCTGAGGCCCATCCCATCTGGCCACTAGGCTACTGGTTACTCAGGGCAAATGCCGTTTTAGTCTGAGGGCACTTTTCATAGGTCATTAGTAAAGGTTAAGAGAGTTAGGAGGGTCTTATGGGTTTGGTGCCAGATTGACGACTGCACTAAACATACGCTGTATTAGTATCAGGGAAAGCTAAAGATTCTGTCATCTGATATGTGTTCAGCAATGTATTGGTCTGTAGGAGATTTTTGCAAATCAACCCATTGGACTACTTCATATTGGCTTTAAAGTCATCAAGATTGTTAGAATCATTGGTGATGAGAATGCCCTCTAAATACCATGTGGCGCTACTGGCAGGAGTTCAAGGGTTCTCTTGGTACCATCCAGTATTACCACATGGTGTCTTTATTTTTTAGGATTAGTACGGGGATGGCTCTGGACGACTGACCATTCAGGGAGGCCCTCATAAGGTCCATGTCTGTATCATTGTCCGTACTGCCATGTCCAGAGGGCGCTGACCACTGGTCACCAGGCTGATTTACCCTACCTGCCCTCCCCCTTCTACGTGACAGGCATAAGGAGGGCCCACAATGACGCGGGGCACGCCTGCTCCTGACACCCGCCATACAACTTGCCCTCTTTGCCTCTACTACTCCCCTACCCCCGGGACCACCCCCCCCCCCCCCCCGCCCGGGCCCCTGGGGGTGCTGGGGCTGACCACTGAGCCGAGTGTCAACACAACCCGGCCCCAACATGATGAGGGGATGGCACTAGGGATAGGATAGTGCCATGGGTCCGGCCCCGAGTGGACAGCAGTAGGGGATTGGTCAGTGCTTGTTTGGTCAGGCGTCCGCTGCCCCAAGGTGTCTATCAGCGACCTGTGCCCACCTTGTGCTGCTGCCGTTGCTCATGTTGAAGCTGCTGCTGCTGCTGCTGAGCTGCCTGCCGTCCTGCTTCTATTACTAAGGATGAAGAACTGTACCAGTGGGTAGTCTAGGACGCTGGGCGGGTATACCACACTGTCACGTTTAAGGGCCGGGTTTTGAATAAAGGCCAGTCTTTGATCGGCCTCAGGCCTTGCACAATGTATAAGCCTCAGGGGTGAGGCGGGGGTATCAAGAAGAGATATTGTCATTTGAAGTGCCAGTTCTCAGGCCCCCAAATCTATAAACGCCGGGAGTTTGAGCAAGACATATGTAATTGAACGGCTGTAAATGGGAAATGTGAGTGAGCTCAGCAAGGAGACATGAGACGACATGAGAGATTGAGGGTGAGATAGTATGTGAGGCCAAACAAGAATCTGGTCTACAGATTCCATACACCTTATTTTCTGAAATGTCCTCATCTTTTCAAGATTTTTATAATTGCGTAAATTCTGGTCATGTATGTTGCTGTGGGTTTACTGGGACACTTTGTCAGAGCAGAAGCAGTAATTTGTTGCTTGCCCCACTTTTTGAGGTTCAAAATCTGTGAAACTGAAAATAACTCACTCGCACTATTTTTTCAAACGTGAAATCTGTAGACCAACTCTTGTTTTTTTGGTGTGGCCTAAAGTAAGGCGTTGGCTGTGATTAAAAAGAGTGAACATTTGAGCATGAGCAAGGTAAATGAAACAATGGGTGTGTGTATAGAAGAGTGAGAGATAAAGGGCCAGTACTTGAATGGGGCATTGGGCCTGAAGGAGAGGAGGAGTTAGTGATTGAGTGTGGGACTGAAAAAGTATGGGGCTTCAAGAGTGAGGGATTAGTAACTAAATGAGACATTGGAGTGAAAAGAGTGACCACAGCGAAAGAAAAGGTAGTCCAGATGGAGCCCTGCCGTGCGTGCATTCAGAATGATTTTTCTGACCCTCTTTCTAAAGCGAGTTGCTTTTTCTAAAGGGAGCTGTTCGCCTAACTACATGGGAGCGCTCGAGTCTCACTTCAGCCTGTACACATGGGCTTCAAAACGACTCCCTTTAAAGGGGTGTTGAGCAAGTACAGTGAGCAATTACCTGGCTGAAATATAGTTTGTTAAAGGCATGACAGGTTGTATGGCCAATTTAGTCAAAATACAAAGTAATTGGTTGGGTGGACGAGACAGGGTAAGAGTGATCCAGTGGTGAGATGAAGGGGTAAAACAGAACTTTCGCAAATGTAATAAAACAATAATTATAGAGATCCACTCAAAAATGTTTCTTTACTCTTGATCCAAGCTCCCTTTCGTGAGAACATTGTAAGTGTGGACATTATATCGCGGACCTCCTTCTACGTGTATTGAGGTGGTTGAGGACCTGCATGTTAACCTACTACTAGTATAGCTGAGAAAATAGTTATACATTGTTCATGAATAGCTAAATGAGTTTATGATTAGTTGGTCACACATAACTTCACTATCTTATGAGGATATCCGTACACACAGGAACATGTGTAATAACCGCCATGTTTACAACAACAGACACACTGTATCTGACATTGATTTACTAAAGGATCCTTATCACATATATACATCACATACACCACTTTGAAGCCCTATAGGAGCCTCCCACTACCCTTCCCTTCACCGTGATCTCCTCCAGGCCCCCTCCTCACAGCTTCTGCCAGCATCAGCCGTCACCTCCTCGGGCCTCCAGCCTTAATCTCCACCACTCTACCCCCTCACAAATCCCACTCCCAACTGCACCACCCCAGCTTCTCAACAACCCCAAATAAACACTCTACCCTCTCCTCCTAACGGCAGCTAAGTATTTCTATCGGATGTGCACGTCCTTCTGCTCCTCTCCAAAAATGAGAGTGTGTGAGGAGGGGATTCATCCCGATGAAGCAGTTTAAGCATTTCTTCATAGCCCAAATCCATGTTGGGGCATGCTGTTATACAAACTAGACTGTTATGTCAAAAGGACACCGGTGGTGTAATGCTGCCTGACATGTCTCTGCTCATAACAGGGACACCCAGTCTATTCAGTTAGACATCACAGAAGAAGTGGATACATGTACAAGTGTCACTGGACATAAAGCTGACAATTAGTATTAAAACGTGGTCTTCTTTTATTCTTACAGAGAAAAAGAAGACGACTTAGAGCGGCGATTTGATCTGCTTAATCGGGAACTCCGGGCCATGATGGCGATAGAAGGTAGGTGGATAAAAAGTATAATTCTTCAATTCCTTTATTTATTCGCCAAGCTTGCCAGGGGACCAACCTGATACTTTGTACATATTTGGATGTGTTTGCGTCCTACCCACAATGTGTTTGGTAATGTTGACAAATTGGCAGTTGTGACGGGGCGGCCTCTGGTTGGGATGAGTAAGTAACTGTTTGTGTGAGTGGGTGAGTTCATGAAACCCTCCCAGGTATGCGAGGACTACTCGACACATTTCCCATATTGATATGGCCAGTTATTATGTGCGGGTCAGCATTTTGTTCCTTGTAGTCATCATTGGCTCTGTTTTTGTTTTGCCTGTCAATTCGGGCTTCAAGGTGCACACACATTTTATTAGAAAGCACATTGGGTAATACTTTGTTGGTCAGTTGGTAGACAATATAAGTGTACATATAAAAGATGTTCCAAGCTAGTCCTGGGAGACCCTGGAGGGGGAGAGGGTGGGAGATGTCTACCCTATTTAAGCGTGATGTTGTGGGTGTGGCTGGGTATTAAGGGAAGTCAAAGCTTGTAGGGGGATTCCGATGTGGTACAATTCATCAAAGGTTTATCATCCAAAGATACCTAATTCAATCGATCAACTCAGGCACTTAAGGATGAAGGAACCTCCGTGCAGGACTTTCAGTACCAATTGGGGGCTCTATATAGCCAAACAGGCTCAGAATATAACAAAAAAAAAATCTATAGTACGTTTTGATGTAGAATACATACAATAGGCCCCTTTAGAAATTCCATCTTTGGCAAAAAAAAACAAACTTCCATATTTGGAACGTAAAAGGAACGCTTTTGAGCTTAAATTCTTCAACATGTTGCTTGCCATGGAAACATGATTTTTACTCTAAATCGAAGATTTAAAAAAAAAGATAGAAGGCCCCACAAGGATTTCTATGCTGGAAACAGAACATAAATACCATTTTAAGTTCAAAAGCTGTGACCAAAAGTTTGGATGTTTGGTAATTAGCATAAGTATGCGAATTGAATAGAGATATCTGTAAAACAAAGTAAGATGGAGCCTATTGGCATTTCAGATTGGACAGTGCCCATATTGATTCAATGAGACAGTTCTCAAAGGCTAGAAGTGGCACCTACTGATGAAATATATCAGTCTGAGTGGAAAGCTGATGATATCAATTTTGTAATTGAGTTTTACCTTGGGGGACCCGTGGCTGTACACATTACTTTGATCTTGAGATACCACAAATGAACCTTAAGCAGCCTTCCTCAAGTGTTTTGTGATGTGAAATCATCACACATCCAACCTTTCATGGGTTTACCCCAAGAGTAACCAGAGACTCTTGCAAAGAGCCATACCTTATTATTTCTAGCCTGTAGGAACCAGGAATACCCCTAGTATGCAGCTCTGCGCTATTGCTGTCCCTCATGTGGCACTGCAGTCGTATTCTACCAGTACCAGAACTGCCTCGGTATATATTTCTTACCTCCGTTCACACCTGTCGCCAATTTTGTGCTTAGTTTGAGGGATTACTTGCCAATGTTTCTATACACAACCAAGCACGGCGTGAATTGAATGGCCTCCCAGCGGTCCATGCCTCCCTCACCGCCTGCTCAAGAGTACGCGCTTAAGGTCATTAACAATGTTCACCACTGTGGCACCAAACAGTTCTCTACCTCTCTACTACCTTCTCCATCTCACTGACTTCCCGGCAGGCACCGCGCATGCGCCATTGTCACACGTCGTTACTTCCGCCCTTAGTGACGTCAGCCCCCGCTGGGAGGCGCGCGTGGCGCTTTTGTCCGCCACTCAAAAGTTCCCTCAGCCGAAATCCTGTTTTTTGAGGAATGCCAAGTGTAGCTCGTTTTACCTTCCCCCATGAGGCTATAGCGTCACCCGACCGTACTCAAACTTGGTTCTATATATTGCACCCTCTCATATACCTTCACAGCGGTGCATGCATGCCTGGGATCTCAACACCTGAGTACTTCTCTTTCTCAAAGAAAGTGTGAAGTAAATGTAACCCATGTTACTTATCAGCGCCTCGACGCAGACTTCACAGCAGTTAAGGGTCCTCTCAATTCCTCCCCCGCTGTTGATGTGTATAGGTGGCGGCGGTCAGTAGTGGTCTTGATTACCTGGCCAAGTCTTAAAGGTCACCCAGATCAAAGAAGTGGTGGCGGCCGGGGGCATGTCGAGGTGTGAGGCGGCCGTGTCCACCTGGCCTTTGAAGTGACACCTGCTGCTGGGTTCATGGATCCCTGCTCACATGGCAGCCTAAGCCAGGTTAACCCTGCCCTCTCACAGCTCTACCTGTAAATAGCGGTCAGCGCATGCAGCATGGAGCCCCTGATCCGTGCTGCATGCTCCTTCTTGTTTCTCCCACACATCAATGTCCAGCATTCTGCAACTGTGCTGACCATTTATTTTTTAATGTACATACATGATACTACAGATCAAACAGATCAACGACATACATAGATGGATCAGTCTATAAAATTAAATGTGTAAGTATTATATGGGTTAGTAAATGGTAAAATGATAGATATTGGCCTGGAATAGTGGTACAAACCATGGCATGTACAGTAGGATGCGAAGAGGACCCCTGCCATAATCCCCTATTCTTGTCTAATTGGCCCGTTTCCTCTAACCAGCCATTGGGGTGTTTGCTTTGGCCGGTGGTGAAACACTCAGTAACCAGCCTGCTGTCACCCCCGGGCGTTTAGTTAGACTGTGTGCCCCACCCAACCCATCCTCCCCAGTCCCATGTGTACCACCCATTACATCCCCGAGCCATCAGGGATGGGACCACCGCGTCAAAAATGCATGGAACTCCACTTGGTGTGAACGCAGGTGGTGGTATGGACAATGGTCGCTCTACCCCAACCCCTACCTCCCAACCCGGTCCGCGACCACCAAGGAGCTTGTGGTTCCGGCTTTGACAAGAGGAAAAATGCTTTTCGTCCAATGGAGCGGGAATGTAGTAGAGTGGTATTGGTTAGTGGGTAGAAGGGGTAAGAGGAGGTTAAAATGGGAGGCAGAAGTGGGGAGGGTCTGGAGGAGGGTCAGTTTGTGGACAGAACCATATGGTCTACGTCCAGCTGCTGTAGGGGTGGACAGGGGTGAGAGGGCAGTGGCCGTGCGGACAGCGATATGGATTCCCCATGTCCATTGTACTGGATGCCGGGGGTAGGAATGGCTGGACCATGGTGATGTCTCGACCCCTAATATGAAGTCTTCCTCCATCTGACCATCCACTCCATTCCCCCACTTCAGCACATATACCAGCCCCGTCTGGAGTTTGGATAGATTTAACCCACGATGGGCGGCCAAGACAAAGGCTTCACACGTTTGGTATATCGTATACCCGAGGGTTAAGTCTCGGTGTATAACACCTCGTCTTGACCTTGTGGGGCAGTGGTTATAAGGCATACCAAGGTACAGGTGTCGTCTATCTAATACATAGCCCTAAGATAGCATGGCAGAGGGAGACTACTACATACCACAACCGCCTGTTGTCGCAGCCCAAAACCTTGAATTTGTGGGCAAATATTGCAAGGGTTGTCTGAGATGGGAAGGGAGAGAAAAGCTTAGGATGGGTGACATATTGATCTCTGGTAATCAATCCTCACTGCAGAGGGCGCCACCAAAGGCTAGCCATTATGTACATTTCCTATCTGCCGTGAAACACATGGCGGTCTTTAGAGGGGCGGAGGGCGGGGGTAATGAAAAGTACATACGCCTGCCTCCGCCACCGCGCCCCCGCTAAACACTGTGTGCTTAGGAACAACTGAATATATTAGCGCGCCATTTAATGAGCATCAACCGGGGTCAGAACAAGTGGATTTCCAATCGATAATCACGGTGGGGGGGGGGGGGGGTCTTTTAGGGGCGTCTAGCTATTGAGGCGCTTCTACCACTGTTATGACTGTTATTGACTCAGGGTATTAACCCTGAGTAATATACACCTACTAATTTTGCGTTTTAAGACAATTTTGTGACATAGGAGAATCTTTATATTTTGGTTATCGTCCGACATAGACAAAAGTCGACAAAAACATGAGACAGGCAAGGTCGGGGGACAGGATCTAGCGCAAAATTTTTTCTAAAAATCTAAATTTTTCTTGACTAAATTGAACTGCGATCTTTACGAATTTATTTCTCTCTTTCGCTATTATGTAAATGTATGAAAACAAAGCTACCGCCGCCATGGGCCTCCATAGGCTGCAAGGCATTAAGTTTTTGGGTGCAAGATAGAAATGACATTTTGAGCGAATTTGCCCGTATTTCTCTCTTTCTACCCCCAAAGCGGGCAAAATCTGGGCACATTCTACCGCCAGGACCTATGCAACAAGTCACATCCACTCTATATCTATGTGTTAAGACAGGGGATGCACGGCAAAGGCATGGACGCGTAACACACGCCGCCCTGTAGCCGACCGACACAGCGAAACGGAAACGGCGATGGTGTCGCTGCTGATGCTCCGATCGACTCGCTTTACGGCCGAGATGTAAAACAGCGGTTACGCGCTGCTGGGCGCTGACGCCGACAGCCACCTGCTCGCCCCCAGCCACCTGCTTTCCCACAGCCACCTGCTCACCTACAGCCACCACCTGGAATTTGATTATATATGACTTCCAATATATGAAATTAGGGTAGCTTTTTCTGGCGATTACGATTCTGCCGTCAGAAATGAGAAATAATGTATTGTGCTCAAATTAGATCACTCATTCGAATTCATTTCTGATGCCAGAATTGACAGATTACCCTGAGTCATCTGTGAGGACACTCACACACTCCATTTTCTTTACATTTTTCATCATTCACAGTAGAGACAGAAGTCGTTCCACTGGTACCTTTGTGGACGCTGGTTATCAGCGGGAGACATCCCGGCATGCCTCACAATAAGGATACATCCGGTGGCCATTGTGACAGAACAGGGTGGGTAGGACAAGGACGGCATTGGACGTCAATAGAGGCATGGGACGGACTGTATGACGTAGCACATGACGTTATCAGGGGGTTCGTCCTGTTGTTATAGTGACGGTCTTTTGCATGGTGATCTACTCTATCCAACAGGACGATATTCCCACTGTAACTGCTTGTCACCCTAAAGAAGATACAACCATGATGTCCCCTCCGCGATTTGGGTCTTTTTCATCCTCTCCAGCATTTCCTCTCCCACAAGTATGTACACGAATAGCCTGCCACGTAGGCCATCAGCGGAAAACGATGACTGCCACTGTTTGGATTTAGAAATGTGGTTTTAAGCAGCACCATGCTGTGCTATCTGGACTATAGGTGATAGCCCCTCCCAAAATAGCTGGACTTTAGTAACTGGATTCGAGTATCAATTTGTTCCCGATTTATTATGTATATTCAAACAATTAAAGTCTACACGAGCTATACACGCCATTAGCCATGAGCAGCTGCGTGCATACATTCCGCACGCCCCTAATTAGTATACAACCATGGGCTCCACTGATAGCAGACATCCAGACTACCCGCACCGCCACTCCCCAACCATCCATCCACTTTGTCATTGTGTCTATCTTCGCGGCATAACACTTCAAACTGTCACTTCAAGACTATCAGAAGCTAGTCAGTGCAGGGGTTGGGAGGACTGGAGGCTGTGGATGTGGAAGTGACCTCTCCAGAGGGCAGTAGCACGCTGAGGGTGGGCCGGCAGGGACCTGGTGGAGGCTGAAGGGCCCTGCCCGGAGAAGTGTCAGCAAGTCGGGCTGAGGGCATTGAGGAGTTGAGGAGGCAGCGGTTGGGGTGTATGTTTGGGTTAGGGATCACGCCCACCATCCATCATTCCGGGGACAGGTAGGACAGGTCTGCTCTGACAGGTGGGAGGGGGTGGCCACACCCCGCTTGCCCCGCCTGGAGAGCATAGATAAGAGGGGGGACATACCCCACCAGTCGGCCAACCCACTTGGCGCGCGTAGTAGTATAGGGAAATGTCGGATTGGGACTGGATAAAAATGGTATATGGCCCGATATGCACAATGCTCTTATTGTATGTAGTACCCAACTGGTCGTATTCAAACTTGAATTTTTTCCTCAACAGTTGGCTCATTTATACTATTGACCGTCACATAGTAAGGATGATAGGGGGAAACGTTTTTTCACAGATCATCTATGCTTAGTGACAAAATATATCAGTTAATAGCACAATATAAGTGAATTAATAATGTGACTTGGTTACATACTATAGTGTCACCTTTCAAAGAAATGGCATATATTAAACATCTAACAGCTATATAGGACCATGTAAGGATTCCCCCTGGGCCTCACCCAACCAATGTCACCCGTACTCAGTTGGCCCATAACTATTGTACTGCTGTAGCTTGGTGGGCCGGGATGAGGTCGGGTCTGTAGCTTCTACAGGGGTGGCGGTGTCCCCTTGCCTGGCCAGGGGAGATAGCAGCCTGTCTCCCGGGCATTGTTCCTGGGGAGGTCAGCCTACCTCTGCCGCCCGGCGGCTGGTGGCTGCCGGCATTGTCATGATAATAACACCGTGGAGGGCGCCGCATTCCACGCAGCACACAACAGTTGCCAGCACGGGCCAGTTGGGCGGGAACTAATGCTGGCGCCGCCCACAAAAAGATGCCGCCCCGGTATGTTTGTGAAGGAAGCGCCGGGGCCTTTGTGAGAGGGGAAATAATGATTACAAAGGACGTTGGAGGTCCCTAATGTGGAAAGAACCGAAAAGGACCTTTATGTAATTTGAGATAAGGACTCAAAGAGTTGATGGCAGAAGGGACTCAGAAACAGAAATACAGCTTCTGTGGACTGGCAGCTTTTTATGTGCCCAACATTGTAATATGGCAATCTGTATTCTATGCTAATATGAGCAACATTGAGGGGGATGCATCCATAGGATATAATGATAATCTGGAGGGTGTGTTTTTGTTCTTTTCCTTCCTGTGGAGATTCAGTCTGTAAGGTTACTCCCTGATTGGATTGATATTAATTACATTAAGGTACTGTGATTTAAGGGTCTGGCCTTTCAGTCGTGGTTTGTCATCAATTATGACGTTTCCACTCCTAGTAGACAACAATTTTTAGCTCCCATCTATTCCACTATGTGGAGCAGGGCTCTCTTATCAGATAGATATAAGGCACCATCCCGACACCCCTCCCGGTTTGAGTAATCATATTAAGAAAGTCGTTTGGCTTTCAGAGACCAAATGCTATGTGCTATGTGCAGGTCTCTGCATACTCTCTTGACGGAAGCTGCTCCCTCTATGAAGTAGTGAATTAATGATAATGAAGTGGATATACCATGATTAATAAGTTTATTGTTGCTTCACATATATACGGACTCTATCCTGTTACCCAAATTATAGTTATATCTGTATTCTTAACTAGTGCCTATATTTGAACACCCCCCCCCCCTCCCCACTTAAAAATGTCCATTCATTGTCGGAGGCAATGAATGTCCATTAGTTACCATTGATGGGCATTCCCCTTGGCCTGCACCTTTCTGATATGGGATTTGATGAGACATTTAAAGGACCTGGAATTCAACTACCGGTAGTCATTTATAGGTAATGGCTGGTGTTATCTATTTGGTATGGGGGCTATTTAGTTTCATTGTAGAAATAGCCAATGAAAAGTGCCCTTTACATTTCTGTCTGTAGTTACATAGATTCCTGATGGACCCAAAGTAACATTATTATAACTGTATTGTATTTTAACGACAATGTCTGTAACATTGCGATATACTTAGTTCGGGTGGATATTCATGTAACTGCAGAGGACTGTTGGGACCTTGACCATGAAGGAACCATGAAGGGATCTACATGTCAATGCCACAAATGGTTTTCAGCAAGTACACTGGAAGTTGCTTAAGTCTATACGTATACTGGTAGTAGTGCTACACGGGTTAGACAACTGTATCATGAGTGTACGCTATACATGTATACGATTCTACATGGGATTGTGATGCATTCTATCACATATATCGACCAGGTGATAGATACAGGTTTTAGTCAAAGTAAACGGTATGACAAATGGGAAAAGAACCTAAAGTTGTTGTAGGAGTTGGATATGAACTTGTTGTTGGGTCTAGCGATAGGTTGGAATACGCGTGCCATGGGCTGGGTGCCGGGTACTTGCTGCTTGTCTCCAGGCTGCGGACGGATGCCGTATTAATGCCGCCAACCCTTAACAGTGTCCGCCTCCCGCCGCGATAAGCTGCCCTCGGCGCCATGACGGATGGAACCCACGTGTGACGTATCACCCCATCTCCGCCCCGACCTGCGCGCCCACCACCCGTCATGGCCACAACCTCTGGGCGCCGCCATTTTGCAACGCTGTAACGGGTCGACAGCAGCGACATTGTTGCAGTGGCAGCGGCAGAGAGGAGGACTAACATGTATGTGCTATCTGGTGCCACTGGTTAATGGCTCACTCCCACTACTCACGGTATGAGGAGGGCGTTTACTTGACGCACATTTGTCGGGAGGAGGCGGGGTGCAAGATGGCGCCCTATGTGTGGTGACCAGTGACAGCGCTGTGTGGGACTGAGCTAGCGGAGAAGGTGTCGGGGTCGGCGAGAGATAGGGGGCGGGGTGGGGCGCGAGCAGGTCGAGGTGTGGCTGAGTGAGATAGGCGTCAAGTGGTGCTGGTAGGTGGCACTCAGAGCTGCTCCCTCACTGCCTGCTGATAAGGACAAAGGCTCAAGGTCAACAGGCGACAAATTGGTACCCAGGGAGTTGCTCCATGAGCTGTCTGCCGAGCTGCTCACTCTATGGTAGGGGTGGGGTCATGTGCAGCCATGCGGAACTAATATTAATATAACAGTTACCTGTGCACTCATCTGACTAGTTAGTGTAGTGTTATGAGCATGCAATTGTATTTTTTTTACCCTTTAGCCAGAACCATAATTTAGCATTTCTGGCAGAAATATCTCTGGTGCCATTTTAAGAGAGTTGAGCATCACTCATTATGCAAAGCTAACAACATTTGCATTCGAAACTTATACAAATGTCTAATCATAATACAAGTATTGTATTCCATGTAGTATCTCCACGTACACCATGAGTCTTATCAGGCATTTATCATACATAATAATACTAGTCGGCAAATTGATGAATCACTTCTAGAAAAGGTTTGGGCCTCTCTGGTGGGTCCTCAAACTCTTGAGTGCCAGCCCCAAAGTCTTTAATATCAAGATCCTGTGCCAGGGTTGACTATTCTATACTTTATCAGTGTGTGATGAACAGCACTATTGTACCGTCATTGCCCGACCAACCTGTGTGTAGTGTAGTTTTTCACATTTGAAATGGTCGATAACTTCTCATTTTTTCCCTTGCTTTGTATTCATTCAGATTTAAAAGTCTTACAATAATGTAACAATACACGATATAGGTATGGTAAGGACCGATATTGTTGTTAAACTCACTCAGGTAGATTTACTCCAACCCCATGCAGGCAGATCACCCCCTACACGGCTGCCGAGATTTGCCTTAATTAATTCGCGGCTGTTTTTATGAGTGTGAGAGGTGATTGTAATGGTACGTCGTGTGTGTGGCTGTGTAGCCACGACCCGCAGACACGATGTGGGCTGGCCATGGTGTCTTTTCATTAGCCTGATCCCGCCCGACAATCTTTGTACATCTGTGCAGCTGAAGCTGGGCTAAATATTATGATTAAAGATGGAAATGGGACCTTTTTTCATCAGCAAGCCAGGAGGCAGGCAGCTGTCACCTTGCGCCTATAGGGCCGGCCGGGCTCAATAGAAAAATGCACACAATCTGCACAGCCCACTGCAAACAGCGACGACATGGTAAAAATACTTGTGGGATTCTCAGGTCCACCAATAAAATCTAATTGTTTCCAAATTAATTAGTCCACTGCTTACGTCACTGTGAGAGGGTATACTTGGATGGGACTTGTTACCCCTTACAGTATGAGGCCGTGGTTCTTGTGTTTGGCAATGACGTAGGTAGATAACCATAGGCTGAGTGTGGGAACAAAGGCATCTTGTCTTGAGGCAGGGTTAGGGACCCTGGCTTTGCCTGTTACACACACCCGACAGGAAAAGGCAACCCCACCTAGCCCGTCAATGTTAAACAAGCATGTTGCTACAGCCGCCATCAAAGGTGGTGTGGAAATCTCAAGGTCAAACAGGACATTGTGTTTGTATGTGTGAGTTTGGGCTTACTGGCGCGGCTGTCCCCATGTGGACACCAGTTAGTATATGTGCGCTAGGGACGGGCCGCCGGCCATGTGGACTGCAGCCGCCGGCGTCCACCACAGGTGTGGGTGTGGACGTTACCCGGCGTTGTATCAGTGCTCTAAGTCGTATTGATGTCCTATAAGACCTCCCTGCTCCTCACTCTTCTACAGCAGGAAGCCAGCCCCGACACCTACCGGGTACGCCACGCAGGCCTTTGGTAGGGAGGGGGGCATGTTTTCTGAAACACCACCGGAAGTACGTCACGTGTACGCATGCGCAGTGGGGAAGTGGCAGTGGAGATACTGTTTTTGTACAGTGCTGTTATAACCGTGGTTAATGTTAGTATTAGTATGTGTATTTTCCTTTTGTTTGTTATGGGCCAGTACTTGGTGACAGGAAAGGAGGGATTTGGAGGCGTGAGAATGTTCTACATTTGTACTTTGGTGTGGAAGTACCATTGACACCTTAGTGTATGGGATGGGGATGAAAGGTATACTATCAATCTCGGAACCTTTGAAGGTGACTGAGTCTATTAGGAGATACTAATCGATGATTAAGAAATGTATTGAGGACTGTACCCACCCTACAGCACTGTTAAAGAGACGGCGGTAAGAAATATACATACGGGAATGGGCGTCAATTGTCAGATAGATGGGGCTCCATAGATCACAGACACTACTGATGGATTGGTTTATAAAATACATGTGAACAGCTAACCCTTACAATACCTTTGAAATGGCGACCAAAGACAGCCTCTTAACAACCACGTGTGTCTGTGTGGAGCAGAAAGTGTGAGTTGGGGGATCTTTTAAGACACATTTATGAAATATTCAATGGTGAATGAGATCTGTCAGCGTCTCCGTAGTACCTCGTTTAAAATCAAACGCTTTGCAACTTGGTGTGATGCAGCGGCTTTAAGTTTCAAATGCTTTACATTGAGGCGGCAGCGATCAACGTTAAAGTAAATTTTTATTGTATTCTTATATCAAGCGTCTTGTTTATCACATTGTTGTCTGTCCAAGAAAGAAGGCTTGGCAAAAAATACAGGTGTTTGATACCTTAGCGTATTGTACCCCCAAACAGGGCAGGCTACGCACGAGCCTCAGAAATCCCTCCAAGAAAACACTTTTTTTTTCAATTTCTCTCATAACATTTTTTCCCAATGGAGGATATGGGAGGAAAAGATATAAGCAGGATATCAGGTTCTTCACTGTTCACATTAAGAAAACATACACCGTGAAAGTAGCCGTGTGGAAGGCGGCAGATGTAATAAAAACTTGATGGTGAGAGGTAAAAAAAAGCCATTAGTAGCGTGTGCCGGGGAGAGGCACGGTCGTCTCCAGTGAATGGTGTCCCAGGAGGGGCCCCAGCCACCTCATCAGTCGCACGCAACTCCAGGGGATTATAAAGAACCTCGCGGCGCCCCACCCCTCCTGCCCCCACCCCATCCCTCCTACCCATCCCACCAGCCCCATCCTCCAGGCAGCGTTGGACCCAGATCCCATATCACAATACGCCGGGGGGATCCCAGCCCCCAGGAACCTTGGTAAGATTCCATGGTTTCTCCACGGGCGGTTGGCTTCCTGGTGGGGGTTCTCCCTCTCCGCTATTGCCAAAGGGAGAATACGACCACAGGGAAGACAAGTGCTTGCATTCGGGGTAGTGTATAGCCTACATACATTTGTATTATGTTTTATGGCTTTCTACTGCTAAATTATACAGTACAGCTAGCAGTACTTTATATGAAGCCCTTTAGATATCCTAGGCTGTAGTTTCGGCCCCTTTTTTTCCTGGGCTTGACTTGTCAGTAAAGGCCTGGTCGATGTGGCCAATTGGGTTGGTATTGTGATATTAAAGCTAAGCCTGACTGGGAAGAACAGGATCGTTGATGCATTGATATCAGATAGATTTAAAGTCTACCTGAGTTGTTACCAATGTGAGTCAATATCAGTCCATGTGAGGTACATGTATAGGGTGTTTGCTGGGGGTAGAGATGGAAAGTGTAGAGGTCAGGCCTTTACCTATATATAGGAAATACTCACTTGGCTGGCAGTCAGAAAGCGTTTGCTTAAACAGCAATACATTCTAACCTTAAGGAAAAAGAAATAAGTGGTGATAGTGTACGGGGGTGTACAGGTGAGTTACTCATGTAGGGGAGGGATGGGGTGGGGTTGTTTCTCTAGAGCTAGAATGATGGAGAGAACAGAGAGGGGTGAATGCAGGGAGCTAGGCAGGCAGAGACCGAGTGGCTGTGAGCTAATCCTGTGTTGACCCATATGTGGTGGGGATTTACAGCCTGGCTCGACCCCCCACCCCTCCCCCTCTTCCCTTGCCAGCCCCCACTGGGTGGAGACAAAGGCCGGTGCCGATGCTGATTAGAATTTAATCATATAGCGTGGAGGAGAGATGAGCCGGATGGCTGGCCGACATGGAGGACACTAGGAGCGGCGTCCGTGTGGCGTCAAGTGGTCTGTGACAGCGTCCTCCAGGGTAGGAGGGCCACGTAACGACCATCACCCTTAATTGATACCTCCCCAACATCGAACACACAACAATGATACTGGGGGGGGGGGGGTAGGGGAGAAGCTATGGTCAACATGATTCACGCTGATTTTGAAGATTATCAATATTGAACATAACCGTAGGTGAATAGATACGGTTATGGGAGAGTGCATGAAATGGAAAAGGCCCATGTCCGTATATATCGATTATACTATTCGTGAGTTAGCTATATTCACTCCCAGCTAGTATTTTTTATCTATTTTGTTTTTGTTGAAGCATAGAAAAGAAAACGCTCTCTTAATCCGGTTTGAAATATAAGGATTGGAACATGTTTCCAAACCCAAGCAGTACTGGTCTCACCACGTTATTACTTATATCAATCTATATGACACAAGATAACACATGCCAAAGCCATATACACTTGGAATCATAATCAACAAAATTGCTCCTCAATCAAAGAAAAGTTTAACACAGGATATATGTATCCGACGACAGCGAAAAAGGGTATACCCGTACAGACCAGAGAAAAACAACAGCAAATATCATTGGCTCAGGGCGTTACATGTATAGGGAATCACATTGGGGTCAGAATTAAGATACGTTTTAAAATTTAAGGTTAAAAGATTAAAACTAGTATCCTGAGGTTGGTATCATTTGTGATACCGGTAAACATACCTTCACCCGTTTGACCACGACACCCGATTTGGTGTCTCACCAGACGGCTATGGCGTCGCCTGCTGGAGGGTGTCTCAGTGGCTGTGTTCCGAGACAAAGTTTACCCGGTGGCGGAGTGTCAGGTGTGCCGTGAGGAGGAGGGTGTGATTGATCATGTTGGCCAGACACTACACCTGAAGAGGATGCCACCCTGTTCTACCTGCCCCCACCCCGGCCTCCACACCACCAGCGCTACCTGTACACTGACCACATGTCACCAGATAGCGCTGTGTCATTTTCTCACAGACTGGTCGACTATAGTGACATTATGGCGTAAAGGCAGCATTCAGAGATGATGACACAAAGATAGCTACAATATAACTAAAACCCCAGAATCGTTTTCTGGAATAACAAACTCAATTGGGCATAAGCCCCAAATACTAACATGCTTTTTTCTACCATTCTCAAACTGAATGGATTCGTGACAATTTCTATGTTAAGGTTAATTATTGTTGTATGTATCAAGCATTGATTCACAATATTGATGCATGATGCATTGCAGAGTAACTTTAATTACTCCATTAAGGAGAAAAACTGTTCAACTTATAGCCTTTTGAATTCTGCATATATCATACACTCTGTGTAGCAAACAGGCCCTGGGCCTACCTTATAGAGTATAAATAAATGAATTTCAACTCAACTCAACTCATATTATAATAGTGGGGAGTAGTTGTGAGGAGCTCTGTGGATGTTTAGTTTGAAACTATGACTGGTTGAAAGCTGATACAACAAATCCCGAAGAAAATCGATACATGAAGTGGTTTGGGAATTTAGAATTTGCTGTTGACCAGACCTGTAAGACATGGGCGCTAAAGTCCCAATTAAAATTGAGAGTTGCAGAAGACATGTATGCAAAAATGTCAATGCCTGCACAGAAACAGCACATAGCGATTTAGATAAAGCTCTATGTGTTACCCTGTAGTTCTACTGATTTCGACTAATATGCCTCTATGCTAGACAGTATAATATCCATTTGGGATGGTCGTCCAATAACCAAACCATATGGTGCCATTCCTGAGTCTCACAGCTGACAATTTTCCACGACTTGTAACACTTATCTGGTGCTCGTGAAAAAGGCGCGGGCGCCTGCCTGGTGTGGGAACTAATCCCCGGTAAGGGTGCCCCCTCCCCCACTGGTGTTGGGTGTTAATCCTACCTCCTGCCCCTAGGTATAGGCACTGATCCCCAGGTCGGCACACCTACCACCTCCCAACCCCCAGCCTCTCCAGCCTCAGGTTGGCCCACCAAGGCTTTTGTGTCTAGAAAAAGAGAGGGTCCTCCAAAAAACCACCAACTTCAGATTACAGCCTCTCTTGTACACTGTACGGTCAACTTGACTCTCTGGTAAGACATGGCAATATAAACAAGGCATATGGGATTTGTAAACTGTGTTTGTGTTTTATTCTGACGAGGAAGTTGTAGTGTTTGCCCAGGATTGTTGGGTGTTTGACGAGGTACAGTGTGGGACCCTGTCTAGGAGCTGAGGACGCCTACACATTGTCTGGCCCAGGCAAATGTGTGATTTAGTTTTGAGTTACACAGGATGGTGTTTGGTCTTTTACCAATGGCCAAATGCTCTGGTCTACCAATGTGTCACATAACATAACGCTTTCTTTCCAATAATGCTTGGAGGCTGTTTCGCTACACCATTATATGTACGTGTTCAATTGTACCAGTAAGGTGACACTTGAGGACCTACACTGATAAAATTAAATCATCTAAAGTGGTCTAATAGTCGTCTTATCAGAAGACTTTGGGGTATTCTCAGTGATTGTGATGAAATAAACAAGTTAATGGTTGTACATCTGAGGACCTACCATAAAACCTCATGTAGAAGCCGCGGCTACAGATCGCTAGTGCGGCTTATAAGATCGGCCCCAAGTGGGGTTTCGCCTTATACGCAAGGTTTTAGATGCATACTATAGTACTAAAGTCACCATAATCGAACGTTCTGATAGGCTTTTATGATTCTCCTAAGTTTGGGGGTGGCTTATATGCGAGTTACCCCAAGTAGTGGCCCACTCCAAGTGACAAGTCTAAGGTTGTCAAATTTACAATCCTTGATGACCGTTTAACAACCACATACTGCTATAAATGTGCTTTATACCTTTTGTCAGGATGATGTATGAATGTAGCCCTGGCGGGTCTATTTGCCAAGCTTGCATTCAACCATCATGCTTTGGAAATACTAGGACTGGCGCAGTGCTGAGTCTGGAGCTAGCAAACATCGGGTTTTGGGCTGGCAAATGCCAAGTAGGTCTTCTATCTGACAACTCCAGCTAGAAGACCTGTTTCCTTGTCACTTAAAAGAGTCTGCGGACGAGATTACTTTTTTAGTGTTTGCCATGATTTACTTACAGCCTAACCGAACAGTTGAACATACGATGCATGGGCAAAGGCATTCTAATCGGGGAGAAGTACAACCCTCTCAGGATTATTTTCTCAAGTGGATACACGTATAAAATCATTAGTATATCATTACGATATTATTTAATATGTGACAGAAGACTTGATCTGACAAATCCCAATACATGGCAAGGTATTTAGTTCATAATACGCTGCGATTATACAGGCGGCTTTTTCTGTTTCAAGAACACGGTGCGGTTTTCCATCCAATACTATGGTACACAATCCTTAGATATCAAGTCACTCTGGGCTAGTAGATCCAAGCACCGTTAGACGTGTTGGTTTAGGCAGATTCTTCTAATGGGGCCATGTCGCCATGTGTGCCCTTTGTTGTCATTGTTGAGTCGTCAGCATCACTGACGTCACGGGTGAATCCCACGCGTTCCGTAAGAAGCAGACGACTTTTAACTTCAAGCGTCAAATCAATCTCCACAGACTCCTTTTCATCAAGTAATCAAACAGGCCAGTAGACTGGTACCAGCTTGCAAAGCAGACGACATTTGGCCTGGTTTGTTGGTAGATAGAACTAGACTGTGCAAACCAAACAATCCTCATTTATAGCCGTCGTGTTCTGTACATTAACACTTCCTGCCTTTTCCCTCTGTCCCCACACAGCTGCCTGACTTATAGTCAATACAAACTGTACTCTGATATGCCGCACACCCAGCTCTGTGTTAAAGTACACCGACTTATCCACATATTAAAGCAGTTTGGGCATAGCCCTGTCCCCGCATTGGCCGTTTGTACAGGCGTCATGAATATCGGCTCCTATTATAAGTTTGAATTGGGTTAGGGATCAGTTTCATAGAAGGGGTGTGAATTCTAAACGTGGAGGACAAATGATCAAAATACACGATTCTACCATGACTACCAACACCTGTGCATTATTCAATTGCCCATCACTGAATGCTTGTTGAAGTTAGATTTGATTGCAATAATCAATAATATGGAGTACCCACTCGATTTAGAAGTGGAGGATGCTATCAAGATGGAGTGTTTCATCAGAAAAGGAGGGGCCAGTAACAGAGTGGTATTGATTGGCAAACAGACCCGCCACATTCATACAACGGCAAGTCCCACCATCTGACAGTCGCGTTTGCACAAACACGTTACAATAAAAGCACGTCGATAACGAGCCATGTCTTGTGGCAGAACTGTGTAGGAAGAAGACCCCGTGTGCAGCATGTGTGCCCTCCACACACACACGGTACAACACAGTGTGTGGGTTAGCACGTGGGTGTGCGCGCCGCGCTGTTACCCCGGTGACGGATGATCACTCCAAGTCCCAGTGTTAACACTCCAAGATGGCCGCCGGGCGCGGTGACTCGGCAAATCAGACGCTGATTTGCCGGCCATTACCAGCCTCAATTATTCACACTGTTGACCTTATCCATTTGCCGCCAGAACAAATTTGATTAAAAGTGCTCACACCGGAAGGAGGCCGGGACGCTGCCGTTTGCACGCTCGTTGACGGCTTCCTCTTTTGCGCACGGGCATGCGCAAGAGCAAACTTCCGGTCCGGGGAACACGTCATCAAAGCACCGTCGGGATACGTGTGTTATGGCGCACGGACGTAACTGAGATCTTACGTGTTTACAAAGATTTAGTGAGCTTTGGGAGGAAGTACTAATTTGATGATCAGCCTTAGAGCGACCTTTAGAATCAAAAGTAACAGTCGGTGATAGCCTATATAAATGAAAGGAATCTTCCGTAATATAAAAAAAACCCACATAAAACATGTTATATGTTGTCATCCTCAATCTAGTTGTGTGGGCTTCTCACTCTGCATGCATAGGGGGTTCGACTTTTATTATAACAATTACCACTTCCGTATAAACACAATAGAGGAACATTTCTTGGTACTTCATTCTTCATACAAAATGTATAAATGAAGTTTATATGTGCATTAGACTCTACTCTAGAGCCATATACATAGGCTACCCGATAAGCTCCCCGGTATAATGCTATTGGTAATTGGATGTCATCGTTACGTGATTAACCTCTATACAAGATCTACTTGTCCTAAACTGGTGATTTAGTCAGGTATGTTGGGTAGGCCTACTTGACTCCCTCCTGTACCCCAGGTAACCCTGTGCCGGTCAGCAGACTCCCTAGCGGCATGAATTATTAACTACGTCGTTATTTTGTTACCACTCGCCATGTTTGTGATCGTGACGCTGGTACCCCGGCAGGTGAGAGTGGCGACAGACTATGGTCCGGGTACCAGCACCTGTCAGTTAGCGTCAATAGTGGGGGTCAATAAGGTCATAGCCGCGGTCAATATGTATTGACTCAACACTCCTGCCATATGACGTCATGTGGATACCAGGAAGCCACCCCGTTATAGTTCGCAGTGTCTTGAACATGACGAATATGGTCTACTTGAATATATATCTTTTCCTTAGGGGGCTTCCATAAAGTATTACGCACGAAGGGTAGGAGTTCTATTTTCTGAAAATATTTGCGTACATAAACCTTTTATTTTAATGTCTACAAGAACTTTAGGGGGGTGGGGGGGGGTCAATTTCCGGAGAAAAATAATGAAAGTTTGCCCAACGTGTGTCCCTTCCCCCTACATATTTCCACTCATAGTTTGCTATCAACGTATATTTCCGCTGAAAAGCGTCCCATATAATGTACATTAAAGCCAAATATTACCTATCATTTAACTCAAACTCATCTTTCGGAAACGTAACCTAGGCTAAGATTCATGAACCATTCTATGATGTCGAAACCATCATCTGGCTTAAAGCATGGATCCTGTATACTTTCTTATCACTAGCTTACGATGAGGTATCGAGCATGTGTCGTCATATGATGATGTCACTATAGGATATGGATCCTGTACTGTCATGTAACAACACACCATTGTGTATCTGTCTGAAGTCTGCACCTCCTGGCTGCACCTGTCATGGACCTCACTCCCTTTGGGAATGTAGCCTTATAGTAGTGTTATGACACCAACTCACTGTCTTGTAGCACACTATAGTGAGCTGCTCCTTATAGAGGCGGCGGGGTGGGGCAGTGGGAGGCGTGTCAGGAGTGAGTGAATAGTGTCCCGGCGGTGAGGTGGCGGCCTAATGAAGAGAGGGAGGGGTCAGCCACTGCTATTACGGCCACGGCCTCCTGACACTAAGCCGCGGACACTGGCCCCAGCACTACCGTCACCCTGCCCTGCCCGCCCTGGAGGCCCAGGTCGGCCGGGATTAGTGCAGCAATCAGGCCACACCAAAGCAGTTGTAGCACAGGCCGGGCCGATAAGGCTGTGTAAAGACAATGCAATGTATAAACCATTTGTAGTTTTAAAGAGCTGGGGAGCCATAGCAAGTTATATGCTTGCTCGCGAAGATCGACATATATATGCTTGTTATTGTGTCAGTAAGATCATTTACTTTATGAGAACAAAACTCGCATTTATAGTCCACTGTACTCTGAGAGGGTTATTTATTTGAATTATTTATGTGTGCCGACCACCCGGATGAGTTCTAGAAATCGACCCAGCACCGAATGTTAAATCGATACCCGGTTTAAATCCCCATTTGATTATACTACTTACTATGGATACCTTGCTACACATTGGTGGTGTTGTGATTAGCGCTTGCCGTTCTGGTTGGAGCTGCATGTAACGACTCATTAATCTCCGGAGGACATCATCGCAAATTACGCAAGGCAAATTCTGACCACCCACTCCACAGTCCATGAGATACAAAATCCTTGTACTATAAAAACTAAAATACAATGTGTGACGGGTGACCAGGGGTATGTAATTCAGTGATGAAGCACACGCAGCTTACAGCAAGCCGTGCCATACTGGTTGATTTCACCAGAAGTATTTTCGTATATCCATGTAAGTATGGATGCAGTGCTCTATATGTGTAAAGATGGCGAGCTGCTCTGTTGCGTTACCCAAGTTTGGGAAACACTTGCCTTGCTACATGTAGCCTTTAGCTGGCAGCCTTGCCGTCGGTGGCGGCGGCGTTGACCCTCTCGCTGCTCAGTAATGCCGGGGTACACTAGGTGTCAGCTAATGGCCTGCTACCCCTGGCTAGCATTGGGGGCACTCACTCCCACACCCCCATCCCCATCTCGCCACACACGGCCCGACCCCTACGCCTCACCCCACAACCTAATGAAGTAGCCGACCGCCCCACACTCCTTTACAATGGCCAGAGGCCAGCGCCACGCCCAGCCACAAATAAGGCGAAATGTAACAAGAAAATCAGCCGAATGAAAAGATAATAAGACAGCCAAGGGATCAGGTCGGACCGCTCGCCCTCAGGGCTGGACAGGCCATGCAGGGTCAGGGGAGAGGAGAGGTGTGTTACTCTGTGAATGATGTGTGTGTGCGTGTGGGGGGGGGGGGGGGTCTCGAGTGGTTACTACTATGCTATACATGTATGAAGCTAGATAGCGCCATAGACAAGCTGGAGTTGGCTAATAGTACATGTATGTACATGTACCGGTCTATTATGTGCCCCTGGGTCTCATTGGCCGGTTTGGAAAGAAAAACAGAAGGTATGCAACCAAAGTTTGAGGGAGTTTGTTGAGTCGCTAGTGCAGCCATGCACTATTGAATTGTATCAAAATAATGTCATAGACAATGCCTATCTGGTCCAAAAGACAATTAAGAGATGTGAGATAGCCATTTTAAAAGATTGGCAATTTCGGACCAAAACAGCCATCTGTGTGAACACACAGAACTCTTTTTTTTTGGGGGGGGGCATATTCAGACTCTTCTGTGAGCCCCCCCCCCCCCCGTGCCGTCCCCATTCCCCCCATTTTCCTACGCCACTGCCTCTAGGGGATTACAGATAACCCAGTGGAGATGATCCTCCCATGTCCCAGCCCCATACACGTGTTCTTATTGTATGTTTCAGAAGGCCCTTATCATGCCCCATGCTCATGTTCTGTTATTGTGTGTTTCAGACTGGGAGAAGACGGAAGCCCAGAAGCACCGTGAGAAGCTCTTGTTGGACGAGTTAGTCGGCATCGTCAACAAACGAGATGAGCTTGTACAACATCTAGACAACCAGGAGCGAGCGTAAGTATAGTCTTTACATGTGGCTCAACACGTGAGAAGGTACCTTCCCGGGGGATTTTTAGTTCTGGTTTTGGCCACCAGGAGCCTTCAAAATGGCAAAATAGTGAAAGAAATGCCCAAAAATGGTTTAGGGTACTTGTTTATGGAGAATACAGTCGTCTTCTTAGAATTATTCCATCTTTAGTGCTAACATTCTATATTTGGAATGTAAATGGAACGTTTTCTATGGGAAATTGGCACATATCACACTTTCTGGTTGCCATGGAAACCATTCCATGGTTTCTAAATGGAACATTTTGGTCCTAGTCTCTTGAGAATTCCTTCAATAACTCAAAACTGAAAACAGATCTTGAAAATTCCTCCTAGAACCAAATCTACATTAGCTATTTACATTTAATTAGCATATTTTTTCAGGAAATCTGACATTTTCATCATTTTAGTGGTTATTATGGGATACAGTGCATTTAGAGCATATTCATCATTTTCAGTTAGGAGTAACAACAGATGTTTGAGATGTGATTCCCACAAAACTACTAGGAGTATCTTAGCTTATGATATCTCACTTTAAAGATCATGACACAAATTTTTAATCATCATTTCCCCCCTGAATACCCCTTTCCATGTGCCTGGTCACACATGTATAAATATGTACGTCCTTAAGCGTTTGTGCATTTGAAAATAGTTTAAAGGTTAAAAAAAATCGAATTCTAAACCTGGGTGTTCAAAATACATGACCTGTTACATCATAAACACACATATATATATATATATATATATATATATATATATATATATATATATATATATATATATATATATATATATATATATATATATATATATATATGCATAGCCTTGCATGGTAATGCGTCAGTGCATACATGCGTCCTAGCCATACTGTCCTGATATACGCTACTGTAGCACTAAATGTATATGTTATCCGGACTTAAAGATCGGTTACATGATATATTACCAAGATGTGAAATGCTTTGTCTTAAGTAATATACACTCATACGTGTAGGAGAGCGGCCACACTGTACCTAGTAATTAGCAAAGTAGCAATATATGTATATATGGAAAGTTTAAATGGCACCGTTGTTGGCAGTCCTCCCTTATGACAATGTCTGTGCTGGTAGAACCTAATGCCTTTGGTGCTTTATCCCACCCCACCCCAGGGAATGTAATGTTTTAGGTGCGAATGGTGAGAACGGAACATGGGCCCACAGCTGGTCCTAAGCCCGCTGTAAATAAGCCGCAGAAACAGAGACTAAATCGACCCTTGACAAAGTGACCCCAACCCTGGTCCTCCTGCCCAACCCTCCCAGCTGCACCAGAACCACCCCACGCCAAAACACAAACACCAAACAACAGGAACAGTTTACACTCAATGAACACCACATGTAGAGGTGGATGACTGAGAGTTGTGAGATGGGAGCTGTGAGGGAGTGGATAGGGGCTGGGTGATGGGATGGGAGCTGTGAGTGAATGGATGGGGGTTGGATGGTGAGATGGGAGCTGTGAGTGAGTGGATGGGGGCTGGGTGGTTAAATGAGAGCAGTGGGTGAGTGGATGGGGCTGGGTGGTGAGATGGAAGCAGTGAGTGAGTAGATGGGGCTGGGTGGTTAAATGAGAGCAGTGGGTGAGTGGATGGGGGCTGGATGGTGATATGGGAGCATTGAGTGACTGGATGGGACCTTGGTGGTGAAATGAGAGCAGTGGATGGGTGGTGGGATGGGAGCTGTAAGTGAGTGAATGGGGCTGGGTGATAAAATGGGAGCTGTGAGTGAGTAGATGGGGGCTGTGTGGTGAGATGGGGGTAGTGAACGAGTGGATGGGGGCTGGGTGATAGGATGGGAGCTTTGAGTGAGTGGATGGGGGCTGGGTGGTTAAATGAGAGCAGTGGGTGAGTGGATGGGGGCTGGATGGTGATATGGGAGCAGTGAGTGAGTGGATGGGACCTTGGTGGTGAAATGAGAGCAGTGGATGGGTGGTGGGATGGGAGCTGTGAGTGAGTGGATGGGCTGGGTGATAAAATGGGAGCTGTGAGTGAGTAGATGGGGGCTGTGTGGTGAGATGGGGGTAGTGAACGAGTGGATGGGGGCTGGGTGATAGGATGGCAGCTTTGAGTGAGTGGATGGGGGCTGGGTGGTGGGATGGGAGCTGTAAGTGAGTGGATGGGGGCTGGGGATGTAAGATGGGAGTTTTGAGTGAGTGGATGGGAAATGGGTGGTGGGATGGGAGCTGTGAGTGAGCGGGTGCGAGCTAGGTGGGCGCTGGCTGGTGAAATGGGAATTGTGAGTGAGCAGGGATTGAGTAGATGGGGACTGGGTGGTGGAATGGGAGCTGTGGGTGAAAGGATGGGGGTTGAGTGGTGAGATGGGAGCAACGAGTGAGTGGATGGGAGCCGTGAGTGAATGGATGGGGCTGGTTGGTGAGATGGGAGCAGTGAATAAATTGATAAGAAGTGGTAAGATGGAGCAATGAGTGAGGGACAATAAGGGGTGATCCGGAGACATCTGGATCCCTCCAGGCCTGAAACGTAGTCAAGATATATCACCTCGCCAGAGACAAGGAAATCTCTAGTCAAAACAGGATTTGCGTTGTAATTTGCATCTGGAGGGGAATTAGTTGTGATGGGGGATGTGAGCTGCTCTCCAGTCAAAGGAGAGGCTGAGTGTGTGGCCGGTGGGTGCTCAGCAACAGTTGGCATCTGCTGCCGCCACTGTCAGTTACCCTCACTACAACAGCTGGTATGCAGAGTGTACACAGGGTCATCAGAGCTGTCAGAATTTGTGTGCTTCTATGTTTATGAATGTTCCATAATGGACATATAGATTTTGATAGATTGGAAATCCCGATAAAAGAGGAAATATTTAATACATCTAATCCTTTATTCGAAATATACATTTGCTAGATACAATATACAGTGTACATTAATTTTACTTGGCGAGATGCACGCCGCTCTCCGCTTCACTGAATAAGTAAAGAAACGATAAAAGTAGTGGTATTTCAATTGCGCCGCGAAGCTCCCACCTATGCTACACCTCCTATGTCTCTTCACAAAGTCGGACTAGAGTCAAGCTCAACAGGGTCTTCTTTCCCCGCTGATTCTGCCAAGCCCGTTCCCTTGGCTGTGGTTTCGCTAGATAGTAGATAGGGACAGTGGGAATCTCGTTAATCCATTCATGCGCGTCACTAATTAGATGACGAGGCATTTGGCTACCAAAGGTGAAAAGATAGTATTGGAGGAATTCATTACTATCCAAATCGTTTCAGGAGTATTTTTGTATAGGTCGTCCCGTGCGACCGAAGCTTCGGAGGATTCGCAAGCTTCGTTCGGAAGCGCTAGGTATTGCAGAGTGGTCGATGGATGTGGGTCCGAAGGACCTTCATCCATTCCCCTGTATCCCTACTATCTATTGATTCCGTCGTTGTTCCGGTCCGGGTCGGGGTGTCGTGTCCAGGTCTATCCTCCGGAGTGGAGTCCCAACATGTCAATGCTACCTAGTAGCGCGCGTTTGCACATGGTTGGGGCCAGAGTTTTGTCGGTTATGCCCAGGTTGTCGAGGAGTTTGTCGTTTTTCGAGCACCAGGCTCCTCGAGCGCCGACTACTAGACCATGGAATTCGACTATAGGGCACCCAGTCAAGTCTTTCACCTTCTGTTCCAGTACCCTATATTTCTTTACCTTTTCGTCGTACGCATTGTCCAGGGTACATCTACCTGTTTCGTACCTGACTGTGGCGTCGATCACGAAGGCCTTCGTTTGATTTGCGTTCCAGCAGATGAGGTCGGGGATATAGTTGTCCCCGTTCAGGTTGATCTTGGGCTCGGTCAGCCTAGATCCGGTTGGGTCATTCTTTATTAGGTGTCGGATGAGCAGATGCAGCAGATCGTTGTGGCGTTTCAGCCTTGATCTCTTCACGTACTTGCAGCTCCCGAGGATGTGGGCAAGGCTTTCATTGTGAAACCTGCATCGCCGACATTTTTTGTTCATGTCCGGTCGTCCTCGTGCAAGTACTTCCCTGCATGGGTAGAGGCCGATTCGAAGCTGGATCATCCGGATCCATTCCGATTCTTCCTCTTTCCCACGTCTACTCATCCATCTGTTTGTGCGGCGAGGGGCCCCGTTCTTTTCCGCAAAGGTAGTACTACCGATTCCTTGGCATTTCGCACTATTCCACGCTTTTGTCCACCGTTGTCTCCAGGATTTGATCTCTTTCTTACACTTTGGTACCTTCTCCAGTCGGAGCGATTGGGCTATCCTCCTGACTTTCTCCGAAGCGTTCCATTGTGTTGCCGCTTCCCGAAGGGAGTCTTCCGGCGAGTTCAGATGTCCTAGCAAGGTTTTCAGCTTGCAGGTTCTGACCTGGTCTGATAGACATGGTAGAGAGAGGCCACCGCTGCTGTTCGGGGCGTAGAAGTAGCCTCTTGCGGTACACGTGGGTAGTTTGAGCCACCTTTGGTAGTATGAGCGTAATATTGCGTCGATCTTTCCCATCGACGTTGTTGAGAACTCACCGATCATCAAGGGGTAGATCATGGTCGGTATCGCAAAAGTCCTCAACAGATTGACCTTCTGTGACGGTTTGAGTGGGTAGTTGTCGATCTTTCGACACCATTCACTCGCTTTCTCTAGTACGTCCTCCTTCAGGAGGCCAGTCGCAGGGTTGATTTTGGCCCCAAGATACTTGGTCCATTCCGATGCTTTGACTGTTGGGATTGATTGGTCCCCGATTACCATCGGTACCGTCGCTTCTGGGAGATTGATTGCAAAGCAATCTTTCCGCGTGGGGGTGACCTCGAATGTTGCGCATTTTGCAACGTTTAGCGACATCCCGTGAGCTACACAAAACTCGTGTACTAGGTTGACCTGTAGTTGTAGCTCCGTTGGATTCTTGGCTACCAACGCCAGATCGTCGGCGAAGCTCATAGCTGCAATCTTTTTAATCGATGTCTTCGAGATTGGGTATCCCCAGTCTCGATCGGTGAGTCCGTCCAACATTGCATCCATGGCTATGTTGAACAGGACAGGGCTTAGAGGGTCACCTTGTTTCACACCTCTTCTGATCGCGATCTTGTCGGTCTCGCCTTCTCCCACCGTGAAGAAGGTTGTCGCGTCAGTGTATTGATCCTTCACCATATCAATTATGGCCGGGTCTACTTTGAGACGTTCGAGACTTGCAATCAAGTGGGTGTGACCGACCGTGTCGAAGGCCTTCGCTAAGTCGACGAAGGCGATGCTGGCCGGACCGTTCTGGTCTGTCTTGGCCTGTTTCAGAATGCCGTCAAGCAGATATAGGTTTTCTCCGCACCCTGGGGCTTGGATGAAACCACGTTGGCGGGGGTTTATTTCCACCGCTTCGGCGAGTCTTCGGGCAATGATGGCGGAGTATAGTCTTCCAATCACTGATGATATGGTTAGAGGTCTCCAATTCTTCAGAGTGTCGAGGGGGCCTGATTTAGGAAGGAGAATTGACCTACAATGCTTCAGTGCTAGGGGGACTCGTCGGTGCAACTGAAAGCATCTGAACAGTAAAGCGAGGCGTTCGTTTCCTTCGCGCCAGCTTTTGAGAGATGTTATTTTTACCTTGTCGATCCCGGCGGCTCCGTTACTTTTCGTTCGTTGTAGGGCCTTCTTTACTTCCTGAGCTAGGATCGGTGGTACTAGTTTACTGTTCTCCGCGTATCCTCTTGGCGGATCGGGGTAGTCTTTTAGGTTTTCCTTCTCGTTTGGGTTAGAGAGCAAGTTTGTGAAGTGTTTTGTCGTTTCCTCTACACTTATCGGACATTCTTGTTTCTCTGATCTTTTTCCCTCTGAGATCTCCTTCGCTAATTCCGACCGATTGGTATCGTACAGTCGTTGCACCCTCATGTAGTCCTCTCGTTTCGCCTGGGAGCGTGCGTTCCGTCTCTTGCGATGGGCTAGCCCATTTCCCACACGCGCTCTGGGGGGTTTCGGGGGGGCCTTTTTGGTCTTCGGGGGTTCCGCCAGTTCTTCCAGTATCAAGTCGAAGGTCATTTCGAGTAGAGTCCAGCTTAGTTGTTTGTCGAGCGAAAATGTTTCGACGACTTGGTTTAACTGTTTCCATATCTCGTTGCTCTGTAACCATTTGCTCCCGTTTCTGGTGAATAGCGTTGCGTCCATGAGCGTTTCGGGCCTTTGTTCTGCTTCATCCGCCGTGTCGTCCGCCGGTACCGGTTCATTGTTTCCGTTATTGGTCGGAGGCGGGATGGAGCTGTCTAGTATCGCAAGCGTTTCGTAGGCCACGTTTGCCAGCTTAGCGAGTCGGATTACCTCCGGTGTTACCATCTTCTTACGTAGGAAATCGTGGTTTCGAGACGTAAAGTGCGTTCCTATGTACTCTGCAAGTTTTGTCTTTGTTTTCGGTCCGTCGTATTCGAGTAGCATGTCTATTACCTTAGAGGTATCCTTCGGTGTCCATCTCTGATTTTGTCTTACCTGGACTTCGGGGCCCTTGGACTTGACGTACGCTGCTCTCTTACGATTTCGCTCTTGTTCTGGGACTAAGCACCGTTTTGTGTTTCGGACTTCGGGACAGCACTTTCTCTCATGGGTGGAAAGTCCTCGAAGTGATTTAAACGATGCATCGCATTCGGAGCACGGGTAGGGTAAAAGGCGTGGCGCCTCCCATCCCTTACACTTCGATACGTGACAAAGCCCTGAGTGTGTTTTAGGGAACGTGCCATGACACCATCTGCATTGGCAGGCATACCTCCACTCCTCGTGTGATTTTTCTACATGTTTTTGAAACTGTTGGGGCTTCGCAAACTGTTCGTTACACAGCGACACGGGGCATCTGATCACTGCGTCTTTCTGAGGGATGACCACTATGGCTATCTTACTCGTCATTCCACAGTATTCTGATCCGGAGAGGGGCAGGCCGACTTCCTCTGTGACTTCGTCTACCTGATCTTGTTCTGCGGGGTTGACTTCTCCCGGGTTCCTTTGGGGTTCCCTGATCGGTCGGTCCGTAGCGTCAATATCTGGGTTGTTCTGCTGCAGTGGTTCTTCCGTTGGTGGGGTATCATCTGCGGCTCGGATGTCGTCTGTGAGGGAGTCCTTCCGTCGCGTGACGGGTATCGGATTTTTCGGTTCGGGATTTTCCTTTCCTTCGGAGGGATTGGTTTCCGTCGCCTGCCCACGTGCGATTTTGTGGGGTGCTTTCACGTTGCGGTTAATCCCGTCCCCGTTGGGGCATTTAGTGGGTGATCGGGGGATATCCATTTTT